>CM053582.1:305508549-305530484 GCA_028627135.1 Pseudochirops cupreus
ACCAAAAAGTGACATAGGAGAGAATAGACTGGGGGAGGGGGGAAACACTGGGATGGCTGTTTTGGGGTGGTGGGCGGGGGAAAGATGGGGAGAAAATATGTAACTCAAAAAAAATTTAATAAAATAAATTTATTATTAAAAAGAAAGGAAAATGACAAATGTTGGAGAGAATTGTGAAAACTGGGACTCTAAAGCACTGTTGGTGAGATTGTGAACTGATCCAGCCATTCTGGGGAGCAATTTGGAACTATGCCCAAAGGACAATCAAACTGTGCATGCCCGAATCCCAAAGAGATCATAAAAAGGGGGGAAATACCTTCATATGCAAAAATAATAGCAGTCCTTTTCATGGTGGCAAAATATTGGAAACTGAGGGGATACCCATAAATTGAGGAATGACCGAACCATATGTGGTATATGACAGTGATGGAATAATGTAATAACTGTGAGGATTAAAATTGTCCTGTCTACAATAAGAAACTGGGGCAAAGCTCTGAGCCCATGGCACTTTATTGGTCCCCTCTAATGAAGTGGACTTCAGATATTCCTCACAATCTGAGATGCTGCCTTCTTCCAGGTCTTTATATTTATAAAGTTTGATACCTAGACATTCTGAAGTAACTATACAAAATACAGAATAAATCCATTGTTTGACATACGATGCATAAGCTAAAATAAGCAAAAATAGTGTGCCTGCAGGGTCATTAGTTGGGTGAGGCAAGGAATATCTCCACTGACTAGGTAGTTACAAGATAGATGGGCTCCTCCTTAGGTTAGGCAGGAGGAAATGGTTCAAGATATACATATGCTCCAAGAACTTATCAGGAGGTACTTTGCATACCATGCCACCATCTATGTTTGGTATGGTCATGGAATTTGAGCAAAACAGAATGGAGATATCTTTGTTAGCATTCCTGTGGTTGTGCAAGTGAGCCTCATTACATGGCAAACAAGAGATGAGCATTGCATTAAAGTTTAAGGCCCACTATAAAAACCAATCTGTCCTTATGTGATTTATGTAAACTAGTAAACTAATTAATACTGATTGGAATAGAGTAGGAGTCCAAGTGAGTTGTTTCTCATAATAGGAAATGATGAACAGGTAGATTTCAGAAAAACCTGGAAAGATTTGTATGAAGTGATGCAAAGTGAAATAAGGAGAACCAGTAAAACATTGTACACAGTGTAAGCAACATTGTATGATGATGAACTATGAATGACTCAGCTCTTCTCAGCAACACAATGATCCAAGACAGGCACAAAGGACTCAAGAAGGAAAATGCCATCCACATCCACATGAACTCTGAATGAAGTTCAAAGCATGCTTTTTTCACTTACTTTATTCTTTTTCATAGTCTTTTCCTTTTTAATCTATTTCTTCTTTCACAACTATGACTAATATGGAAATGTGTTTTACATGATAGCACATGCATAACCTATATCAAATTGCCTACCATTTTAGGAAGAGGGGATGGGAGGGATGGAGGGAGAGAGGGAAAAAAATGGAACTCAAAATCTTGTAAAAAAAAAAAATGAATGCTAAAAATTGTCTTGACATGTAATTGGGAAAAAATTAAATATTGAAAGTTTGTGCCATAGGGCAAAGCCCCTTCCCCCCCCAAAAAAAACAGTATGATATAAGAAACTGAAGTCCTCAAATGGAACAGAAACTCCTTGAAAGCAGAAATAGTTTCTTTCTATCTTTGTTTCCCTAACAATTGACATAGTGCCTGAAACATAATGGGCAGTTATTAATTGAATTGTTAACTGGTTGTTAATTGATTGAATTCAAGTCATTAACTTCAAATAAATTACCTTATCATCATCTCCTCATCATTAGCTGATAGTTACAATATGTTCTTGAGTTTGTAAAATGCCTAGTATAAATTATCTCATTAGAGCTTTACAACAACACCGTAAGAAAGGTACTCCTCATGAGGTATAAGGTTTTTAAGGGGGAAAAAAGCATAATTTCCACACTGTAAATCTTTTATAGGATTTATTATGATGTCATACAAGTTGAGTACTTAGATCTTAAAGTTGTTGAGTTTTAGAGTTTGAAAAGGACTCATAAATTATTCAATCTTTTTTATATGAAAATGTTTTAAGTTCAAAGAAGAAACATCTAATATAAAAATCATAGCTATGTCCATTAATTCAAATGACATCAAATTTCAGTAAACTATTTTAAAGAAGAATTGAATTTGTAAACTCTTCAAGTATTTTAAATTATTAAAATATTATGTCTATGTGAGTTGATTTTTTGGATTTATTTGTAACCAACCTATAAAACTTGTAGCAATGGATTACTTGTATTTGTCATTGTGCTGAAACATGATGGGAAAGTCAGCATTTTCTTCTAAATGTAATTAATGTTTTATTTTAATTGATGTGGGAATAGGGAAAAGCTAGAGGAGCATAATTACCTTTAACCCTTTTTTGCATACTTGCTTACATTGTAAAGCCCATTATTGTGACCCACAATTTATATTTATTTGTTTTTAGCTTTGAAATTGCTAATATGAACCTAAAAAAAGAAGTGTACTTTAGTTGCCTCCCTGACTGTGTGGGGTGGCATCAGATCCCATAGACTCTCTTTAAATTACCATTTCTTCACTGTAATATTCTAGGTTGTTGTGTCCCAGGTGGTAAGTCTGATGCAGTCATAGAGTGGTGCCACTCACTGCTTTTAGTGTTTTGTACTGCCTGGGAATTAGGTAGAATCCCATTTGGAGCCATTCTCTCTTCTGGGGGCTTAGACTTCTGTTTTTATTTGTCAAATGTAATCTTTTCTCTGAAAAACTATTTCTTAATTGGTAGAATACAAAACAAAGAACAAAATGAACTGTCAAACTACAGTCAGTTTTCCTTAGAACATCTGCCCAATGTACTATTTCTCAACAATGATTTTTTACTTCAGATGTATAAAGGTATGTGTTATCTTAGTTTTCATGGAAATTCTCTTTTATATGATTGGATCTATTTTGTTTTAATATGGAAAGTATTGACAAAGAGATTAGTGAATTTCAAGAAATTTAGGTGAAAAATGTATAGAGATGAAAGATCAATGTATCTATGAGGCCATTTATAACCCATGCTTTAGGAACACAATTTTTAAAACAGTATTGAGGACATTGCTAAAATAACTTTAGGATTTCATCATCCTCAATGATTTTCTGTTCTTTAAAGAAATCTTCATTTTATTGAAGTTTTTTTTTCTTTTTTTGGCGGGGGGGTAGGGGAGCAGTGAGACCTATTCAACTTAAATTAGCTCAGGTTTAAGAATACAATGAACTAGCAGCTATAGATTGTTGACCTGACACTCAGGGATGCCCTTGAACAAAATGCTGAAGTTGAGAAAGTTTGCTATTGCTCCCATGTGTAATGACCCCTCTCCTCCATTAATTCAATAAGTTCACCTCAATAAACACTTATGAATCTCTTACTAGCTTCATTGCACAGTGCTGGCCAGTGGGGAAGATACAAACTTTTACTTAATACATTATCTTTGCTCTAATGGAACTTCCAGTCTTATATACAGAAGCATAGATTGCAAAAAAAGAAAAATTCTGGAATATTTCCTCAGTTATACAGGGAATATTACATTATAAATACTTTAAATCAATATATCTTATACAATTAATACAATTAATATTGATATTCCTTGCATTGGTGAAGATTGCCACCCATTCTTTTTCAACAAGCATAACTAATCAAGGCACTAAATATTTCCTAAGTGCTTCTGAAATATTAGGCACCGACCTAAACACAGGGCTGCAAAGAGAGGCAAAGAGACAGTCTCTGCCATGAAAAAGTATACAGTCTAATGAGGTAGACATGCAGACAACTAAGTACATAAAATATATAAACAGAGTAGAAAAATCATACTCTCCAAAGGGAAAGCATCTATAGCTGGGGGATTACCTTTTCATGATAATCCCGAAATCAAACCCGAACTCAGATGCTTAACACACACACACACATACACACACACACACACACACACACACACACACACACACAAAACTAGCCATGTGACCTTGGACAAGTCATTTAACCCCTTATTGCCCTACCTTCCCCCCTCCAAAAAAAAATATTAACACTAACCAATCAAAAGCCAGTCCCTTAAGGAGCCTCTCATAGGTGTGAGATGATTAGTGGAAGGAAGGGGTCGGGAATGCTAGAAATGGGGAAATTTTCCTAGTAGCACTTAAATGAGGCTTCTGCTATGGGTACCTAGGTTGTGATTAAATTACAACTCCACTAATGGCTGATGACTGTTTCAGAAGTAGGAGAATGGGGGATGGCTAGGTGGCGCTGGAGTCAGGAGAACCTGAGTTCAAATTCAAACTCAGACACCTAACACTTACTAGCCATGTGACCTTGGGCAAGTCACTTAACCCCAATTTCCCTACCTTCTCCCCTAAAAGCAAAAAAAAAAAAGAAGGGAGAAGAATGAGAGCTTGCATATCAGTGGGAGGAGGGTAAATGAAGGAGTATTAGGAAATAGTGAGTGAAGGTTAGGTATGGTTGGTTGCCTGTTGTGAAAAAAGCATGATGCAACTCATCTTCCCACAATTATATTCATTAATTATACATTCTTTGGGACCTATGTTCCCCACTTTTAAGACCCATGTATTAGGAATTATAATGCAAAGTGGTATGTGTGGTCTAGGTTAGAAGAGATGAATAACTCTTTAAAGAAACATTTATTATGTGCTTAATATATTTCAGGCACTGTGCTAAGCCCTGGGAATACAAATACAAGCAAGCAAGAAATTCCCAGCCTTTAAGGAGCTTTTTTCAGTCATATCTGGCTCTTCATGACCCCATTTGTGGTTTTCCTGGCAGAGATACTAGAGTGGTTTGCCATTTCCTTCTTCAGCTCATTTTACAGATGAGAAACTGAGGCAAACAGGGCCAAGTGACTTGTCCAGGGCCACACAGCTAGTTAGTGTCTGAAGCCAAATTTGAACTCAGGAAGAAGAGTCTTCCTGACTCCAGGTTTGGTGCTCTATTATGCCACCTAATCGCCCTCAAGGAGTTTGCATTCTATTTGTAAATAATCTTTTGTTTTTACTTTTTGAGTAGCAAGTATTTTTAAATTAATCTGTCCCTCCTATTATTCCCCCTAGAGAGGATTTTTTTAAATGAATAAAATTTTTTTAAAAGCCTGCATTACATAACTTTATAGTATTACAAAGAAAAGTTTTACACTAGCCATGTCCAAAAATCTGTGTCTGATTTTAAGTTTATCATCTTTCTGTAAGGAGATAAGTAGAATAATTCATCTTCATTCTTTTGGATTCATGGTTTATCGTTATGTTGATTAAAGTTCTAAAGTCTTTCTGATTTTCTATAAAATGTTATTATGATATAAATTGCTCTCCTATTTCTGCTGACTTCATTCTGCATGAGTCCATAATTGTCTTCCCAATTTCTTTTGAAACTATGTATTTCATTATTTCTTAAGGTATAATAATATTCCATTACTTTCATATACCACAATTTGTTTAGCCATTTCCCAATAGGAAGACATTCTCATCATTTACATTTTTGGTTACCACAAAAAAACTGATATAAATATTTTATATAGATATTTTTCATCTTAATCTTTGATTTCTTAGATATATCAGCCTAGGTGTTGCTGGGTCAAAGGATATGCATAGCCTGATAATAATCCTGATTCTCAGGATAGGTCCAATTTGCTTGCCAAATCACAGCTCTAACAATTGTGCATCAGTGTACCTGTTTTCCCACAGTGTCTCCAACACTTGTCATTTTCCTATTTTTACATTTTTACATTCTGATAAGTGTGAAATGGAACTTTAAAACTAATTTCATTGGGGTTTCTCCATTAATGAAATGAAGCATTTTTTCATTTACATATAGATACCTAGGTTCTTTGCTTTGAGAACTGTCTGCTCATATGTTAGAACATTTATCAATTGGGAAATGACTGTTATTCTTAAAAATTTTAATCAACCTCTCATATACCTCGAAGAGAGACCTTTATCAGAGAAATTTCTTGCTAAGATTCTTTTCTAGTTAATGATTTTACTTGTAATTTTTGCCACTTTACATTAGTTCAACACAACTCTTAATTCTACATAATCAAAACTCAGTTTCATCTTGTTTGATCCTCACTGTCACTTGTTTAATCATGAATTCTTCCTCTCTCCATAGATCCAAAAGATATTTTCTTCCCTGCTCCTCTAATTTGTTTATAATGTGACTTTTTATATCTAGATCACATATCCATTTGGAGCTTATTTTCCTGTTATACAGCTTTCCCAGCATTTTTTTCTCCAAGTAGTGAGTCCTGTCCCCAGTATCTGGGATCTTTGGATTTATCCAAGACTCCTACTCTGTGTGTTTGCTTCTCTGTATTATATGCCTAATGTGTTGTACTTTTTTTTACCAATACAAAATCATTTAAATCATTCCTGCTTTGTAATATAGTTTTAGATCTGTTACTTAACAGACTCTCTTTCCTTCCCAGTTTTTTCATGATCCCCCTTGAGCTTCTTGAATCTTTTATTCCTCCATATGATTTTTGCTACTATTTTTTTTCCGTTCCTATAAAACATTCTTCTGATAGTCTGATTGGCATGGCATTGGAATGGTGAATTAATTTAAGCAGCATTGTCATTTTTTATCATATTGGCATGTAGTGGTGGAGTGTCTAGAATAATAAGATAAAAAGGTAAGACTGGAGGATGAAACTGGCAGTACTAGACTGCTGTAAATGCCCCACAAAGGAGGTTTGACCACAGCCCCTTATTTTGTTTATTTAATAGGGAGTCACTGAAATTTTTATATAGAGATGTAACAAGACCAGATCTATGTATAAGGAAAATGGGTCTGACAGTTGCTTCAAGGAAAGAAAATATAGGTAGGAAAATTTAAGTGATTATCACAATCATACACATGAATGCTAGTGAGGACTTGTCCTAGATTGGGGCAGTAAGAGTGGTGATGAAGAAAGATAGCATGGATGGGAGAGATGCTGGGGGAGAAAAAGAGAGGGAAGAGTCCATTACCATGTTCTTCTTTACACTTATCTCATACACATTCCTATCTTAATGCAAAATTCACATAGAAATTTTATTTAATTTAAATCTCATATTTAATATAAAATCAATATAAAATTATATTACATAAATGTGTGTATATATTATATAAAATATACTTTATATTATATAACATCTAGATTACATAGTAGATAATCATAAATATTAAAATGTACCTGTTATGAATATAAATATTTCCACATTTTTATTAAATATATAATACTTCATTTTAGACAGGCAAAAGACATAATACTGAATACCACCCAAATCTCTCTTCTCCTGTGTCTTTTCTTTTGTTTTCTTTTCTTCTACCTCACTTTATTCCTTGGAGTTTCTTTCTGTTCCTAGAAGTCCTCTCTTTTTCCTGACATGACAGATAAAGCCCTTATTATGATCATTCCATCAACATTTACTGATGGACTGATTCTTGCCATTAAGGATCAAGAACAAGTGGTATATGTGATTTGGGATAAGAAAGTGAGAGAAAGGATTTCCCAATGGTGAATTATGGACTGGTATGGAAGGAAAAAGAGACTGTAACAGTGTACTTTGAAGGACTATATTGTGATGCTCTGATCCCATCCCACTGGTCCCCAAGATACCTTCACTTCCTACTTTGTCTGAAATCAAGCCATTTATTCTTTTGAACTGGAGTACAAAAGAGAATCAGATATAACCCCTCAAGAAGTGAACATTTTTCACAAGTGTGTTATCATAAGATTTATCAGAGAAGTGACTACTTTCAAATTAGCCTAACTCTTCTACCTATCTGGGGGTTTGTTGGCTTTCTGCATTATTCAATGAAATACTCCAGTTTCCTCATCTTCAGAATTCTGGCTGAGAGCCAGATGGCATCAGAGCTCTATTGGTTAGCCTCAGCAGCCATTATTTGGCTGCAAATAATGGCCGTGGTTTTTGTGGCCTCCAGTTTCTCAATAGTCTGGTGTTCCTGTTGCTGTTCAACCATTTTGATCCATGCCTCATTCTTTGTGACCCCATTTAGGGTTTTCTTGCCAAAGATGCTGGAACTGGTTTTTTTAATTCTTGTCCTATAAATGATGGCTTTGATAACTTGCTCCTTAAATTCCATTTCTGGTCAGAGTAGGTATTGGCAGGATAATCCAGTAATTGAATTCAACAAGCATTTGTTAAACATATATTCTTTTGTAGAAAATGAGAATTCAGAGACAAAAAAATATTAAGTTCTTTTACTTAAGGAGCTTACATTTTATTGTGGATATACATATATACACAGATAAGAAAATACAAAGTAATTTCAAGAGGAGACTTAAAATACGTAGTAATTTTAAAATACTGAATTTTAACATTATGTATAGGAAGTGTCATCACTTTAGTTTCCACTTTGGGGGCACCACCTAAAAGGGCTGTTATAAATACTTTTTATACGTAAAGGACCATTTCATCTTTCTTTGATTTCTTTTGGGCATAGGTGTAGTAGTAGTATCTATGGGTCAAAGAGCACACACTGGCAACTTGTGTATAATTCCAAATTGCTTTTAAGAACGGTTACACTCATTCACAGGTCTACAAACAGTGCTTCAATGTGCCTGTTTTTCCCATAGCTCCTCCAACAAGTATGATTTTCCTTTGTTGTTATCTTTGGCATTCTGATAGATGCAAGATGGAACCTCAGAATATTTTAGTTTGCATTTCTCTAATTAGCAATGATTTGGAGCATTTTCCCCTCATGTCTATAGATAGACTGGGCTTCTTCCCTTGAGAACTGTCTTTTCTTAAACCATTTATCAATTGAGGAATGATTCATTCTTATAAATTTGAATTGACCCTTTATGTATCTTGAAAATGAGACTTTTGTCAGAGAAACTTCCTGCAAATGTTTTTCTCAGTTGCCCTTTTAATCTTAGCCTATTAGATTTCTTTGTATAAAAGAATAATAATTTTATGTCATTATTTATTTTTTTCTTTAATCTTCTCTATTCTTTATTTCTCTATTCTTTTCTTTTATCCATAGAAATGATGGGTAACTTTTTTTCCTGTATTTTAAATTACTGGTAGGAATTCAGCTAGAGAGTGAATTTAAGGTATAGGAGACAGCATTCAGAAAGCTCAGGGTGTAGCTACAACCAGAAAGGTAGTTCATCTGTAGAGCAAGAAATCAAAAGCTATTGCTAACTAACCTAATGAGGGGGGCGATCAGCTCTTCTCTTACTCTGAAGTTGTCTCTAGGCAGAACATGCAAAGAATGAAGAGCCTAGATATTTAGACTGACTTGTATGTTGGTTCATTCCATTATGGTGGTTGGATGATGTGTTTTGGAAGGAAGGAGAAAGCAAGAAAGTCAGGTGACACTGCAGTGGCAGAGCAGGGCAGCTCTGGGGAGTCTGGTTACCTGGGTGGCTTTCCCTGAGTGTCTGTGTCTATGTTCCCTTGAGCTGTTAATGTCCCTGAGTAAAGTCTTGTGCATTGGGCTGCCCCGTGAAGCACTTAAGACCTGAGGAATGGAATATATCTAAGGACTAAGCAGTGGTGACTATGTATGACAAGATCAGCAATAGCAGTATTCTGGAGTGCAATTCTTGAGCCCCTTCCCCAAAGTGACTCTCTGAGGTCCTGTACCCTAGCGATCAATGGGCATAGAACACTCTTATGAGTAATATGAGGGAGACTATTCATTTGGTTGGAGCATAAATTATGAGAAGGGGGGAATGTGAGAGAAGCGTAAGGGGGCTTCAATATCTAGATAAGGATATATAACTTGACTAGGCTGACTGTAAAAATCTGCTTCAGAATTTCTAACAGAGGAATAGTATTACCAGATCCATGCATACAAATTATTAGTTTGGCAGCTGTGTCAAATGAGTTAAGGGGGGGGGGAAGGGAAATGTATGGAAGAAAGGGGGGAGAGGAATCTAGGACACCCCCCCCCCAAAAAAAGCAGCAAGTGAATAGACTTCTAGGTCATCAATTGAGGTCAAGATCTAACAGTGCTGGTTTCCAGAATTTGCTTATTTAAGAGCTTAAGGTCTGATACCGACCTCTGTGTTCATCAGTTTACAGTATTCTCTGAATGAACCACTCTACTCTGTGAATTATAGACATCTATAATTACACCTAAAATGATAGCATAGTACAATCCAAGAATTGATAGTTAAGCCATCAAGAGGTTTAAAGTTTAGTAAAGTGGGTTAATGGGGATATATTAATAAAAATATATTGAAGATCTAAAGTTTGAGGGAGTATAAAGGAAAGAAATTAGACTGAAATATCATTTTTAATAGTTCACAGAGGCTACAGTCTCCTGATCTAGAGGGAAATAATCACAAACCATAATAATTTGTGGTTTTTGGATTGATTTGATGTACTTTCAGCTTCAGAAATCAAGTTTGATGGAGAATTCACTTGCTGCTCTTAATCCTAGTTTTGAATGTTTATGTGATACTTTCTATTTCAGAAAAAGGGCTGCTTTTTTGGTTATAATTAAAATATCATTTTTGAAAATGTTTTCTGTTCTTCTTCCCCACCCTATTTCATGCAGGCCTCTTATATAAAGAAAAGAAAGGGAATTGACATTTACAGGATGAAAAGATGGCAATGTTGCCTCCCCCAGGACCTGAGAGCTTCATCTACTTCACCAAACAGTCTCTTGCACTCATTGAACAACGAATTACTGAAGGAAAATCTAAGGAACCTAAAGAGGAGAAAACAGATGAGGAAGAAGAAGGCCCAAAGCCAAGCAGTGACTTGGAAGCTGGTAAACAGCTTCCATTTATTTATGGAGACATTCCTCCAGGAATGGTGTCAGAGCCCTTGGAAGATATGGACCCATACTACATGGATCAAAAAGTGAGCATTTCCTGTAACCCAAAAGATAGTGTTTTGGTCTCACTTTCCCTACAGGAAGAAATTTTAAATTAAGATAAGGGAATTTGATGAACATGGAGGTGGGAGGAGTTTATATCAATGGTATGAATCTTCATTGTATATGCAATAATTTATTAATGAGTATTTTCAAGAGTGGATTAACAGGCCTGCTAAGTTCCATTCAGAACTAAGATGAAGCTGGATAGTAAGAATCAGTAATGAGTTGGGGCTTTGAGTAGGGCTCATCAACTCATTCAGGCAGTCATTAAGTAAGCATTGATTAAGCACCTACTGTGTGTCAGGCACCATAATAAGTTCTGGGAATACAAAGAAAGGCATAAATTGTCCCTAGTATCAAGTAAATCATAGGCAAACGGATTAGATAAAATGCAGAAAATATACAGGTTAAGTTGGAGATGATTGTAGAAGGAAGGCATTTAGATTAAGGAGCAACAAAGGCTCCTTGTAGAAGGTAGGTATTTAACTAAAACTTCAAGGAACCCAAGAAGCAAGGATATATATTGTACCCAAATATCTCTCACATTATTCACAGAGTCTGCAATTCAATTATTATAAATTAATCCTTTAGAATGTTTATCATTCCTCTGTTTTCAGTAGTTCCCTATTAAAATACAGATAACCCTAGGAAGTACCTTAAGCCATTATCAAAAGCAGGAATTACTTTCAGATTGCTTTCTACTGCTGGCTAATTGAGAATAAAGCCTGTGGGAATGGGACACAGGAGAGAAACCAATGTGGCATCTGGGAGCACCAGTCAGGAAGAGCAGAAACTCAATATCTAGATATTATGATGAATTCATAGTGAATTGGCCAAAATGATATATTGTTTGCCTTTTCTTTTTTAATTTAATTGTTTATACTAATCGATCAATAAGTATTTGTTATTATACTAATGGCATTTATTATAGTATATATAGTATTATAATATATAGTATATAAGTATAGTATTTTATACGTGTCAAGCACTTTGCTTAGCATTTGGGGATATACAGGAAAGCAGAAACAGTTCCTCCCCTCAAGAAGCTTACATTCTAATGGAAGAGACAGCATGACATAAATAGGTATATATAAGATGCAGGTTAGAAACAACGTAATTTTAGAGGATGAGGGACCAGCAGTTTGAGGGAGTTAGAAAGATTTTTTTGCAAAGGGTCATGTTAGAACTTAGTAGGAAGATAGTAGTTCTATAAGGTAGGGGTGAGGAGAGGGACCATTCCAGTCATGAGGGACAGTACAAAAGCATCAAGGTGGGAGATGGAGGATAATGTGTGAGGAACCCCAAATAAACAACATGGTTTGATCATAGAGTGTTTGGTAGACAGTATTGCATAAAAATTCCGGGTATACAGACAAGGGCAAGGTTGTGAAGATCTTCAAATGCCAGAGATATTTTTATTTTATCATATAGGGAGGGAAGGGAGTTTATGGAGTAGGATAGAGATCTAGACCTATTTTAGGAAAACCACTTTGTTGGAAGATAGTTTTCAGTACAAAAAGATTTCAAAAACGGAGGCCAACTGGGATGCTATTGAATGATAGTTGATGAGAGCTGAATTAGGTTAGTGATTGTGTGAATGGAAGGGGACATAAAGGAGAGGTGCTGTGAAGAAAGAAATAAGAGCCCAGATTAAAACTGAAAGGACATCTGAGCCAATTGTTTGGTAGGAGCAGCTAGCTAGTGTGGTCTATTGAGTGCTTGATTAGGAGTCTGCAAGATCCGTGTTCAAATCCAGTCTCAGATACTTGCTAGCTATGTGACCCTGGGATCTGGGAGCACCAGTCAGGAAAGAGCAGAACACTCAATGTCTAGATATTATTATGAATTCATAGTGAGTTGGCCAAATTGGTATATTGCTTGCCTTTTCTTTTTTTAATCTGATTGTTCATACTAATCAATCAATAAGCATTTATTATCATATTAATGACAGTTATCATAGTAGATATAGTATTATAATATAGTGTATAAGTATATTATAGTACTTTGTATGTGTCAAGCACTGTGCTTAGCACTTGGTGATATACAGGAAAACAGAAACATTTCCTGCCCTCAAGAAGCATAAATTAATTAAATTCTGTCTGCCTCAGTTTCCTGATCTTTAAATGTGGTTAATAAGAGTCTACCTCACAGGTTTATTGTGAGGATTAAATGAGATATTTGTAAAGCACTTTGCAAAGCTGAAAGTAGACAAAGATTACCTACTATGAGGAGGAATAGGATGATTAAGAGGATAGCATGAAATTATTTTCAAAGAGGCTTGCAAAATTCAGCCCATCACTTAAAAAAAAATTCTTCGATATATGTCATAGAATTTGTGCTGCATGCATCCCTTTTCTAGAGCAAAGAGCAGAGTAATATTTTTGTTCACCTTATTGTTAATGAATGCAGAATTCCATGGACTAGACCTTAGGAAAGCATTTTAAACAGAGCAGGAAGAAAAATATGCAAGGTAAAACAAAAGCTATAAATACCAAGAATTTCTAAAATGGTTAGAGATTAAATTTAAGCATATATCTAATGGTTTAGCTGGTCTCTTGTATTTAATCTAGTTGATGTTTTGCTATAGTTTGTCTGTTAAATGATGTTAGAATCTCCAAGACTATTTAAATTGAAGAAAAGTTAAGAGACAGCCTGAGTAGAGGATTTTCCATACCACAAAGCCCTATATCCATGAATTTTTAAGTCTGTTTAAAAAAGGAAAATCTATGTTACAAAATGAAAGATGGAAAATATAGCATCATTTACATTTTGATTAAAGATAATGAATTTATATTCTTTTTTTTTACAAGTCTTCAGTTTTCCATCTAAATTAGAATAACATGTTGTGCAACCATGTTGATTGTCACCCCCCAAATAACCTACAAGAGGAGATACAATTTTTCTTGTCTAGTGATTAAAAATAAATTTTCTAGGGGATTTTGAAGAGGGTAAGTATCAGATTCTGGTAGCCAGACAGTAAAAATCTATGAATTAGATTTGTCTGTCCCAAATGTGCGTTTCAGCATGCAGAATAAATATTTGATGGCAGGACACCATAACCACTATATTTGTGCGGGAAAAAAAGAGAAACAAAGTAAGTGACAGGTCATAAGATGACAATTTATCTTAAAGGAAAGCAGAAACCCAGCACATTATTAAGAAAGGAAATTTCACACACCACGGAAAGACCTGAAGACATTTTTAAAAGCACAGATATTGAAATTTAGAAAGCATTTTAGCAGTGGGGAAGCTGGAAATGTCAGTATGTTCTCTTTTAGCAATTGTAATGATTTAAATCTTGATAGAATAATATATTGACTTGTAGAGATGAATACATTCCCATTATGACTCTTTCATAATGAGATAAAATCATTCACGGTTATTGAAATGAAATCTTAACCAGTTTCATTAGGTTCACAGTCCATACAGACATTAGGAGAGTAAAGCTCTTTGCCTTTTTGAATATGGAAAGTTACCTATGATATTAAAAAGAAAATAATGTAACACCATAACTGAAGTTCGTGGAGACGGAAAATAGAGAATTGGATCGAGAACCCTGATCTATCAAGAGGATGTGATGGTGATGATGATGTTGTTTTCTGTTGTTATTGTTCAGTAGTTTCAGATGTATCTGACTTTTCATCACCCCATTTGGGGTTTCCTTGGCAAAGATACTGGAGTAGTTTGCCATTCCCTTCTCTAGCTCATTTTACAGATGAGGAAACAGAGGCAAGCAGGGTTAAGTGACTTACCTAGGGTCATGTGGCTTATAAGTGTCTAAGAGCGCCTGACTTCAGGCCTGGCACTTTATCTACTCTGCCACCTGTTATTATTGTTAATAACGACAACAATAATGATAATTTGTTGTACCCAGTCTAATCAGCTCACGCTATTGAAAGGGTAATGTAGAGCAAGCTTGCTGCTTACTACATACTTGTGTTTGACTGTAGAGGATTGTGCTAATATGGGGTAAGGAAAATCTTCTGAATGATTTGTCTGTTAAAGCTGGGGTTAGCTAATTTTTACATCAGCTAATTCTCATTTTACAATTGCCATAACCCAAGAAATAAATTGAAAGGAGTGTGAGGGAAGAGATGTTGTATTGGTTACAGTGAAAGTAATCTGCTGATAGGGATTTACATATTGGGGGGTTTTTTTGGCTTTGTCAGCAGTCCAGTAAACGTTTATTAAAGCAGTTGTTACATACAAAGCAGTGTTATGGTACCAGGCATAAAAGGTCAAAAATCAAACATCCCTTGCCCTCAAGAAACTTACATTCTAGTGGAGGATATTACACATAGAAATATATACATATAGGGGCATTTGAAGACGAGTTCAGTAATTTTTCAGTTGCGTCCAACTTTCTGTGACGCCATATGAGGTTTTCTTGGCAGAGATATTGGAGTGGTTTGCCATTTCCTTCTCCAGTTAATTTTACTGATGAAGGAAACAGGGTTAAGTGACTTACCCAGAGTCACACAGCTGTTAAGTGTCTGAGGCTGGATTTGAACTCAGGAAGATGATTCTTCCTGACTCCAGGTCCATACTTCATCCACTGTACCAACTACCTGCTCCAGTTTAATGAGGAAAAGGGTGCTAAAAACTGGAAGGAAGTAGGATCAGGGAAGACTTGAAGGTGGAAGTAGTACCTGAAGTGAGACCAGTAGTAAGAATGATTACTTAGGGAAAATTTTCTATTCTCTGGGAAACAGACTGACTCCCTTTTAACAAGAGAGGATCAGAACAGGTAACTTCAAATGTCCCTTCATGATTTGACACGATATGAGTCTGTTCCTACCACCTTTCCCAGTATGCTCTTTCTCATTCTCACCAAATTGGAAACAAGAGAAGGCTAGTGAAGAAAGGGGAAGAAAATAACCAAAAGATCACAATTTTAAAATGATAAATCTATACCCTTACGCCATTCTAAGTGACTTCAAGGATTGTGTAGTGGGAATAATTTTCTTAGAGAAGAGGTTAAGCATAAATATTTTTATTGCAAGTATTACATTTATTGTACATTATTTTATTACATTACATTATTTTCATCAATGTATTAATACTACTTTCTATCCAATTAATATTATTTAATTTTTTCTTAAAACACCTAGCCATATAAAGTTAGTTAAGAAATTTAATCTCTCATTTTCTTCATCTGAAAAATAAGGTATCTGGACTAGGTGATCCAACCACCCCAGTTCTAAAATTCTATGAGTCTATGAAATTTTAATTTTATATAGATGTTTGATTTGGGGATATCAGTAAAAAGAAAAATTATTTTTGTCATTAATCTGGCCATATAGAAAGTTCTTATTGGCTTTTCATATAGTTATTCTCTAATAGTGTATATATTGCAGTCATTTTTTCAGTAAGCATTAATTTAATGTATTGTGCTTTCAGTGATACTTAGAATCTTATATCTGATTAGTTTTTCAAATAAGGAAGAAAATTTTCTTCCCATAATTCATCCTAAGAATAGTAACATGCTGTTGCATCGTGATTTTACTTAATGCTAATTTTCATGATAATTCAGCATATATTTTTCCTTCAAAAGTACAGCTCTCTCTTCTGGCCCATTAATAAGTATATGGTGGGGCAGCTAGGTGGCACAGTGAATAGAGCACTGGCCCTGGAGTAAGGAGGACCTGAGTTCAAATCCAGCCTCAGACACTTAACACTAGCTATGTGACCTTGGGCAAGTTACTTAACCCCAATCACCCTGCATTCCCCCCTCCAAAAAAAGCAAAACAAAACAAAAAAAAGTATATGGTTAAAATCCAGTTGGTTTATCTGAATATATCATACTAGCAGAGAAGATAGTTGCATAATAAACTTAATATAACCTTTTTAACCAAAAGTCATCAAAATTTCTTTGAATTATAAGGGAATATCAGTCACTATGAGTCAAAGGAATCAGAATACAGATGGACATTCCCCTTTAATTATTACCTTGTTCAGTCCCTTCATTTTATAGATATAGGAACAGGAATCTAGAGAGAAAAGGGGACTTGCTCACGGTAACAAAACTAGCTAATCAAATGAAATAATGTAGACAAACCATTTTGCAAACTTTAAAGAGCTATAAAAATGTCAGTTGTTCTTATTGTTGGTGTGATAGTTGGAATTCATCCAGTATTCCTTAATCTACACCACTCATAGTTTGAGAGACTGTCAATGATTGAAACAGATTGTCATGAATAAGTAAAAGCAATGTAATTGATTTAAAACTGTAATTTTCAATTTCATACCATATTTGTTTTTCTCCTACAGACATTCATAGTATTGAATAAAGGGAAAACAATTTTCCGATTCAGTGCCACCCCTGCCTTGTATATTTTAACACCTTTCAACCTGATTAGAAGAATTTCTATTAAGATTTTGGTTCATTCATATCCTTTTCCGGTGATTTTTTTTGAAGTGTTTCTTATAAAAATAAACTTATACTGAATGAATAGAATTCTTTTTCAATCTTCAAATGGTGCTTTTCCACTTTGAAAAAACCATTTGTTTTCATTTTTCAACTTGATTGAATTCAACATCTTCTTGGATATGCATTGACATAGAGTCTATGTCAACATTTAGAGATTGTGAAAATATTTGGCATTGTAAATGCACAACTGTGTAAGGTGGCGGAAAGAGGATCTTTGTAGAAAAAATATATTATCAGAGGTTTTAAATTTTCATTACTTAGACAATTGTCTTCATTGAATGCATGTAATATATCCAATGTGGTTTATTATTCTACATTCCTTGATTCTGACCTACATTATTCAGCATGCTCATCATGTGTACTATCCTGACTAATTGTATATTTATGACAATGAGTAACCCTCCAGATTGGACAAAGAATGTTGAGTAAGTTTGCCCCCCAAAATGCACATTTTAAATGCTGAATATTCTTTAGTCTGTTCTGAATTAGAATGTTATTTATCCATTAGGGAAGTCATTGTCTTGGTGTTTCTCTCTCTTTATGTTATAGTATTATAATGTTATACTTTGTTTTCACATTTGAGAAAGGAGGATTATTATGGATATCACTGAACTATTAAGAGAGTGCTTCATAGGATTTAAGTTTGTGGTCCTGCGAAACAAGTGCCAACCTGGTTAGTTTCAGAGAGACTTCTCATCAATTTTGTCATAGGGTGATACTTTTTTTTTGTCTATAACTCTCTAAAACAATGTACTAAGTTATAGAGAAGTTTACAACCTCCATTGGTGATAGGAATAGCTGCACCAGTGAAATTACAGATTTTTGAGAAAATAACAGCATATTCCAGAAAAGATTGATCCCATAGAATGTAATGAGTTTTAGGTTACTACTCTAGGTTTATTTATAAAGGTTTACATCACTTCCAGTTCCTTTGATGACAGGTGTTATGATATTTGGGGTGGTAATGCTGTTTTGGATACTTGCCCTCAGGTACACTTTCACGGGAATATATACTTTTGAGTCACTGGTAAAAATCCTTGCAAGAGGATTCTGTATAGGGCCATTTACTTTCCTTCGTGATCCCTGGAACTGGCTTGACTTCATTGTCATTTGTTTTGCGTAAGTATAGTCAATTTTTATATTTTGGAATTACAAGTATATCACCCAAAGATCTTCAAGTTCTTTGTATTTAATTCTCAGAACTTAATTGTAAAGAAAAGTAGGAACTATGCATTATCCATTTTTCATATCTAAAAAAATAATGCATAGATTATATATACATTAAGCAAGTTTACAAACATAATGGGAAAATCAATCCACTGAAAAATTCACTAAGCACATTGTTTAGCTAACAACAACTGCATAGAAATTCAGAAGAAAATTTTCAACATATAAGGTACTGGAAATGTGTTTGTATGTGTATAATAGTTACGTTATTGTAAGCACAAGGAGCTTACATTCTCTAGGGGGATTCATGCACATAAATAAATGATGTAAGGTATTTTAGGGGAGGAGAAGCATCAGTATCAAGAGGGGTGAGCTTGAACCCTAATCTCTGTGTTTGTCTTTCTCCTTCTCACTCACTCACTCACATATATATGTGTGTATATGTGTATGCATGTGTATAGAGGATATATCATATATGTGCAATTGTTTAAATACATGTGTGTACAAATATGTATGTGTATATGTATATAGGTTTGAGCTCCCCCAGCTATTAGTGTTATCCCCCTCAAAATAATTACCCTATATTTATATTGTAGGTCTCCCTCTATAGAATGTAAGCAACTTGGAGTCAACTAGTATTTCTTTTTGTACCCAGTATCCCCGGCCTCTAGTGTAGTGTCTGCCATATAATTGCTGCTTAATAAATGCTTATTGGTTAATCAGTTGATTAGGATACAATGTTGGAGGTTTATCTTCTTGCTAAAAGAATTACACATATGCACAGACAGATACAGACTTGTAAATTCTTAACAACTGGCTCTTCAGGAGGTGAAGTTGTTCAGAACACACTTTTAAGTTTTAACATTCTTTCCATCACTCTTAAATCTAGAGTTCTAGACAATTCACAAAACAACAATCCCTGATTTTCAGCATTTGCCAATTTCCAAGATGTAAATGCTCACATTGAAAATTTAACAATTGACTCTTGCAAAACTGCTTTGAGCTGGCTCCAGCATGTTTCTGCACATATACATAATAAAATGACAAGAAAATATCTTAATATATCTTTTCATTTGGAAATAAAAATATAAAGTATATTTAACAGAAATGTGTGTATGTACGTATCTATATCCAGGGTGTTTCAAAAGTCTCAGTGCAATTTTGAACTATTAAAGCATGCATGTATGTATATATTTATTTTCATATATGTATATACATGTAGCGTACATGTAAACACAAATATTGCATATGTAACATATTTGATGCACATAGGTTTGTGCATATCTATGCAAAACATGTTAGGTATGTTATATTGTGCACTAACACTTAATAATAATAATATATTTCCATATTATATAATGTGTCATACATATAATAGGTATATACACACATGATACATGAAAATTGTATTATGTGATATTTATATATATACAATGTATATAGATAGACACTATACATTTTCATATGTGTGCATATGTGGGTATATGCATGTTATCAGTATAAGCATTTTGTGTGCACATGCATGCTGCATATATATGTATATGCATATATGTATGCATGCTGTGTGTGATAAAAAGATTTTAAATCACTTGGAGACAGCTCAAGGTGAATAGAGAAGGGTCTCTTTATTAGAATCTTGCAAGAAGCGGGCAGTCCAACCACTGAACAAAAAGTTCCAGGGGGGAAGGGCCGAGGGCCCCAAGGCAGAAGGGTTAACTAATGCTAGCCAGGTGGGGGGGGTGGAGTTGGGGAGGGGGTAGTGAGGAGTTGGGGTTTAAAGGGACATGCACTTTCTATATTCACTGCGCAGACGCATTACCCGTAAGTCATTGAGAAAAATTGGGAGGGGGGTGAGTGAGGAGGTGTGGTTTTTGCCTTGACACATCACTAGGTAACTTCTGGTCAAGGATGAATGACATAAGTCCAATATGGCGGTTGGGAGGATAGGCTTGATGTGCCAAGTTTGGAAGCTAGACTGATTAGGAGTTTCAAGAGGTCCCATCTTGGGAGTGAGTTGTCTTCTGATAGTGCTTTTCAAGGTTCCTAAGCAGCTGGCCACTAAGAACAAAGGAACTATGTATTTCTCTAAGAATATTTGAGTGATTGATTCATGGGAAACCATCTAACAGACCTACTGCTAGCTTGGGAAAAGACTTTGAGGCTAAGGGCAGGGAAGAAGCAGAATTAATGCCTTTATGACTGAAGGAAAGTGTGACTTTTATAGCTCAATTGGACAGGTTTATTACAAACTGACATTGGTGCCTGAACACAAGTGAGATTTTAGAAAGTGAGGTTACAAGAAAGCATCCCAGATCTTATCATTCCCCCTTGATGGAGAAGACACAAATCCATTTGGGGCAAGGGACAAAGGTCTCAGCATCCCAAGTTGCTTCATGCTGAAAAAGGTCGCAGCGCTGTCCTTGTCCAAACAAAGGGGGGGGAAGGGTCCCATCAGTCAAGGGGGCAGGGGCTGCAGCCACTGTCTGGAACTCAGCAGACACCAGATCCAAAGGTGTCTGGCCTAAAATGTACAAATCTAGCAAAGTGAGTAGATAAACAAGAGCCTAAAAGAAGTAGGAAAATGACCAAAAGTAGAGTGAGTATGGGCTAGTACAATCCATTACTCAGACTATTTAATTGTCCTTAATATCTCCACCTGCTACATAGACTAGGTGCCTCATAAAATATTCTTCACTAACATAATTGCAAACCTTAAACAAAAGAGGTTTCTGACTTAAACTTCATAAATGAATAGCAAACACATATCCTTGTTTCACAAAGCTTGTCTATCCTCTAATTGGAAGAAAGAGATACTTCAGAAATTGAATCTTTTACAGAAACACTTAGTTACAAATGTTAACTTTTTTAGTTCATGGAATAGCCACAAATCCATATTGGAGCAGCACACACTGTTCTGCTTTACAACTTATTACATCAATTTAACAATATTCAATTGAAAACTTTATAAATCTTCAGAAATTGTCACATAAGATTTTCTAACAGGAAGGAAGCTCAAGGTAACACAATGAGAATAATACAAAGCAATAATTTACAGCTGTAACAGTTCTGGTGCAGGGCTGGATCCCTGGAGAGGCTGTCCACATCGTCCTTTCCAGGTCCCTTGGCTCAGACGTTCACTCAGGAGCAAAGGCACAATCAGACCGGACAGGGGCCCACAGAGACATGATCCAACACCACAGACACATATAAATGGTTCAGCTTCTAGCCACACAGGCTAGGTAGATTACAATAAAGTTTCACAACAGTTACAACACTGCATCAAAAAAGAAATCCAAACTTTTAATCTTATTACCAAACATGCTCAAGGTTTGAGTTTCCATGATAGAGAAATTTTGAAAGCCAGTCTTATACATCTATATAGTTCTTATAAGAATCAATTTGATCCTGTTCTTTACTCAAAATT
>CM053582.1:305530984-305558510 GCA_028627135.1 Pseudochirops cupreus
GGATCACACTCCTCTTAGTGGCTCGTGGGACATTTAATGCAGGCACTGACTTATGCAGGCGACTATACCCGATTCAAACTCCAAACAAAATTTAGTTCTGGTCCCAAATACCTTTTCCTCAAACAGCAAGTCTCATTAATCACAGCTTAGAGCCAGTTTTAGCTGCAATAAGCAATGAAAATTTTTACCGGGCTTCACAAATGAAAGGAATTACATTTACTGTCATTGTTTTCCCTCTCAGAATGACCTTGCCTAGTAGAGATAGTTTCTAGAGGCTCTGCAGTTTTGCAACATAAGAAGTGGCTGAGGTAGGGAGGGGCTGACAGCGTGCCCCTGCTTTCTCCATTCTGATACATGCACGGGGGGCTGTTCAGGAGAACACTTTCATCAGTTTCCCCCTTCTTTTACCTACAATACCAATTAACAGCCTTAAGTCTTGAGCCTTAAAACAACTGCCCAGACCACCTAATTCACATTTTTACAACAATGCTAAGAAATTGTTTCTCTTGTTTATTTATTTACCTTATGGCCCTAAGGCCAAGGGTCCTATAATATTTTAGCTAATGAGAGACCACACTCCATTCCACACAATGCTTTAATAGCTAAATTTGCACTAGACCTTTGGAACACTCTCTGTATATTAATAAATATACAATGATGTGCTCCATCTAAATATTACATACATATATACACATATGCATAGATATATACAGCTTAAATTTCACTAATGCAAAAATTTTGGCACAGTCTGTATATCCATACACACACTCCTTTTTTAATATTCTTTCTGTTTTCATTTCCAATGAAATAGTGTTTTAAGATGTTCTTTATTGTTATTTTAAATGGTAGCATATTTTGAGTGTTCTGTGTTGAAACTTTTCTCTTTTTAATCAAGTCCTCATAATTACTGTCTTAAAATGCAGGAGAATTCAAATACTGAAAATTAACTCTCTTCACCTCTATCTATTCAGCACAGGAATGGCTATAAAAGAGGATATCCTAGTTTTTATATGGTATAGTTTTACAGATAAAAATATTTTTCAAGCAAGTTAAGTTGTCATCTTGTTAGCTCTTTGAGGCTTATAATTATCCCTAGTCAATAAATTTTATGTGGCACATGATACATGAATAGTTATATGTTCATTTTCTTTCTATTAAAATCAATTGCCTTGGTAATAATGAAAGAAACCCCATCTCTGCTGCATGTAAAATATTACTGAGTTTTTTTAAATGAATTTCAAAAACATAAAAAGGTCCTGATAAAAGGCATGGTAAGTAACATAAATTGTCTAAATTCTGAATAACTCTGGTTTAATTCTACAGGTTTTTAACAGAATTTGTAAACCTAGGCAATGTTTCAGCTCTTCGAACTTTCAGAGTCTTGAGAGCTTTGAAAACTATTTCTGTAATTCCAGGTAAGGAGTGATTGGTGTGAAGCATTAGGCCCTTCATATCTCCAACTGTGGGTTGTTTTTTTGTGTGTGTGTGTATGAGTGTGTTGTCATTGTGTTTGTGTGTGAACTCCCCTATACAGATATGTGACAGAGTTTGTGGATCTGGGCAACGTCTCAGCGTTGAGAACATTCAGAGTTCTCCGAGCATTGAAAACAATTTCAGTCATTCCAGGTGAGAGTGAGATTAAACACCGACGCTGATTTTGATATCGCTACTTGTAACGCCTAAACTCAGAAATCAAATAGCTGTAGCTTTTTAATGAAAATACTTTTCAATGCACTGGCTTGCGAATCAAAATCAGCCTTTGAGTTTAATCAATTCTTGCATGAGTTTTGCAGAAGGTATGCAGCCCTTTGGCTTGCATCTCCATTTGAAATTTTCTTTCCTTCCAGAATTTGTCCCTTTAATGTACATGCAGGATTGAAAATTTCAAATAGTTTTCATACTTTAGCTCTTAGTAGAATTAGGAAAACAAAAATATGGCACAATATTAGCCTGAGGTATATTGCATGGCATAGTTTTATCAAGATGCTTTTTCTCTACAAACAACTTCTTAACTGAGCATGTACATGTTATTTTGTTACATGTTACTAGTCACCATCTTTATTACTGAGTCATTAATGTACAATTAAAGGGAGTCAGTTTGTTCGAAAAGCATTGACAGGGTGATGGTTTTTCTTTACCTCATTTTGTGATGAAGCATGAACAAGCATTTGGGACTGTCTTACCCCATGTGTAATCAAGCCCTTACAGTTAACACATAAACAAAAACATTAAGCTACACATTCATCTATCTGAACTATTCATGTAAACAAGATGGCTTCACTGATAAGGGAATACTGCATGTCTCTCACGTCTTGTGGGAGAGTAAATGTCTCATGTTATGGGAGGGTACTTGATTTTACTGTCATTAACACCTCTGTTTTCAGGATTGAAGACTATTGTGGGGGCCCTGATCCAGTCAGTGAAGAAGCTTTCTGATGTCATGATCTTGACCCTGTTTTGCCTCAGCGTATTTGCTCTCATTGGGCTACAGCTGTTCATGGGCAACCTGAGGCATAAATGTGTGAGATGGCCTCTAGAGGATGAAAATATAACACTGGAAAACATTAATGTTCTTTGTGGAACAGAAGATTATAAAAGTAAGAAGTGTTGCTATTATTGAAATAAGACTCAAAGCATGTTGTCTTGTGGGAGATATGGAAATGATGAGTTTCTAGCACAGTCAAAACTGTTCAGATGCATTGACTAGTTCAGTCAACTCATCTGTGTTTTCTTTCCTTTGTATGTTTGATGATAAAACTCTGCAAGGCAGTGTAGTGCAGTAGATAGAACACTGGCTCTGAAAGAAGAGAACTTGATTTCAAATCCTACCTTTGGGATGTCTTCTCTTGTTCCCCTTCTTCCTCCTGCTCTCCTCCTTCCCCCCTTTTTTCTTCTTCCCATTATCATAATAGTTGAGAGGCAACTGGTGCCACACTAGATAGAACATAGAGCCAAGAATCAGAAAGACCCGAATTCAAATTTGACTTCAGACATTTAACTGGTAGTGTGACCTTGGGCAACTCACTTAACCTCTGATTTCTTCAGTTTCCTCAGTTGTAAAATAGGAGTGGCAATAACCCCCCTGTATCTGAGGATTATTTTGAGTAATGAATGAGATAATAGTTGTTAAAAAAAAAAACAATTAGCACAGTGCTTGGCACATAGTGTACACTTTGTAATATTTTCCCTTCTCCCTTTTCTTTCCCTTATCTTCTTTCCTTCTTCAACACTCCCCTTGCCCATTAGGTATATTATCTTGAGCAAGTCCCTGGGACTCCATTTCATTTTGTCCTCTATAAAATGAGAGGGTTTCACTAGACATCCTTGAAGGGCCCTTCCAGCTCAAAGGCTATGATCCTGTAATTCTAATTGCATCATCAGATAGGTGATTTGGTCTTTTAAGAATGGAATTTGTACACACAAAGGATGATTTCAGAATGCCGATGAGAGAAAAGCCCCCAGAACCCCAACCAAGAATCAAATAGTTATAATCGAGATCATACAAGATTTGGCGGTTGTCAATATAAAGGATTAGAGTTTGGAGAATATGATATCCCCAAAGGCAAAAGATAAAGGTCCACAACCAAGAATGGTCTCTCAGACAAAACCGAGTTTAATCCTATAGGGGATATATAGATATTTAATGGCATAGATGATTTCTAAGCATTCCAGATGAATAGACCAGAATTGAGTAGGTACTTTTGAATGAAAATAAGGGAGTAAAGAGAAACATAAAAAGTTATATATATTTGCTCAAATGGAAGGAATTATTTGGGGAAAAATATTTATATGCTAATAGTGGAGAAGAAATAAAAGTGTTCTCAAAATCTTGTTATCTGTAGAGAAAGATAGTGGTGGAAGGCCAGAGGTGGATTTAATTATCATCTATCTATCTATCTATCTGTCTGTCTGTCTGTCTATCTGTCTGTCTATCTATCTATCTATCTATCTATCTATCTATCTGTCTGTCTGTCTATCTATTCTTTATTTGTATTTTGATTCCTTAGAACGCAGAAAGGTATAAGGGATTATCCTGAGGAGGAAATGAGGATAAAGAGAGAGAACTCACTGTCTCACATGATAGAGACACAACATAAGGAATATTCAAATGTGAAGGAAGGGTTATGGAGAAAAAGCATACCATGAACCTTATTTTCATTTGAAACCAAAAAAAGGATTGAACAGACAGACACATTTAGACAGAGCATAATGCAGAAATACACTAAATACAACAAATATATGGAGTGGAGAGATGGAGGGAGGTTTAAGAAAAGTAAGATAGATCAGAGAATAGTAAAAAGAAAAACAGACTCCAACTTGCGATGTGGGGAGCATGATGTGAATAAAAGGAACAGAATAAGGAGTAAGAACTCTTACTCACTATGTGACTTTAAACAAGCTACTTAGCCTCCATAGACCTCATTTCCTCATCTGTAAAATGAGAGGGCTGGAATTAGGTGGTCTCTAATTTGTCCTTGAAGCTCTCATTTAAAACTGATAAAATGAATAATTCCTTGATTTGCTTCCTTAATATTCAAGATATTTTTTGATTTGAGAACCTGTCACTTAAAGATAATTCATTCAGATAAATTCTGTACTCCCCCAAAAGAAGACAATTTTGAATTCCTGGTCTATAAAAGCCAAGCACTGTTAGAACAGAGGTTCATCTTCTTTTAAAAGTATTCAATATATCACCCTTCAGGATGTTGCTCCATTTAAAAACTCATCAGATTTTGTCATTTTTTCTTTTATTTTCTGTTCTTTTTCTCAGATACCCAACATGCCCAAAATGTATTCACCTATTACCAGTGACCAGTTTATTTTTAATAGCAATCATGCTTTACTTGTCACCCAGTAGTTTGAGTGGTGACATAAACAACAACAAAACAAGTAAACAAGAAGGAAAAACAAAATAACTAAATTTATAAAGTTCACATTCATTGAAAATATTTAAGAAAACAAAAAAACTATCTGGTTAGAGCATGATGCTAATGTCAATCCCAACCATGTTTCTAGTATGGACTGGTTAGCTTTTGAAAAGAGGAAAAAATTTACAGAATGTGGATTTCATCCTGCGTTCTAGTTGTTCTCCTGTCATTTTCAGTCGTGTCTGATTCTCTGTGATCCCATTTGGAGTATTCTTGGCAGAAATACTGAAGTGGCTTGCCATTTCCTTCTCCGGCTATCTGAGGACATTGAAGTAATAAACAGGGCTAAGTGACTTGCCCAAGATCACACAACTAGTAAGTGTCTGAGGCCAGATTTGAACTCAGGAAGATACATTTCTTAACTCCAGGTCTAGATCTCTATCCATTCTACCATCTAGCAGTCTATCCACTGTGCCACCTGGCTGTCCTATGTTCTAGTTACCACTATCATAATATCCTAGATTTTATATATATAAGTATAGATTTATATCTAGAAGGTAATGAATCTTACAGATGAAGAACTGAGGCATAAAGAAGTTAAAGTGATATACTGAATGTCACAGATTAAGTTACTGAGCCAGGATTTGATCGTGGATTGTAGGAGCATTGATTTTAGTGCTGGGAGTAACCAGAGAAGTTACACTCTTACTCTAGTACTCTTTAACCATACCACAATGAATCCATATAACCCTTTACCATAATGAACTGGTAGGCATACTTAAATAGCCTAAAGCCTGACAATAACATGTTCATATTTCCTCTATATCTATGATCTCTAGAAATGAAAGGGAACATAAATAATTGGCAGATAATACATGGAGGGCAAAAGACATCGTGAAAAGGAACATATATGTATATACATAAAACACATTTTTTATATTGCATATATATTACATATGAGTATGTACATTCTTGATTTGAAAGGGAACATTATTGGTTACAGTACTGTTGTTTAAATAAACTTTTTGTTTTTACTTGAGACACATTACTTAATATAATCCATTGACACTTTCATTGTATCTTCAATTGACATTTGGTTGTTTTTCTATATTAGAAACTTAATGTGTAAGACAGTTACTTTTCCCTCTATATTTCTGATTCTGTTACTTTCTCTGAGAAATGTTTCTCTATATGTCTGCATTTCTCTCTTAATTTTCCATCCATTAATTTTTGCCGTGTTGGTTCTTGACTTTTTAAATAATAATGTTTAAATGGTTGATTTTTAATTGTGATCTTCTTACTGAATCCAACCTAGAAAATAGGGCATCAGAGACAAATGATTTTGACAGTGATTTTTTCAAAATAGAACAAAATATTTCTTACTTAGGAATGGTGTTTCTCTAGTAATCTAGATTTGCTCAGTTTTAGTCATTCCCCACTCATTTATTTCATTGATAGGTTTGACAGATTTTTGTGCAGGCATATTCGTATAGAATTTGTAGCCTATCTTTGGCTTCCACTAAATTAATTTTGAATTTATGTTGCATAATCCATTCTCACTTGCAATTCCACAAATGTAATAGTTAATTTTATGGTCCCATAGAGTCTTAAAGTACATTTAAAATAAATTTATATTTATGTAAGTATTCAAGTCATGGTTTTCCACTTACCAAGAGGATGAAAGAGATGTACCACATCCTCATTTATTTTTTGCCTTAAATATTAAGGCCAAAAAGATTTGATGCACTTTCAAAGGGATTGATTTTTTTTTTGTCTATTAATAGCTCACTTTGCAGTATCCAACTTTTCCTTTTTTCCACTGAAAAGAAATCCTGCAGTTAAATTTTTAAAAATTCATTAAAACTTTCATAGTACCAATGATAAATGATATTTTAATGACTATATTGTTTAGGAATTATTATGAAATGTTCTGACCAATCTTAATTACTCTTATTTCTTTAGCTCATCATTTTTGCATTTAATCAAGGAGCATTATTTCAATGATAGATTTTTCTGTTAGTGATCAGCAATTATTTTTTCTTATCCTAGAATATTTATGGTCCAGTTAATCCTGAATGACAACTTAAATTCACACTCCTTGAAATTATAATTATGTAAAATATGGTCATTGGTTATAGCCCGATGGCAATATGCAGTGTGAATTTGCACCTTGCCTCCTAACTACCTGGTTTGCAGATGCCTAGTATGCCACATTTGCAGTTTCATTCCTTTCAGATTAAACTAAACAGGGGATTTGGACCTAGTTAAATATATTTGGAAGAATTAAGAGTAAGCTTTATTAGTCATCTATAGTAAAGCTCTTGCTAGAAAATTTTCAGTGACCCCTCAATGACCCCTCATTGCTTAAGGAACCTAAATTCTTTAGCTCACTGTGAATGAAATGATCATATCCTTTCTAAAAAATAGGGTTTATATATCTTTGTCTATAGGCATAACTATTTCTGCCTCTATAAATGAGGCAGTGTAGAATAGTGGTGACCTTAAGGCCAGATACAACCTGGGTGTAAGTCATGCATTTGACACACATTGACTGTTTGACCCTGAAAAAGTCTCTAAGACTATTATTGCTGAAAAGAAGTCATAGCTTATATAATCAATATAACCTGTTTTAGTAGAAGGGATTTCCTTACCTTCATAAATTCAGTCTCATTCTCTCTCATGCCTCTTTAATCTCAAATGAATTATATATGTGAACACAATAGAGATATACATATACTAATATTATATTGTATATAACATATATTGCACGCATAACCATACATGTATATATATAAACATATGTACACACAAGCAATTATGTACATACACATACATGCATGGTAGGGGAGAATTTGAAGACACACAGACTGGAGCTATGAACTTGTTGGTATAGGGAGCTATGTGCATGTATGTGTGTATAGAGACTGTTCACATTTATATGCACATATGGACATGTATATAGTCGAATGAACTATGCATGTGTGTATATGTATGTTTAATGACTGTGTATATGTACACATATCCATACACACAGACCTGAGGAAAGAGACTGAAGAATATCACCAAAGAGGAAAAAGGAAAAAGAAAATGAAACCACAACCTTAGAAAATAAAACTTTGCCGATTTCATATCTTCCTTCTTGCATCCTCCGTCTCTGTACTTTCATGGTATCTTAACTCTGCACACTTATTAATTAAGGTACTTTTTAATATTCTCCCTAAACAGGGTATTTCTATCATTTGGACGGACAAAAGGATGCTCTTCTTTGTGGTAATGGCACTGATGCAGGGTAAGTGACATTGAATTTTTGCTCCACAAGCTACAAATGGACATACAATGAGAATCAATCTGGGAACCAGAACCAATGACCAGGTCCCTCTTTCTTTCATTCATCTAAGGTTCTAATGCATAAAAATCATAAAAAATAATAAAATCACATGCTTGAAAATTATACATCTAGGCAATGCTTGAAATAAGATATAAATTATCTCCCTTAATTTATTGTTGTTGTTTTTTTGTTTCTGCCCTTTACTTGGAGGGCTGAGAAAGCAGAGCAGAATCCTGTGGCCAGAGGTAGTGATGTGGTTTCAGACACTCCTGAAAAGAAATGGGATGGTGTCTAGCATAATTATAATTATTCTTCCCACTTCCTGCCATGATTTAAAGATTGTTTCTGTGGGCATGACTGCCACAAAGCTATGCTTGATCTAAGCAAGTGGAAAGTGTAGTTTTGGTTTAATGACATTTACAAATAGAGATCATGGTTTGATGCTTTCTCCATCTTCTCACATATATTGTACAGTGAGTGTTCTATACATAGAAGACACATAATCAGTTTGTGGAATTGCTTTCCTACGGGGTGCCTCAGCACTTGGACATTTGGTAGTCAAGGGCAGCTTCATAAAAATTTAATGTACTTCAATACATTAAGTCTGACACTAGGACTATAGTTGAATCCTTTCCCAGATTATGCTGGAGACTGCTGACCTAAACTTTAAGAAAGTTTAAAGACTTGACAAGACCCTTCATGAGGGAAATTGATTACTTGAACATCTCTATGAGGCATAGATCACTTTCATATCTAATTCACTCTGAGCCTTTTTGCTGTTAGGGTTCTGCTTTGGATAAATTTAAATCCTATGTTGCTGTTAGCAGATTTCCAGCTTTGAAAAGAGATTTTGCATTTGTATTCTAATTCTGAAGTATTTATTACCAAGGCCCTGAACATATTCTGAAAACACTTTAAAATTTAATACCTCTTTTACATGTAGCCAGTGTCCAGAAGGATATATGTGCGTGAAAGCCTGTACCAATCCAGATTATGGCTACACAAGCTTTGACACTTTCAGTTGGGCCTTCTTGGCTTTATTTCGATTAATGACTCAGGACTTCTGGGAAAATCTTTACCAACAGGTAAGAGCCCAGTGAAGCAAACACTGCATTTTGTGAATGACATAAAAGTAAATGTCTGAGGATGGATTTAAACTTGAGAAGATAAGTCTTTCTGACTCCAGGCCCAGCACTCTATACCTGATTTTTTTTTTTTTTGCTTTTTGGAGGACAATTGGGATTGTGACCTGTCCAAGGTCACATAGCTAGTAAGTGTTAAGTGTCTGAGACCAGATTTGAACTCAAGTCCTCCTGACTCCAGGGTCAGTGCTCCATTCACTGCACCACTTAGCCATCCCATTGATACCTGATTTTGACCACCTTTCTCTAACCTAGAGAACCCAGAGATCTAGAATTATGCTTGAATATAGTATTTATATGAGCGGTGGGCAGATGTTTGTGCTATATACATTTTTGTTTTAGTACTAGTAGGTTTCATTGAAACGTTTACTTTATTCCTAAAAAGCACTTAACATGAAATTATAACATATTGACGTATTAAACTGCTTATGTGTATTTTCGTTTACTTCCTTTTATGGATAAAAATGATTTTGCTGACAAAACTTTGCTGTATTAGGTTCTATACCTAGTAGAGTATAATCTCCTTGAGGACAGATCCTGCCTTATTTTTGTGTTTGCCTTTCTACATGGTAGGTGTGTAAAGCATGAATTATAAATGAATTATAAATTGAACCTAAATAGAACTATGTTTTCTTTTTTCTTTCTCCTCCTCCAGACCCTACGTGCTGCTGGAAAGACTTACATGATATTTTTTGTCGTGGTGATTTTCTTGGGCTCATTTTATCTGATAAACTTGATCTTGGCTGTAGTCGCCATGGCCTACGAAGAACAAAACCAGGCAACCATGGAAGAAGCTCGGCAGAAAGAGTTGGAATTTCAACAGATGTTAGAGCGGCTTAAAAAAGAACAAGAGGAGGCAGAGGTAGCATAAATCTAACTTTAAAAGTTTCCTAGAAATAGGCATCTTAAAAGTTACTTCCTGAACTCCTATGCCCTGACCCCCAAACAAGATTTATCTAATGGCTTCCTTCCTCTAAATTGAATTATAATTCACACTGTACTTGAAGCACAATTTGAAAGAAACAGGGTATTTTAGAGAAAGAATTTCCTCTCCCCAGTTTCCAGCTACTCTTATTAGAGTCTGCATCACTTTAGTCCATTCTCCATTGAACTATCAAAGTGGTCATCCTAGATGCCAGATCTGACTGTGTTCCTCCCCTCCCCTATTCAACTAAAATCCACTGGCTCTCTGTTATCTCCAGGGTCAAACGTAAAATCTTCAGTTTGACATTCAAAGTCCTTCATAACCTGCACCTTCCCCAGTCTTTTTGCTAATTATAAGCCTCCCCCCTCACTGACACCACCCCCTCCTACTCCACTACCAGTGACATTGGCTTCTTTGTCATGCCTCGAACATGAAACTTTATCTCCTGACTCCAGACATGTTCACTTACTGTACCCCCATTCATGGAGTGGTCTCAATCTTCACCTCCACCCTCCCTGACTTTCTTTAAGTCCCAGCTAAAAGGAAGCCTTTCTCAATCCTATTAATTCTAGGGCCTTTTCTCTTGTTATTTCTCATTTGTCTTGTATCTAGCTTGTTTGTACATATCCGTTGGCAAATTGGTTGTAAGGTTCTCAGTGGCAGGTACTATTTTTACCTTTCTTTATACACAAAGTTCATAGCACAGAACCTAGCACTCAGTGGGTACTTCTACTTATTAGTTTTATTATTTTTAATTATATTATATATCATAATTAATTGATATTATTTTTTGGTATAGACTACTTAATAAATGCTTATTGGCTAGTTGATTGATTGACTGATTGTCAGGTGCTTCTTGCCTTCTAGTCATTGGGACATAAACTTCCCAAACACTTTAGATGTAGAACTTTTCTGTAGCCTCATAGCAGTTGTTAATTCAAAGTTCCAAGGACCACAGATACCTTGATCTGCATTCATGAATTTCTGTTATCAGTTAATTCCAGACTTTATATGCTATATTATTTTTCTTAATACCTATGCCTCTTTGTGTGTACTAGAAATATTATTTGAACTGAACTTGTTTTAATGAATATATCATTTTTAACTAGCAAAAAATTTTATCTATTCTACAAATGTGATTCAATACAATTATACAAATGATAAATTATTAAGCACTCAGTTGTATTATAATATTAGTTCATTCTGTTGGAAACAGGCTGCAGCATATCATTTATACAACAAAAATGTTATTGTAACCCATATTATAATTAAATTCCCACTAAAATCCTATTCTGGTGCCTCAATTTGGCACCACAAGAACAATGGATTCCAACTAATAAAGTCCAGCCTCTAGTAAATCCCACACCTCTTGAATGATGCTGAGGTATGAATCTAGTGGCAGACATATATCTGTTGTTTGAGGTCCAATCTAGCTAAATTTGGAAGCAAGGGTAATCATCTTGTTGGCTGTGGGGTGATGAGTCTTTGGTCCACTTGAAATTCTTGGAGACCATCCACTAAATCATGGGGAGATCTTTTGTTTCTTGACAATGAAATTAAAAATCCATCAAGACTTGAAGACCTGAGGAAGGAAATATAGTACAGTGGAAAGATCAATGGCTGTGGAGTGAGAGGTTATGGGTTCAAATATTGCCTCTGGCGCTTATTACCTATGTGACCCTGAGCAATCTATTTAGCCTCCCTGGCTTTAGTTGTCTCTTCTATAAAATGAAATTATAAGAGTGGATGGCCTCTGTCATCCTAAACATCTCTGTGTTAATCTCTGTGTCTGTAATTCTGTGAGAGAGAATCAAATCCTTATGATATGGAGCTTGCCTGTGTATAGCATAAAGATCATTAAGCATGAAATAAGACCTGGGGCTCTCATTCTGCCTTTGATATTCATGAACTATGTTACATTGGGAAAATTACTTCATTTCTTTAAAGCCTCAGTTTCCTTTTGTAAAATGGGAAGATAACACATATAGTATCTACCTCATAAGTGTATTAGGGGAGGAGGGTGAGGATCAGATGAGATATTATGTGTAATTTATAGATGTTAAAGTGCCATACAGACATTAGCCAGGTAAATGGCGTAGTGGACAGACTGGGAATCATGAAGACCTGAGTCCAAATCCCACCTCAGAAACATACTAGCTGTGTGACCCTGGGTAAGTCACTTAATTGCTGTCTCTCTTAGTTTCCTCATCTATAAAAATGGGCATAATAATAGCACCTATGTCTCAGAGTTGTTATCAGGATAAAATAACCTTTGTAAAGTAGTTCATAACCCTTAAAGTGCTATATAAAAGCTAGTTGTTATTATTATTACTGGTTGTTTTTTTATTTCTTGGTTTTACTTCTGTTTATTTAATTTCCTCTCGACCTCACAGGCAATAATAGCAGCAGCAGATGAGTATACAAGTATTGGTGGAGGTAAAGTTATGGGACTTTCAGAAAGTTCTTCTGAAACATCCAAATTGAGCTCAAAGAGTGCTAAAGAAAGGCGTAACCGGAGGAAGAAAAAGAATCAGAAGAAACAGTCCAACGGGGAGGAAAAGAGAGACAATGAAAAGTTATCTAAATCCGAATCAGATGAAAGTATCAGGAGGAAAAGTTTCCATCTTGGTGTTGAAGGACATAGGCGATCTCGAGAAAAGAGGATGTCTTCTCCCAATCAGGTACCACCTACTTAAATATTCATTCATTGATCAACAGATATTTATTACATGCCTATTGCATGCAGGCATTAGAAATACAAAGATCAAAAATGGCATAGTCTCCACTCTCAACTGTCTTACATTCTTATAACAACAACCATTGTTGATGTGTCATATGTATGGTGCATCTCAGATAAATATCTGGGAACAAATCGAAAATTTAAGCAATATATTCTGGAAAAAATGGAAAAGGAACAGAATAATTGCACTTGGTATCATAAAAAAGGGTTCATTGAGGCTATGAGTTCTGAGATGAACCTTGAAGAATATCAACAGGTAGAGACAAAGATGCAGTGGATTTTAGACACAGGGGATGATCTGCACAGATGCTAGACTGTCATGTCCAGGTCAGGGACCAGCTACTCATCTGGTCTGATAGGAATATAGAATATGTGAAGGAGAATCATGAGAATTAGGTGTAAATACAAGTTGGAATAAGACTGCAGAGAGCTTTATGTGCCAGATTAATGAGTTTATTTGTTATCCTATATGTAATAGGGAGGCATTGGTAGTTTTTTGCAGGAGGGGAATGACATAAATCTGTTCATTAGGAAAATGAATTGGGGAAGTATCATACAAAGGATATATTAAGGAAGGAATAGACTGGAGGCAAAAATACAAGGTAGAAAACTACTGTTGTAGTATGTGTGAGAAATGACGTACCTGAACTAGGATGGTGGCAGTGTGATTCTCTAGAAAGAAGAAGATGCATGTGAAAAAAATTGTGGAAGAAGAATTGAAATAATTGGGTGGTTGATTGGCTGTGGAAGGTTAGAGAAGGGTAAAAGTCAAAGATGACTGAGGTTTCCAACCTGAATGACTAGAAGAATAGGGGGTACCACTATTTTATCTCCCTTAATCTCTCTCTTTCTCTGTCTCTTTTCTCTCTCTCTTCTCTCTTTTCTCTCCTGTCTCCTTCTCCTCCTCCTCCTCCTCTTCCTCCTACTCCTTTCTCTCTCTGTCTCTCTCTCTGCTCTCTCTCTCTGTCTCTGTCTCTGTCTCTCTGTCTCTGTCTGTCTGTCTGTCTGTGTGTCTCTCTCTCTGTCATAACCCTCAAGAAGCACACAATACAAATTGAGGAGCAGAAAAACAAGTTAACTTGAGAGAAGTCTAGTAGAAAGGATCCGTAGAAAGGATCTAGTAGAAAGGAACTGTAATAAGGCAATACGTAATTATAAAATGAGTGGTATGGACAATATGTATCTAGTACATTAGGAAAGACTGATTTGAACTGGGCTGATCAGAAAAACCATCATGGACCTAAGTTGACAAGAATTGTTTTTAAACTCAGAGACTATGTAATATTAAGAGGAACCTGATACTTGAAGGCAGAGAATTTGAGTTTAAATCTGGAATCTGCCACTTAATTGTGTGTGGCAGTGAGTAATTTAAGTAATTAATTTAAGAGTAAGTAATTTAAGCTGGTGTGTCATCTGCAAAAGGTAGAGACTGGACCAAATGATCTGAACTAGCTATAAATTTATGATACTGTGAACTCTACTCATCATTTATTTACAAGAGTTACTTCCTAGTGCTAGCTAAAAAGACTTGATTTTGGACCTTTATTTTTCCTACTTCATTGAAAAAGCATATGTCCTTTGTATTAATTTTAGTGATAAAAATTATGGGTTTATACATATATATGTATATGTGCACATGTATAATTTTAAGAGCTTCAGAAATATTTATTGATATCTACATGTCTTTCAGTCCCCCCTTAGCATCCGTGGCTCCTTGCTTTCTGCAAGACGTAGCAGTAGAACAAGTCTTTTTAGCTTCAGGGGTCGAGGAAAGGATATTGGATCCGAGACTGACTTTGCCGATGATGAACACAGTATTTTTGAAGACAATGAAAGCAGAAGAGGCTCTCTTTTTGTGCCTCATATGCACAGAGAACGACGGAGTAGTAACATCAGTCAAGCCAGTAGGTCTCCTCGGATGCTTTCAGTGAATGGCAAGATGCACAGTGCCGTGGATTGCAATGGTGTGGTGTCCCTGGTTGATGGTCCTACAGCCCTCATGCTGCCTAACGGACAGCTTTTGCCAGAGGTGATAATAGATAAGGCAACTTCTGATGACAGTGTAAGAAAGTTTTGAATATTCCAGGCATGACGGGCCGATTACTGTTGCATCAACTGATTACTCTGCTGATTGGGCCTTCTTAAGAATCATCACTCTGCACAATCCCAGGATCTTGCAATGCCTTTATTTTTAAAAGCTTCTAGCTGTCAGTCTTTCACTAAGCCCCATAGTTCCTAGACTATTCAGCATACTTGGAAAATAGAATGATATAAAAACAAGATAAAACAAAATACTTATCAGATGTCTAAATAGCATTTTAATGATGAGGGAGGGTAGAGAGTTGGACTTGTGGTTTCATCAGTACAGGGAACTTCCAGTGTGGAAACTCCCTTTACTGATACAGATCAGCCATTTGTTAGGTGTAATCTTAGAGTTGCATGGGAGCATTGAAAAGTTAAGTGACTTGCCCACAATCACACAGGTAGTATGTGTCAGAGGTAGAACTCAAACCATGTCATCCTGACCTCAAGGTTGACAATTATGCCATATTACCTCTTTTGATATTTATAATTGTGCTACTTCATGATAGTATAGAAGAATATTTTAAGTACATGGAGAAGGTTCATTGAATTTTGCTGGAAGATCTAGGTTCAGTCCTGGCTCTGACACTAACTGTTTGACTATGAGCAAATCAATTAACTTGCCAAAATCTCTTTCTACATCTGTCAAGTGGGGACAATCATGTTTCCATGACCTCACAATTTTTTTGGCAAGGAAAGCACTTTACAAACCTTCTAGTGCTTTCAAAATGTGAACTACTATTACTTTTGAAGAACATCTATTGCTAATGCCATCAATTTTGAAAAGGGAATTTAAATCATTTCCCAGCTTCCCAATGTCTTTATTTCATGTCTGGTTTCTACCACTTATAACTAAGAATTTGATTGCATTCCAGGAATCAAATCTCCTTCCAGGAAGAAATTTCCTTTCCTAGAAACATTCCAGTGCATGATACGATGCATTGCTCCCCCTGAAAATAAAATATAAGCATTTTCATCTGGGGTTTTCTAATTGAGAAAACCCAAGAGTGAAATATTTAATTATAGAGCTCCATTGTTCCGAGAGCTGCATAGCACATCATTAAATATCAGCAATAACTTTGACCAAGAAAGCAAAACTTTGTTTACTTCTTACTTGCATTTATGCTGCTTGTTAGTGGTGATGTTATATTCCCAGCAAGACTAAATGCAAGGAAGCACAAATTTATCTAATGACTTTATTTATCATTACATGGGTTACCAGATTCCAATATGCATGTTTGTTCAAGTGGCCTATTATACATTTTTATCGATTTAAAAGAAAATGTTAATATGCCATGCTCAAAATAATATTTTACTTTCCTTATGGTTGCATTTAAACTTTAACAGTATTAATAAAATGAATCAACTAAGCATTGATTCATTTGACCTTAAAAGTAACGCCATGAGTTTATGAGTATATTTTAGGTAGAGTATTTTGTGAATGCTTGCATGATACAACTTATGTTACCTCTGTCCTATTATTTCAAATATCCAATGTCAGACTTTTTTGGTTTGTTGTATTTAGTTTTATTTTTGGCTTATTAGGATGGGCACAACCTCTACAATATAAAATTAGTCTAACTTATAATTATATGAGATGATCTTTTTTTGTTATAAGTTAATTGCAGATTATTTTCTTTGTAAATCTTTGTTTTATGAAAAAAATAAGTCCTATAAAATTATTGCAAAAGTAAAAGTATAAGGAACAAAGAGGAAAATATTCTGTGGATCCTATGAAGAATACAATGAATAAGAAAAGTCTGGCATGGTAAGCCGCTTAGCTCTGAAAATGCATGAGAAAAGAACATAACTTTTCTGCTTGAATCTCGATCTGGATAGAAGAAAATCTGCATTAACACAAGGAGGTTATTTGAAATGTTTATTATCACTAAATTCTACAATTTTAGAAAGTTTAGCTGAAGGGTTATGTAAATAGAGAGGTTTCTGATACATTTCCTCACTATAAGTCTGTAGCTGAATATGTAGAACCACAACCTGAAATTCCCCTGATTGCTCAATTTTTTGGATTACTCAGCCTGAATAGATTTATTTGACTCTCTACACATGTGATGCATATAATTGTAGTGCATTAGATATCTTTAGAAGACTGCTTTCTTGCCTGCAAGGATGGATACCAAGATTCAGGCTTAGCTATATTACTGCTCAAACAACCCTCCAAGAGACAGATCAAAAATATCTCACAATTGCCTTTGTGAGAGGGCCTCATTGATTCTATTAATTCAATGAGAGAAAATACTTTAAAATCACCAGGGTCCCCCTAAGACTTCACTCTCCCTGTCCCCCATCTCTTTGTAAAACAAACCAATGAACAAAAATAAACATGCACCTTTTAGCTATTTATCTTTTGCAAATAGTCTGTAATGTTTCCAAACAAAATTATTTAAAACCACTGGAGACAGGCAGATGGGGATGTTGAGAAGCAAATTCGATTAAACCAGATTAGTAGGACCTATCATTTATTTTAGAGTTAGTAATAAGTTAGAGATGAGGTGCTAAATCTTCAGATTTCTTCGCAGGGTGGTACAACTAAAATAGACCCAAATAAAAGACGATCCAGTTCTTACCACATTTCTATGGATATGTTGGATGATCCCACTGTCAGACAAAGAGCACTGAGCATAGCCAGCATAATAACAAACACAATGGAAGGTATGTGATAAGGTTTACCTTCAAAGTTATCAAACATTTTCCTCTTTTTAAAATAAATCAATCAGTTGTAACAGTAGCATAAAGTATTGGGGAAGACTATAATAAAAGGAAAAATTCCATGACAATGTAGTGTTTGAACACTAGAAGGGAACACCAAAAAAGAATCATCTCTTTTTATCTATAAATTAAAATAAGATAGGAGTGTTCAAATCTGAACCAAGAAACTTCTGAGGATTCTTTCTAACCCTTCGATTCTGTGATTCATATGTGATTCTAACCCAGGACCTAGGTTGGATATAAAAATAAAAATCTATCTTTTATTTATGCTATTCTCTATCTTTCTATGCATTTGAGTATTTCCCACTGAAAGAATTCTTAATTCTCATATCCATTACCACGTATTGGTATTTTCCTGAAGTAGATGCACCTATATTTTGTTTTCTGTTTTTGGTTTGCCTTATTTACACATTTACAACCAATTAGGGAAAGAATATGAAATATAGGCCTTTGTGGCATAACACGATACTTTACTTGGCATAGCATTATTTGGTCTGCAAATTCTAAATCAGAACCTGGTTTCAATATCTTTCAAAATATAGAATAAGGAAGGTGCAAAATAATAAAACAGCTGATTTTATTTATCACATTTTTTCTCTCCAGAGCTTGAAGAATCCAGACAGAAATGTCCCCCTTGGTGGTACAAGTTTGCTAACGCTTTTCTCATCTGGAACTGTTCGCCACATTGGTTGAAGTTCAAAAAATTTGTCCATTTAATTGTGATGGATCCATTTATTGATCTGGCCATTACTATTTGTATAGTTTTAAATACACTCTTCATGGCCATGGAACATCATCCGATGACCGAAGGATTCAGAAATGTGCTTTATGTGGGAAACCTGGTAAGTTTTTCCCAATGTCCCTAAGTCACTTAACTACAGCTTTTCACTCTGATTATCACCCTTATCATTTCACTTTTATAATTCAGATAGATCTACTGTATAAGTATTACAAATACTTTGCTTAATGTATCCATCAGTCATAGTTAGTCCTGTGTGTTCTTCTGATGGTTTTTGCATTCATTAGTAATTATTTAAATTTATTGAGTACCAGTATTGGACTTTATTCCAAACCATAAACATTGACAGAGAGAAGGCCCTCCTGAGTTCAATAGGCAACATTTGGATTCTGAAAGTGTAGAAGTTCGGTTCTCAACCATAAGCAGTCTGCTTTCTGCTGGAAACTATTGGCATAGCCAAGGAAAACATGCTTTGCCTATACCCAGCATTGACACAGCAAAAGAAAGAACTCACTGAATTGTTGCTCCAGGCAAGGGCATCTTGGCAGCAGATGAGTCCACCGATAGCATTGCAAAGCACCTGCAGTCCATTGGAACTGAGAACACAGAGGAAAATTGTCACCTCTATAGGCAGTTGCTTCTGACAGCAGATGATTGAGTGAACTCCTGTATTGGAGGTGTTATCCTTTTCCATGAGACACTTTACCAGAAAGACAATGATGGTCATCTCCTCCCCAAAGTCATAAAGGCAAAGGGTGACATTGTGGGCATCAAAGTGGACAGAGGTGTAGTGCCCCTGGCAGAGACCAGTGGAAAGACTACCACCCAAGGTCTGCATGGGCTGAGTGAGCGCTGTGCCCAGTATAAAAGGGATGGAGCTAACTTTGCCAAGTGGCATTGTGTACTGAAGATTGGAGATAATATACCTTCCCTACTTGCCATCACGGAGAATTCAATGAGCTGGCCAAATATGCCAGCATTTGCCAGCAAAATGGCATTGTCCCCATTGTGGAGCAGAAATCCTGCCTGATAGAGAACACAATCTGAAGACTTGTCAGAATGTCACTGAGAAGATCCTGGCTGCTGTCTACAAATCTCTGAGGGATCACCTTGTCTATCTGGAAGGGACCTTGCTAACACCTAACATAGTCACCCCTGGCCATGCCTGTACCCAGAAGTATTCACATGAGGAGATCACAATGGCAACTGTAACTGCCCTTTGCTGGACTGTACCTCCTGCAGTCACTGGCATCACCTTCCTCTCTGGGAGTGAGAATGAAGAGGATGCCTCCATCAACCTCAAGGCCATCAACACTTGCCCCTTGTACAAGCTGTGGGCACTGACCTTTTCTTATGGCCAAGCCTTGCAGGCATCTGCCCTCAAGACCCAGGGTGGAAAGAAGGAAAATGTCCAGGCTTCCCAAGAGAATTATATTAAGTGGGCCACAGCTAATAGCCAAGCAACTCAAGGCAAGTATACTCCAAGTGGAAAATCAGCAGCTGCTGCCAGCGAGTCTCTTTTTGTCTTTAACCATGCCTACTAACTAAGTCAAGGCCTTCCACCTGGGTATACCCTAACACTCCAGGCCATCCCTCACAGTCCAGGAGGAGGCTGAGATCCCAGAACTTTGTGCTGACCTCTCCCATCACTCCTAACTTGTGTGGTATTGTCTCTCTCTGGTGAATATAATGACCCCTCCTCAGCCCACTTTTTTCCAATAAACAACTATTTAACAAGGAAAAAAACATTGACAGAGCGATTTGGAGTCTAGTCTTTTGCTGAGAATATTTGGTCACTTACTAAAAAATTTTGAACTGACATTGTAAAGATTTATCTCTGAATATTGAAGGCAACACCATCAAATTTTGGTCTTTTTTTCAAAAAGAATTAAAAATTATATTCCTGAGCACTTTAATGAATGAATAGAATTGTAACGTATAATGTGAAATGGCACTTCCATAATATTCTGGTTCATTCAGACTAAATCTAGAATACTCTGTTCAGTTCCAAATAACATCTTTGGCAGCACAAGCTTGTAGAACATTCTGAGGTGGTTGGTGAATCACTCTGAGGATAATATAGGACAGGGAAAGAGTAAGGTGAAACAAGGATGCAAAGTCAAATTGTGGAAAGCCTAGAATATCAGACTATGTAGCCTGAGTTTTACTCAACAGGCAATAGGATGGAAGTCACTGGAGTGTTTTGAATAGAGGAAGGACAATATTAGGTCTATAAATGCAGAAGTTTAATCTGGGAGCTTTATGGAAGATACATTGGAAGAGGACAAAACTGGAAGAAGGAGCAAGAAAAATAATCAAAGGAAAGAATTATCGAAATAAGAGATGAGTTGAGGAGTAAGCAGGCAGTTAGGAAGTTCATTGGAGGTGGCTAGAGAACCTTTGTGTTATTTAGTTTGTCTTGAGAATGGGGGAGACCTGAACATGGTTTTATACTATAGGGATGGAAGAAGTCAGGAGAGAGAAAGATTATGCAGATGCACAGGAGAGAGATGTTGAAGGATAAGATAAAATGATCATGAAGGAGAATAAAATGGAAACTAAAGGCAGAAGAGATTTTCTTGGTAATGATAACACATTGTGCTCTGATACAGGAAGGGAAAATAGGGGTGAAGCCACAAAATTTTGAGATACACAAGGAGATATGTAGAAGGAATTTATATCAACCTAATCTACTCATAAATTTATAAGGCAAGCTCATCTGCTGTGGTTATGTATAAGAAGTTGGAGTTGAGAACTTGAGAGATGATAAGATTTAGAATAGTCCCTAAGGAATGTGACTGGGAGTAAAATATTGAAGAAAGTGACTACAAAGCAAGAGTGAGGATTCAATTGAAATTATATAGCATATATTTATAAGGCACATAACAGCACAGTTATTACTATCTCCAAGAATGTTTGAAGCCTGAGTGGAAATAAGAAGTCAGATTCTGGGGGATACTTATGATTGAGGATTACAAGGTAGAATTGGCAGAAGTTCAAAAGGGCAAGTGATTATAGCTAAATTAAAGAGGGTCATGAATACTTAGGGAAGCAAGTGAAGTAAGAATACAGGGAGAAATAGAGAGACTGATGGGCCCGGTAATGTTGAAGAGCAGATTCAGTGGAATGAGTAGAAAGCCAAGAGGTTGTGGTCAAACAGTGGAATTTCATAGTTAAGGATCTTGGAAATGGTAGAATCCCAACAGATAGTGAAGTCTAAAATATACCCATGTTTATGTGTGACTAAAAGGGATAGAGATGAAGATTGTTATTGGAAAAATATAAGGTCAAAGTCTTTCGTCATTATACACATCTCTCAGTGTGGAAGTCTCCTCCAACAATGTTGAATGGCAACATATTTCTAATATATAGTCCTAGAGACTGGCCCGAGGACACTGGCAAAGCAAGTGGATTGCTTGTAGTCATATAACTAATGTGTTTCAGAGGCAGGATTTGAATCTAGGTTTTCTTGACTGCAAAGCTGCTCCTCTATATTACTTCTCAATTAGAAAGCTAATCAACATTAATATTAAAAATTGTTGAAGATTATTGTAGGGAATAGGATCAAAAGGAAAAGAAGGCTGATAGAGATGCTCATCAGTATCGAAAGATATTTTCCTAGAAGATCCTGAATGATGTGTGACAGTAAGAATTAGTAGAAGGTAGTATTATTGGATTGTGCAATTTTAAGTGAGAAAACTATAGTCCTGCCTGATGGCAGCAGAATACAAAAGTGTATACCCATCTCTCCTCCTGGTCTCATGGGTTGAAGGATGGAAGAAAGGCTTGTAATAGCATACTCTAGGTTGTCTTCTTGGAGAAGCCACACTTCAGTTCATTCAGTAAAGTAAGAGTATTTCAGGGAAAGTTTGAGATTAAAATCAAATTTCTTTAGTGTAGAGTAAGGGTCCCAGTGGGTACTTTGGAAGGTGCTGCAGTGATGGTTATTCTGATAAATGTTTAGTAACTGTTTCTCTGGGGGGAAATGTATACATGTTTAAATTTTATCTATATTATTAATTTTCTCCATAAATTTCTTAAGTCTAAATGGTCAACAAAGCAGTAAACTTTTAAATTTTATCTATATTATTAATTTTCTATTTTATCTATATTATTTTTAATTTTTATCTATATCATTAAATTTCTCCATCAATTTCTTAAGTCTAAATGATCAACAAAGCAATAAACCAAGTCCTATAGTGTTTGCTGATTTCCAAGATATAAATGACCACATTGAAAATTTAGCAACCCCATTTTAAGAAGGTTCACGCTAGCTCTCTAGCTCTAGCTCTGGCTGAAAGGTCTAGAGCACACTCCAGGAAGAGTGAGGTTCATGTGGAAAGAGATATGGGAAGAGGTTTGAGGGAATGAACCTATGTTTTATTATTATAGTAACAGTGGATTCTAGAGATTAGAGATTAATTAATTAGAGAATAATAATATATGTAGAGGTAATGCTGAGTAGGTAAAAACTGAGTAAGAGAAGATTAAACCATTACTGAGACCCAGAGGTCAAAGTGAGTGTTTGAGAGAAGAAATAGTGACACCTACAGAGCTTGGTTCTCAGGACCCACAGATTCCTGATGAGGAATTGAAAGGAAGAATTCCATTTATATTCTCACAGACCTTGCTTCCTAGGTACTAAGCACAGACATTCTGACCCTGGGGAAAGGCACTTTCCAGGCTAGCTGACTTCAGGTGCATCCTGTCTGAGTACTTAAACAGCCCTAAAACTTAATACTGGGGCTGTGATAAAAAAAGATTTCTTGAAGGCATAAACTTACCAAACGACAATCATGAGGTTCATGAGAAAAGTGTCTTTTTTTTTTCTCAACCTCAGTTTAAGTGATTTGCCCATGGTCACGGAATTCATGAGTCAGATGCAAGACTTCAACCCTAAGGTTTTTTTTAATCAAATTCTGGCCCTTTATCCACTATTTCCCCTTTTAATATAAAAATCATGAATTAATGATGTCTTACAATGTGCTTCTTTGTCAGAATTTGGTAGCCTTACTTAAATTCTTTTTCTCCTTTCTACAAATTGACCTATTAATAAGCAATTTGTCACAGAAATGTTCTTTGGAACACTAGAGGCACTCTCATTGAAAGATAAGATTGTGTCAAAGTTTGTGATTCTCACTCAGAAGGAGGCACTGTAATACACTAAATTCTTGCCTCTGGTATTTATCACCTGTGTGGTCTAGGGTAAGTCACTTTAAGTCCCTGGGACTCCATTTCCACACCAGTTTAAATGGAAATGTCAGACTGGGTGGCCTTTGAGGTTCCTTCCAGCTCAAGAGCTGTGATCTTTTTGTCATCTTCCAGAAAGACTGCCTAATTCACAACAACATTGTGTATATTTTGCTAGACATCACAGAAGATTTGACCATCTGTAGTATAAAGTTTTTTGTTTTTGTTTTTGTTTTCCTCAAAGCATGATCTTAACATGATGTGGGCAGTGAGGAGTGCTGTGAATACTTTCATGGCCACTCTGTGTACATGAGTTGTGTGAAGTCTACTCAAGAGATAAATCCTGCTTTTTATTAACATAAGAATGTATGAACTCTGGTGGTTCTAGAATCACATATTTGTTTGCCTTTAGGTCTTCACTGGGATTTTCACTGCAGAAATGGTTTTAAAACTCATTGCCTTGGACCCATATGAGTATTTCCAAGTAGGCTGGAATATTTTTGATAGTGTTATTGTGACCCTTAGTTTAGTGGAGCTTTTCCTGTCCAATGTGGAAGGATTGTCTGTCCTTCGTTCATTCAGATTGGTAAGTACAAACCAGACCTATGTTTGTATTCTACATTTGAGAAAGAAAAAATTAAAGTAGCATTTGCTCAGCCTTTGAACTTTAGTTTACATAATAAAACGTTGCTTTTTAAGTTAAACTAAGAATATGACCTTACAAGAAATGAGGAAAGTGAAGGAAATTAAGGAATAACTTATTTGAAAGTGAAAATACAAAGTTAATCTTAAGGTTTTAGAGAAACTTAGAGCCTCCACTTTGATATTTGTGCCTGGGATAGAAATGAGTCACTTAATACTTTTTTTAAGATAAGGTAAGGGGTAAGTTATACTGCTCAGCAATCCATCAAGCATTTACTAAGTGGGATCTGTGTAGCAAGCACTGCATCTAGTAAGTATTAGAAGTTGAGTATGCCCTGAATGGATAATAAAAAGTATTTATAGCTTGACTTTATTATTGTATGTATTAGGAGCAGTTGGGAAGCTAAAAATGCCTCCTAAAATAGCCACTACATACCATAAAAACTATTATTTTATTATTTATAAAATTATTTTGAAAAAAGCTATTGATCTTTGCCCCAAATTGAATGTTATATCAGTATATCCAACTTATCAAAGACCTATGATTTCATCAGTGTATAAACTCCCTCTAATACTGATCATGTCATATGATAAAACTTACATAGTCTTATTAGAGTTTTCTGAGACTTCAGAGAGGTAAATGACTTACTTGCCCTTGATCATAAGAGTTAGTTTCACAGATAGTACTTGAACCCACATCTCTCTGACTTCAAATCTGTTATTATATCCTCTATGCCATGTTGTGGTTATATTGTAAAAGACTTTTTGGAAGAGAGTATAGATGAACAATGCTGATGTTATTCCTTAGTAAAATCCTAAACTCCTAAATGCACTAGATTTCTATCTTGTAGAAATTAGAATGTTACAATATAGATACTGAGAATCAGTGAGAAATTACATATGTCAGGTAAATTTTCAGTGAGTCATGCTGATGACAGAAGGTAAAATTGATTTTGATTTTCTTATTTTACTTTTAATTGCATACGAAAACAATTTTAATATTAGTATTTTTTTCTAATTTTGAGTTCCAAATTCTCTTCCACCCTTTCTCCCCTGCCTCTCACTGAGAAGGCAAGCAATTTGATATAGGTTATACATGTGCTGACTTTGATTTTTGAACTTGTACTGACTGTAATATTGAGAACTTTGAAAAGGAAAATCATTTCAATTAATGTTGATGGTGCTTTGTTTGCTTGTTTTTTAGCTACGAGTTTTCAAGTTGGCAAAATCTTGGCCAACGTTGAATATGCTGATAAAAATTATTGGTAACTCAGTAGGGGCTCTGGGAAACCTGACCCTGGTGTTGGCCATCGTTGTCTTCATTTTTGCTGTGGTTGGCATGCAGCTCTTTGGCAAGAGCTACAAAGAATGTGTCTGCAAGATCTCCGATGATTGTAAACTGCCACGCTGGCACATGAATGACTTTTTTCACTCCTTCCTAATTGTATTCCGGGTGCTGTGCGGAGAATGGATAGAGACCATGTGGGACTGTATGGAGGTTGCTGGTCAATCTATGTGCCTCATTGTTTACATGATGGTCCTGGTGATTGGAAACCTCGTGGTAAGTAATCAGAAAACTTCAAACATTCATTCAAAAAACTCACATAAAATTCCATGGTCTGTGGTTATTTCTTTTGTGATATTGAATTCTTAGTATTCAATAGTCTTTTAGCTAGGTTGACTATATGTATGTTAATTACTCTTCTTTGTAATAGTAATAATTCATATTTATACAACAGTAGAATTTACAAAGCGTTTTTACTACAGATACTCTGTTATCTACATAACGTAGGTAGCATTCTCCTCATGTTTCTGATGGATGTGACATTTAAAACTTTTGAGAGATATACTTTCTGGGTAATTTAATAATTTTGCTAAAAAGGCTAGCATGTTTATTAATTTAAAAAAAGAGGTCAGTAGTACTTTCCAATGCCAAAAAGCCCTCATGGTGGTGGGTTTACAGTTTAAATGCCCTTGGAAGAGCAGGTGTTTCTGATGATGGCAATCAACTCTGATTGGTTAATAATTAATGAGAGAATGGATATTATAATGGGAGATGGGCTGTATTACAATGAGGGTCTTAGGGCATATGACTTCACCCAAGTCTTGGTCAAAGAGACCTAACAATTTCCACATCACCTGTCTGACAAAAGGGAGAATTTACGTTTTCCCAGACCTGTCTGGGTAAACACGTTGAATAGGAATTCTCCCATTAAACTAAACTTAGAATTTATTTTAGTGTTTGATTAGATCTTAGCCTGGTTAAGTCTTTGAGCAAGGTTTCACACACTGGTTGATTTCTGAATGAGGAATTAGAAAGGGGGGGGAAACCTTGGTCTTGATTAAAAAATTAGTTGTTAATATAGGAGAGAAATAATCATTTCTTTCATGAGGAAGCTGGGACTCAGGTTAAGTGAATTTCTCAAAATTCATAACTATCATGTGTCAGGGCTAAGATTCAATGCAACCTGTGTATGACTCCTTTGACTCAAAAGTTCCATTAGTTTTCTCACTATAGCATTCTAAGGCAAAACTATCACTTTAGTTAAAAATAGTTGCATCATATGAATAATGCCTATAGCTTTTACTTTTCTGGTGAAATTATCTCATTGTTGTCAAAAATGAAAATGGCTGTTAAAAGCAAAGGATGTTATTTAGTCTTATCAGTTGTTGTACAGTCATGTCCAACTCTCTGTGAGCCCATTTGGGGTTTTCTTGGCAAAGACATTGGAATGAAAAGAAAATTGCCATTTTGTTCTTCAGTTCATTTTACAGATGTGGAAACTGGAACAAAGAGGATTAAGTGACTTTCTCAGGGTCACACAGCTAGTAAGTGTCTGAGATCAGATTTGAACTCAGGAAAATGAGCCTTCCTGACTCCAGGCATAACATCCTACCTATTGTACCACCTAATTGCTCTCAAGCTTCTCAGTACTTCTTTGCAAACCTTAGTTAGACTGCATCATCTCTCTTTCTGCAAATATTTATGCTTGCATATTGCTGTAACAGCAAGCACCCCAGCACACCCAGGGCGGCTACTAGCACAGGTTCTTAGATCTGCTTTTCTAAAGGAAAGCAACTCAAAATGGGTTAACAATCTTACTTTAATCGATCAAATATCATTTACCTAGTTCAGGGGGAAA
>CM053582.1:305559010-305635799 GCA_028627135.1 Pseudochirops cupreus
TAGCCACTTTAACAAAGGGCCTAGGGGCAGGGAAGATCTTCAGATTCCCATAACAATTGCTTCTCCAGGCCTTTCCTCTCCCTTCTTTTCTGCTCCTTGTTGAGACATTGCAAGTTAGTTCCCATGAAAAACTGGGACTTGATTCCCCTCTACCATGAATTTCTGTCCTCCTGGCTTGATCATGTCACATGGCGCTGACTCATTGTCTCAGTTTGCCTTCAGCCCCCTCATCAGATGATCAGATTGCCCAGTTGAGCCACAGGGAATTTTAGTGTTAAAAGTACCTAGTTTGGTATTACCTATTTTCTACCCCTCCCTGAGACACTAAACATGGCAAAACTTCAATGGTCATCATACTGGTATTTCAAGGAGAGCATTTGCAGGTAGAGCTTTTTGATGTATAAAGCATTTACTGGTGTTAGGGTTTTGTCATTAACAAATACTTTGTTATTATTATTGACCCCCAGTGGGAATTAAGTTGATCATCCTCCTTAGAAATATTTGGTAAGATATTTTGAGGATTAGATCTGTGTGCCACTTATTTTTACATGCCTCAGTCATACGTAAATGTTAATAACAAATGCATTTTCTGTTTCATTGTTTTCTAAGCATTATCCCTTCAGACAAAGTAAGGGAGAGAAAGCATTCCACATTCAATTTAATCTACAGGTCAATTTTCTGTCCCAGATTATTATCTTTATTAGATGTGAACTTATTTGCAAAATTTTCTTTGTGCAAAGCTTGGCATAGAATTGTATTAGCTCAGTCTTAGAGTTCATAAAGTCATCTAATCTAACCCTCTACATTTAGACAGGTAAGGTGTTGTTATCTCCATCATTGAAAGGCTAAAATCAAGGTGCTAACCAAAAGGAAGTGTCATGGGGGAAAATATTGCACAGAAAAGGAAACCTCTATCAGTGGTTCTCAACCTTTCTAATACTGCGACCCTTTAATACAGTTCCTCATGTTGTGGTGACCCCCCCCAACCATAAAATTATTTTCGTTGCTACTTTATAACTGTAATTTTGCTACTGTTATGAATCTATCTGATATGCAGGATGTATTCTCATTGTTACAATTGAACATAATCCTCAGGTTGAGAACCGCTGCTAGACAGTGTCTAGCTTAATACTTTTCCCTTGTCCAATTTCTGTTATTTTTTTAGAAGTACATACTACCACGTCACAAAACAGAAATGGTAGTCCATCTTTCTCATTACTCATTAACATTTCTCTTTGGAAAAAAAAACACCATACATTTTCAAATAAATAATCCATTCTCATTGCTGAAAGAGAGAAAAACAAACAATGCACAGAGCTTCCAAATAATTATATATGTAACGGGAATCGTTCTGTAAGATTTTCCCTCTTCTCACCTCCTTTTCAAAATCTTTTAAAATGGGCTTTTGGGAGCAAGGATACCTGGCCTCCTTCTACATGCATCACCCAAAGATGCTCTTAATAGTGACATAGTAACAGTCTTTTCTTTATAGGTGTGAATAATTCCATCTCCTGTTGGACACAGGGGATAGTACATCAAGAGACTGACTTAAGACCTCCTATGGATAATGAGAACTAATATTTGTAGCATACGTAAACAAGGAAAAGTTTGGGTTTGTGTGTGTGTGTGTGTGTGTGTGTGTGTGTGTGTGTGTGTGTGGCATGTCTATCTGCAGATTAAAAAAGAGAATTGCCTTTAAAAATATGCTCATGTATGTGCATATATGTATATATATATATGCATACTTTTATACATATATATTTATATATGTATGTATATAGTATGTGCATACTGATGTCCCTTCAGAAAATAAAAGGTACCTTTGCACTTTTTCTTTCCCTATTTATAGGTACTGAACCTTTTCCTGGCTTTGTTACTGAGTTCATTTAGTTCAGATAATCTTACAGCAATTGAAGAGGATACCGACACAAACAATCTGCAGCTTGCAGTAGTGAGGATCAAAAAAGGAATAGATTATGTGAAAAAAGACGTGCGTGAATTCATTCAAGAAGCATTCGTTAAGAAGCCAAAGATTTCAAATGAGATCAGAAGAGTGGATGATCAAAATATTAAAAGGGAAAATTATATACCCAACCGTACACTTGCTGAAATGAGTAAAGATCAACACTTTCACCCAGATAGAGATGGGACCAGTGGTTTTGGCAGTAGCATGGAAAGATACATGATGGATGAGAGTGACTATCAATCTATCATTCACAATCCTAGCCTCACAGTCACAGTACCAATTGCCCTGGGAGAGTCTGATTTTGAAAATGTAAATACTGAAGAATTTAGCAGCGATTCAGATATTGAGGGCAGCAAGGAGGTAAGATTATTTTATGTGTATTTTTGATGTTATGAGGCAGTAAGATTGGATAGTCATTTGTACAGTTTTTGTCTTTATATTTATCTTCCTTCAGCAATTTCCCAACAAATCTGCTCGTAATTTCACTTATTAATATGATTAGCATAGAAAATATCTTTAAACTTGTCTTTGTAGAAAAAAATTAATTATTTTTTTCAAGTTCTATTTAAGAAAGTTATTTCAGTTGCCTTAAGTCATGTGATAGGAGACTTTTCAAATGATCATCAGGCAGAATTGAATATGTACTCTGTAGGATTCACACAAGGTAAGAAATGGCCTCATGAGTTTATAGGCTACTTATGGATAAAAGACTGGCATGTGAAAAAAACAACTTGAAAATTATTTATAATGAAATGTTGAATCATGAGGGACAAATGCTGTGAGAGTTCAGAGGAAAAGGAGTTAAATGATGCCCTCCAGGAAGGTTTCATGGAAGAACTGAAGCTTGAGATGGGCCTTGAAGGATGGATGGGTGGGAATTGAATCAGTAAGTAAAAGGGAGACAAGAAGGAATTCTAGGAAGGGGAGAACTTAAGGTAAAACTCTTTTCCACATAGTATGATGATTTAATTTTATTGGCAGTTATGACAGATTTAAGTAAGAGTATAGTTCATGGAATTTTAAAAATTCAAAACAGTAGTAATAGCCATTATTTATATGGCTTTTTGGCAGAGATGGAGACTCTGCAGCCTCAAGGCCACATGGGTTGTACTTATGGACCTAGAGAGTCACATGTGACCTTAAGGTTGCAGATTCCCCACCTCTGCTTTATAATTATTCAGCCTTTATATATTATATGCTAATTACATGTAAATTAAGAGACTGAGGCTCAGACTAAATGATACGGATTTTCACTTAGCTAGTACATGTCAGAATCTGGACTTACATCTCTCTGGACTCCAAGTTCAGCATACTTTCCATTAAACCATGTGTCCTATTAGCCTCATTTCTGAGAGATCTTTTGCTACTCCGTTAGAACTCTTCCATTCAAAAAGAACATAGAATCGAAATGGAAAGAAGGGAATCAAAAGGGTCCTTGTTTGATTTTTCAATCTGGTAACTATATGCAGAAAAAACACCAGGATATGATCATGTATTCAATAATAACAAATGTTTTTTCCTGCAAGGATTAAAAATGCAGTTTTATGGAAATATGTATTTCCTCCCTAGAGCAGTTATTAAAATTTGCCTTCTTGACACGTGATTGATTCTGTGGCTGGATTGTAGTAACTACCCTGTGTTGCTTCTCGGATGAAACAAATCTCAAGAGCTGAATATGTGGTGAATTTTTAGATATTACTAAACTCACTGCTTGTAAGTTGTTTTGCTTTGTTTTGTTTAAATAGGAGTAGTCACATGCCTCTCAAGGAAGCCTTACCAGTAAGGCAATCCAAAACCCTGCTGAGATGATTTTAAAGAAAGGGGAAAATATTTTTGCTATATATTGTTTGTTTGTTGTTGTTGTTGCTTTTGTTGAGGAGGCCATGACTGGTTCTTCTTAAGATCCATTGGACTGGAAGTTTTCTTTGGTCAGAATTGTAATTTTCATTTTTAAGCCCTAAGGGTATATAAATAAGCAGTTATATGGTATAACAGATCAAGCACTGGACCTGTGATCAGGAAGACCTAAGTTCAAATTCTACCTCAGAGACTGACCTTGGGTAAGCCATTTAATCTTTCTGAGACTCAGTTTCCTCATCTGTAAATTGGGGATAATAATACTATCTGTCTCCCAAAGTTGTTGAGGGTGAAAAAGATTTAATAGACCTGAAAGTACTAAATGAACACTAATTATTACTTGGAAATTTCCCCCATGTTTTTGAGAGAAGGGAGGAGTAACACTAGCCTGGTTGACCCAGAAACTCTGCCAGAACCGGGAGATGTAGCAATTTGCCTACCTTGCTTTGTGAAATAGCTCAGCTCCGGTCTGTTGACAGTTCACAACCAGACAGGTTTCCTTGTTGATTATTGGTTTAGCTGAAGAGATCTACATAGAGAAGACAATGAAATATACTTCTATGAACTGTAATTGGATTCTTCATTCTGCACTAATGAGTTGTTTTGGCTAGCAACCTTCTTCCGATATTACTGAAGTGAAGTTCCAGCAGAATGTTTAGCTATACTGCCTTTCTAAATCAATCTGGTTTCATTCTGCAGACGCCAGTGTCTGTGCTTGATGGAAGGCTATTGACCTAATGTAGACACAATTTATGTCTCCTGGAACTACAAAGCATATGCTGTCATCTGTGGTTTAACCATTAGAATATAGCCACTGTTATACCTATTCAGAACATAGTGATAGAACCTCTATTAGATCGCAGAGTGCCCATCTCTAGGCCTAAGTCTGAATATTATTGCACAGCACAGTAGTCATGACATGTTAAATTAAACCAACAGGGAAAATCCGATTTTTCACTTATCACAGTGATTTGCTATGTCATTAGGATGCCCGAGTTCTTAGAAATGTAGAATCCTTTTATATAATGTACAAAATTCTCATTTATTTCTGAAATAAAGACATATACCCTTACCATTCACCTAATAATAGATTACTTTCTCCCCTATTTAAAAGGCACATCAAACTGTTTTACTAAAAGCATTTTAACCTTATTCTTGGGATAATATATAACAACACAAATAATAACAAACGCTTGCATTTTAGTGCTTTAGAGGTTGCAAAGCACTTTACAAACATTTTCATTTTATCCTCAAAAAAACATGAGATGTAGGTGCTATTATTCCATTTTACAGTCAAGGAAACTGAGGCAGGCACTGGTTAAGTGACAACTAGAGTCATACAACTAGTAAATATGTGAGGCCAGATTTGAACTCAGGTCTTCCTGTCTCCAGGCTCAGTGCACTATCTAAAAAGCCACCTGCCTTCTAATAGGGTTTTCTCAACAATCAAATGAGATAATACATAAATGCTACCTATAATTATTATCATGATGATGACTAATCATTTAAACATTTATTTTCTCTAAATTTAATATCTTCAAAATCATGGTGCATTCCAAAACACAGAATATAAAACATGACATAGTAAATGATGTGCTGAAAATGTCACATTTGAGTTATACTTTTAGTGAAGCATACTATGCTATAATATCAAAATCAGAGCCTTTGTTTTTAATACAATCATTTCTTAAAATAATCTTAAGGTCTTCACTCTGAGTTTTCTAACCTAATTATTTTTCAACTACTTTTCTAGGCAATCAATCCATAACCATTTATTGAATGCCTACTATACGCTAGGCATTGTGTTAAGTACCAGGGCTATAAAAAGAGACGTCTCCTCCATCAAGGGGCTCACACAACAAGCAAACGAATAGGTACAAACAAGCTATATACAGAAAAATAGGAAATAATTAACAAAGGAAAGGCACTAAAATTAAGAGGGGTTAGGAAAGGTTTCCTGTAGAGGGTGGGATTTTGGTTGGGGTTTAAAGAAGGCTAGGGAATCCAGGAGGCAGAAGTGACGAGGGAGAGTATTCCTGGCACAGAAGACAGACAGAGACAATGTCTGGAGCCAAGAGACAGAGTGTCTTGTTCAAGGAATAGCCTGGAGGCCATTGTGACTGGCTGAAGGGCATAGGGTGGGGAGTAAAGTGTAAGAAGACTAGAAATGTGGAGTGCAGAGAAATGAAGGACTTCGAAAACCAAACAAGATGTTATATTTATTGGATGCAACAGGGAGCCACTGGAGTTTATTTGAGGAAGGTGACATGGCCGGGTCTGCCGTTTAGAATTTTAGAATTTAACCCAGAGTGTTGATTTTTATCCTTTAAGCATGAGCATGGTAAATTTTAAATGACTCATCATACTGAATTTGAGAAAGAAAGGAGAAGTTTGGGTTTATTCCACTGAGCTTATTTTAAAAGCTAGGGTGAAAGGATCTTTTCAGGTTGGGAAGATGATTCATTTTTGGCCTACTTATTCCCTGAAAAGTGAACTGGCTAGAGTTAGTGATGGATTAGAAAGCAACTTTACTAGTTTATGCAGATCCCTTCCAGCAAAAAAAAAAATAGTTTAGCATCATTTCAATTTCTTTGACTGTAACTACAATAGTAAGCCAAAATGGATGTAATTGCATGCCAAAATCCACATGTAATTGAAGTTCATGAAAAGGACACGATTCCTAATTATTCTCTGAAAAATTCCAAAAGTACTCCAAGGTTTTGTTTTGTTTTGTTTTGGGGTTGAAAAACAATAACATTTACCAAGCTTATTCTCATTGTTGTCTATAATATTCTATTTATCATTATCTGGAAGAAAGTAATAACATCATAGAACTGGAATGCACATTACTAAATATTCTGGTCTTGACCCCTGTATTTGGGCAGGTAAGTTCCTGATCTGTTTAATATAGATAATAATTGTATTCCTGCTTTTAAGAATAGAAATTCTTGTTCCTTTTTTAAATTTTGGTAACCTGTAGCAAAAATTTATCTCTGAAGAGAATAAGTTATGAGTTTTTGCTCTTCAGATTTCTATTAATATAGCCTAGTACTATATATGTATAATGTACATATATACATATTATATGTATATATATACATATATACATATATATATATATATATTTACAAAAGTGTACTATATTGCTATCTGATTTAGTGAGATTGGTATATTTTCATTTCCAAACATTTGAAAAATCTAGATAATAATTCTTCATCTTCCATCACTAGCTTTTACTTTTACCCATAAATATGCTGCCATATTTAACTTTGTGGAAATTTTGTCCTTAGAATATGATTGCTTTTTTATGAGACATGAATAACTATGTCTCATCCCTAAATAGTGCTTAACACCACTCCTTGAATGTAGTAGGTACTTAATAAATACTTTTTTACTGACTAAACAAGGACATCTGACAACATCATAAATATTTTCAATTACTTCACATAATTCAGTGATACATGTTAAATTTATATGAACATATGCTAGGCACCTATTGAATACCACTAGACATTCCCCCAAGTTGCTAAATCACTGAAAAAAATCACCTTTTAAGTATACTTATTAGTCACTTAGTGGTAGAACATCTGAACCAGCACTTCCCAACTGCGTGGTCTATAGATCCCTGAGGATCGCAGTTTTGTGTTTTATGTTAAAAGTATTATGTCATCTTTTCTCTTTTGTGAACTTTACATTTAATGTCTCCAGAGACTTTGCTCACTCTGCATGAATTCTTAAAGCTGCAGTGATTCTTCAAAAGCACCCATATTTGTCTTTCAGATTTGTCTTCAAGCTCTACTGTTTGTAACAGTTTTGGTTTTCTTAAAAGCTCATGAACTGTTAGTATGTATTAGTTATTTCTCTGCTAATCAGCTTTTCTACTCTTCTGATTCAAAGAATAGCTACTCTGGTTGATTATTCACAGCTAATGTATATGAAAAAGGTTAAAAAATACAGATACCCATAATTTAAAGATTTGGCGTGGTGTTAGCAGGTATTTTGGAAAATATGATGGTTTAAATTTTAACAAAAAATCAACAGGGAAAAAATTTATTTCACTGATAATTATGATGAATATAAGTTTTATTGATATTGCCTCCTTTCAGCAACAAATACCATATCCTAGATATATTCCACTCAGTTACTTATTGTCCCAAAGTGACCATCGTTGTCATCTTACTTCTTGCTTGTATGCCCAGGGAACTAAATTCAATTCAGCAAATGTTTGTTAAGCCCTTACCATGCTCAAGAGACTGTACTAGCCACCAGTGATACAATGGGGAAAAATGATATCCTTAGCAATGAGGAAGTTCCACTTTATTAGAAGGAAACATGGCCAGGTGAAGATTACCAGATTAACCAGGGAAATTAAAATTGTGTCATATAGGGATTGCTTGAAGGAACTAAGGGTATTTTTATCCTTGTTGTTCAGTTGTTTCAATCATGTCTAGCTCTTTATGACTCTATTTGGGTTTTCTTGGCAAAGATACTAGAAGAGTTTGCCATTTCCTTCTCCAGCTCATTTTACAGATGAGGATACTGAGGCAAACAGGGTTAAGTGACTTGCCCAGGGTCATACAACTAGTAAGTGTCTGAGGCCAGATTTGAATTTCGGAAGATGGGTCTTCCTGACTCCAGACCCCAGCATTCTACCCACTGCACCAGAGAAATGCAAAAACTTAGAGGTGGTGAGGATTGATAGTTATCCAAATGTCTCAAGGGCAGAAAAGCAGAAGTAGGATCAGCCCGTTGATATTTCAGAGAGGCAAATAATGGCTTCAAAAAATTCCTCACAAGTAGTACTATACAAAAGTGGACAGGGTGACTTCAGAGGTCCTCAATCTAGTGCTAGATAATTAATTTGGATAGGGGTAAAGAAGAAGGGAGAAAATTTTATACAAGGCATCTTTGTTTTGCATGTATTTCATTATGCTTACCCATGGAAAACGTATTTCATTTTAATATATTCTCTTTGAAAAGTAAATATGTAACCTTATTATTTGGTTCCATATCTGTGTTGATTCTTTAAATATTCTTAGAATTTAGTGTAAATATTTTGACATCAGTGTTGTGAGCTAGTTGATGTTTGGCCAGTAGACTGTGTAGTCAACGTAGGCTTAAGTGGTGGTATGAGAACCGTCTCTGGAACAGAGACAAAAAAAGTTGCTTCACAGGTTTTGACTTGGATAACTGATTTCCACTCATCTGATCCTGGTTATTTGTGACTTTTTTATTGTAATCAAATGTTTATTCAGATATTACAAAAATGGACAGTTTTCTGCCTCCATAATTAAACATTATCATTGGGTTGAATAGGAGGGAATATTGGGGAGGAAAGGAGAAGGACGTAAACATTTATATGGCACCTGCTGGGTGTCAGGCACTGCGCTGAGTGTTTTACAAATATTACTTCATTTATCTTCAGTTCTATTATAATGCCGCATCTTACAGTTGAGGAAACTGAGGCACAGAAAGGTCTAGTGACTTGCTCAGGGTCACAGAGCTAGTAATTGCCTGGGGCTGGATTTGAACTCAGGTATTCCTGACTCCAGGCCCAGGAGTCTATATATATACTGTACCACCTAACTGCCTTGAAATTTATAGTGTTCCTTTAGAGAAGCAACACTTAGGAAAAAACACTTAAAATATTATACCTACATTCATAAGGTTCTCTTCTTGTATTACCAAGTCATGATATTATATGGTTTCTAAGCCTTTTTCTTTTTTTTTCTTTTGTGAATTGCCTTTTAACATTTTGTTGAGTGTTTCATTATGTTGAGTGGTTTTCAAAAGACTTTCCAAGTTTTCAAGTATATAATAAGAAGCATTATCACTTATTTCAAGTGCATAAATAATCATAATATCCAGATACATTATCTTCTTTATTTTTCAGTAATGTTGAAATAGCTAACCTGATTCTAGAAGCTGACGCCAGTACAACTACATGTGTAACCTTCATTACCTTACATTCTTACTTCTCACAGGGGTAAAAAGCAAGGTGGATAAATCAAGGAAGCAGTTCTGGTGTTTTAAACCAGGCAGAGACAAATGTGACAACTTTTGCACAGGTTACCTAAAAAAAAAAATCATACATATATGATATTTTTTTCAATGTCTCTTGTCTTGCATGCCTATAAGCTGAAATATATTCCTGCCAAGTCCATTGCAACAAAGTAAATTTCCATAACCTGGATTGAGGCTCTTATCACAGCATGTTCTTGGGCAGTGCATCATTTTTTCGTGATTCTCTTGCTGACAGTTCTCCGATACATCTATGTAATACTTTGGCATCCTCAGCTGCATGTTCAATCAGTTTTTATCATTTGGATTATAAAAGTGAGAAATTGAGTACAACAGAAGCCATTAAAACATCATTGAACTTGAAAACTTTGGCCAATTAAACTTTTTTTTCACTTTTGAATGAACAATTTATCACTTTTCCAATTTATATTCATTGAAATTTTGTTTCCAAAGCAATACATCTTTGGGAGAGAAAAAAAATTGAGTTCATTTTTTCAAGATTTTCAACCAGAAAGTGTTATAACTTTCATTTTAGATATAGAGGATTCATGCAGTTGGTATTTGAATTCTGATTCAGCTATCCAAAAAAGTGTGGTTTAAATTCCAGCAGAGACTGGCTTAAAAATGAAATAATTTTAGGAAATTTTAGTTAAATCTAGAAGATAACAGGTTTCCTGGATACAGATATTTTCAGTAAAAAGAATAACTCACCTCTATATAGCACTTGAAGTACTTATAAATTACTTTTCTTCCTAATAAACTTTTGCCAGTGTTATCACCATTTTTCAGATGAGGAAACTGAGCCTCATCTAGTATAAAAGACTTGCCCAGGATTATGTAACTAAGATGTATCAGAGAAGGAACTGCATAGAAGTTGCAAAAAAAATCATATTTAGACAATGTTAGAAGAAAAGAAAAACTTCCCAAGAGCTACCCAGAAGCAGAATGGTCTGCCTTCGGAGACAGTGGATTTTGCCCCCTCAGAGATACTTAAGTAAAGGCCTAATTAACCATTTGTCAGGCATGTTATATAGAATGAAATTCCTTTAAAATGGATTAGATAACCACTGAATACTTTAAAACTCTGAAATTCTGATTTAAATCTTCTGACTCCAAATCCATCAGCACAACTAACCTTTCTCATAAAAGAAAACTATCGCAACAAGCTATGTATGCCATTTGTCTCAGGTCACAAAGTAAGTCACTGGTGGGGGATTAGAATACCTGAATGAAAGGCTTTACTTTCCTCTAAATTCCCTTTATAAAAGAAACCAAAGATTCATGTAGTATTTCACTGTTGAGTAAAATACAATAGATTAATTTAGAATGCCCCATTTTAATAAGTGGAAAAATAACAACTTAAAGTACAATTTTATTATGTTTCTCAAAAAACTATCAAGTACAATGAAAATTAATATGATGCCTTAGATAAAGCTGTTTACTTCATTTAATTATTACTGCAACTTTATAGAACCATAGCATATTTTCATGTTAAGATAGCCTGTAATAGTCCTAGTTGTAATTTGAATGGTCATAACAAAAAGTGACTTAAATCATTCCTTTCTTCTTAGTTTCTCAGATACTTTTTTTAAAAATAAGTCTCATGTGTTTACTCTTTTTACAGGTGAAGACCTGTCCCAAGATATCTAAAAAAAAAAAACACTAAAACTTTTGAGACACATTGGGTTTATGTAACTCAACTATAGAAAACATGTACTAACTTGCCAAAGCTGCTACAGATTTCTTTATATAATGCTACTATAACATACAAATATGACAAGAAAACATGAGTATTCAGCTTCAACCTCAGTAGACACTTTTGAGTATTTGAAATATAATGGCTTTTTTTTTCTTTAAACTAAGGGCGTTCTTGAAAATATTTGTTTTATAATCCAGTTCATGACATCGATATAGCCTGTCATTGCTGTGACATCTACATCACTACAATCCATTGTGGAATGATGAAAGCAAAACTTACTCAAATATTTATAATGGGCAAATCAAAATACATGCTTCATAACAGTGTTATTTATTAATAAAAAATGTGTTGGTGTATTCTGGTTTTTGTGTTTACTTCTACCTCTTTGAATATATTTTGCTATTATATTTTTCTATATTAAAATTGAAATGATTTAGAGGCAGTATTTCATTCAAAAGTAATTTCTTTCTAAACTATAAAAAAATCTACAGCTGGTTAGAATTTATTAAAAAAAAAACTTGCAGATTCTACAAAAGCCTACAATGGAGTACTTCTATCAGGAAGTTAAGTGAAAAGAGATCCCTTTTCATTGCCAACCTAGCAGATAGAGCCTTTGAGAAAATTAAGCATTTTGTCAAGGTGAAAAGAAAGAATTTAAATCATTTCTATTTGAATATATATATATATATATATATATATATATTATTTTAACAAAATACTTTTGACTTCTTTATTAAGTTACTTTAAGAAAAACACGAATCACATTTTTTTTATGAAAGTCATTTGGCTAGGTATTTGACAATTTTGTTAAACTTCTTTGTGGATAGCTCTTTAAAATAGAGCATTTATCTTTAGCATATTTACAGGAAAATGGATTTAATGGGTTTGGTAATAAAGCTTTTTAACAGACATCTCTTAAAAGGGGGGCTTAAGGTTGGCAATGCCAAAATTCTGTGATTATACATGCCCATTTTTAACATTATCCTGATTTCTAATATTGTGAACAACATGCAAAATAAAGTCTTTAAGTAGTTTATCCTTTTCACCATAAAAGATTATGGTCAAATTGGTCACTAGCCACTTGTATCCATGTGATTCCCTCACTTTATTTTACAACTCAGATTGCTATTTAAGTAATTGAATTTTGACTCTACTTTCCCTTTACTAGGTTCATCATATTTCTTGCGTTTCATGTGATTAGTCTGTTGGTTGCTGTCATTTCCTCTTATGTCTCAGTTTATCGTTTCAAGTTATTTTCCAATTCCCAGTTTTATTCATTGTACAAGAGAGACTTGGATAGCTGTTCTCCAGTCACTGTCAATTCAACTGAGTTTTGGTGCAACTGACCACTTCCATGCCAACATGGAAATGTTTTAGTTTCTCCAGGAATAACTTGGCCATTGGCCACGATGGTATACTTTATACCAATACTTAAATCAATGATATATTCTTCATATTATTTTTACTCTTTTCCACTCTGCCATCCTTACTGCCCAAGTGGTAAAGTGATTTAAAAGTAATTTAAATGAAGGAAACTAAATAGCACTGAGGACTGTTTGATATTTTATTTGTTAAATAAATTAGCATAATTTTAAAAATTATCATCTTGGGGACCAACCTTCCAGTGATGAGCTTTTTCTGAAATTAGCTACACTCATCCTCAGATAACAGACATTATCACTACGCTCAGACTAAAGGCCTTCCATTTGGATAGAACTGCCCACTTACCAGTAGTCCCCCTCTGTTATAGTCTTGGAGAACCCCAGCTTAACTCCATACCCAGATGAAGCATCAGAAGTCTTTTGGAGGGAAGGAAATAGCTTCATTTTAGTCCGATAATCCATTTCCTGTTTTGTCCCTTTGCGTTTGTGATTTGATTTCTATGATTATTTATGCCATTCATGTCTCTTGAGACCCCTCCATACCTTCTTATCCCTTGTGATTCTTATTCATGTTTTCTAATAAATCGTCAAACCATGTGATAATAGTTCGGAACTGAAAAAAACCTAGAGATTAGATAGTTGAATTCCACAGGTTTAAAAATAAGGAAAGTTACAGATACCAATTAGAGCTGGGATGTGAACCTAGCTTCATTACTACATGTTTTAGTTTTCCTTTATGTCAAAAGATACCCTTCTGTTCTTTCTTTATTGATATACATCAGGTGGGGTAATGTTTGTAAGACACTTAGCACAGCTCTTGGCACATAGGCACTTAATGAATGCTTGTTCCTTCCCCCCCTTCATAGTTATTATGGTGATCAAGCTACATCAGTGTGACCAATACACACATATTGAATATTTAATGTTATGTACAGGATTAACTTCCTTACTATGTAAAAACAAGTTGATTATTCATTATCAATGTATTTTATAACAGGCATAACAAAATAGTGACTGCTTAAAAAAGATAGGTTAGGAACAGCAGAATAAACAGTTCCTTTTCCTTATGCAATGGTTATAGTTCTGTATATATTAAAGTATTACTATCGAAGCTATTCATTAGGTGAAGCTAGTAATCTGTTGTTGATTTTGGAAAAGTAAGGAGAATTATCCATTTTAAAGGTGCCTATTAGCAGCATTAGTGCTGTGTATGATACATTCTCATTACTAGTTATTTTGAGTTTGGAAAATTTAATTTTCATTCCAATAAGTAGCATTAATGAATAGTCCTGACTGATATCAGCTCTGAGTCAAAGGAATTCCTATTGTAATTGATTAAAATAATAAAACAACCAAAAAAAAGGATTTTTTTAATGTGGATACTACCTTAAAAGAAATATATTTTACTCTCTTCCTTAATTATCTTACTTAGGATATGTTATATTTGATGATTTTTAATGAGAAGGGAAAGAATTCTCAAAACTACCTTTAAATTATTCAAGTCAGTTTCATTAACCAGCACCCAACAATTCCTCCATTAAATAAAATATCCTTACAATTCAAATGTGAAAAAAAATTATTTAAACTTCATAGGGTTTAGCATCAGGGATTCTTAACCTTTTTTTGGTTCTTATACCCTTTTGTATCCTCATGAAGCCTATGTACTCCTTAGAATTATATTTTTAAATGCATCAAATAAAATATATAACATCACCAAGGAAACCATTTACATTAAAATACAGTAATCATAATTCTAAAAATAAGTTCATTGATTCCAGGTTAAAAACCTCTGGTTTAGTGGAATATGTATGTGAATGGTTGTATGTATCTATGTATTTATATATGTGTGTGTGTGTATGTGTATACATATATACATATATGTATACACATACACACACATACACACACATATATTCACCTGCATGTCTATGTGCGTATGTATGTGTTTACACTTGTGCTGTGAGCAAGTCTTCGCTGCTGTGACCCATTTGACAGCATATTTTCAGGGTCTAATGGCCTTTGGTTTAGGAAAGGTATAAGTTAGTCCCACCATACGGATATCTCATATGCCTATGGCAATTTACTTCACTACAGAATGGGCAGTCACTGGCCCATTTGCACAGTGGTGGTTCTATAGAAAAAATACATATGTATATGTGTGTACATACATATATATGCCAAAAATTATTTTTATTACTAATACAGACAAAAATTTGATTCTGCTCTATTATTTAAAAAAAATCCGCATTTGGCACATTGCCTGCCTTATAGAAGGCACTTAATAACTGATCGTTGACTAACTGTTGACTAACTGCTTTTTCTTGGCTCCCCAAATCTTTTGGAAAGAGAAAAAAAATTTCTCTAAAACCACTTAGTTTCTGAGTATTCCTGAATATTCATTGACATAGCTCCTAGATTTCTAGACTTTCATTTGCCTCTAAATTATGGATTCCTATAGCGTGCTAGACTTCTGTTATTGATCTCCCAAACCAAAATACAACCACCTAGTGGGAATAATGCCTCTAATGCCTATTATAAAATGATAAGTACAAGTACAACTGTTCTTCTGATCATTGTAGTTTTATGAGGACCATGTCTGCTTACATCATTCCTCCCCCATACAGGATATATCTGTGTAGCTCTTACTGATGTCATACTCTGTGTGATAACAAGATTGTAATAGTCCAGTCAAAATATGCACTTACAACTACTGTAATTTAATGTAACCGACCCTAAAAGCCATCAAAAAATAAAAATTGCAACCTTTTGGCAAATAATAAATTATACAAAGGGTTTTTCTAATTCTGTTTGGGAGTCACAGTTGATCAAGTCATTCTTGATTTGAGATGTTCTAAAAATTAGTTGTAGTTTTCACTACACTAGCTTATGTGCCACATTTGCTGGTACTTTTAAAATGTTCATACATGTATGAGCAAATGAATATGCAATAAAGTAGCTGCTGTTCTTTCTTACATAAGACCTAAATTAGAAAATTATATTTTAAAAGTTTTTCTATCCCTGCTAATATATGTCATTTCTAACAAAAAAAGTGGTTTTTTATGTTCATTGCAGTTTTGGCATAATATAGGAGATAGAAAACATAAACTGTCTCTTTGTCTTAGAATTAATTTTATGAACATGAAGAAATTAAGCTCATTATTCTCATATGTAAATCTATCATGTTTGATTTCATAGAATCTTTTTTGCAGGGTTCATATGTGATATTCAACTTAGTGTAAAAGCTAGTGTCTTGACTTTTTGTGTAAATGTTTTTAAATTTTATGGATCAGATATATGATATTGGAAAATTTAATTGGCTTTTTGAATTCTGATTTAATGCTATTTTAAAAAATTCTATTTTATATTATCCTATTATACATGCCCTTTACATCAAAGAAGGAGGGATTAAAAACTTGGAATTTTCTCTTGCTTTTTTCTGCTTTAATTTATTTTCATTCTTAACTATTTAAATGCCTTCATTTATCACCAGCTGATAGAAATGAATTGAATTTTCAGTTGAAAGAGATAGAGGTAGTATGACAACGGGTGAAATGTTATGGATTTTACAATCTTGGCGGTCCTAAAATATTTCCTGTTGCTTTTGTAAATGCAATGAAAAATAAATCATGGTAAGACAATGGACTTAAATATAATGCCATAATACATATAGTATAGTGCTAGTATTAGAAAGTCATTTTTCTCTTTAAAGGTAATTTTATCAAATAAAATACATAAATATTTTTGTCAAAAAATATATTTATTTTCTGATGTTTATCACCAAAAGTAGAAGCCACACCAAAATGTGGATAGAAAGACAAAGCAATGACACATTGCAAGGTTTCTCAACCTTAATGTGTGCTTATACATTTCTATGGCCGCAACATTGTTGTTTTGCATAATGTGTTGCATGCTTCTCAGTATGGAATTCTAAAGGTACTTTGTTAAATTAATTCTAAAATTATCTTTTTGTGGCTGGTTTTTTTTTTTCTATTTATTTTTAGCGAGTACACCGATCTAGCTCCTCTGAGGGCAGCACGATTGATAATGCTATCCCCGAGGATGGAGAAGAAGCAGTTGATGAACCTGAAAATTCAGACGAGCCAGAGGCCTGTTTTACAGATGGTAAGAGGGAAACTGACACCTGTTCATAGTAATTTGGTTATTGTTAATAGACTTCATTTTTAAAATGATGTTGTGGGTGAGCCTTTTTTTTTTGTTTGTTTCAAAGCGTTCTAGTACCTGGGAATGAAGGCTGGGTCATAACATGAGCAGAAATCCTATTTAAAATCTCATCAGTACAGCATGAGCAGTGAGTGACCTTTCCACGTGTTGTTTCCATTCACACTCACGTTATTGGCCTTAGACAATGTTCTCCTCACTTGTTGACTAACAGCATTTATTTATGAAACAGTTAATTGGAGGAAAAGATTTCCATAAAAAAGAGTGATTCTGACTCATCTAAGTGGGAAAAGAGTCATTAAACACTGGACGGGTTTTGGTTGTTTTCAACTAAGCCGTCTAAAACCTTTAGTTAACCAGACCCATTAGCTGAGAGGTGGGCACTCTTATGGGGTATCATGGGGAGGGGAGGATTCCTATGACTTCATTTTTTAAAATGTTTCATCCCTATAGATTGGTTTTGGAGAATTACAGGGTTGTATGGGGCACTAGGTTCTTAACTTTTTTCTTGGCAAAGATATTGGAGTAGTTTGTCATTCATTTATTCCTTTTCCACCTCCTTTTACACATGTGCAACTGAGGCAAACAGAGTTAAGTGACATGAGCATCTGAGGTCAGATTTGAACTCAGGAAAATGAGTCTTCCTGAGTCTAATCCCAGTGTTCTATCCGCTATGGCACCTAACTGCCCAAGGCTAATGTGGATCAGTGGTAATACCTGAGTTTGAATCCTTTTATCTACTAAATTACCTTCCAAGGTAGCACTGTCTTACCTGCTTCCCTCAGATGGATTTGGATTAACAAATCTGTGAAGAAGAACAAGGACTGTGGTCAGATGATTGCAAGGAGTGCTTCACACTTCTCAAAATGTGCTGTTGGACTTTAATATCATTCTCCTAACAAACTTGAATCCAACAGGCAATGTGTGCCACTACTAGTGCTGGAGCAAGGAAGTAGAGCATAGTGAGTAGAGAGAAGGTCTTAAGAGTCAGAATACAGCCACAAACATGTGATAGCTGTTATTATGAGAAGGTCAGGAAATATCTCTGAGCCATAGTTTTTTCATCTATTAATAATTCCTGAAATATGCACCTCACAGTGTTGCTCTGAAGTTCAAATAAGAGAAGGTATGAAAAATATTCTTTTTGTCAATCATGTCTGACTCTTTGTGATTCCATTTCAGGTTTCCTTGGCAAAGATACTGGAGTGGTTAGCTCATTTTACAGATGAGGAAATGAGGCAGACAGGGTTAAGTGACTTGCCTAGGGTCACACAGCTAGCCAGTAATGTGTCTTCCTGACTCCAGGCGCAGTGCTCTATCTATTGTGTCACCTAGCTGTCCTAAAGTACTTTGTAAGCCTTCAAACACCCAAAACAGCTAGGCTCTGATTAGTGTAAATAGTGAATCCTGGGAAGTGGTCACATTATTGAATTTCACACTGTAATTGTCAGTGTTAGGAATGTTTATGGATGTGGAAGAGTAACACTAACTGACCTATATAAACCTATAAACTTTATGTTCTAGCACTAACATTTTGCCTTGCGTATTTTCAATAATTATGAAGATAATAATAATAACTGATGTTGATATAGTATTCTCTAGTTTAAATATAGATTGAATATGAATATTATAAATATTTTCTCATTTAAGCTGACATAGAAGCAAATATAGTAAAAGTCAGATTCACTTATTACCTTGTCTATTCCATGTGTTTTTAGGATATTTATATAGTAGCAAAATAATTGGAAGATAAAAGTATATGCAGGTTATTATAAAATGCCTAAATTTCCTGAGCAGTAAAATGAGAACATCTGACTAAATGATCCTGAAGATTCCTGCTAGCTTTAAATCCTCTGAAACTATAAAGGAATTTTAAGTAAGTCTTTTTGCATATTTTATTTTGCTGGAAAAAGTGGTAGAACTAATAATAATGAACTACCAACAGTTTTCTACTTGCTCTTCCATCGTTATATGGAAAAGATAAGGATTATCAAGTCTTTTGCAGTGGTAGCACCCTTTGCATTAAATAAAATCTGCAGAGTCCTGGCCAACAAAGAAAAAATCTGTCCAAACAATTTTTTAAAAACACTGACCATGGAGTGGCTAGGTGGCGCAGTGAACAGAGCACCAGCCCTGGAGTCAGGAGGACCTGAGTTCAAATTTGGCCTCAGACACTTAACACTTACTAGCCATGTGACCTTTGGCAAGTCACTTAACCCCAATTGCCCTGCCCTCCAAAAAGCAAAAAATAAAAATAAAAAAATAAAAACACTGACCATTAACACTATCAAACTGATATAATGTTAATTTAAATTATAAAAAAAAAAACCTTTAAGAGCAGTTTTATTTTAGCTCTAATATGGTCATTCCCATCTTAGAAGAAGATGAATATTCAATATTAATAAGTATTTTATAACTGAGAACACTATTGGATATTAGAGAAAACCTTGCAAGATATTCTGCAACAATTTTGTTCTTCCCCCTCCTTTTATTTACATAGATCATTATTTGAGGACATTGTTTCAGTTCATCATATTTTCACTTTAAAACAGTTCTTCCTAATGCCACAACCCTTTAATACTTGTATGTGGGCGTATCTACATATGGGCAGACCCCCTTGGAGACAGATAGAGGAACAGTGTCTAGGTTCCTAAGACCATCAGAAATATGTTTTCTGATGGTCTTAGGTGACCCCTGTGACCCCTGTGAAAAGGTCATTCGATCCCCAAAAGGGTCATGACCCACAGGTTGAGAACCACTGCTTTAAAATGTCTATTGTTTTATTTTAAGTTTACTGCAATTATACATGGTACATGAACCTATTTATTTTTAAAGTGGTAGCATAACACTTATTGTATTAGGAATACTAGAATAAAACTCAGAATGAAGCTATCTATAATTATACTGGCATTTCTTTTTTAATATGGGATTTGATTCTTGAATTAGGTGCATGGATGTTTATTTCCTCAGCAGTAAATAGGATTATAGGATTTAGTGACAAAAGGTACCAAAGTCATCACTTAACCTAAATCTTTCATTTTCTAGATGAGGAAAATAGTCATGATTTTTCCAAGGTTATACAAACAAATAATAATCAAGCTATTATTCTAACTCAGGTCTTCAGAGCTATCAATAATTTTGGATTTTGTTTCATTTATGCTTTTAAACTTTGCCCAATTATCTATTATGATCATTATGATAATTATTATAATCATTATAGAAATAATGATAGTAAATAGCTAAAAAGAGTATTGGCATTGAAGTCAAAGAACGTATTCTCAAATCGAACTCTTCCACTTACTACCTTTTTAACTGTAGGTAAGTCATCTAGTCTTCTTCTGCAAAATGAGAAAGCTGGGTGAGATGGGCCTCCAAGGTCCAGTCTTGCTCTATGATCCTATGCATGGGCATGTTGTTTATATGTGGATGCCAGAAATTTCATATGATATGGGACTGAGAAGAGAGGTGCTAACCCTGTTCAGACTCTGGGAGCAAAAGAAGCACTCATAAGTCATTGAACAGTGAATAAAGGTTTATTTAGCCTCAGATTAGCAAAGATATACACAAGAAGGATACTGTGACACTTAGCTTATATAGATGTAGCCCTTCTCAACAGGGCAGGGTGTATTTACTCATGTAGTCTTTAGATTTTTGACAAGCTGAAGGGGTCCCAGCTCCATATGAATGGGACTTTTTAATGTCCTTTGTTGACCAGGACATTAGGAGCCAGTCAGTTCCTGGGGACAGTTTTGGTGCCTTTTAGTCAAAACGAATCTCTCTTGTGCACCTGGTCTTGTTGCAGATGGACTCCAGCAAGACTAATCTTAAGCATTTTCAGATTGAATTTAGATCAATAAGGCTGATCACACAATTGATTTAAAATAACCGATCACCGGTGGTTCTGTGCCTCAGGTTAACACACACTCTGCACAGGCAATACAGAAATCAAAGCTGATGATTTTCCTGTTGGGTGTTTGTCAAGCACTACCAACATGTTTATTCACGGACCCCCTTGGACTGTTTTACAGAGATCCCAGATTCAGATTGGTTTGAGCTGCTTTACCTGGGATAATACCACTTTAATTTCCAATAGGAACATACTCCCTAACAATTACAAAGCTGCATTGCTAAACTTTATCACATGGTTTAGGTAATTTCATTTTTAATTGTCTATGCTTCAGATAGGCACTGTAGATAAAAAGTTGAAGACATAGCTCCTACTCTTATGAACCTTACAATGTAATACAACTAAGTTTTTAGTCTAAAGACCTGGGTTCAGAATCCAATTATACTTCTTGTCAACTGTCTGGTCTATAAAGTGAAAGAGACTGAGTAAGAAATACTGTCAGGTAAATAAAATCAGAAAACCATAACATTTGGGTCTGGAAGTGACTCAGTCCCATCACTTTGCAAATGAGAATAAACTCAGGTGTAAATAGTTTCAAGTGACTTGTTCAGGTCACAAGGTGATTAAATAGGAAAACTGAGATCTGACTGGAAGTGGAAGAGTCAGGAAGACTTGAGTTCAGATTCAACCTCAGACACTTAGTAGCTGATCATATTTATGGTAACTGATATGAATTGGGACTTCACAATCTTCTATCTTCTTACTAATGATACATACTAATGTCGACATTTATATAGCTGGGTCATTATTAGTGCAAATAATGATTCTTGAGAAGCGGTAATATGATTGGTATTTATACTGGTTGGAGCCCAATAGAAATAATGCATTGTGAATTCCTATAATGTGACCACTTCCCAGGATTCATTATTTACACTTATCCAAGCCTAGCTGTATGGGATGTTTGAAGGCTTACAAAGTACTTTATGACAGCTAAGTGGTGATGTGGATAGACCACTGGGCCTGGAATCAGGAAGACAGTTTACTAGCTGTGTGACTCTGGGCAAGTCACTTAACCCTGTTTGCCTCAGTTTCTTCATCTGTAAAAGGAGATGGAGAAGGAAATGAGAAACCACTTCAGTATCCCCCTCAAGAAAAACCTAAAGGGGATCATAAAGAAATGAACAAGACTGACAAGACTGAACAACAACCACCTCTGATTGGAAGGGACTACCCTGTATTCTCAAATAAAGGTCATTAGAATTGGTAATGAAGAGGCCACTGGAAACCTTGAAGTGTATAGTTTAAGGACAGTGATTGGAAGTGAGGTTTGATTGCAGAGGAGCAGAATAATCAGTAGATAAGAAAGAAGAGTTACTTGGGGGATTATTCCTCCCTTTAATTTTTATTATTCCATGTCTAAAAATTGATATATTTTGTTTTGATACAACAAATGACTCCCAAGAAACCTTCAAATGAACTCCCCTACAAAGCAACTTCTCTGAAAACAGTTAAACTAAATTCATCTAATAGAATAGTTTTTTAATTATAGCAAACTACTTTTGTAGTTTGTCTACTATTAACAGAAAGGATGGATGTGTTCTAAGGTTTCTTGTACTGGTTATTTTATATTCTATGACTTTTTTTGACACTACTCTTTCTTGGGTCACATTCTCCCTGACCTGCTGATCCTTCTCATTCTCCTTTGCTGGATCATCAACCATGCCCTATCCCCAAACCAGCAGTGTAACAGCAAGGCTCACACCCTCTTCTCTCTTGGTGATCCCATCAATTTTCTTGCATTTAGCTATCATATCTATGGAGAGGACTCTGAGACATTTATCTAGATCTAGTCTCTCTTTTGAGCTCTTCTCATTAATGTATTTCTCATTAAATCTCTTTTTGAGCTCCTCTCATTAATGTATTTCTCATTAAATCTCTTTTTGAGCTCTTCTCATTGAAGCCCCTATACCTGTGATTACAACAAACATACCTATAATTCAAGCAGAATGTTTGCACCACCTAGCATTTTGCTTATACAACATATGAGCATATAATAACATATGTTATTGATAAGGCAAATTGGTAAGGTCGTGGACATTGTTTGTTGCCAATGATTGAATAGATTCAGATTCAACACAAATTTTATTAAGTACCTGGTACATAAAAGGTCTTAGATAATAATCCTTGGCATTTTCAAAATGCTTTATTGTTTTTAGGGCATTTTAATGTGTATTATGACATTATATCTTAATGTAAAGTATTTTCACCCCAACTCAACTGTATTAATAGCATATAAATTCTATGACTGCATTTTAGGAAGCTAATTCTAATCCAAATGATTTGCTACCACTTACTAAATAATTTTTAATACCCATTAAGTTTTTATAATAAGACTAATTTAAATAACTCAGTATCTAATGCTTGGATTTATTTATAGTCACTGGATTTGAAAAAGTTTTTTAACAAAAAAATTTTAAGTATGATTTTACAAAATCTTGAAATTTTTTTTAAAGTGGAGAGCCACTGAATAGTTCTTTATTTTGGTTTAAACTTTTGTTCTAATTTTTTTTATAATGTGCACATTGTTGGAACATTTTTTAAAACCTGAGAGCTTCAGTTTAAAATGATGAAAGATGATATAGCCATTATGTAATGTATCATCGGAGCAACCTAATGAAGACGCCCATGAGAAATAGTTTTTCCCTTTGGTACTCATTAAAGTGTTTGAGAGGCTCTCTACTATGTTTACATTTATTTAATAGGTTTTTATAAAAGGAGGTGTGATAGCATTGCTAACCAAGTAGGTTCAGATTCTCTTAGGATTTACTTTTGTCTATAAATCAGCCAAGTGGCTGAGTATTCTGGTCCCACCAGGAGAGAATGAAACTCTCTAAAGCGAAATAAACCCAGAAGGCAATATTTATAAGTCTTCATCATATGAAAAGTTTTCTTACTTTTCTAATTGGGATATGTATAGGGGAGGGGCAAAGACAGAGGACTGTGAATGTGTCTTGATTATAGGATCAAGTAATACTTATTTTCTCTCTCTTTTAATCCAAAAAATACTTCAAAGTTTTGCAATCATATTGGTGTAAGATCCTACATACAGATCAAAACCCATGTAGAACTTACTACATATGTTCTTTAAAAAGTTACCCAGCATTCTGAGAGGTAAAATTACCTTCCCATGAACATATTGCTAGTTTCTGAGGCAGGATTCAGTCTTCCTGACTCCGGGTCTAGCCATCTATCTAATACATCATATTGCCTCTCAAAGGAAAAAAAAAACTTATTAATCTTTTTTTTTCAGATTAATCAACATAATGATTTTCTTCTATGAAAATCATATATAAAGCAAGTATAACTAACCCTACATGTGAACTTTTTTCATATTTAAGTAGAAGTATAAGTACTAAAAGCTAAGATACTAAAAAAGGTTTTAATAATTTTTTTCTCATTTCTATGCATGCCCTATTAGACAAAATTTCTGACTTAAGATTGCTTTCAAATACTGACTAGTTGCTAATTTTTTAACCTCATGATTTTTTTTTTACCTCCTAATATATTTTTTCAATTAAGCTTTATTTTTGGAAGAAAATAACATTGTTTTTAGGATTCCCCTGTCTTGGCAATCTTAACTATGATTGATTTCATTTAAGTAATATATGTACTAATAATCCCTCTTATATACTTTTTTCATTGCCTTTGTAATTTTTCTAGAATTCATGGAGGGAAATATTTCTAGGGTTATAATTAAATATTTGTGTATACCTTTTTGACAGAGACTTTCAAGACCCATAGGACCCAGTTTACTTTGAGAGATATTTTGCTCTTGGCTCATATCCCCTACCCAAGAGACTTGGGGAAATGTATGCTTGTTACTCTGCAGTATGCTGAGACCAACTTCTTGCTTGCAAGATGCCATTCTCAGTATTGCAGATTTTATTTTATCCTAGGTGAAATAGAGCCACTGAAGATTTTTGAGCAGTGATGTGACATGTTTAGACCTGTGATTTAAGAAGATTATTTTTGGCAGCTCTTGAATTGAAGGGTTTGGGAAATAGGTGTATTGGAAGATTGGCTTCACCTATCTTCTCTCTCTACCCATCCCCCCAACTAGTTAACAACAAATGCTCTCAAAATGGGTGATTTAGTGATATAATCCGGTGGCCATACTAGGAGAATAAAAGACAGTCCATGTAAAAAAAAAAAGGTATCTGAAGCCCAATTTATTTAAGTTAATTCTGGGGGTACCTTTGACTGTCCTTAGATCTCCCAGAAAGAAATAAGAGCACAACTACTGAAAATGGGTCCTTGGACATTTTCCATCAAGAGGACATGTTCTGCCAGTCCTTAAGATTCTTTAGCTTTGCATCCACTGCTAATTCTACTTGTGCATCTTACAGTGGATCCCAGCAGGGATCCTAGGGCACAGGTCCAAGAAGCATGCAGAAGCCCAGTGCAATAGAAGGTTATAGCTATTCCTCAGCTCTCCATGTGGGCTGGGACGTTCCTAATGGTTTTCCCCTTTTCTCGGGCTAGTTTTGGACTTTCTGTTTTTAAGTGATAGAGAGACAAGTTGTTATTTTTTCCGCCAATTCCCAGATATTAGGTTTTTTTAGCTTTAGTAAGGGAGAGGTGGGGGAGAAGTATGTCTCATCCTGACACCTTAGGCTAGAATCCATGAAACTCTCTAATCTAATTTCATATCTCTTTATAGATGGACATTTTCTGTATAGCTATAGTTTCTTGGGACTTTACACAAAGGGACTCATGGGTCAGGAATGCAAGGGTAGCAAAAGACAAAATGAACAGAAGTGCCATTAGGCCTGACTTAAACATATGACTTAAATCTCCTGGACTCCAAATGTTAATGTGTTATACAGGTAAAGTAAGCAGGTTAACAGGGAAGCAGGTTAACAGGGGGCAGGTAGGTGGAACAGTGGATAGAGTACTAGACCTGCAGTCAGAAAGACTCATCTTGGTGCGTTCTAATTTGCCCTTAGATACTTACTGTGTGACCCTGGGCAAGTCACTTAACCCTTGGTCTTCTCATTGATAAAATGAACTGGAGAAGAAAATGGCAAACCACTCAAGGATCTTTGCAAAATACAAAACAAAACACAAATATGGTCTCGAAGAGTTGTATATGACTGAAAAAAGCAGGTTAACAGTGTTTCTGTTTAGTTCTTCCTATATTAATTTATCTCACATCTGTATGATGGATCAATGGAGAAATACAAAGGTCCAAAAAAAAGGGCAGCTACTATAGCCATGTAGAGAATAAACTGGGGAATGGGAAGAGTGGAAGCAGAGAGGACAATTAGGAAGTTTTTAGAGTAATATAGGTGGGATTTTTTGGAGGGCTGCACCTGGAAGGTAGTTAGTAGAATGAAGAGATGGAAAATATCTATTATAATAATATCTATAATAACATATATATCTATATCTATATATAGATATAGATATATATCTATAATAATATCTATAATAATATAAAAATATCACTTATGGGAGAGATGGAAAATATCTATTATAATTTCCCATATTGCTTTCATGTTTCTAAGACTAGGCAGACTCAAGTCCCAACTTTCTTCAAACTCAAGAAATGTTCTCCTTTTCATAAAGGTCCTAAGCTTTTTTTAAAAAACAGGACACCAAACTCCTTCTGTCTAATCTTCACAGTAATACATGGACATTGCTGAAAATCCACCTCCAGTCCCTGGAGGGTTATTGAGGGGATGGCGGTATTTCCACTGACTTCTGAATTAAGTCAAGTAAAGGCACTGATCCTTCTTACTTCTTTCATGGAAATACCTCCTGGAGGAAGAAATGCATATCACCCTCACATGTGTGCTATCCTATACAATGCTTTTCTTTGATCTATTTGAATCTTGACCTTATACTATGGCTAGTTTTACATGAAGAGGTTTGTGCTGAATAGTGTTTTAGAAAAATATTGGCGAACAATAGAAAGATAGTGACTACATGTGAGTACCTTATTTTGATCTTTCAAATTATTTTTGCATGAAAATTCCATCCTGCTAGGTTGTGTACAAAGGTTCCCATGCTGTCAAGTCAGCATAGAATCTGGCAAAGGAAAAGTTTGGTGGAATATAAGGAAAACCTGCTTCAGAATAGTAGAACACAATTGGTTCGAGAGTTTCATTGTCCTCATGATCCTTCTCAGCAGTGGTGCTTTGGTAAGTGAAGTGCATGAAAACATTTGATTTAAGAATTTAACTGATGCAGAAAATTATTGCAACTTACTGTTTTCACCAGAATTTAAAGTATACGTTCTCCCTGAGTTGTAGAAATCCAAATTAGGAACATGTACAAAATTACCATCTATACCCCATATGGAGAACAAGATGTTCCCAGGCCATGCTAATCTCCCTTCTTTGCTGAGCCCTGCCTTAAAAAAAACAACAGGTAGCCCCTTAGTGGCAAGGGACAAAACATTTCCTAAACCATTATCTTTTCTTTTCACTTACCCTGAAAGGTATTTTCATTTAGGAACAATATTATAAATGCATAATACAGGAAACAGACCATTGAATTGACTCAGAGGATCTGGGTTGAAATCCTGCCTTTGACCTAAGCATAGGGGTCCAATTCACTTGTCTGCTCTCAATCTCAGATTCCTCATCAACAAAATGAGGTATTTGACTTGGATGGTCTTTGAAGTCACTTCCAAATCTAGATCTATGATTTTATAATCTTATGATCAGATGAGGTTCTGCTAGATTATTGAAACCTATACAACTCACAGTGTAGTTGACAAATTATTCATTGCAGTGAGAATGGTACACAGCAAAGAGAGACAGACATTCCATAATTTCTGTTCAGGTCTTTAGGTAAGGGACAGAGGAGAGGTATGGACCAGCAGGGACGTGATTCCTGTGGGCTTCCAGGTGGTAGGGGAAAGGAATGGTCCAGGAAGAGTGACGATAACTTGGGAGAGACTCTTGCAATTGTAAAGGGTTACACTGGACACTTCAAATTATTTTTTAAAAGTTCATCCCTACACTAATCTTAAATCTGTTACCCTCTAACTTGAACTCTGTTGTTATAGTTCTATCCTCAGGAGAGACATGACAAGGGTTTAAATACCTGAAGGAAGTTTTCTTGTCCCATCTTCAAAACTAATCTTCTTCTGATAAAATATCCTTTGTTCCCTCAAACATGTATCAATAATAGAATTTCCAGATATTTAATTATCTTTTCTCCCTCTCAGGATGCTCTGTTCTCTTTAAGGAATGTTCTTAAAATGTTATACCAAGAAGTGAATGTTAAACTCTAGAGAAGTACAAATAGTATAGCTCTTCATACTACTCTTAACTTACTTGATCTGTGTAGTATATTCATTATTTTTTTTAAACCTAAGATTTTATTTAGATTTTTAAAAATATCTGTATAATATCATTGGCTCATGTAGAGCTTGTGGCCAATTAAAGCTTGGAGGATCTTTTTTTTCACATTAATTGCTTCATTAAGTCAGGTGTCGTTCATTCAGCTGTTGTTCAGTCGATTCAATCATGTTTGACTCTTTGTGACCCCATTTGGGGTTTTCTTGGCAAAGATACTGGAATAGTTTCCTATTTCTTTCTCTAGCTTATTTTTACAGATGAGGAAACTGAAACAAACAGGGTTAAAAGTCTTGCCCAGGGTCACACAGCTAGTAAGTACTTGAGGCTGAATTTGAATTCAGTAAGATGAGTCTTCCTTGAGGCTGGAATTGAACTCAGGAAGACGAGTCTTCCTGACTCCAGGCCTGATAACTCTATCCACTGTGCCATGTAGCTTCCTCTCCCCCACTCCCCACTCACCATCTACTAGTTATACACATAATTTTCTTTACCTAATATCCCTGTTAAATTTATCATGTTGATTTCAGCCTATCAGTCTATCCTGTTGAGATTATTCTGAATCTTGATTCATCAGGAATACTGGCTAATTCTCAGAAGTTTAAGTCACAATACTAAATGAGACCTGGGTTTAAGTCCCAAATCTGCCTCTAAAAGGCTATATGAGCCATAAAATAATTTGACTTCTCTAGTCTTCTGTTTCTTTTTCTGTTAGAGAATATGTATTAGTTGGACTACATACTTATTCTTACTATGCCTAGATTGGCTCCTGGTGATCACCTTCAGGGGAGGGCAGGAGGAAGGTTGGTAATAAATGCTCAGAAATCATTTGCTTAATAATAAATTCTAGAATATTTTCAGATAACCTCCTTTCCCCTGAGATCCTGCAAAATAAAATTTTGTAGTTTAGCTGAGAAAGATGATCTCACTATTTGTAAGAGAGTAAAGAGAAAGAAGGGAGACCAACAGACAGACAGACAGACAGTATACCACAGTACTAGAGTTTGATGAGAGCATCTGAATCTGAATACTGAACTGCTGATTACTACCTATGTGACTGGATAAGTCAGTTCATTTCTCTGTGCTTGTTTCCTTTTCTGTAAAATGAAGGAGTTTTCTTTGTATCCTAAGCACTTAGCACAGTTCTTGATACATAGTAAGTGCTGAACAAATGTTTATTGACTACTTCCTGAAACTAGATGAGGTCTAAGGTTATAGATACAATGAGCTTAGAAATGATCTTTAGGGGCACAATTTCTTTCTTTATTTGTCAAGTTGTAAGCTTTCTATATTTTGAAAAATCAGGAAGCTGTATATGTAGTCTCAATTGCTAAAGGACTATGAAAAATTATCTTCTTGTACTCTTATATTATATTAACAGATAGATGTGTTCAAAACTATATTCAAAACACATGACTAATGTCAATAACGGATGGATTTTATAAGCTCTTTTTAATCATTTTTATGAAACTTCACTTCACAGGTGGTTTATGTCTATTATATGGATTTTTGAAGCAAAGTTTTTCTCATCTTTATTCTCTTGTTTTTTTTCAGTAAAGGATAAGTACCAGGGCAGTTAGGTGGCACCAGTAGACAGACTTCTGGCCCTGGAGTCAGGAAGACCTTAGTTCAAATCTGGCCTGAGACATTTACTAGCAGTTTGACCCTGGGCAAGTCACTTAACTCTGATAGCCTCCCCCCAAAAAATAGAATAAGTACTACCTATATTTATATTCTTTGGAATAACATTATTAGTAGTGTAGACACTATTAAAAAGAGGACTTAATTCATCATTTTTCATAGTTCAAATAAAACCTTGCCCTTTACTTACATTTTGTTAATTTTTGTTACATTTTCATGAGATTTTACAATAGCAATCATTATTTTAATATTTATTCAAGAATTTTACATAATTATTCTGTTTATACTTTGCTGTTTGGAAGGATTGAGGCCTTTCAATATTAAAAGCCAGCGAAGCCTTATTTCCTTTTGAAAATAAGAACTTAATGTGGACAAAAAATTTCTTTAAGACTCATAATAAAGAGCTATTCTTTAGATGCCAATATGCTATTGATACACCATGAACTCTGGGGTTCATTTCTAGTAGACACAATGGATTTTGTGTGCTCTGTCCATGCTCTCTGTGACTCACAGATACATGTATAAGATGACAAACTGGAAATAAGAAGATCAGTTTTCTGTGGCTGTGAAAGAAAGCACAGAAAACTAGCTCATGTGAACTCATTCTTAGCCTTTTTATCACCATCTAATCTACAGAAATCAATTTTCTTTTTCATTCTTTTCTCCAAATCATGTTTCAGTGTCAGATATCATTGAAATTTGGATTTCATCTCCTACAGGCTTTTGAAGATATATACATCGAACAGAAAAAGACTATTAAGACTGTGTTGGAGTATGCTGACAAGTTCTTCACTTATGTCTTCATTCTGGAAATGCTTCTAAAATGGGTAGCATATGGTTATAAAACATATTTTACCAATGCCTGGTGCTGGCTGGACTTCTTGATTGTTGATGTACGTATTTTTAAATCATTTCATACAGAGGGCTCTGATGCCTCCAACATTCATTGTCAAACATAAGTACTTTCCTAAAAGCTGAAATAATGTGTACGAAAAGACATTTCACTAATATACATTCGTGTGCTACGTTATCTGTATAACTTTGTTTTCTGAATGTACATGTCTGTTATATACCCTTATGAAAACCATAATAATGATCATGATTATTATTATAATTATATTTAATAGCTAATAACTAATATTTATGTGGTACTTTAAGGTTTGAAAACCATTCTATATATGTTATCACTTGAAAATATTATGTATGTGTGTATAAAATATACAATATGTTCTCATCAACCCTCTGAGATAGTGTTTTTATTATCCCCATTTTTACAGATGAGGAAACTGACGTTTAGATAGGTTAAGTGACTTGCCTAATATCACACAGATAATATTGGAGGTACAAATTAAACTGAGACCATCCTGAATCCAAGCCTAGCACGCTCTCTATTAGCTGTCTTGTTGCCTTGAAGTCGAATATGTCCTATCCTGTTTTGGAAATATTTGTATATGGGCATGTATATGTATGCCCTGCCTTCCCATTTAAATAGGAATGGAGATTTTTTTTCTATCTTATAGTTGTATATGTAGAAATGTACACACATATACATGCAGATATATATACACACTCACAGAGAATAAGAATATATGCATATGTATGTATAAACACAGAGAGAGAGTGCATCGATAGCTAAATTCTAAAACTCAGTGACAGCTAGGTGGTGCAGTGAATAGAGCACCAGCCCTGGAGTTAGGAGGACCTGAGTTCAAATCCTACCACAGACACATAACACTTACTAGCTATGTGACATTGGGCAAGTCACTTAACCCCAATTACCCTACCTCCCTTCCTCCAAAAAGGCAAAAAATAAAAAAAAATTCTAAAACTCTGTATGTGTATGCATGTAATATATTCACATACATTCTACTCTTTACTTATATATGGGAATGTGTGCATGCACATACATTCACATGCATGTGTATGTGTGTAGGCTTATAGAGAATAGTGTCCAGTGTGTATATTAATATATCACACACAGATAATTTTAGAACTTAGCCACTTGTTAACCATACCAAGCATTACAGTAGAAAAACAAAGGAATACCTTACACTGCTATTAGACATCTTTAGACAAATATGTACAACCCTATACAATATCTTAAACTATAAAATTAAAAAAGCTCAGATTAATATAAAATAAAGAATCATAACTGTAGTTAATGATTTTTTCTACTTTAGCTGCTTTGTGACACATTTGTACTTATGTATTATGAAAATAACTCTCAGAGGAATGTGATCTATTTTGTATAACATTTTTCTTTGGGAGTCTGATTTTTAACATGCATTAATGGTGGCACAATAGTTTGATTTTTTGTGAGCTATAACTTTTTTTTTTTGCTTTTTAGAGGGCAATTGGGGTTAAGTGACTTGCCCAAGGTCACATGACTAGTTTTTGTGTTAAGTGTCTGAGGGCGGATTTGAACTCAGGTCGGGCTGGTGCTCTATTCACTGAGCAACCTAGCCACCCCTTGTGAACTATATCTTGAAAAATCTTTTGGTTAGTGAAAATAAACCTTTATGTGTTACCGTGAGTGCTAATGGTACTACTTATAAGATAATTCTTTCCCTCTTATAAAAATCTGCCCATAAGTTGAGTAGCATTACGGTGAAGCGCAAAGAGTTCTTAGAGGTCAGGGGACCTCAGTTTAAATCTCAGTTCTACAATTTACTACCTTTGTGACCTTGAATCAAAGTACCTAATATGTCTAAACCTCAGTTCCTCATCTATAAAATTAGAGTATTGAGGATGACTCGATCTATGAACAGAAGTTACTAGGTGGTTTTAGGTTACTTTTTAATATCTTCTTCATAATCAAATTGTCTTAACATTAGTTACTTAACTACCAAACCAGATGACCTTGCCTCCATCAGCAGAATTCATCAGACATTTATTAGGCACATATCTTCCCCAAAAAATTTGTATTCAAGGAGGAGACTAAGGATATACATACAAATAGCTTAAAAAGAAAGAAAAGGAAATTGAAAATGAGAAGTGCCTAAAAGGGACGCTAACAAGGTGCTTAAAGAGTATTGGGGAAAGAGAAATCATTTCTGGTTGGAAAGATCAGGGAGGGTTACATGAAGGATACAGTGTTTAGGAAATGAAGGGTAATTAGAAGGAGGATCTGAAAAGAGCATCTGGCAGCCAGAGACAGTAGCACAAATGATAGCATGATGATTAGAAAGGGTCATCCAGTTTGATGAAAGAATAGAGTTCTTGCAGGAGAGTAATGTAAGAGAGAAATAGCTTGTGGTCACCTTGTAGAGGGTCTTGAATGCCAAGCAAAGGAATTTGGCTTTAATTTGAAAGGAACTAGGAAACTACTGGAAATTCTTGAATAAAGGAGTAGTATGGCCAGTTCTGTCCATCTGGTAGGGAGTATGAAGGACAGATTTAATGAGGGAGGGATGGAAATAGAGAAACAGGTTAAGAAACTACCTTATACATGAAGTAATGAGGGTGCTGGATTAGGGAGGTAGCAATGGGAATAGCCAGCAGAAGATGTATACAAGAAAGTACATGGAGAGGGAAGGATTTGCATATTCAGAATATGGGTCATGGCTGGAGCGGGGAGGAAGGGGCAACCTGCCTGTCTGTTTAGACTCTGAAAGTTGTTTTCCACTGACAGACTTTCCCAGTTAAAGTTGTTTTAAATTTTAGTTTTTCTTTTGGAGGCAATCAGGGTAAAGTGACTTGCCCAGGGTCACACATCTAGTAAGTGTCTAAGGCTGGCTTTGAACTCAGGTACTTCTCATATCAGGGCCAGTGCTCTATCCACTGTGCCAGATACCTGCCCCTTAAAATTTTAGTTTTTCAAAAATTTTTTCAATTCTTCAGTTTAGCCAACTCCCCATCTCTATCTTAACAACTAGAAAGTTCCCCACCCCTGAGTTTAATTCCAATTCAGTTCTTGCTATTAGACATTTTATCCCACTGTTACATCTATACTCCTTACATTTTAAAAAACATCCATTCAAAGAGTATTTATCAAATTCCTGTGATGTGCAAAACACCGTGCTAGGTACTGAGGATGAAGACGGTAAATTATATATGATCTCTACTCACAAGGAGCATAGAATGTATTGGTGTGTGAAGGTATGTGCAACAGATACATCACCAAGTATAAAGATGGGTAAAATGCAATGGAGGCAAAGGAAAGATACAACCTCCTGTAAGAAAATTTGAGAAGGGAAACATCATTGTCAATTAAGAGAATCAGAGAACAGTACATGAAGGTAGTCATGCTGCTGGAGGATCTTGAAGGATGAGAAGAATTTCAAAAGGCAGAAATAAAAAGTGAACACTACCTAGACATGGACATCACCTCCAATGACACTTAGAGGTGGGAGAAGGCAGGATGGGACCAAGACATGATGACGATCCAGTTTGGTGGTACGGGAAAGGCAGCAATGAAATAATGATTGAAAGATAGTTTTGGCTAGATAGAGCACTGGCCCTGGAGTCAGAAGGATCTGAATTCAAATCCGGCCTCAGACACTTAACACAAAAACTAGCCAGGTGACCTTGAGCAAGTCACTTAACCCCAACTGCCCTACTTTCTCCCCTCAAAAAAAGAAAAGAAAAGACAGTTTCAAACCTAATTACATGAAGCTTTAATTTGAGGTTTCAGAGTTTGTATTTTGCACCATAAAGAAATAAGGGAAGGTTTTTGAGAAGGAGAGTAAAATGGTCAGACCTGTAGTATAAGGAATTTTATTTTGGCATCTTGTGGAGATAAATCAGGAGATAAAATCAGCATTAAATTCAGGTGGTTTGGGTCAGGTAAGTGACATAGTAGATAAAGTGCCGGCCCTGGAGTCAGAAGGAACTGAGTTCAAATCCAGCCTCAGACACTTACTGTGTGATCCTGGGCAAGTCACTTAATCTTGATTGCCTCCAAATTAAAGGGGGAAAAAAAGAAAGGTGACTCTAGAGCCAGTTCTAAATGGCTTACAAGATCTAATTGTTAAATTTTCAGTGTGAGCATTTAACTCAGAAATCATTATAAATTGATTTGTTATTTTGTTGCAGATAAAAGTGCATTTCTTGGTAGTTCAGGGGTGGAGAACTTGCAACTTGCAACCTTGAGGCCACATGTGACCCTCTAGATCCTCAAGTGCAGCCCTTTGATTGAATCCAAACTTCACAGAAAACTGTCCTTGTTGTTAAACATTTACAAGTATACCTCTATATTTCTCTGTAAATCTTTGCTTAAACTTAGTGAGAATTCAGTAGAAGGTTTTGGGAATGAAGTCATCACCAGACTGTAGGCCTGGTGACCAATAAGAATAGCTGACCCATATATAATGCTTTAAAGGTGTGTAAAGTACTGTATATCCATTATCTCATTTGAGCCTCACAACACCCCTGCTTAAATTATAGTCAATGAAACATCAAGTAAATTATAGTCACTTATTGATGCAATTGACTCTTTACTCTTAATGAATTTTTGATAACTGGAAGCATGTCTTCAGTATCCGTTCTTGAGAAGTTGTAAGATACATTTAGGACAGCGTGAAATTATAGAATTTAAGAAAATACGACAAAGTAGACATCAGAAATCCATCAGAATATTGTTCAATAATATATGTAGCTTGCTTAGCCTTTTTGGCCCATCAATGGAAGTTTTGTCTCCAGGTATTTATTGGCTCAGCTCTTCATAAATATAAGCATAGTCTGGTGGTCCTTTCCGATGGTCTCATTACAAATTGAACTTAATTTCAAAATTGGTCTCTCATCACATTTCCAATTAGGAAATTGTTACAAATGCTAACCACAAATCAATGAATTTAAAAACAAAATATAATAAGTCATATTTCTATAGCACTCTCAGGTTCACAAAATTCTCTCAGAAACCCTGTGAAGTAGGCCATGCCTCTGTTAGTGCACGTGTTACAGCTGAGGAGAAAACGAGTAAAGTTGTATTCCCAAAGTTACGTAGGTAGTAGCTGTCATAGCCAGTATTTGAACCAATATCTCAACACTAAATCCAGAGCTCTTTTTACTACACACATAACTTTTTAGGTGTATCTGAGTTTACCTGGAAATTCTGAATAAACTAGCCAGAATTGTTCATTAAAATAACTTGGTCTTTCAGTGCATTTCTCTAAAAAAAAAACATTTCTTTATATGTCTTTTCCTAGGCAATGATTGTGTGCTTTTCATGATTTGGTTTTTTATTAAGCACCTCTTGGGAATTTCTAATTATTTTCTATATAATAACTTTAACTTTTATGTAGGAGTTTAATACAATAAATATGAACTTTGATTTTTATTGTTTTTTTTTTCTTACTTTTGGCAGGTATCTATAATTACACTTATCGCCAACGCTCTTGGATATTCAGACCTCGGTCCCATTAAATCCCTCCGGACACTAAGAGCTTTAAGACCACTCAGAGCTTTATCTAGATTTGAAGGAATGAGGGTAAGAAAATAATTAATTTGAAGAGTTCTACTCATTGAGAGGAAAAGAGGATATACAGAATGTGAATAAAAAGTTAAAAGTTCCTATATAATTCCTAAATCATATTTTTTGTCCTATTCTATATTTATTGTTACTGTACATAATCTCACATCAAAATCATTGGAAATATTTGTATGTAGCACCTCATTTATCTAGCAAATTTGGGGAATGAGATATCTAATAAGTGAATTTCTACATAATTGCCACTTAACTGTTTGACTGTCTCCACATTTTTTTGTGGTAATCTATCTACAATCTATTATTTACTTCTCAGCCTTCTTAAATAGCCTGTGGAATACAACTTCCTCTTTCATGAATAGATGGGCCATTATTATGAACATCAATTATTTTAATATAGTGACATCCTTTAGGATTGTTAAGGTGTATAGAACTATTTGTTCTCTACAATAAACAGCCTCAGACTGCTCAGATTTTCAGAATTTTTTGTCTGCTTTTTATAGTTATGTTTCCCATCAGTATCCCTTCTGTTAGTTTTCCCTCTTGCTGCTGTCAATATGATTCCTATTGGCACATTAACAACTCTTCCTCTATTCTTCTAATGTGTTTCTTTTCTTTTGATTTAAACCATAAAGCTAGATAGTCCAGTATGAAGATTAGGCCCAAGAGTCTTGTAAATATACTGACTCTTGTCAATGCTTAGAGGTGTTTTCTTCATACTTCTTTTCTCATTCTCATTCAATATATTACCCAATTGCCTCATGAAAACCTTCCCCATTTTCTCTTGCTCTTTCAAATGTATTCCTTTCCCTTCTGTGAGTTGAAAAATAAGCTCAATTGTAATTTATAAATAATAGCTAATATTTGTCTAGTGCATTAAAGTTTGTAAAGGGCTTTACCTCATTCAAATCTCCTTGGAACTTTGTAACATAGATGCTGTTATTAACCTCATTTTAGTAGTGGTAGTAGCAGCAGAAACAGAAGCAGTAATAGTAACATTATCATTAATGACAATGATAGCTAGTGTTGATATAGTGCTCTCAGGTTGACAAAGCATTTTACATATGTTGCCTCATTTAATTCTTACAACAATCCTGAGAGGCAAATTCTATTTTTATCATCCCATTTTATATGTGAGGAGACTGAGGCTGAAAGAGGGTAAGTGATTTACACAAAGAATTCGAACCCAGGCCTTCCAAATTCCAAGTGAAGTAATTTCTTCACTGTGCCATCTAGATGCCTGCTTTGAAAAATGAAGAAATTGAGGTTTAAAGTAGAGATATGAAAATTGAGATAACATACTCCTAATTATTGTGCTTTAAGGCTTACAAATCACTTTATAAATATTATTTTTGATCGTCACATCAGCTCTGGGGGGTAAGTGCTGTTATTATCATCCACATTTTACAGAGTTAAACATTGGCTCTCACAATATCAACAATCTTCAGTTAACCAGAAAGGTTTTTATTTTTTATTCTCGAATACCTCATTCCCCAACTATGTCAGAAAACTGTAGTGTTACTATACTCCTAAACCAACAAGGATATATTTTCTAGTTCCGTAATATGTCCCCTTTTTCACTTTTAAAGTCACTCTGGTTGCCAAGACAACTACCTCACTTTCAATAATCACCTCTCTGGAAGAGCTGCCTATTTAAGGCACATATGTTTATTTTCATACGGTCTGTAAGTTGCGCTGATAAATGCCAATTATATAACTTTATCAAATGGCAAACTTCCTCTCTTACTGTTTAATATTTGGTGGTCTCTGTAATTCTGTCAAGTAAAATATTCCTCAAAAATTCCTGTGTTTTTGTTTTGTGGCAATTTACTGTTACTATTCTTGCCACTACCCTAGATCTTCTGGACATTGTTTAATATGAGACATGATCTCGTCTTTAAGCCATCCCATAACAATAATACCGAAATTAGCCCTGTAACAAGCCTTCAATCTATTATCGTTTTGTTTATAGCTCAAAGGAGTTTGGTTTTATATGATCCTGACATTTAAACCCATGAGCAAAATGATGTATATAAACATACTGTTTCCTTAGATGACGGCTTTGCTTTGCTCTTCCTCAATTTTTATTTTTTATTATTATTATTAATTTATTTATTTATTAGCATTAAATGTCAAAAGTGTTCATTGTTAACAATAATGGAAATGGCACTGGACTAAAAACACTAGAGACCAGAAGTCTCAACCTAGTTCCACAACTAACTAGTTTTCTGAGCTCAAACAAGTCACGACTTCTCGGTACTAGTTTTCTTAATAGTAAAATGAGATAGTTAAACTAGATCAACCCACAAGTCCCTTCTAACTCTGACATCTTTGTTCTTGAATCCCATTAACATTGTCCCATTTGGACAAATGTAATCAAGTACTTTATAATCCTGGTTTGGGGACTTTTCCTGTGATTTCATCAGTGTGATTTAATCCTGGTGAGGAACTACTTCTATAAAGGCAGCCTGGATCATGGTCTCCATTAAGTCATTAAGAGGTACCAGTGAAGTAGCTCGGCAACTCCTATGTATCAGAGGTGGGAATAGAAATGATGGGCAATTTTGTAAACTAGAAACTCTAATGAGCAAACTACTTCTAAGTTTTATAACTTTTTTAGACAAATGTCTCACTGTTTTACAATATGGACCAAGTCTTTTCCTGTTTTTATTTTAATTTGGTATAAACAGTCTTGTCAGGAAGGCTGAGCATTGTGCTAATAGTTAGCATTTATAGAGAGCTTGAAGGTTTTCAAAGCACTGTACATATTATTTTATCCTTATAACTGTCCTGGGAGGTAGGTTCTTCTATCACCCCAAATTTACAGTTGACAAAATTGAGATAGGTAGAAGTTAAGTGAGATGCCCACAGTCACACAGCTGATAAGTGTCTGAGACTGGATTTGAATACATCTTCCTGACTCAAATCCAGAATTCTTATAGATGCGCAAAAATGTAGGAGACCTATTTATTTTTCTTCTTCCTAAACAACATAAGAAACCATTTGATCTAGAAGAGTTGAGTCCTGATATCTGGCCTAGCTTTGTCACTGACCTAATATCACTTTATTTTTCTATTTCTATATCTGCAAAATGGGTGAAGTAATGTTTTCTTTCTATTTACTTTCAAGATCTATAGGGAATATTTAAATGCTAATCATGGTTTCTATAAATGAGAGCAGAATGTACCACAGGTACATTAGCTTCTTCTGGAGCCTTGGACTTCCTTTCAGTGAGGAACCCCAACTTCCCCCAAATGTTACGAAGATACAAACCACTGTTGTGTGCTGTTTCACAGCCCTGGTAGGCTTTTGAAAGATTATAAAGGGTATTTGCCCACCAATAACTCTCGTCCTAAAATGGCATTTGAGCAATTAATAACTGCTTAGAAGTTTTATCAATACCAGTGAGTATAATATTTGAAATGTTAAGGTACTATTACCTAATTAACATGTTAGGCATTCTTGCTTTAGGTTGAAAGAATGAGACAGGGCAGGAAAAGTTGGCATGAGATCATAGAGGAAGGAGAGAAAAGTCCTAGAACATGAATTGTAAGCAATAAGACATTATATTACATCCCCTGTGCAGTTTCAGAATGGATACATGAAACATTCTAATGTCAGTGATAGTAATAGATCTGAAAACTGATATTTAAAATATTTAAATATTCAAAAATATTTTTAAATATTTTTAAAACTACTCACAACATTTTTACCAAGGGCCACTCCTGAGTACATGTTTACAAAGACATAAATCTGCACATCTTTTTAAACATAGTGAAATATATTTAGAAGTAGAATTTTAGAGCTAAAAGGGAACTTTAAGCATCACCTAACTGCCTTAAAAAGATGAGAAAAATGAAACCCAGGGATGTCAATTATCTTAAACAAGGTCACACATGTTAAAATAGTAGAGAAAAAAACATAGTCCAGACCTCTTGACTCTTCTAGTACAGTGTTCTTTCCACTATACCCAGAATTTCTTACCTTCAAAATTAAATAATAATAATAATAATAATTGTCTACATTAGCTTTGATTTTTGAAAGTATGGGAAATATTGACAATCTTCAGGTCATGAATCTTTTTGTAAGTGATTGTATAGTATTTCTGTTATGATTTATTACATTATTTAAATGGGCATACTATATTTCATTTAATTCATTTTTCTTTTCTAGAGTATGCAGAATGTATGACTTCAGCTTACATACATCAGGTTTCCATGTATTTGTTTACTTATGCATTTTTTCATTTAAGTTCTGTTAACAATTTAAAAAGTTATTCCTCACCTTTTGTTTTCACCTGTTGTTTGAGTACCACTTTGATCCTGTAGTTGAGGGTATGACCAAAGTCTTATTCTTCTTTATTTAGCACAGTGCTGACTGAGTATACCATTAAGCACTTAATATGTCTTCTTAGTTGGTCCATTGATATAATAATTTAATAATTGGCCTTCCTAATTCTGTAATATAAATTTGGGATACTGACTTCATTCATATTGTCTTCATTGGATTTATCAGATCCTATAACTGTTTGATATCTGACTGCAGAGGGATCGTTTCGTTCTTTGCAATTGTATCCCTGGTACCTAGAATGGTTCCTGGGACATGTTAGTGTCCAATAAATATGTATTGAATAATTAATTGATTAACCCAGATTTATTTGTTTATTCTTATTTGTGTGGTAGGTGGTGGTGAATGCTCTTTTAGGAGCAATTCCTTCCATTATGAATGTACTACTGGTCTGCCTCATATTCTGGCTAATTTTTAGCATTATGGGAGTAAATTTGTTTGCTGGCAAGTTCTATGAGTGCATTAACACCACAGATGGCACGAGGTTTCCTGTGAGCGTGGTTGAGACTCATGCTCAGTGTAAAGAACTCATAAATAGTAGCCGTGCTGTACGATGGAAAAATGTGAAAGTGAACTTTGATAATGTTGGAATTGGTTACCTTTCTCTGCTTCAAGTTGTAAGTGATACTTTCTTCAAGAAATGTATATCTATATTTTGTAATATATTAATATTTCAAGATAACAACCTTTTTGTTAACTTTGATTAGGAAATGAAAATGAAAATGAAATTAGAGACATGTTTAGATACAGCTTTTTGGGATTAAGTTACTATCTCTTTGATATATGATAGAAAATTAAGTTCACAAGCATGAATTTTACAGATTTTTTTGCATATCATAAGTATTAATCTATTTGCCCTGAATCATTTGGGTTTTTCTTAAGTGCAATCAACATGGGTGTGGTGTTAGTCAAAGAAATTAAATTGTAATTGTGACATTTTAGATATTAGGTAGGAAAGTTCTGGGGGTTTTTTAGTAGGAAGCCTAGGCATCCCTTAACTCATACAACCTAACAGTGTTTAAAAACAACTGACTGAAGCAATTTACTCCTCAGATTATATAGTTTTCCTCTTCTACACTTTTTCGTCCCAACTCCACACCCTTAACCAAAACTCCCCTGATTCCAGTTTAAAAGACAATATTGAACATAATTTTGGGTATATTATTCAACTAATTCTATCTAATTCAATAAACAGCTATCCAAACATTTATGGGAGTTGGCAGGGGTTGGACATGGGGAGAAAGCAGGGAAGGCTAAAGTGGAAGAAAGGCAAGAAAACGTGAAGATATAAACAGCAGAGATGCTAGTTTTAGTCAAACCCATTACTAGCAAAGACTTTCTGCCCCAAATCAAAAGCAGCATACATTGTTTATTCCATTCTTAGTACATTAATGTCCATGGCATCTGCCCCACTTCCACGTGTATATATATGTGTGTGTGTACACTTTTTAGGACCAATGGAGTATAGTATAATAACTGGAGAGGGGGTTGCTCAGAGGCCCAGAGTATTCTGCAGAAGAGGGGAAAAGTTCTCTCTCCCTTTCCCTAGAAAATTGTATTGCCACTGTTAACAGATAATTATGCAATTTAGGTAGTAGTTACTAAGTAGGAATATCATGAAAAATTTAACTTTATTTCATATAAAAAATTTTAACATTGAATTTTGGAGAAAGCAATGAAAATTAATATTTAGTTTTAAAATAGTATTTTGAAATGTCATTAGACTTACTTATATTAATCAAGAAGGGATTTTAAATGCCCTACATTAAAAAAAAACTTTTATTTATTCTAAGCTGTTAACTTCAAACACAAATTTAATAAATGTCATGTTTTTACAGGCCACATTTAAAGGATGGTTGGATATTATGTATGCAGCTGTTGATTCAGTTAATGTAAGTACTGGACAATCTATCACCTAAAATCATAAAATATCTTAACTGCTTCCCAAGCTATTTGCTAGGGACCCTTTCATAGACTTTGGTGCTATTGCAAAGACACTGTCTCATTAAATCGTTCTGCATAATAAAGAAACAAACATGCTTTCCATAGACTGAATCAATAGTATGCCTCACAGATACGTAATACTGTTTTTCAAATGAAGATGCTGATTTAATTTAATAAGAATTCATGTGAATTCTTTTTGCCATTACATATTTTCTCAACCAGTTAAAAGTCCAACTACTGCGCTTTGAGAGTCTACAAGCATCTTTTTTACATTAAAAAAGGAGAGTATTTATGCAACAAAGACTTGAGAACTAATGGTTTACCTCATATCCCAAAAGTTCTAATGTTGTTTGTTTCTGTAACTAATGAAAAGGGCACTGAAAATGTTGACATTATTAACTTGGTAGATTTTGTTTAATAATGATCAATTCAAATTAAAGTCATGTTTCAGATAATTTACTTATTTATCAGTTAGCAGCTCTAGGATCTGGTAATATATATAGTACCAACCTCATCCCATATCTCTGTTCAAAGTTTACAGGAATATTGAAGAGTTACTAAGCCTAGATGAGATTTTTAAAATAAACCAAGACAAAATGCTATATATGCTTATAACCTCCAAATGCAGAATGCTTATAACATCCAAGAGTATCATTTGAATTATTTTCCCAATTGTCATTTAATAAAATAAGTTACTACCCAAACTTAGTGTCTTTATATTGCTAATTCTTGCTAATTTTGTAGATAGATTATCAGCCCAAGTATGAAGAAAGCCTCTACATGTATCTTTACTTTGTCATCTTTATCATCTTTGGGTCATTCTTCACTTTGAATCTCTTCATTGGTGTCATCATAGATAATTTCAATCAACAGAAAAAGAAGATAAGTATTCCAAACATTTTGTCATTGTCCTGAGTGTGTGGGTTTGTATATATACAGTATACCAAAGGTCTTAGTGCAGTTCTAAAAGCTTAAAACCTCAATAAAACTTTTGGGATACTTTCCATATATACATCATATATAAAATTTATATGTATATATGTACGTATTTTCATATATGTAAACTTAAACTTTGAATCTGTTTAGTGTATCATTGCTTGAAACATTCTCATTAAAAGGATCATTGCTTATTAAAATTATTTGTAAGAATGAATAAAAGTTAATGTTATTTCATTCATTTAGATTACAGAAATATTCTCCTCTTGTACACACTAGCATAATACAATATTTTAAAAGGTTACTTAACTTAATTACAATTCTAATTGCAGAGAGAGATAGAGAGAGAGAGAGAGAAACAGATGAGGAAAGCATTCATGTCTAAAATCAAGGAATTAGAAATTGAACAGGAACCAATAGCCACAGCAGGGAAGATAACTTGGCAAATTATTAGATTATTCTTCTACACTTTAGTTTTCAAAGCTAATTGTATCTTTAAATGGGTTCTGACTTAACTTTAGTTAGCCCTTAGTAAGAGTATCTATGGCTAACATTTCCCAAGTATGTTTTAACTTCTAAGCCTCTATTTTTATACGTGAATATCAACTTCAAACATTTGCAATGACTGGCACTTACTTATAATCAAGTATTTTATTTAAAGGAGTTAATCATCCTTGATAATTGAATTACAGGTGAGGGTTCAAACCTATTATTCTAAGGATAAGAATTACATAAGAATTTGCCTTGGAAAGAAGTATTTGATAGCAAAGGAACCATATTTCCTAAATTTCCTAATTATTCCACCTTGTTTTCAAGATCAATGAACATCACCAGCACTTCAAAGACATCCACACTTAGTTGCATGTCTGTAGCATACTTGACGCATATTAAATTTTAAATGATTCAGAATGAAGTATTTGCATATGCTCAGTAGCTATGTTTTTTTGTATCCCCTTCTTTACACTCATAACTCCTTAAATCCTGGGAGTATCTTTTAATACTTTTAATACCGTCATAGCAATGACAGGAAGGACTATATGATTAGAAAACCAATGTGTGGAGATCAGCTGGGAATGTTAGTCAGTAATTCCTAGATCCTCATTTTTCATTAACTTGCCTTCCATTTGTTTTGCTTTTCTAGCTTCATACCTTCTTTTCCTAGATCCTTTTTCTATCTGACAGGCTTTGGTCTCTTTCCTAATACCCTTTCAAAGAGGATCCTTTCCTTACTTAATCATTTCTACTTTTTAAGCTTTTCCAATCTCGGTAACTTCACCTGCCTTCACTTCTTTCTGATCATCTGTATAAATATTGAATTCTTTGTAGGAAAATTGGGCAAAATAATTCCTTGCAGTTAAGTATGGAATTGAGTCACTGACACTAGCTGCAAAGGGAAGGAAAGAACAAGCATTTGTTAAGCAATTATTCTGTCTCAGCTTACAAATAAAAACAAAACCAAAGACCGTCCCTGCCTGTACAGAATTTTCATTCAAATGGGAAGAATGTGCATGAAATGTTTCAAGAACCTTTTGACTAGAGAACAGACTTTATGCGGGGCAGTTAGTGGTAGAGATAAGTTTGGACCTAGATTGGGTTTACATTGTTGAATGCCTTATATTCCAAATTAAAAGGTTCATATTTTACTCTCTGAACAGTGGGGAACTTTGAGGATTTTTGATCAGGAGAGGGATAAGTACAAGATAGCACTAAAAAAAAATCATGAAAATTATATATGGGATGGATTGGAGAAAGAAGAAACTAGAGATAGTAATACCAGTTAGGAAACCACTATGATAGTCTAGGCATAAGGTGATATGGAAGTTGACTATGGTGGTTCCAGTGAAAAGGGAGAGAGGATATACTTTGCAAAGGAATCTGTGTGCTCAGTTCTTGAGAGGTAAGATACACTATATTTTATTTTTTTATAAAAAATGTCAGTGAAAATATCAGGAATCATTATGGCATATTAGATATGTTATATTAAGTATTGGACTTGAAATCCTACCTTTAATTAGCATGACAATGAGCAAGTCGCTTAGACTCTCTAAATCTTATTTAAACTAATATTAGTTGCAGCCTTCTTTACCCAGTAGACACTCAGTAAATATAGATGGCTGATAGAGAAATCTCAGGCATGATTTAATACCAAGATAGTAGGAGGACAGAGCAAAGATGGTGGCGAAAAGGCAGGGCCTCACCTGAGCTCTCCCAATTCCCCTCAAAACAACTTTTAAATAGCACCACAAAACAAATTCTGAAGTGGTAGAATCTACAAAAGGATGAGATGAAACAATTTTCCAGCCCAAGATAACTCATAAGGTTGGAAAGAAAGGTCTGTCACACCAGGTAAGAGTGGAGTGCAGAATATTTGTGTAGGTGATACCTCAGCAAACCAGGAGCAGGCCCTGGAGGTTACTGAAGTAGCCATGATTGCTTCTGGGGCTTAGCCCACAGAAGATAAGGAGGGCAAATAGTAAGCCAGAAGGAGACTACAGGGGTCCCTTTTCTGGAACTATGGAAAAGATTTTTTTTGTATTGCCCTTACTCAGACCTAGGTCATAGTCCCAGGGTGAAGAGGAGTATGACCACATCAGAGCTTGTGGCCACAGGGAAAGTGGGAGCCCTAGTCACAATTCCAGGGGTAGAAAAGAGTGCTTTTGGTCACTCATAGACCACTACACAGGCCAGGAGAGTAGTAAACATACCTCACTTTATATCATACCATCTTGGCAAAACTGAAAGTTTATAGACTCCCAAAACTAGTTCTGAAAAACTCTATACAAGAAAACCTGAATTTGGGGCAGTGCCCCCTCCATCCTGGGAGCAGAACCCAACTTTAACATCATGTTAAAAGTAAATAAAAAGTCTGAGGAAATGAGGAAACAACAATAACAAAAAGATCCTGACCATAGAAAGTGACTATGGCAACAGGGAAGATCAAAACACTAACTTAGGGGAAAAAACGCAGTCAAAATTGTTACCTCCAAAGACATGAGGAAAAATCTGAATTGAACTCAGGTCATGCATTCTAAAAAGGATTTTTAAAAATCAAATAAGAGAGGCAAAGGAAAAACTGGAAAAAGAAATGACAGAAATACAAGAAAATCATGAAAAAAAGAGTCAACAACTTGGTAAAGGAGGCACAAAAAAATACTCATTTCTTAAAAAACAGAACAGGCCAAATGGTGAAAGAGACACAAAAATCCAATGAAGAAGAGAACAACTTAAAAAGCAAAACTGGCCAAAATGAAAAAACATGCAAAAATTTACTAAAGGAAAGAATTTTTTAAAAGTAGAATGGAGCAAGTGGAAATTAATTCATGAGACACCAAGAAGCAATAAAACAAAATCAAAAGAATGAAAATATAGAAAAAAAATGTTAAATATATCATTGGAAAAACAACTTATCTGAAAAATAGATTCAGGAGAGAGAATTTAAAAATTGTTGGACTACCTGAAAGCCATAATTTTAAAAAAAGCCTAAGCATCATAATTCAAGAAATTATGATTGCCCTGATATTCTAGAATTAGAGGGCAAAATAGAAATTGAAAGAATCCACTGATCACCTCCTAAAAGAGATCTCAAAATGACAACTTCCAGGAATATTATAAGCAAATTCCGGAGTTCTCAGATCAAAGAGGAAATATTGCAAGCAACCAGAGAGAAACAATTCAGATATTGTGGAGCTACAATCAGAATAACACAAGATTTAGGAGCCTCTCCATAGAGGATCAGAGGGCTTGGAATATGATATTCTAAAGGGAAAAGGGGCTAAGAGGACAGCCCAGAATTACCTACCCAGAAAAACTGAGTATAATCCTTCAGGAGAAAATAGATATTCAATGAAAAAAAAAGGAATTTGAAGATGGCAGCATAGGAGCAGCAAGGTATGGCAGCTCCCAAACAGCCAAATCAAATACTCATAAAATATGACTCTAAACAAATTTTAGGGCTCCAAAACTCACATAAAAATACAGAAAAACACATCTCCCACTGATGACAGCTCAGCTCAAAGAGACCATGTCAGTGCTGGGAGCTGAAACCAGCCCAGCCTGCAACCACAGCTTTGTCCTGGGGCAGCTGGACAAGCCGAGCCGCAGCTGGAGCTTCAGAAGAGTGGATCTGAGGCAGCTGTGGCAGTTTCCAGAATTATCAAGCCATAAGAAAAAAGGACTAAGTGAAAGGTCAATGGAATTTGGCTAAAATTGGGGGAGAAAAGCAGGTCTGGCCAAACTGCCTCCAGCGCAAGAAAGCAGCAGAAGCAGAGCTCCTGCAGCTGCCTCCAAGTGCTCTTGCACTGAGCAGCCTGGGTCCAAATTGTGGTCTTTGGTGGTGGTCCTGGTGTGCATTTTCAGTGAGCCAAAGCTGGTGGGGGCTGCAGCAGCCACCTAAAAGCTCCAGCAGCTGGGAAAACGCCAGCGATTTGGGACAGAGCTTTCCCCCCTGGAAGCAGAGTTCCACAGAGCTAAAAAATCATTGACTGGCCAACCATGAGCAGGCAAAGGAAGCAAAGTAAGAACAGCAACCAAACTCTAGATTCCTTCGTTGGGGATAAGAAGGATCGAGGCAGAGAATGGGAGGAAGACAACACAGTCAGAACTCCCACACCAAAAGCTTCCCAGAAACATGAAGACTGCCTAAAAGCTAGGGATCAACTTAAGAAGGATTTTGAAAACCAAATGAGAGAAGTGGAGGAAAAATTGGGAAGAGAAACAAGAAAGATGCAAGAAAATGATAAAAACAGAGTCAACAACCTGACTGAAGAAATTACACCTTAAAAAACAGATTAACTCAAATGGCAAAAGAGGTCCAAAAAGCCAATGAGGAGAAGAATGCCTTAAAAAGAAAAAAAGAGGAATTTAATCATTCCTGATAAAAAAAGATTAGAGCTGAATAGAAAATTTGACTTCCAAATACAAGACTCAAGAGAAACATGAAAAGATAAACAGATTAAAGAAATTGTAAGCGACTTATTAATGTCAAACTGTTTGCATTCCCACATGGGAAAGTGATATTTATAATTCATAAGAACTTTTTCATTATTGGACATTTAGAAGGAGTATACTTAGAGAGTGAGTTGAATATGATGGGAAGATATTATAAAAAAAGTAAGGGGTGAGAAAGAGGAGTGCATTGGGAGAATGAGAAAGGGAGAGCAGAATAGTGCAAATTGCCTTACATAAAAGACAACCAAAGAGCTTTTACAGTGGAGGTGAAGATGGGGGAAGGGGGCACTTGAACCTTATTTACATGGGAATTGGCTCAAAGAGGGAATAATATACACCCTCAGTTGGGTCTAGAAATCAATTTTACCCTAAAGGAAAGTAGGTGAGAAAGAGATAAAAGAAGGAGGAAAGCTGATAGAAGGGAGGGCAAATTGGGGGAGGCAGTAGTCAGAAGTAAAATATTTTTGAGGATGGACATGGTGAAAGGAGACAAAGAGTAGAATAAATAGGGGGAATAGGATGGGGAAAATATAGTTAGTAATCATAACTGTGAAAGAATTTTATAGCAAGTATCTCTGATAAAGGCCTCATTTCTCAACTTTATAGAAAACTGAGTCAAATTTATAAAAACAAGAACTATTCCTCAAGATAAATAGTCAAAGAATGTAAACAGGCAGTTTTCAGATGAAGTAATCAAAGTTATTAATAGTCACATGAAAAAATGTTCTCAATCACTATTGATTAGAGAAATGCAAATTAAAAGAATTCAGAGGTACCATCTCACACCTATCAGATTAGCTAATCAGACAGAAAAGGAAAATGACAAATGTTGGATAGGATATGGAAAAATTGAGGCACTAATGCACTATTGGTAGAGTTGTGAACTAATTCAGCCATTCTGGAGAGCAATTTGGAACCACACTCCAAGGGCTGTAAAACCATGCATACCCTTTGACTTAGTAATATCACTACAAGGTAGGAAAAAGACCTATATGTACAAAAATATTTAGAGCAGCTCTTTTCTGGTCATAAAGAATAGGAAATTGAGGGGATACCCATCAATTGGTAAATGACTAAAAAAACCATGGCATGTAATTGTGATGGGATATTATTGTGCTGGAAGAAATGACAAGCAGGATGCTCTCAGAAAAAACAGGGAAAGACTTACATGAACTGATGCAAAGTGAAATGAGCAGAACCAAGAGAATGCTGTGCATAACAGCAATATTATATGATAATCAACTGTGAATGACTTAGCTATAACCAGCAATACAATGCTCCATCACAGTTCTGAAGGACTTGTGATGAAAAAGGCTATTCATCTCCAGAGAAAGAACTGATGGAATCTGAATGCAGATTGAAATATGCCTTTTTACTTTATTTTTTCTTGAGGGTTTCTTGTGGGGAGAAAGAGTCCTGTGTTTTCTTTTACAACATGACTAACATGGAAATGTGTTTTGCATGATTGCACATATAGAACCTATATGAAATTGCTTGCCTACTCAATGGAGATGGGGAAGAAGGGAGAGAGAGAATTTGGAACTCAAAATTTTTAAAAAGGGATGTTAAAAATTGTTTTTATGTGTAATTAGAGAAAAAATAGAATACAAAATAAATTTTAAGAAACAGTAAGGTAGTAAGCAGATGCCATCTCTAGTGATAACAAAATAAATAAAAATGAGTTTAAACTACAGCTAAGAAGAAATTCATAACATGTAGGAGGAATCACTAGTCTCTAAAATATGAATTCAGGATAATACACACACATGTATGCAAAACACAAATAGGCACACATCCCATCTCATCTTTAAGGAAAACCAATTATCATTCATTCCCTCTTATTATACACACACACGCACACACGCACACACACACACACATATATATGTGTGTGTGTGTGCGCGTGTGTGCGTGTGTGTGTGTGTGTGTGTATAAAACACCTAGAATCATCACTAACAAGCACCTCAGGTCTTCTAATTTTCTGAAGGTAATTCCACATGCTTGGTAGCTAAGTGGCATTGTGAAGAGTTCTGGACTTGTCAGGAATATCTGATAATCCTTGTGGGTAGTGAATTGGTAACCTCCACAGATCCACTGTGATTTCATTATTATGTCTATGTCTTCTCATTTAACTCCTAGCATCTATCTTGTTGATATCTCTGAAACCATCTCTATCATAGAATCCTGTATTATTTTAATATATACATAAGATGAAGCTTATTTGAAAAAAGTCTTTATACATTTTGTTCTGCCAAGTCAATTGTTATATTCTTAGTCCTCTCTTCTCACTCCTTGGCCACTCTAACACTAAGACTATGAGCTGTTTTGCATTTTTGTCCATTTTGTTGGTCACCTCAGCCAAAACAGTTTATTGCCTGATGGCCAGATTTCTGGTGAAGAACCTCTCCGAAATTTGCTAGGTAGACCAATCCCTAGGTGGATACGCAGATTCCTTCCAACTTGATGAATTTTGCTAGAACTTGTACTATACAGGCACATTTTTCAAGAACCCAGGAAAACTTTCACAGTTAGGGATCCATCTTGCCAATTTCTCTTCCCTATGCTACTCTAACATGCCAGAGGTGATAAATTCATGTGCAGATTGTGAGTACCATGTACTAAGAGTTTTCAACCTTCTCCATTAGCAGCTCAAGGGGAGCAGTAAGATTTCAGAGTGACACCAGAATTTCAGTAATTTCAAAATGATAAATTTAAAAAATAAGATTACAAAATTATTACTTAGGTGTGATATAGTAGTGATGGGGAACTAGTTAGACATTTACTCGAGCATTGTCTGCCAAAAGCAAAGGAGTTCCAAATTTCCTGAACTGCCTTAATGAAAATTTTAAATTAAAAAAAAGTATAGGAACCAAAAGGCAGCCATTTCATCCTGGCACATACAACTGAAATATAATATTCTCACCAACAAGAAAAAACTGGTTACTGGAATGGAAGTGATGGAAACCTTTGGGGAAATTGACCGTTCCACCTTGAAGTTTATGGCAAAGGATGAAAAAAAAACTGGGAATGATCAAACATGCCTCTTAGATATCAGAAGAAAAGATTTCAAAGGGGAAGAATGTATAGGATTTCTTAAAGAATTACGATGAAGACAAAAGGAGGCATTGTCAAAAAAAAAGCCAAATATTGATTCATCACTTAACAATTATTTGTTAAGTACCAAGTAATGTGACAGACTATGACCATAACCAGTGTAGCCACAGAGTGAGGATTAGTTCCCTCATTTATTTAGATCAAGGGTCTGCCCAGCTCTGCCTGTTTTAATACACCTGGTGAGCTAAGAAAGGTTTTTATATTTTTAAGTAAAATTTTATTCTTAGGTCCTCAGCCATACAAAAAAAGGTCATAGGCCAGATTTGGCCATTGAGCATTGTTTGCTGAACCCAGATTTAGATTTTTTTGTTGTTGCTATTAAAAATTAAAGGTTGAGGTTTAATTTCATTGTTAAAAATAGTTCAACTTCTTTATCTTATGGAAGTCTAAGCTCTTTGGGTCTCAGTTTTTTAGTCTTTAAAATGAGAGAATTGAATTAGGTTTTATTTATATTTTTCTTACATTTTACATTATAATATTATGTTCACATAATTATAATTATACATAATTATATCTATAAATAAGTTATAGTTTTATATATAACTGAAATAGAATATTACTTAGTTTTACTTATTTCTTCTGAGTTACTTATATTTCATGTCCCCAGACATACCTCATTAATGTGATAAATACACAATTCAGCCCAGTGCATGAAATTATACATAGCAAAATTTCATTGTTTTTCATTGCTAAAAGAAAGATAGTGTATTACAACTAAACCAAGACTTTACTTGAGCTATTGGTTTCAACTTCCTCCATAAACTTTTCTAAGACCCGTGAATATGAACAAAATCACAAAACTAGAATTTTTGCCATTTTTCTCCCTCTGTCCATAAGGCAGTATGAAATAATTGCCTCACCATGAGAATATACAATGAGGAAAGCATTGTTAAGCCGTATTCTATATTACTCTACCACTAGATATCTAAATTTATCATTATTATGTTCATATTACATATATTTTATCTATGTACAAATGTTATACATATCCTCATCATAAAAAAATTACAAAAGAAAGTGCTTAACAAGAAGCACTTTGCACATGGGTGGTAAACAGTATATATGTATATACATATATATATATATGTGTATATATATATATATATATATATATATATATGTTTTAAACCTGGAAGAATCGTATATCACAACTACATGGATCTTTAAAACATTTTACATAGAAACAATATATTTAGCGAATCTCATTCCTTAAGGACCAAATTCTGTACTCTCATTGTTCTTGAAATGTTTTTTGTTTTGTTTTGTTTTATGCTTTTTGGAGGGGGGAAGGCAGGGCAAATGGGGTTAAGTGATTTGCCCAAGGTCACATGACTAGTAAGTGTTAAGTGTCTGAGACTTGATTTGAACTGAGGTCCTCCTGACCCCAGGGCTGGTGCTCTATTCACTGCATCACCTAGCTGCCCCTCTTGAAATGTTTATTAAGGATTGGGGAGAAATTGGTCAATAAAGCTGATTTTAAATAGTTTTTATTTTATTTCTTTACCTTGGAGGCCAAGATATCTTTATGACAGAGGAGCAGAAGAAATACTACAATGCAATGAAAAAACTGGGGTCTAAGAAACCACAAAAGCCAATACCCAGACCAGGGGTAAGCAAACTGTTACATCCCAGTTATCTGGAATTGCAGAAGACTTTTTTGGAGGGCTTCCTTTAGAGCTGGAGTTCTTAACCTGGGATCCATGAAGTTATTGTTTTGGTTTAATATGCTCTTAACAGTATTTCCATATAATTGGCTTCCTTTGTAATTTTGTGTAATTTATGCTTTCAAAAACATTGTTCAGAGATGGGCTTCATAGGCTTCACCCAACTGTTGAAGAGATCCATGATACACACACAAAAAAGGTTAAGAACTATTGCTTTTTATAGGGTTTTTTCTTTTCAAAGAACTAACATGTGTTACTTGTGTGTTTGTTTCTTTAAGTTCTGAACAAAAGGCTTTGATTCTCTCCCTCCAAAAGAAAAAACAAACAAAAACCAACCAATATCGAGGGTAGCATTGATATGACATAGCCACAGTGGTAGTGATGTGATAATGGTTTATATTCCAGTTCTTAGGGAAGCTAAACTATTGCTCATCATTTGACATAGTGACTTATTACGAGGCCCATATTTGTTTTAATAGATGTCCTGCTTGTTTTGGGATCTGAAATTAGTGACTATTTTGAAGTTATCTGATAAATAAATATCCATTATTAGTGAAAAATCAGATACTGAAGCGTGCAGCACAGTGCATTGTAACATCTATAAGTTCTAAAGTTTTCTATACACATAAGTACTCACATGCAAACTGGTTTCTAATCTCAACAACACATTCTTCCATAATAGAACTTGTTATAGTTGCATATTCTAATATCCCAGTAAAAATCACCAGGTAAACATAAGGATGAAGGTGACCAAAGGGTAACCCCTGACTCCCTCTCAGAAGTATAATCAGACATGAATTCCTTTTCACTTGTGGAAGCAAGACAATTCTAGAATATATTCTTAGTGCTAAAAAAGATGAAATGTCTTCTATCTTTTTTGGTGCATTTAACTTTCTGAGCATATTTGAAACTTATTCTTATCTTCGTAATTGGGCAGTTAAATTGTTGGTATTTTTAGTGAGTGCAATGGAGACAGATTGACTAAAAGAATCCTTGTAAAAAAATTAGATAAAAAAAGAACTAATGAGATGCATTGTAGTGTGTGTGTAATATGTGTGTATGTACATCTGTAATGTACACGTTATGTACGTATATCTGTCCACATATGTGTTCTAAATCCAGAAGAGGTGAGAAGAATATGAAATGTTACATGACTGCACATGTATAACCTATGTCAAATTGCTTGCCTTCTCAGTGATGGGGGGTTGAGGAGGGAATGAGGTAGAATACTTGGAACTCAAAATTTAAAATAAGAATTGTTGTAAATGTGTTACATGTAATTGGGAGAAAATAAATTTTAAGTTTTAAAAGATTATGTAATGAAAGGAAAGCCATAGTATAATATTCTTATTTGTAGGAGACTGAAATGAAAAATTATCAACACCATCAAGCCATGCCCCCAGAAGCCTCTAAGTAAATGTTGCTTTATGATGCTGAGATGTTAAAGTCAACATTAACATATTTTAATACAGTAAACACTGAACACATATCTGTATGCTAAAGGAATTCAGGTCAAGTTGTAGATATTCTGCCAGTCTATTCTTTCCATATAGTTTCATGAAAATTGGTGATAACAGTTCAGTACAGACAATGATTTCATTTCTCTCATCATATTGATATAGGCTTAGTGAATTGAAGTACAAATATTGTAAAAAGATATGTGGTTACTTTGATATATGAATATGATGTCCTTGTTATAAGAAAATCTGTGAAAAGAAACCTGAAATTCGTAAAATGGGTCCATTAGCAGAATATTCTTTACATTTTGAAACATTAATAAAAAATTTACCATATATCTTGTTTTGTATTTAAGTTTTAATATTTCTTTATAATATGTTTCATTTTCTTTTCTTATTGTATATGTAAGTTTTAGAAAAATAAAATTTAAAAATTAACCATATAGTTTCTTTTAAACAGTCATTTTAAAATCACCATAATTTCCTCAGTTCTATTTTCTTTTTAATATATGAGGTGCCCCCAAAATCTTAGTGCTCAGTGCTGTTTTGAGCTTTAATCAATTCAGAAGTATAATTTCTACAAACTTACAAGAAATTGAAAGATAAATTGTTTTCATTTTAAACATTGATATGTCTCATTAAAATTCAGCATAACCACCATTTTGTGCAATATGTCCCTCCAGTGATTTTCAAACTTTGTAAAAACTTTCATCAGTTTCTGCTACTACTCAGAGACTGGAAGGATTACACTTGTAATTGTAGTCTTATGATCAATAAGAAAATGAGGTTTTGATGCATATATGACAGTTATGACAGAATTCCACAAGAAAAGATCTACTGAAGATAGATTAGGTAATGAAAGAGGCCAAGCAACATGACCTCTTCTACTGATCTGTGATGGAGAAAGTGTCATCTTGGAACTGTCACACACAAGAAAGCCCAATCTTGTTAAAATTAGTGTGATTTTTCAATTTAAAATGTATAATATTAAATAAATTTAAATAAAATTTCAAATTGTGTTTGTATGAGTATTAATTTATACTTCTGAATTTTCTTAAAATTTACAACTGCATTGGAACACCCTGAGTTTTTTTGTTTTTAAAAAGATCTACATCTATATGTAAAGATATAGATATTTACTAGTGTCATTTATTTTTATATGATCATAATTTCCCCCAGTAAACTACCTGCCTCCCTATACCCCAGAAGCATCTCGTTAGCAAATATCTTTATGACCAAAACCAAAAGAAAAAGCATCGGGGAAAAATCAGCATAACTAATCAATACATCAAAAAAATCTTGTGCAACATAACATAGTTGTGGACCTATTACCTCTGCAAAGGGGGAAGGAGAATGATGTCTTCTCATTTTTTTCTTTCAAGCCATGCATGTACTTTCTTATTTTTGTAATATTTATTTTTGTGGTTGATTTTCTATTTATTTTGTTGTCATTATTGTGTATATTTTGTTTTTGGCTCGTTTTACTTGATTTTGCATCAGTTTGTGTATATCTTTCCATACATGTATATATTATTAGTATTCATCATTTCTTATAGCACAGCAATATCCCAATACATTCATATTCCATAATTTTGTTTAGTCATTCTTCAATTCATAGATACCTACTTTGTTTTCAGTCCTTTGCTATCATAAAATACATTGATGGTGTAGATTTTCTTGTTGTCCTTGGTCTTGTTGGGGTATAAGTCTAGTGATGAATTCTCTAGGAAAAAGGATATGGAAATTGGAGTCACATTATTTGCTTTCCAGAATTGTTGTATTGATCCACAGCTCTACCAATAATGCACTGCTAGACATATCTTCCCACAACTTTTCCATCATTGAATATTGCCATTTTTGTCATGTATGTCATGTTTGCAGGATCTGAGTGGAAACCTCAAGGTTGTTTTGATTTATATTCCTTGCATTCTTAACAATAGGGATCATTCTTTAATATGGTTGTTAGTGGTGTGAAATTCTTTTGAGAATTGCTTGCTTATATCCTTTTACCAATTATCTATTGACAAATGAAAGTTTCCTTAAGAGACGTTGGGTGCATTTAACTGTTTATTTTGTAGATCATTAAATAAATGTCAGAGAAGGTCATGAACAAGAGGAACTTTGTGTATTAGGAAGCTTTACCATTTGGAGATTAATTAGTACCTCTAATATTATGAATATTACTTTATTATATATAAATATTATATTATTTATAAATCTTTTATCTGTAATGTCTATGAAGAACACAACTTATTGGATAAAGTGAGTATGGCTATTTATGTACCAAGTCATTGAAATTTGGATAGGCCAAAAAATGTTTTTCTGTGTGTTAATAGTTGTTAAATCTTATTTGTAAGATTACTGTACAATTTATATCTTTCTTCATTTTACAGAACAAAGTCCAAGGATGTATATTTGATATGGTAACAAAACAAACTTTTGATATTACAATCATGGTACTTATCTGTCTTAACATGGTGACTATGATGGTAGAAAAAGATGAACAAAGTCCAACCATGACCAATGTTTTATATTGGATAAATATGGTTTTTATTATCTTATTCACTGGAGAATGTGTTCTGAAGCTGATCTCCCTCCGCCATTACTACTTCACTATTGGATGGAACATTTTTGATTTTGTGGTGGTCATTCTCTCCATTGTAGGTAAGAATCTTCACTTATAGCATCAGGTATTCATTTAGATAGATCATAAAGGAACAGGAGGTCAGAGAATTCCTATGTAGGAATCTTTCTTTTGAAAAATACTCTCAATTAATGTGAAGGAAGAAGGACCATTTTAATTTGTTTCAAGTCATATTTTTTTTTCCTTGGTACAAGGGACACTGCTCACAAATGATTGCTACCTTAAGGTCAAAGTCATAATAAGTATGGGTGAAGTTCCATGCAAAAATTATAGCTCAGAGTCATCAACCAATGTGTTTCTTTTATGAGTTTGCCAGAGGACTTCCAAACAAAGATCAATTAAATTGCATAATGAGAAAATTAATATATGAATTTTAAAAATATTTTAAATACTTATTATGTGCCACTCACAGTGTAACAAGTACTAAGGTTAAAAAAAAAAAGCAAGGAGTCTCAGCCCTCAATGATCTTACATTCTAACGGAGGGAAGACAGCACATATAAGGAAACTAGAACTGGAAAAGAAAATCTCTTATTGCCAAATATAATCTTTGGATTCATGGATATATTTTGTGGGGTCTATAAACTTAGATGAGGGAAATAAAGTTACATTTTCCCCACTAATCTTTGATTTCCCTTGTAATACTATGTTTTTTTTTCTTTTTCTTTTGATTATGCATTGTAAAAACATGATTCTGTGATACTAGAATCTTAGAATTGAGACCTCAAATCATTCATCTAGTCCAGTTCTGTGACTTGTTTAGTTGCCTATGTGATATACCTGCAATATTAATGTCTTAAAAGATGAATCTATGCCAAAGATCACCTTTTGTTTTATTAAAGATTGCTTAAAGAAAATAGGAGAAATCATGTTTGCCATTTCAGTTCCAGGGCTCTAGCCATGCTGCAAGTAGCACTTTGTGCCAGCTGTGGTTTTCTCCCCACCAGCGTTCCAGATTTGGTGAAGCAGATTCAAAAACATCCCCTGAGTGTCAGTTAGAAATGTTACCACTAAAATAACTGTTTACAAACTAGGATTTGTTATTTGCAAATATTTTCTGCCACCTCGTTTGTTCTCTTAAAAATAAATAAAATGCATTTGTATAAATAAAAAATAAAAAAAAATAAAAACATGATTCTGATAAGCGATCCATAGGTTTTACCAATTTGCCACAAGGGTCTATAATACAAAAAATAAAAAACGATTAAGAGTCTCTGACCTGGAAGATGGTTTTCATCACATTGGATAAATCTTCTGTAGAAGACGTACAGAAAGCACAAAAATTAAAGAGTATGAGGAGGTGTTCAGGGGTGCAGTTATAACCTGCCCTGATAGAAAAATTGTCTCATAGGATTGAAATTACAGATTCATCCAGAAAACAGAATTAGGACAGCTAGTTAAAGTGAAATATGTTTGTCTTGATGTGTAGGGTGTCCCAAAAGTCACAATGCACTACACTACATAACACCTAGAAAAAGGCACTAATAAGACTTTTGGGACATCCTATATAGAATTTATTAACAATGAGAACTATCTGAAACTTGGAGGAACTTCTTTGTAATTCAGTTTAGTTCAAAAAGCCACATTAAGTGCTACTATGGACAAAATAATCCCATTTTTGGTGGTGATCAAGAAATTGGATGACTAACTTTCAGGTATAGTAGAGTGGATCCTTGCATTGTGAGATGGGTTATGCTAAATGACCTCCAATGTCTTGTCTTTTTTTTTTTTGAGAGGGGAAGATAGGGCAGTTGGGGTTAAGTGATTTGCCCAAGGTCACATGGCTAGTTTTTTTGTGTGTGTACGTTAAGTGTCTGAGACCAGATTTGAACCCAGGTCCTCCTGACTCCAGGGCCTGTGCTCTATTCACTGTGCCATCTAGCCGCCCCTCCAATGTCTTCTCAACTCAGAAATTCTAGGAGATTATATGCATGGTACTATCATTATTTGTAAAATGGCAGAATCTGTGTTTCCTGATTTTTTCTTTTCAGTAAGCAACACTGTAAAATTCCAGACATAATACTACCAGTGAAGGCACACAATGGAAGGCCATGAAAATACCCAGTCCTGCAATTTGCGTTGATTGGGAGGCAGGCTGGAAGTTAGAATTAGAATTTAGAGGCAAGGGAAAATTCAATATTCCTAGCCTAGAGAACCAAAGATAAGGGGAAAAATGGTTTATCCTCCTGAGAATTTCATAATTTGTGCAACTATATTTAAATGTTTTCTATTTTATGTTCTTTAACAGGCATGTTTCTAGCTGATATAATAGAAAAATATTTTGTGTCACCTACCCTGTTTCGTGTGATCCGGCTTGCCAGGATTGGCCGAATCCTTCGTCTCATTAAAGGAGCAAAGGGAATTCGCACCCTGCTCTTTGCTTTGATGATGTCTCTTCCCGCTCTGTTTAACATCGGGCTCCTGCTCTTCCTGGTCATGTTTATCTATGCCATCTTTGGAATGTCTAAATTTGCCTATGTTAAAAAGGAAGCTGGAATTAATGACATGTTCAACTTTGAAACTTTTGGCAATAGTATGCTCTGCCTCTTCCAGATTACCACTTCAGCTGGTTGGGATGGTTTGCTTGCACCCATTCTTAACAGTGGACCACCAGACTGTGACCCCGAAAAAATTCATCCTGGAAGTTCAGCCAGAGGAGATTGTGGCAACTCCTCTCTCGGTATCTTCTATTTTGTCAGTTATATCATCATCTCATTCCTGGTGGTGGTAAACATGTACATTGCTGTTATCCTGGAAAATTTCAGTGTTGCAACTGAAGAAAGTGCAGAGCCACTGAGTGAGGATGACTTTGAGATGTTCTATGAGGTTTGGGAGAAGTTTGATCCTGATGCCACCCAGTTCATAGAATATAGTAAACTCTCTGATTTTGCAGCTTCATTAGATCCTCCTCTTCATATAGCAAAACCAAACAAAGTCCAGCTCATAGCCATGGATCTACCCATGGTAAATGGGGACCGAATTCACTGCCTTGACATCTTATTTGCTTTTACAAAACGTGTGTTAGGTGAAAGTGAAGAGATGGACACCCTTCGTTTACAGATGGAAGAGCGGTTCGTAGCTGCGAATCCTTCTAAAGTTTCTTATGAACCCATTACGACTACTCTAAAACGAAAACAAGAGGAAGTGTCAGCTACAATCATTCAACGAGCTTTTAGACGTTATCGCTTAAGACAAAATGTCAAAAACATATCAGGCATATATAACAAAGGTGATGAAAGAGTTGATCTACCTATGAAAGAAAATATGGTCTTTGGTAAGGGTAATGAAAACTCAACTCCAGAGAAAACAGATGACGTGACTCCTTCTACCACCTCTCCACCTTCTTATGATAGTGTGACAAAGCGAGACAAAGAGAAATATGAAAAAGACAAAACAGAAAAGGAAGACAAAGACAAAGATGGCAGGGAAGACAATAAGTAATGGAGAATCCTATTTTGCCATCAATAGTTTATAGCCTGGGAAGTGGCCTATTTATGTCAACAGGACTTTTTTTGGAGGTTCATGCCAAACTGACTGTTTTGTTTTTTTGTTTTGTTTTGTTTTGTTTTGTTTTTACCACTATAAGCTTAAAGTCAGTACTCCTAACAGTATAGTGGCCCTTCATTGACTAACAGTGATTCTGGAAAAAAGAGCAGCAAATTTGAGAAGAGTTTCACTTTTTGCATTATTAGCTGATCCTATAGCAGAACAAAAAAGATCTTCTCAGATAACAGGGACTAGAGATTAAGGGAGGCAGAATCTAAATTTTCTGCTTTTGCTTAGATATATGTATATTCAGAACATTTATAATTATGTCATCTTTTCATACGTTTTGGTTTGTTATTCATCATACCCACAAACATACACACATTAATAATAAAGGCAATTGCTCCAAAGTATACATTTCCATTTAGAAAAGCAACAAACAGAAAAGTATTTTTCCTCTGATTATCGACACCACTAGAATAAAAGAAGCCATGATGGCTGAAATTTCTACTTATACAGAAGAAAACCTACTGCTATGTCTTATAGTTAACTGTGCATAAAAAGATCTCTCTTTTTTAAGGTGCTTGATTTTATTTCATGTTGCATCAGGACTAGTTTTCAGGCCTGTAAAATCTCAGAGATGGTCCCTAAATATGTAAGTGGCTGACTTTTATTAGTATATGCCCTGTTTAGCCTAACCAACAAAGAAGTCATACCCAAAGGTTTGTGCTGAGGATCCTGTGTTTCTACTTATGTTGTAGTTCTGCACTTTCCACATGCTGTGAAAAGACAGGGGAGGTCTGCATTATTCACGTTGAAACATATGCAATTTATGGAGCAAGGAAGCAATTCTTGGGAGTTTTCTTGATTGTCGTAATCAAATATTGCATCAAACTGCTCTAGGAAACCAAGAGTGGGTGGCCCAACTCTAAATTGCTTTGTGACATTATTCAAACTTTCTCCTGCAGTATTTCTGGTCAGCCCTTCAGCTCTCACCCTCACTGAGATGTGCTTGCTGATATGTACATAGTAATTTGTTACTATGGTGTGTGTTGAGCAAACAGATAAGTGACTTAGGCAGCGTATTTATTACCTCAAATATATATCACCTTATACATAATTGGCAAGTTTTCCATTGGCGACCTGTTGAGCTTCTAATAGGAAATGCAGAAATAAAATAGAAAGATCATTTGGTTGGAAGTTTGAAGATTTTGGTTCCCTAATCCTGGCTGTACCACTAATGAGCTATGTGACCATGACTGAGTCCTTCACCTAATCTGAGCCTCATCGTCCTTTGCATAACGAGTGGTGGACTGGCTGGTTTTGGAGCTAAGCTACAGCTCAAAAATGCTTTCTCTGACTATATTCTATATTCAGATTCATTACACTACAAGTAGTTTGCAGGTTATAAGAAATGCACATTTGGCTTGCCTGTATTATTGCCATTTGTTTTTCCACTTTTCAGAGATTTTGCAAGCCCTATAGTTAGTGACTTGTACAAAAAAAATGTTAAAATAACTGCGTTTTAATAACTTTAAACAACAGGTAGAGAGAATGATTTTTTTTTCTATCTAGAGAGGGCCACAGGAGTTTTTAAAATTATGTAAGTTTTGCTTTTTTTTTTGCAAGAGATAGTATCTCTTCAAATTACTAGCAAATAAGACTGTATTCAATAACCTGTCATAAACATGCATTTACAGACATACACAGAGGACCACAAAGCTACCTTCATAGAAAGAGAAACAGAAACAGATATGTAAAAACATGGACTTTTGTGGAACAAGAGCCCCAATCCCCATGCTATGGTCCTTTAAGATTATTACCAATTGAAATTTTTACAGCTGTGTTGTATTTTTGCAATTCTAGGATATAATGTATCACATAGTCCTGATGAAATTAAGCCAAGAGGCAGTGGTTCTCACTTTTATTTAAGCAATTATTCCAGCAACATTTAAAAAAAATAGACACCATGCAGTGTTTTCCTAAACTTCAACAGGGCATTGCATACATGCTTAGCTTGTTAAAATAGATCAAGATAATTTTATAAAATAACATAAAGATGATCATTTTTAGCATTTTGTACATCTAAAATATCACCTTTTATTTATGCTCAAAGTTCCTTCTCATTGTTTTAAATCCAAATAAATATTCAATTGAGAAAATTTAATACAAAATAAAAAGTTATATGTTTCTTTCATTGTCAAAGTTCTTATATTGCACCATTTTAATGTAAACAACTTTGAAAGTGGAACTTCAATTTGTGGACTTCTTAGAAGTCACATTGAGAAAGGGAAAATTCCAAAGTCCTTTTTCTTATTTCATAAATTTTTTAAAAAAAGGTAGATTATGCAAATTTTTGTCCCAGTAATACAAACTAAAGAGAGGCATTTGGCGTAGAGGATAAAGAGCAGGCCAGAAAAGCAGGGTTCAGCTCCTGCTGCTAACACTTGCTGGCTTTGTCACCTAGGGGATTAACAGCTCAGTGACCTCTGGCAGCTCTCTAAGACTATAAATTGGAGAGTATGTGCCAATCTTCATTGGTAGTGGAAATAATTCACTAGGAGCTTCTGCCATGAAAGCACAGGTTCATTAAAACTTTACGTACATATATAGAAGCTACATGTATGTTATATATACATACATGTATACATACACATATATACACATTCACATAAAGTATGTATATGTTTGTTTATATGTTTGTATATAAATTGTGCATATATATGTGTGTGTATGTATGTATATATATATGCACAGATATACAATAGTGGCCTTCTACTGGTAATTGAGAGTCCCAGTTGAAGTTTTGGTGATTGTAGTCCAAATAAAAAGTAAATTTAGACTAATCTTTTAATTTAGACTACCATTTTTGGAAATGTTAACTACCTACAGGAAACACTGCCACACACGTAACTAACTGATATTATCCTTAGACGGACTTAAAAAATCGTGGCTACATCTTCATTACATTTTCTTATTTGTTTTCACTTTTATCAAAATTAACATCACATAGTAAAGGAGCTACTGTACATAACAAAGTAACTTTAAATGGAAAGCAAACCAGTTTGTCAAATGAGCTGTTCATCTCTAGAGCGTAAATTTGAATATGTGTCCAAAACAAAAGCAAGTGAAGCTGTTTGTTCTTCCGACTGACGCAGGATTCGGGCAAGGAAATTGATGATCTTTATTCTCTCCCTAATGGATGTGTGTCCAAATCCCACTCTCACCCCCAAAGCTAATAAATTAGTACACTTTCACTGTTTTTATTAAAGTGAGTAAAGGTGAAAAGGACCTAGTAAAATGTAGTTTCAAAAGTACACTCAGTGGAGCTGAGAATAAGGTATCTGGCTAGAATAGAAGGCCACATAATATGTTGAGACAAACAGAGCAACCAAATTCAGATATATGAACATATTCCTTTCATGTAGGCATTATTATTTATTTCCATTATTGTTATATTAAAATATTCTTGGGGCAAACAATGATAAGAAATAGTTTCATGAAAGTAATAAAATGGCCAAGAACATAAAGTATAACTTATCTGTGCTGATTACTTAGAATTATGAAATTTTCAAGTCCCTAGCTCTTAAAAAGAATGATGTTTGTCATCAGTAGCATAATAAGTCAATTGTATTTGGACTAACACATTGTAATAGAAAGCAAGAATAAAACCATTAGAAAAATGAAGTCATTTGTGTACAAATGTGTCTTCTAGCAAAAACAATTAAAATTTTAATCAGTACTGTTTATGCCAAAAAGTTTGCTAGTACTCACAGAGGCATCTAACTTCATAGTCATTCCCCACTGTAACCTTAATCAGATTAAAATGTAATTGGAAAATGTTTAACAAAATAAAATACAGTATAACATAGCTGATGTTATTTTGTGGTCTTCTAAGTCAATATGTAGCCAGCAGAGATCCATTTCTATTTGAGTTTGGAACTACTTCTCTCATGAAAAGAAGAAAATGGGGGAAATTAGCCATTTTGAATGTTTTGAAAGTTTTTTTTTTATTTACCTTAGGAGCTAAAGATGAGAAAAACATAAGTTGTTTTACGATTCATAATGGTGAACTTAAAAGTGTTGGATAGAATATGAAACCAAGCTGAACTTCATCTACGAAATACACATTAAAGTCACGTCAGTGAACTTAAACTAAGTAAGGATTGATTTCTTTCTGTTTACTGTTGAAAGGAATTGATGGAGGGAAAGAGGACAGAAAAAAAATATTCTGTAACAAAATAAAGGGAAAGAAATATAGATCTGATTTGTTTAAATGTGTTTCTTCTTACTGCCCATTTAATATTATTCTCAAAACTGAAACATTACAAAGCACCAGTGGACGCATAACTTGTGAAATGATTGTCATTGTGAGTACTAGTATGTACCACCATTAATAATCTGTAGATTTGCTTTAAGGTAAATTTAGAGGGTTCGTTATGTAGGTACAGGCATAATTTGACTGTTGCTACCTTACTCTTTTTTTTGGTTTGAAAATCATAAAATCTTAGACTTGAAGACCTCAGAGGTCATGCTGTCTTATTCATCCCTGAGCAGCAATGTCTTTTAACATTATTCTTTGACCTTATGCTTGGAGACCTCAAGTGACTGGAAACTGAGTATCTCCCAAAACAACCATTTCCACTTTTAGATATCTTGGATTATTACAAATTTTTCTCATCTTGAGTCAACATTTATTTGCAAACTTTCACTCACTGCATTTAGTTCTGCCCTTAAGGCATCAAAGCAAAACAATGATGATCTCTTGTCCACTTTATAGCCTTTAAATACTAAAGATTACAATATTTTCTAAATAGTTTCTTCTTCAGGTAGTCAACCCCAGTTCTTTGAGTACTCCAGATATGATCTAATCAGAGAGGAATGTGACAAAATTGTTAATCCCTTTATTTTCAACACTGAAGTTCTGTTAATACTATCCAATATTGCACTTGCTTATTTCATCTGCCAGAGAACCTACCACATTGACTCTTCTGACAACCTGAGTCATATTTGACTTCTTCAACAAAACTTGTCCATTGTACCTCCATAACATCTCTTATATCCATCACCTTCTCTCTATCCCCATAGCTCCTATCCTAGTTCAGGTTCATCACCTCTCATCTGGACTTTTGTGATAGCCTCCTAATTAGTCTCTGCCACAAGTCTCTCCCCTCTCTAACCCATCCTTTACCCAGCTACCAAAGTGATATTCCCCCAAAATAAGCCTAATTACGTCCACTAGTCAACAAACTCTAGTGGTTCCCTACCATTTCAAGGATAATTATTATCTTGTATTTATTTAAAGTACATTTGTTCTCTATCCATATTTGCTTATGTGATCACCCTCTATACAACTATATAGACTGGTCACATGATGAGAGCGAAGGCTGACAGGTGGCCAACCAGAGTGCTCTGTACCTGGATAGGTTGGGAGAAATTGAAGAAGTTCTCCAACATGTTGCGTGGATACCTTTTGGGGAACTCTTGGGAGGAAAAAATGAGGAACCCTCAGGTTGGGCAGGCGTGGATGAATTGTGAACTTCCTCACTGGAAGGGATTTCTAGAACAATGAGATCACAGATATATTTGAGTATTATTTGTATATATGCTATGTTTGTATACATGGTCCTATGGCATGTAAGCTTCATGAGGGCACAGTGCCTGAAACATAGAAGTCCATAATAAATGGGTGTTGATTAATTCATTGATAAGCAATGCATAACAGATAAGAATAGGTAAGTTTATTACTCTTCTACAACCTGTGGCTTTAGTTCCTTGGGACGCTTAAAACATAAGGGATTTGCCCATGCTCACATAGCCTCACACTGTATGAGAGGAAAGATTTGAACTGAAGTCATCTTGATCCTCTCTCCACGATACCCTGTTGCCACTATCATCATCTTCATCCTCATCAATGTTATTTCAAACATTTATTGTCATTTGGGGGACTTAATTGAAAACTCCTCCAACACAAATGTCCTATAGGAATCAGTAAAAGTTGCTTGGGCTTTTTTTTTTTTTGGCCTCAAATTCACTATCTCTTTAAAGTATGGAAAATCCTATATTTGAGGGTCATCTCTTTGCCCCCACATGAATTTCAATTAGTTTTCAAATAAGTACCCAAAATGGCAGAAAATATTTATAATAATAATTATAATAATTTTTTAATCCAAATGATCAAAGACCAGAGGGTTTGCTTCAAGTCTGATTAAGTTAATCTCTTATTCTAGTGAGGTATAATAGATGTTAACATTCTAAAGCAAATGCCCATTGCTCACACAATCACAGAAACTCAGAGCTGGTGCCAGTGGCCAACTCATCAGGAAAAAAGAATCCCTAATACCACAAAGCTGTGAAGTACATCATCCAGCCTTTGTCTGAAGACTTCCAATGTTGGAGAACCTATCACTTCCTGAAGTAGCCTATCTCACTTTTAGATACTTTTAATGTGGGGAAGTTAGTTTTCTGTGATCAAATCTAAATTTGGTACTTTGACATTGAATTCCACTCATTTCTCCTAGTCCCCTCTAGTGAAAAGTTTCATCCTCTTGAATATTACAGCTTTTCAAATACTTGGAGACAGCTGTCATGTTCCCCTGGGTCTTCTCTTTTATAGACTAAACAACCCAAGTCTTTCCATCAATCCTTATATCACATGAACCCCAGACCCTTCACCATTCTGATTGCCCTCCTCTGGATTCTTTTAGTGTCCTTCCTAAAACATGGCACCCAGAGCACCAGGGGTAAGCACCTTAGGTTCAGAGTCAGAGGACCTGGGTTTGAATCCCATCTCTTTTACTTAACTATCTTTTTAATCTTGCTGGTTAAGTGACATCAACTTTTCTTATCTGCAAAATAAAGGGTTTGGAATGGGTATCCTCTAAGGTCTCCAAGGATCTAAATCCTCTGTTAATACAACTATAACCATGGTCTGACTAGGGCAAAATACAGCAAGATTATCACCCCCTAATTCTTAGAAGCTCTTCCTCTTTTCTTGTCTCTCTCTTTTTTAACTAATTATTTAAAATTTATGGAATAAAAGAAGTATTTCTATAACAGTGTAATTTTTAAAAAGATGATTGCACATGAAACTACAAATCTATTATGTACAACTTGCTATCCCTTTAAATAAATAATAAAGTTATCATGTAAATTTCTCTTTTGTCCCTTTTTTTCTTCCTTCCCCACCATCCTGGAGATGGCTACCATTAGATACAAATAGGTATATATGCAAAATTATTTTATACATACTTCTATTTGTCAGTTCTTTCCTGGATACACATAGTGTCTTTCTTCATATGTCTTTTAGAGTTAATTTGGGTATTATAATAGTCAAAATGACTTATTTGCTCAAATTCATTCTTAAAACAATAATGCTGTTACTGTATGCAATATTCTCTTGGTTCTGCTCATTTTGCTCTTCATTATTTCATGCAAGTCTTTCCATGTTTTTAAAATATCATTGAGCTCATCATTTCTTACAGCACAGTACTATTCCTTCATAACCATATGCCGCAACTTATTCACCTTTGGAAACAGATCTAATAGCTATATTGCTGGGTCAAGGGCAGTTTAATAACTCTTTAGACATAATTTCCAATTGCTTTTCAAAATGGTTGAATCAGTTTACAATTCCACCACCAGTGAATTAGTGTCCCAATTTTTCCACATCCCATACAACCTTCCCCTTCAATCATTTTAACCAAACTGAAAAGTGTCTTCATGTCTCTCTTAATGAAGCTCATATTCACACAAGTCTTTAGGGCTACTATATCACAGTTTACACACACTGAGCTTGCAGGACTCTGAAATTCCCAGATCTTTGTCAGGGAAATTATCTAATTATTCCTTCCCCACCTTTTACCTGTGAATGTGATTTGTCTTTAAGCCCATAAGACCTCATAATTTTTGCTACTAAATTTTATCTTACAGAGGAAATACAACATGGTAGAAAGTGAGGCCAAGCTGGGAGTCAGGGAGGCCTGGATTCAACTCCTAACATACTGAAAGTGAGATTCTTGGCAAATCATCTAAACTCCCAGTGGCCCTGACAACTCTCTAATACTACAAATTGCAGAGAAATTGTTAAACTCCACTTGAACAGTGCTTTTTCTTCATTGAATGTCCCCTATATAATATTAATAATGATAATAATAATAATAATAACAGCTAATATTTACATAGTGCTTTAAGGTTTGCAAAGTTTTGTAAATGTTATGTCGTTTTGTCCTCACAACTACCCTGGGAAATAGATACTGTTATAATCTTCTTTTTATGGTGGAGGAAACTGAGACAAAAAGATTTAAGAGACTCATCCAGGGTCATACAGCTACTAAGTGTCTGAAGCAGAATTTGACCTCAGATTTTCCTGACTTCAGGGTCAACACTCTATCCACTGCAACATTTATCTGCATCAATGAAATCACCATTCCCCAATCTCCATCACCCAAATTTCATTTCTTTGTATTTGGACTAATGTTTTCACTATGAATCTTTTTAAAAATTCTGTTATCTGTTATCTATCCCCATCCTGACCCCTTAGTTTTTTATGGGATCTGCAAATATGCCAAAGACGCCATCTATGCCTTTTTTTAAAATGAAGTTATTGATAAACATATATATATGTACACACACACACACACACACATATGTAACAGGAACAAACATAGAACTCTAGGTCATTCTCTTGGGGACTTCCTTTCAAGTTTATATTGAACCATTAGTAGTTTGAGCTGTTGTGAAGTATAAGAAATGTTACTCCTATAAAGCACAGTTAACTCTCAATTAACCACACATATATTATCTGTTACAAGATTTCCTCTTTTCTTGGTATCATAAACCCTTGCCTTGATTACTACCAAGCTGTGTAATCCAAGGCTACATATTTAGACTCTCTGAGTCAAAAGTCTTTCTTTTATAACATAGACTTAATAGTAGTTGGTCTACCTACCTCCTGGTTTGTTGTTGTTGTTTATTTGGTTTTTTTTTTAAAGAAAACACTTGGGAGGCAGCTAGGCGGCACAGTGAATAGAACACTAGCACTGGAGTCAGGAGGACCTGAGTTCAAATCCAGCCTCAGACACTTAACATAAAAACTAATCATGTGACTTGGGCAAGTCACTTAACCCCAATTTCCCTACCTTCCCCCCTCCAAAAACCAAAAAGAAAAAGAAAACACTTGGGAAACCTTAAAGTGACATATAAATGCAAGTTATTCATTGTATCCTCTCCCCTTGGACTCACTAATTACTTTGCCCTCTCTTATTCCTCTAAACTGTAGGCTCAAAATAATTCAATAGTAACTTAATAAAGTTTAATTGGGAAGGAAAATGTGACCTCAAGTTCAAGATAAAACTACAAATGCTTTGATTATCTACCTCACTAACGACCTCTTTTGACAAAGAAAATGGAATTGATTAGGAAAAACCTCATTTTTTTCTTTGTTTCTTTCTGATTATTTTTCTTTCCTAATATGCAAATGAAATTAATATAGCTCATTATTAATATAGTCAGACACTTGGTAGCTGTTACTTGGAAAGGTTCTTTTGTTCTTTCAGATGTTTGAATCTTGGCATTGGGAAAGAGTCTTGCTTTTTGGACCAATCAATCAACAATGTTTATTAAGTGCCTGCCCTCCATCAAGGTGCTGGAAGACAAAGACAAATGGAACTCAGTCCCTGGTTCAACACAAAGAATCCAGTCTTCTCTGCAACCTAGGAACCCAGCCACCTAGCAGGGCTCTCCATCATAGCACAAGTTTGCTGAAGCTGTATCAGTGTGCTTTCTCACAGGGAATAACTACCGTTTATCTCTGTGATATCTGTGTAATCAGCACCCTTTTCTTCCCATCCCCATACATACCTCTAGGATCTGATCCCTGACCTTAGAATTTATGCCACAAAAATTAGTTTTTAGCTAGAAAAATAGATCATGCTGCAGTATAACCCAAACAAAATGATCTGCAGGTCTATGCTACCATCCCTGAGGTGGGGGAGGGCTGTTGGCAAACTTCAGGACACGTGATCTCTGCAGCAATGCCATCAAATGCACATAGGAAAGGAGACATGAATAATGTACAGTTATAAACAAGCGACTGTATCAAACACCCCACTGTATTCCCTAATGCTTTGTAAGGGAAGTAATTGGAGATGTCCATTAGCAATTGATCTGTACGGGAAGGAAGCTAATTTTAAAAGTACTGTGAAGCCTCAACAAGTTCCCTTTTCAGTTAATAAATGGAAAAGATGGAGAAAAATGAGGCTATCTGACTCACCAGTGCAGGGTTTTTCCTGCAATTGAATTCCATGCTGCTGGAATCTACTCTCTCCTATCAATTGATGACTGAATAGCAGCTTTGGTTTAAAAATTAATCTACACATATAGAAGTATCAGGGACTTTGGCCTTGTTCTTTCAGCAGAAATGAGCTAGGATGTGCCCACTTTGTTCTCTCCCCTTCCAGGCCTTCTGAAGGAGCCTGGGAGCTGGTAAAAGCTTTAGGATCATTTGCATGACCCCTCTATTAGAAAGAGGTATGGGTCAGGAGTTGAAAAGCAAAAGGAAAAGGGTTAGAGTAAACATAGACAACAGTAGAAGGTTCTGCTTTGGGAGGGGACATGCTGCCTGCACCCTGATTCATGTTAGAGGCCAATGGAATTCCCTCACCCTAAACTAGGTAAAACTAAGGGCTAGACACCTTCCATAGGGAGAGACAAGTTTCTGCCTAAGCAGTCCCTTTTGGGTCCTTTGGAGCTGTTTAGTCTGAGGGATGGTTTAGGGTATGATAACCAAAGAAGCCTAAGCTTGGCGGAAGTCTGGCCCTCTAAAGAAAAATAACATTTCTCATGGGAGTAGCTGCACAACAGGGCAAAGCATTAGATGATGGTATCTAGGAAACTTGAAGGGCAGGGTAGCAACTAAGGGCTGGAAGAACAGTCTTTCATCTATGATACAAGAAAGACCGCAAGAAAGCCAAAACTCCTTCTCACATACAGCCTAGCTCCTCTAGAAGCAACTAGGTGGTGCAGTTGCACAGGAAGACATGAGTTCAAATACATCCTCAGACACTTAATAGTTGTGTCATTCTGGGGAAGTCAGTTAACATCTGTATGCCTCAGTCTGCTCAAATGAGATAACTGTAAAGCATTTAACACAATGCCTGGTGTGTAAGAGGCACTTAGTAAATACTGGTTTTCTTCTTTCCTCCCTCCCTCCCTTCCTCTTTTCCTTCCTCTCTCCCTTCCTTCCTTCTTTTTTCCTTCCTTCCTTTCTTCCTCCTTTTTTCTTCCCCCCTTCCTTCTCAATAACTAATGTTTAACAAGCATTTAATAAACAATTTCCAAGTTTCAGGAATTTTGCTAGCCATTGGGGTTAAAAAGACACAAAAGAAGAAACTATTTCCCTAAGGAGCTTGTATTCTAGTGGAAGGAAACAATGTGAAAACTGTTAAATTCACACAAATTATTTATAAAGTAAATACAAGGTACATACCCAAGGATTCTCTTCATGGAGATCCTAGGTTTCCTCCTAAACCGGCTAGCCTAATTCCAAGGAGGTCATTGTCTCTTTCTCACTCTTCAATCTCCCACAGAAAGTAGGTTTGGCTTGTGACTCAATTTCCCCAAATGTAGCCAACTAGGTCCCCAACTCCTACATAGACACTCCATGTACAACATGAGTACCAGGAAGAAGGGCACTGAAGTTAGTTCTTACTGGCCCTGTGTCATTAAATTTTCAATGTTGAAAACGTATCTCTCAATTAATACATCTATGAACATTTTTTTTTCACAGAGCTAGCTGTTAAGTATCTACCAGCACATCCCTTATACCATGTATGAAAAAACCTTTTATTTCGTTCAACACAGAAAATGAATAAGGCACAAAGTGCTCATTGAAGTCCATGAACAAATGCAGAAACATAAAGGGTATTAGATGCTGCCTGGAAGGTAAAACTGTTTTGTAAGATTGCTAAACAAATACATTCCATTCCCCTTTTGACTCACATCACCTGAGCAGTATAGCAGTATTATGGATATCTTGGCCACTCATGGCATGACTTTAGTCCTTTTACTGTAAGCTGGACCTATTTTTTAAATATCATGCTGTTAATGAAATTTTCCTTGGAGGGTTCAGTGCCTAATTCTCAAAATCTGAAACTCTTGAACTCAGGAAGACTCAAGACTCAGAATTACCTCAAGTTGGAGCCCTTCCTGCTGAGCTGCCTTCCACGGGAGATGTGTTTTTCTGTATTTTTGTGAGTTTTGGAGCCCTAAAATTTGTTTACAGTCATATTTTATGGGTATTTGAGAAGGCTATGTGGGAGCTGTGGAAACTTGTTGCTTCTAAGCTGCCATATTGGCTCCACCCCCCCTGGCTTTTTTCAAAAGTCAATTCAAGCTATACATTCTATTGGAAGTGTTCCTGGTCCCCACAGCTGCTAGTGTCTTTCTCATCAGATATTATATTCCATGTATTATGTATTCCCCAGATCTCTTTTATGTATTGATGGCAGGAACCATTTTTGTCTTTCTTTATATCTCTAATATCTGAGATATCAAACACATGGTCTGAGGGCAGCATGCCTACAACACTCCTGAGTGCTTAAAAAAAAAAGATTAAAATACATATACAATATACATACATCCTCATTTCTTAGCATAGTGCCTAGCACATAATAAACATTTAATAAAAAATAGACTGACAAGAGCTAATACAAGAATTCTGAACTATGGCATTACTTGAGTGCTCAGATTTGGTAAGGTTGAAGGCATCCTCCCTCTCCAAGTATACCTTCCCTTGGTATGCTTATTTCAGGAGCTACTTAGAGGACAGCTCTACCTGGAATGCAGGATGAGATGGGAATAGTCTGCACTTACCACTGATAGGCTGTCATTTTGACAATAAGCGCTCTATGCCTGATGAAAATAAACTGAGAGACAACTGGGATGCTCAGCTATTCCCTAGATAAAAAGGAAGAAGCCCCTTGGAGAAGGGAAGCAAAAAGGATGCTAGGGTTGGGATGAGGTTGGATCCTCACTACTTGGGAATGGAGCTCGTGCTGATGATTCTCCTGCTGTTTCAGGGCCACAGCAAGAACTAGCTGAACTGGAAAGAGCTAGGCTTTCCACATAACGAGGATATTGCTGATCTAGCTGACAGTTTATAGAACCATCAGCTCTGCCAAAAAAAAAAAGCTGTCTGTAATCACTTGCTAGATTATTAGTTCTCATCTTCCCCTGCTCAAATGCAAAGTGACAAAGAGAAGCTGGACATGTCTATTGAAGGCTGAAACAAGATAGCTGTGAAACTTGAATGAAGACAAAAAGGGGTGTGCATGCAAACACACACAAACATGCAGTGAGCAGAGCACGGTGGTTGGAGTGACCCCCTTCCACAGAGGATGATAGGATTAGCTCGCAGCAGTGGTAGAAAGTGCAAGGGACTTTGTGCTCTAAGGTACCTTCGACTCCATTGGTGTGGCTCATGCCAAAATAAGTTCCTTGTATAATCAAAATTTTTATGCAACAGCTATACAATGCTGTGAGAGAATTTGTTGTGCAATGATGAGACATCATGGAATTTAACACTTCTCTGTTTTGGCTGTTGCAGACAAGTTAAGGTTTGTTGCCTTTCTTTTGTCTTAATAACAAATTGTTGTTGATAAATAGTGACTAACTTGCTCATAAGGAAGCTGATGTAAGAAGCACTGTGGTCAGGGGGAAATTAAACTGTGTTGGAAGTCAGAGCATCTGGCTTCTGTCACTACTAGGGTGACTTTGGGTAAGTTGCTTAACTTCCTGGGGCATTAGTTTCCTTATCTGTAAAATGAGAAGTTTGCAATTGATCTTTATGATCCTTTCCAGTTACAAATCTCTGATCCAGTTTTAAATCTATGAGCCCATGAGAATATTGAGCTGGCTGTCCAGTGAAGATATTTGCCTAGGTTTCAGAGTAAGACTTTCAGTCACGGGAAGTATGACATCCCAATAAAGTAGTCAGAACCCAAATACATAATTTTTTATGGTTTTGGATAAAACTTTTACTTTACTGAAGTCAAATTAAGGGAGAACAAGGAATCTATACTTGGAGCCTTCTGGGACCCAGAGCTTTCCAGCTCAGGAGATCTTTTCAGTATGAAATCCAGAGACATCAGCTAAGAGAGGAAGAACATGAGAGACAAGAGGTTGGAGATTTTAGAAGAGATTAGGCCATATAAGACATGCAAATATGAAGAATCCAGTGAATCATGTGAAGACTTGTATGAATTACTTGCTACAGAGCAAATCAAAACCAGGAAAAAATGTACATGGTGATTAAAACAATGTAAATGAAAAAAAATACTAACAGACATTAGAATTCAGATTAACCAACATCTAACCATGTTTCCAGAGAACTATTAGAGGGTAAAAAATTGAGATGAAAGAGACCTTAGAAGTCATATAGTCTAACCCCCTCATTTTACAGATGATGAAACCAAGGACCAGATAGGTTAAGTGAACTGCCTTAGATCACACTGGTAGTAAGTAGCAGGACCAAGATTTGTATCCAGTCCCCAAACTCCAATTATTGCACTATTTTCCCTATACCACGATAGTGATTGAATACAATTTCTTCTTTGAAGAGAGGTTGTAGACCACAGTTAGAGACTGTTATATATTCTGTCAAATGTAACTTCTGTGTTTGTGTATTTTGCTTAATGTTTTTTCTTTTTCTTTGATATTGTTGAGGTGTTATTGGGAAATTATAGTAGCTTAAAAATACAAAAAGCCTTGACAAAAGATATTAAAATAAGAGTAGAGGATGTCTGTTTCCTGGATATATATGGTAGGAACAAATATTTTTTGTCTTAATACAGCCAGTGTATACATGAGAGAGTACCTCTTAAATGGATCATAGACTGTTTTCCTCTTTTTCTCCCCAATTTCTAGACCAAGCTCATTGTCCACTAACAATTCCTATCAAAGATATGTGGTCAGTGGGTTATGCATTCAATTACATTGTCCACCAACAATTGCTAAAATATGTGATCAGTGAACTATACATTCAATTGCGTAGGATAGTCTGGACAATTGCAGACAATCTTCATCCTCTTGGTTTCTATGTGAAATGTTGGGTTGAATTCTTTTGAGTGTTTTTAGATCTCATTTAAGTGATTGTGAGTTTTGGTGGCTTATTGCAGTTAAATGTTAAGCTAAAGACAGAAGCATCTGGAGGACCTCATCATCATTTATAAGGAATCATTTTCCATGTAATTTTTGCGTTAGACATCCTCCATGACAATAGCAAATACTTTTGTCCAGAAAACTTCTCCCTGTCTCAGGTTTCTGGGTCCCTCAAATAAATCTGAAGCTATTATACAGGACATAGATTTTGTTGAGGGTCTCTAAAAATCCCCTCCCACGGAAACAGACTTGTGTATTGACAATTCTACTAACTGGACTTCACAGACTGTGACTGCTTCCTGCTCATTGATTGAATGAGGCTTAGGAGGAGGCTGTTAGTGGAATTAGACCCTCTGTTGTCTATAAAGCAGATTGGTGTTATGGTATATAGAGTGTTGGACATGGAGGCAGTAGGAACTGAGTTTGAATTCTGTTTCAGAATTTAATAACTTAATAACTTAATAACAATGTCACCCTGGACAAGTCTCTACCTTGAGAGCAGGAAACAGTAACTTTCAGGAAAAGCAGTTGGCAAGTGGCCTGGTTTTATCTAGTTGAGCCTTGAAGATAGTACCTGGAGCTCCAGTGTCTGGCTGCATTCTTTTGATTTTCTGTTTCTTTACTGAGCAGAAGTCAGAGGCTAAGGGTTCTTTGAATGAATGTTTCATCGCAGCATGCTGGGAGCCTAAATCGGCCCAGCCTGAAACCA
>CM053582.1:305636299-305654194 GCA_028627135.1 Pseudochirops cupreus
ACACACACACACACACACACACACACACTCTAAAACCTCTCATTTTATACCTGAGTCTCAAATCTTGCCACGTGGCCAAAAGAACATTTCCTCCTTGGTCTATTTTCCACTCTGGGTTAACTCCTACTAAGTCAGTAGGATCTGCTTCCTCTTTCCCCCAGTACCTTTGCACTTTGCAGACCATTCAGTCCACAGCTCCCATTGAGTCTAGAGCTTCTGAATGGCCCTTGTTCTATCTCCACTCTTCTTTTTATCTCCCCACCTTGTCCTGAGGTAAATTGGCTGGATTATGAAAATCACCCTGAAGCTGCTTCTCAAAAGATCTCTAAAATGGGGCCGAAGGTAGTGGAGCAAAGCCACTGGCTCCTTGGGCCTCAAAGCAAAAGGGCAAAGATGCCCCAAAGATCTATACCCTGTTTATACTTCTTTTTCTCCCTTCTCATCAGAACTTAGATCCCTGATTCCTACAGGCCCTACTCTCAGCTATCAATCAACTGGCAAAGGAAAACTTTCCACAACATTGCTGCTAAAATGGAAATGAGAGTTTAATACACAAACCTTCCCAGGGATATTTACATTCTATCATGGGACTTGTGTAGTCAAAATGATTTAAAACCCAAAAGACTGAATCTCTAATAGTGAACATTTCAGGAGTCATGGCATACCAGTAAGTGAGATCTTTAGGGTCAAAGAGAAAGGAATTAGACTAAAAGCAAAGTTGAGTTAGTTAAAAATTAGTTAATTATTATTAAATTATTTTAACCATTAATTTTTAGTGAATGAAAATAAGTAAATCTAAAAATTCTTATATCTGCAATAAAGGAAAATAGAGTAGGTATTTCTATCCCTAGCAACCCTGTTTAATTATGCCAGTAACCAACCTATTGGTACATGTAATTCCCACAACTCTCTTTTGCTCATCTCTCCAACCATGTTCCTATAACCTTTGGATTATGCAGTATTTACTGTTAAAACATTCATTATTTTATGGAATTGTTCAGCGTTGAAGCTTGGGAATATAAGACTAAATGGTGGAATTAAATCAAGTGGGAGCTATAAAATATTTTTCAACCCAATCACCACATAAGAATAGAAACTTACTAAAAAGGTTTATGACAAACTGGGTCTCCAGCTATGTGTAATTAGTGTAATATAGATATTTGGTCTTTAAAAGGAGTCATATTCCACAGGTGTAGAATATTGCGCAAAATTGTCAGATTTTTTTTCTCTATATTGACCTGTTTGGTGAATTAAATTTTCTCTTCCTCATTAAAAAAATTCTTTTTTATAAGGGATGGCTGTTTGAAAGGAGGAAGTAAGTAATGTAGGCAGAAATCTAGACAATGAAAAACAAAAAATGTAAATATAACATATTACTTTTTAAAAGGTATCATACTTCTCTAAATAAGAGATCTTCCCAAAGAGGGTACACATAATGTAGGAAGTATAAGTTAATCCACTGAGATATATGGAGAAATTGCAAGAATTGAGGGAGGCAGCAGAGTTAGCACTACACAGGATTGTGTAGTCACTGCTTGCCTGTGCTGCTTTCTGTCCCTACCCTGAGCCTAGTGTTCTGAATATTCAATTTCTCATTCTTTTTTGAAGACAGGCAGCCTGGAGACAGGCAGGAGAGCACATAATCCTTCCATACCTGGTCTGCTTTCCCCACCCCAAACCACGAACCCCTCAATTAACACCACCCTTCTCTTACCTTTTACCTCAGGAGCAGTGCATGCCTTATAAAAACTATAAACTTGGGCTAAAATTTTTGTACCAATAATTAAATTAAAATTAATTAATTAAATTATTAAATATAATTATTAAATTATTATTAAATTGAAAATAACTTTTTAAAATTAATATTTCTTCTATATCCTCTCTTTTACAATTCTCTATTTTGTTTATGTTTGTTCCATAATGGTTGATTGTTGTTCCTTGTTTTTGAAAAGGACCAAAATGATATCACTATGTTGGGGTCAAGGCACAATGCATCTGATTGTGTCTGATCAGACCAATATGAGCTCAGAAGGCTCTACCACAGCTGGGACACAAATAGTCCATATGAACATTTGGAGTGGAGTTGTCTCTAAATTTGCACATCTCACATTTCTTTTGAGCTACTGCATACAGACACACCATGCTGGGCAGTCCTGTGCCAGCGTCTCCCGTGTTTCACAATCTATTCCAAAATCCTTTAGAGAGGCCTTGGGAAGTGATTCAGTTTCCTGGCATGGCACTGTATATTGTCCAGGTTTCACAGGCATACAACAATGAGGTCAGTACAACAGTTCTGTAGATCTTAAGTTTGAGAAGTGACATAATAACTCTTCTCTCCCATACTTTCTTTCAGAGTTTCCCAAATACTGAGCTACCTCTGTCAATGCATGTGTTAGCTTCATCATCTATGTATACATCCCTGGAAAGTATATTGTCAAAATAAATGAACTTATCTACAGCATTTAAAATCCTTTCATTTGCAATAATCAATAGTTCCACATATGGATGCTGGCTGGTGGAGAACCTGTTTCTTGGTATTAGTTGTCATGCCAAAATTACCACAAATGGCAGAGAATTGAGTCATATTCTATTGCATCTCAGCATCAGAAACTGCTGTGAGTACACAATCGTCTGTGAACAAAAAGTTGCACACCAACTCTCGCCTCACTTTAGTCTTGCCTTGTAGCCTTTTCAAGTTAAATAATTTACCATCAGTGTGGTAACTGACCTTGATGTTTTCATCCTCATTGAAGGCAACTGACAACATTGCTGAAAACATCTTGCTAAAAAGCATGAGAAAAAAAAATATAGCCTTGCTTCATTCTGTTGGTGACTGGAAAATATGAAAGCATCATCCATTGTCAAGAACCCATGCAAGTACGCTGTCATGAAATTGACATCCAATACTGGTGAGCTTCTCCAGGCAATCAAATTTTGTCATGATTTTCCACAGGCCCTCACAAACTGACATTATCAAAAGGCCTTGGTCAGATTGTTCTGCACAAACTTCTATTGTGCTCCCGGCGTTTCTCCTGGAGTTGTCAGGCAGTAAAAGCAATATCTACCTTTCCTTGACTAATTCTACCCACTGTTCAAGTGATAAAAGTATGTCCATTGTAATGATGTATTTCGAAGTATGAGCTATCCCTTTGAGGCGATGCCAATCCAAAGAATTTTCAACATGGGACAGACTCTATGGTGCAAACCACAAGTAAGCAAGAGTGATCTTGGATCTTATACAATGAAGGAGAACAGTGTATTCCTTGGAAGCAATTTTCTATCCCTAGAGGGAAATGTTACAATTAGATATATGAAATAATGTGATTAACAGAAAATGCAAAGGGGTTGTGACAGTAGAATGTATTAAATCCATGTTCAGAATTCCTTTTTGAATCAGAAATTGGCTTATATTTTACAAGCCACTGGGAAGCAGAGCTACCAAGTTATATGTGATTCATAGTAAAAAATCTACACATGCATGTGAACATCCAGTTGATTATCTCAGTCAAGTGTTCAAAGACTTCTAAATCAAATGACAAGTAATAAAAAGAAAAATAAGCAGAAAAGATCCACTACCTGAGTTGTGATTGAGACAAGCTGCCCAATTATTCATCACACATAAACAGAAAAAATCTAGTATCTGAGTTGTGGTTGAAGCAAGCTTTAATCAGAAATTTAAACCTTGATTTCCTCATTTTTAAAATAGGTATAATTTTTTACAAACTATGTAATAAGATTCTTATGAGATTCAAATGAGATAATTATGAAAGCTGCTATACAAATGTGAACTTATTTTTAAACTAAAGCAATAAATTGGCAAAATGTTTCATAAACTCTTCAATTGTCATGTAAAAATGACAGTTCGATCAAACCAGGAAAAATTAATGAAGGTGAGGGAAAATTATATATTCCTTTTTTGTGTTAATTTCACTGCTTCTTTTGTCCCAGAGAATGATCAGAGTCAAGTTCACTGTGTAATAAATATATCTCTGACTGCAGGGTTCTCAGTCTGGGTGCCAAGAGATCTCATGTCTTATTTAGAACCAACAAGCCTTCTTGAAAAAGATCAGATTTTAAGCTGTTTCCTTGAGTTGGAGCCTTCTGAGTGAGCCCACTTCAAAGACTGCACACACTGTTCAGATAGAGCTGAGCCAAGGGTATTTTATTTTACTTTTGAGAACAATGAGTCAGAGAATAAAAATGGCTTGATCACAAAGCGGTGCTGACAGGGAAATCAGAACTGTTGAAATTGGGATGTTATATTGGTCTTGTCCAGGTGTAGCATCACTCACAAAAAAGTGCTTAAGGATACACAGTGAATTGGAGGAGAGTCAGGATAGTCTCCTGAGTTCCAGCACAATGGAGAGAGTGCTAAATCTGAAGTCAAAAAGATCCATATGGAGTCAGAAAGACCTGTGTTCAAATTGTGCATCAGATGCATAGTTATGTGATCATAGGTGAGTCATTTAACCTCTCAGAGTCTTTAAAATGAGAGGGTTGGACTCAATAGCCTCTAAGGGAGCAATTCTATGGGTTATATTCAATTTGTAACAATGAAAATACATCCTGCGTCTCAGATATTTACATTATGATTCATAACAGTAGCAAAATTACAGTTATGAAGTAGCAACGAAAATAATGTTATGGTTGGGGGTCACCACAACATGTATTAAAGGGTCACAGCATTAGGAAGGTTGAGAACCACTGCTCTAAGGGCTCTACCCCCTAAAATTTACGCTCAGTGCTCCCATGCATGTTTCTTGCATCAGCTGCTTTGCCACTTGGTTACAACCATTCCATTTTTCCACCAAAATTGTTCATGTTCATGTTCAAGTTGAGTGCTATCATTGTGCTGTGAAAACATAGCTCAAGTAAGATATATGGCAGCAACCCACAGTTCTCAAAGGCTAGGCCAGTAAAGTATAAGCTTCACAAAGACCTACCAAGTCATTAATTTTTCTTTCTTCCTTCCTTTCTTCCTTCCTTCCTTTCTTTCTTACTTTCTTTCTTCCTTCCTTCCTTCCTTCCTTCTTCCTTCCTTCTTCCTTCCTTCCTTCCTTTCTTTCTTTCTTTTTTTCTTTCTTTCTTTTTTTGCTTTTTGGAGGGGGCAAGGCAGGGTAGTTGGAGTTAAGTGAGTTGCCCAATGTCACACGGTTTGTAAGTGTCAAGTGTCTGATGCTGGATTTGAACTCAGATCCTCCTGACTCCAGGGCCAGTGCTCTATTCACTGCCTAGCCACTCCAAGTCATTAAATTTTCAAATATGAGTTAGACTTAGTGAGGAAATGTATGTCTGTCAATTTAAGACCAATCTGCCTGAGAATGAAGAGACTTTCCACCAGGTTAGCCACCCATCTGTGGATTCCTTTGGTCAACAGTAACTCAAAAATGCCATCTACTGAGGCATAAAGGAGCTGACATCTGCATCACAGAGAGGATAGCCACACTGACCAAATCTCTTGAAGTCTAGCATTAAGACATGTACAACATAATACCTTGCCTTAAAGCCTACATTTAAAGGATCTTTTGTTAAATCTACAGCTTTACAATACCTAATCCTTTACATTTTTCGCTTCCACAAAATGAACACACTGAAATACTTTTAAAATTGTCCTCAAAATGCTTTTCTCTCTCTTTTTTTCTCTTAACATAACCATTGAAATGTCAGTGTACTTCTTGTCTAGCTATGTTTTGTTGGTTAAAATATCCCCACTGACTTTGTCTAACAGGTTTCCTTCTTTCATTTATAGGAACAAGTGAATGGTAGCTGTTAAATTTGATAACCTTTACTTTCTTTGAACACTATTTCTTTAGAGGTTTTTAGACCATCCTTAAACATTGTTTTAACAGCTCCAGAGAGGGGTAAGCTTGTATTGAAAAATATTTTAAGTTTATTTAATTCCACACATAAAAATTAACTAAAGCAGAGGCAAATAATTTCCCAACTCCCAATCACCTGCTTATAAAAAAACAAAATTAATTCCATCGTGAGAAGTCTGCAGGGATTTTTAAAAATTCTGATGTTCTGCGCTGCGAAGGATTTGCTAATTTTGTATCCAATTTCCAGGAAAATGTAGTAGTATTAGATCACTGTTTTGTTTTTTCCCTCTTTATGTTTAGTTCCCAGAGAATGCTTTTAAGTATAGGGAGGTAGACAAATAATGAAATTGAACTTCTTATATAGGTGGTCATAGGTTTTCCTCAATATTTATTTATTATGGAAGACATTTGCATGGCATCCTGAACACTATGTTGCCATCTCAGTAGGATTCATAGTCCCTCAAAAAAAAGTTTATAAAAAAAAAATGGAAAAACCAAGTGGATGGCAAACGTATTGTCCAATCTATGACACTGAGTTGGATGGGCAGCTCATTAAGCTAGTTCATCAGCATACATTTCTTGGACAGGAAGTTTACATGGGCAGTGATCTCAGTTTATAATACAACAGGAAGAGGGAGAGCAATCTGAATTACACTTGGGAAGTAGGACAATGCTTTTCATGATCCCAAGCAGTTGTTGATATGGTTCCATGTTGATATGGTACCATGATTTAAAAGAATTTGCAAGATACTCAGAAAACAGTTGGAAAAATGCAATTTAGGTATAAGTAGGCAGCAGAATATTTGTTTATATATCCCTGATAAGAAGCACAATACCTGAAATATAGCTTGTCCTTAATAGATGCTGAATGAATAAGTTAATGAATAAATGAGAGATGATTTACACATGAGAAGTGGTATAAAAGGCAACATCAAGGATGCATAACTGGACAGAGTTTGACTAGTGGTGTAGCAAGAATTAATAAATTATTAGCCTGAATACTGTCCTAGGTTAAAAGTCACGTAGTAAAGTTTCTTAATAATTGGGCAGATCCTCTATCAAAGATTTATGCAAGGACATGGAGAAGGATTATATAAGGTAATTAGGAATGGATAAATTACAAGATACATTGGTAGAAGAAGTATTCACATATACCCACTAAATAATTGCAATAATATTTTCCCAAAGCTCCAAGCAAAAAAAAAAAATTGAATATACTATAAAATCATCATACCTTTTCTTTTCTTTGAAAATTCTCACAACCAATTTGATAATATGTTAAGATCACTGAGCCTCTTAACAATGAGGTATAGTCAAAAAGAACATTTGATTTAGAGTCAGAAGGACCAGAGTTTGAGTCTTGGTTCAACAAACTTCATTAAGTTACATAAACTCTCCCAGATTCAATTTCTCTATCCGTAGAATATGAGTATTAATACTTACACTACAGACCTGACAAGAGGGTTGTTGTGGGAGGGAGGGGAGGATGAGATTGTGTATGTAAAGAGTTTCGCAAAAAAACAAAAGGTTATTAATATTTCAGTTTTTATTTTAACATTACCACAACTAAAGGGTATGTGATTTCATCAGCTGTACTCTTCTGGCACAGCCCACAAGGACTCATAGTCACCTCAGTAAGATATTAGAGTGGGTCTTTAGTGGAAAAGTTAGGATTATTGTCACCATTTATACTCTCAAGTCAGTCATATCACTTAAAATTTCCCATCTTATTTCTTTCTTTATTGATAGGTTCACCTTTCATGATTCTTTGTCCTTCCTGGCACCAGAAATCCTGAAGGTTCTATGTTCATTGCCCTTGTTTCTATAATCTTCTCAATGGGACTCTGGTAGTGATGTATCAGTCAACTAGCATTCATTAGGTACCTACTATGTGCCAAGCTCTGTGCTAAGCACTGAATATATGATGAAAAGAAAAAAAAAGCCCCTGCTCTCAAGGAGCTTGCAGTCTATCATGGGGGAGACAACATATAAGCACCTAAGAATAAACAAAACATGTACAGAATAAACGAGGGAGGATAGTCTCAGAGGAAAGAGACTAAGATTACGGAGGATCAGGAAATGCTTCTTGCAGAGTGTGACATTAAATAAGACTTAGGGAAAACCAGGATACAACAGAGATGGAGATGAGGAGGTATAGTGTTGTGGGAATGAGAGAAAGACAATAAAAAATCACAGGGTTGAGAGGCAGAGTGTCTTGTTCTAGGAACAACAAGAAAGCCAGTGTCTCCGGATCACAGATTTTGGAGAGGAGTGAGTATAAGAAGACTGGAAAGATAGGAGGGAGCAAGGTTTTGAAGGGTTTTAAAAGACAAAGAACTTCATACTGAATCTTGGAGGTAATAGCCACTGGACAAATTAAATTGAGGATAGATTCTAGTGACATGGTCAGACTTTCACTTTAGGAAGATCACTTTGATAGCTGAGTGAAGGATGGACTAGATCAGGGAGAGACTTGAGAAGGAAAGACCAACCAGCAGATAATTGTAATAGTCCAGGAGTTGAGGCAATGAGGGCCTGGGCCAGGATGATGGCAGCGTCAGAGGAAAAAGGGGGATATATATAAAAGATGTTATAAAAGTAGAAATGACAGGACTTGACAACTGAAAAGTAGATAGGGCCAGTGGGAAAGAAAATTTCTATTTTGGTGCACCTGGAGATGGACATGAGAGACATTTAAGGACAGATAGCTATCATGATTCAAGCATTTAGTCGCCATTTACATGCTTGCTGGCTAGATAAAAGTAGTTTCAGTTTTTATTTTCCAGTAAATAATAGTTTCTTTCCTGTCTACTGCTTAGTTTATTTGCCCATTTGAGTTTTTCAGGAAATATCATTTACATTTTCAGGGAAATAAGTAGTCTTTCAACTCTTTGATGAATATGTGAGCTTATCAATATGGGTACTCCCTCCAATGGTGCAGAAGTTGAGAAATTCATATAAGAATCCTCTTGAAATCCTCCAAGGGGAACCAACTTACAAAATACTATTTCCACATGACCTCACTTGATTCTAACATTAAACCAATGAGGAAGATGGCTATACATTATTATTCCCATTTTGCAGATTAGAAAACTGAGGCTCAAAGAGGCAGTGTGACCTTACCCAAGGTCACATAGCAAGTTAAAGATAGAGCTAAAACTTGGACCTACAATTTAAATTCCATGATACTTCTAATCATTTTTATGACCATATTTTGCAATTTTAGGGGATTCTTAGGTAATTGGGAATGGGAAATCCAAGAAATTGTTACCTCTAGAAGTTCTGAGACTTAATATGTATCTTTCATCCCAAGATAGTGGAAAGAGCCTTTGAGAGTCCAATGCATTTAAATTTCAGCTCAGTCACTAAGAACTATGTGAACTTGAATAAGTCACAATGTTTCAGAAACTCAGTTTGCTAAATTTTTAATACTAGAGGATTGAAATAGATAATTTTTAAGGTTCCTTCTAGCTCTAATGTTTTCTAATGCCAGGTGTTTCATAGTCAGGGAATGTGATGATAGCCTCAGAACATCTCTTTTATATAAATAAGACAAGACTGGGCTGAAATCCTTAATATCTTCTGAAATCATTGCCTTCCAGTACAATATCAGATGATGTCAAATTCCTGATGACAAGAGTAGAACAAGGGGAATATATCAAACTTCAATCTAAGGAGAGCAATTGACTTCCTAATACTACTTTGGGTTAAAGGCAGTCTTAATTTTTGTGAGAAGATACCTCAAATAAGTAGAATGTGATGTTAAAGAAGGTCAAAATGACAAATTGACCAAAAGTATAATAAAATCTTTCAAACTTGCATAATTGCTTCTGTACATTAAAAGTCAACATATTTCAAGTAGATGAGTAGAAGAATCAAAAGATTCTCCTCTATTGTAATCAGAAAAAAAGATTAAAACAGACATTAAAATTGTATTATGAGGTAATAACAGTTGAGCTTTTAAGCATTAGATAATTCTCAGAATCTTATTGCACTGGTTTTTCAAGATAAATGTGCAGATGTTTAATTGTTTGATGGAATACTTTGAAGAAGTTATTTTCTTCAAATGATTATATAAATGTCATCTAATGATTATTTGCCCATGGGCAAACTCTTCCCATAGTTTTATATATTGTTATCTTAAAGGGGCCAATGTATATGGGCATAGGCCCCCTATTCTAAAAATTAAAATTAATATTAAAACCCTCACTTGGTCCATCCATCCCTCCTAGATATCATCTCATATACTTCTTTCCTTTTGTGGACTTTTCCTTGAGGTCATCTACAGTCAATATCTTCACTCTCTTTCCTCCCACTTTCTTCTTTACCTCTCTACAATCCAGTTTCCAACCTCATCATTCAAAGAAAACTGTTTTCTCCAAAGTTACCGATGATTTTTTAATTTCCAAATGTGATAGCCACTTCTTGGTATTCATCCTTCTAGATCTCTCTGTAGCCTTTGATGCTGTTGATGATCATTTTCAGCTTGATATTCTCTTCTCCCTGGGGTTCCATGACACTACTCTATGTTGGTTCTCCTCCTAACTATTTGATATTCCTTTTCAGTCTTCTTTGCTGAATCTTTATCAAGGTCATGTCCCTTAAATATTCATGTCCTAAAGAGCTCTTTCCTAAGACCTCTTTTCTTCTTCTACACTATTTCATTTGGTGGTCTCATCAGATTTCATGGATTTAACCATCACCTCTATTCTGATGATTCTCAAATATATTTATTATTACTACCTCTCTCCTGAATTCCAGGACCTTATCTCTAATTGACTATCAAACATCTTAAACTGGATGTCATGAAGATATCTTAAAATCAACTTGTCCAAAAGTGAATTTGTCATCTTTTCCCCCAACTTTTTAGGGGACATCCTCATATCCTCACTCTCTCTCACACTCATATCTAATCTTTTGCTAAGTTCTGTCAATTTTACCTCCATGGCATGTCTAGTATATGCCTCTTTTTCTGTTCTAACACTGCCATCACCCTGGCCCAGGTTCTCACCACTTCACACCTGGACTACTTCAAAGACCTGGTCAGTCCCTTCCTCAAGTGTCTCCCCATTCTAGCCCATCCTTCACTCAGCTATCAAACTGTTCTTCCCAAAACATAAATGTCATTATGTCACATTGCTATTCATTAAACTCCAGTCACAACCTATTACTTTGAGTATCAAATATAAAATCCTCCATTTGGCTCTTCATGATCTTATCCTTGTTTACCTTCCCTGTCTTTTTATGCCTTTCTTGCCACATCCTCCAACTCACATACTCTGCTATCTTATGACATCGAACACTTTGCTGTTCTTAGCACAAGGCACTGTATCTCCCAACTCTAGGAATTCTCAGGTTGTCCCCCATACTAGGAATTCTCTCTTTCATCATCTCTATCATCTGACTTTCCTGGCTTCCTTCAAGTCCAAGTTAAAATTCTAACACTTACAATGAGCCTTCCCTGGACCCCTTTAATGCTAATGTCTTCCCTCTAACCATTATCTGAAATTGATCTTGTATATATCTTGCCTATGCATAGTTGTTTGTATAGCTCCCCTGCCCCATTAGACTCTGATCTCCTTGAGATCAGGGATGTTCTCTGCACCTGGCAGCTGATGATACTTTGGATAGAGCACTGGGCTGGGAGTCAGGAAAACCTGAGTTCAAATGTGACCTCAAACACAACCTATGTGACCCTTGGTCAAGTCATTTAACCTATGCTCATTTCAAGTTCCTTAACTATAAAATGTGAATAATATCCCTATTTCATGGTGTTGTTGTGAGAATCAAATGAGATAACATTTATAAAAAAAAAGCCCTTGGCACAGTGCCTGGAATATAGTAGGTACTATATAAATGCTTACACCCCCCTCACCTTTTCTTTGCATCCTCTATGCTTAGCACAGGGCCTGGAAATAGTAGATGCTTAATAAATACTTGATGAATGGCTGGTAAAATTCTGCTGCTCCTTTTACAGAACACCTAGTCTTAAAGCAGTTCTATGTATTTATTCGGAGTAAGAGTACCGGCACCTATTACTACAGTAATATGTAGACTTCTTTTATTCCAGACATCACTGTTTTTGACCATTGCCTTTTCAAATCTTCAGAAGTCCATAAGGAATGGGTCAATTTAATCATTCTCTGTAGTGATAAAGTCTCAGGATCATTGGATTTTGTCTTAAAAGGTTAGACTTCTGGCAAGCCACTAAAATGTATAGTATCCTATAATTCTTTTTATCAAATAGGTAACAAATTCTAGTTTCAGAACCCTTTTAGGGAGCATTTTACAACAAAAGGCTAGAACCACAGTTGGTCCCAACCTAACTAAGGAGGATTTCAGGCAGGGATCCCCGAATTTGAATGCTTTAGGAGCCGTTGTTAACACAATGTTTTAGGACCTTACCTGTACTAGCTGCGATCTTTGTTGAATTTGACGTTACCTAGAACAGATATTATGATAGGAATTTTTGCATTCAGTCTTAGTGATCGCATGATTCTTGCCTATATAGAGAGACTATAAATTGGGCAAATAAACTGGGTGGCAAGTGGGGTGCTCTGTTAACCCTTGGAGAAATAATGAGCAGTTCTAATGTTGAGAGGTAGGATAGAATCCAGAAGTGAGATGATACTTCTCTTATACTTCTGGAAATAAATTCATTGCCAGGGTTTTACTGTATCTCAGTATAGAGAGAAGACTAGAAACTTAAAGAAAAAGGGTTAGCATATTGTAAGGAAACAGACCATGATCCCACTCCTTGCACCTCTGTGAGTACAAGAGTTGTTGCTCTATAAAGAGAGAGCATAAACTTCATTGGGAAAAAAAAATCCTTATCTACATATCAAAAATACCAAAGAATGAGGAAAAGCACCCATATGTTCAAAATATATTTATGGCAGTTCTTTGCATGGCTACAAAGAATTAAAAACTGGGAAGATGCCCATCAAGTGGGGAATGACTGGACAAGTTGTGCTATATGAATATTATGGAATACTATGTCCTATAAGAAATGATGAAAGACATAATTTTGGAAAAAGACTTGAAAGACTTATTTAAACTGATACAAAGTGAAGTAAACAGAACCAGGAGAATAACTTATATATTAACATCAATATTACAAAGATAATCAACTTAGAAAGATTTAGTAACTCTGATCTATATAATGACTAAATTCAGTTTAAAAGGACTTAGGGTGAAACATGCTATCCACCTCCAGATAGAGAGCTGATAGACTGAGAATACAGATCAAAGTAGATGTTGTTCTCATTCTTTTTTTGTGGGTGGAGGGAAAGAGGAGGTAGGGGGCATAAACTAATGGAGGAATTTGTTTTGTGCAACTATATTTACTTTTAGTTGGTTTGGCTTTCCTTGCCTTCTCAATGGATGGTAGAAGTAGGGAATTTGGAACTTAAAATGAAATAAAAATCAATCGAAAGAAATCCTTAGTCTGTCACCTTATTTCCAATCCTCTGCTAGAAGATCTATAAATAGTAGCCAAATCAAGAGAGGAACTCAGGCTTTCCCCTACTAATGAAGGATACATTAAGAGACAAGTTGAGGCCTTAGATAGCTAAGAATCAGTCACATCTGGAGATAGGCAAGGGTGTCAGAGGAAGGACATTATATTTGAGGGCTATTCAGGATTATAAACAGGAACCAAGAGCTATGCTGGGAAAGATTCACCATTGGGCAATATTGCAAAGATAAACAACTTTGAAAGACCTAGGAACTCTGACCAACGCAAGGACCAATGGGCCACAAATTTAAAAGACTCATGCCATCTACCTCTAGATAGAGAACTGAGGAACTCAAGAGTGAATACATAAGCATATTTTCTTTTTTCTTTTTTATTTCTTTTTGGACAAAGCGAATAAGGAAGTTTGCTTTGCTAGACTACATATATGTGTGTATACACACATGCATGTATATATATATATATATATACATATGTATGAATATGTGTATGTAAAACTATACTAGTGAGGGACCTCAACCTTCCCCCCCCCTCCCCAGAACTAGATAAATCTAACCACAAAATAAAGAAGTTAAGAAGGCAAATAAAATTTAAGAAAAGTTAGATATGACAGACCTCAGGATAAAACTGAATGGGGATAGAAAGGAATATATCTTTTTTCTCTGTAGTGCATGGCACCTACACAAAAATTGACCATGTATTTAGGGCATAAAAACCTCACAATGAAATGCAGAAAGGAAATATTGAATGCATCCTTTTTCAGATCATAATGCAATAAAAATTACATGTAATAAAGGGCCCTGGAAAGATACACTAAAAATTAATTGGAAACTGAATAATACAATCCTAAAGAATGAATGGGTCAAACAACAAATCATAGAAACTGTCAATAATTTTCTTGAAGAGAATGAGAATAATGAGACAACGTGCCAAAACTTATGGGATGCAGCCAAAGCAGCTCTTAGAGGAAATTTTATAACTCTAAATGCTTATGTGAATAAAGTAAAGAAAGAAGAGACTGATGAATTGGGCATGTGACAAAAAAATCTAGAAAAATAACAAATTAAAAATCCCCAATTCAATACCGAATCAGAAATTCTGAAAATCAAAAAAAAAAAAGAGTAACAAAATTGAAAGTAAGGAAATTGTTGAGCTAATAAATGAAACTAAGAGCTGCTTTTTACAGGAAAAAAACAGTACAATGGATAAGCCTTTGATTAATCTGATTAAGAGAAAGAAAGAAGAAAATCAAATGACTAGTATCAAAGATGAAAAGGAGGAATTCACCACCAATGAAAAGGAAATTAAAGCAATAATTAGGAGCTATTTTCCCCACTGTATACCAATAAATCTGATGATCTAAATGAAATAGATGAATATTAATAAAAATGTAAATTTCTCAGATTCACAGAAGGGAAAACAAAATATTTAAATAACCCCATTTCAGAAAAAGAAATTGAACAAGTCAGCAATGAAGTCTCCAAGAAAAAAATCTCCAGGGCCAGATGGATTTACAAGTGAATTCTATCAAACATTTAAAAAAGAATTATTTCCAAAACTATATAAACTATTTGAAAAAAAATAAACGAAGAAAGAGCCCTACTAAATTCCTTTTATGACACAAATATAGGGAACACCAGAGAGCATAGGAATAAATGGATTTTTCCTTAAAATAATGAGCAGTAACTATCTAAAACATCAGCAAGCATTATATGTAATGGGGATAAGCTAGAAGTATTCTCAGTAAGATCAGGGGTGAAACAAGGATGCCCATTACCACCACCGTTATTTAATATTGTACTAGAAATGTTAACTTTAGCAATTAAGAAAAGAAAAAAGAATTTGCAAGAATTAGAATAGGCAATGAGGAAACACAACTATCACTCTTTGCAGATGATATAATGATATGCTGAGAGTATCCTAAAGAATTAATTAAAAAATAACTGAAAAACCTTAACAACTTCATCAAAGTTGCAGGATATAAAATAAGCCTGCATAAATCATCAACAAAGCCCAGAAGCAAGGAGAAATTCCATTTAAAATAACTGTAGACAAATAAAATATTTGGGAGTCCACCTGCCAAGACAAACCCAGGAACAATATGAACACAATAACAAAAAGTTTTTCACACAAATAAAGTCAGATCTGAATAACAGGAAAAATATAAATTGCTCATCCAGCTCCTCATCCAGTTCCTCGTCCAATTCCTCATCCAGTTCCCATTCCATATTGAAGCTTACTGTGACCAGTCCACCTCAAACTCTTCACAGTTTCTGTTTCTGGAAAGACAAATCTTAACAAAGCCACAACAACATTCATACACATCGCTGGCAGCAGCATCAATTCACTTTCTGCCTGCGAAATCAACACAGACCCACAAACAGGAGCTGAGAAATCAACACAAATCATCAGTGTAGTCCCAGGACCTCTATAAACATTAGTAAAACCCTCCTCCAGGACTTCTGTAAACAGACAAGAAAATCCTCTTTCAGGGCTTCTGAACCAGCAGTAAAGTCCCATGACTTCTGTGACAACCACAACGTCCTCTGTCAGCAGACAGATCTGATAAAGTAATATCAACACAGGCAGACAAAGTGCCAGCCACCACAGCCATGCTTCCCCCCAGTTCTGCTCAGTCCCAGCTGTGTTCAGCTTTTTATATGTCATTAGATCCTCCCTGTTCCACTCACTTCTTACATCCTTCCTGTTCCAGTCTTTGGTAAGTCCCTCCCACTGTGGGCTTCACAGGTTTGGTTTCTTAACAAAGACTTGATATAATCATGGGCAAGGCTCAGAGACACTTGAACTGAAACAAGATGCTAAATACTCCTTTGCTTGCCATTACACCATATCAGATCTAAAATTGTATTACAAAGTGGCAATCATCAAAACTATTAGGGCCTGGCTGAGAAATAGAGTGATGAATCCCTAGAATAGTTTAGGTACATAAGACAAAGTAGTAGATGACTATAATATGTACTTTTTGATAAACCCAAAGACTCCACCTTCTGGGATAATAACTATTTGACAAAACCATCTTGGAAAACTAGAAAACAGTATGACAGAAACTAGGCAGATATCAATCTGTCATACCCTATACCAAGACAGGGTCAAAAAGGGCACATGATTTAGACATAAAGGATAATGCCAAAAGCAAATTAGGTGAGCAAGGAATAGTTTACTTGTCAGATCTATGAAGAAGGGAAGAATTTATGACCAAACAGGAGAGAGAACATTATGAAATGCAAAATGGATAATTTTGATTTCATTAAATTAAAAAGGTTTTGCACAAACAAAACCAATGCAACCAAGATTAAAAAGAAAGCAGAAAGCTGGGAAACAATTTTTACAGCAAGTGTTTTTGATAAAGGCATCATTTCTCAAATACATAGACAACTGAGTCAAAGCAATAAGAATACGAGCCATTCCTCAATTGATAAATGATCAAAGGATATGAACACACCATTTTCAGATAAAGAAATTAAAGCTATCTATACTCAAATGAAAAATGCTCTAAATCACTACTGATTAGAGAAATGCAAATTAAAAAAAACTCCAAGGTACCACCTCACATTTATCAAATTGGCTAATATGAGAGAAAATGTTGAAGATGTGGGAAAATTGTAACATTAATGTGTTATTGGTGGAGTTGTGGACTGATCTAACCATTCTGGAGAATTTGGAACTATACCCAAAGGGCTATAAAACTGTGCATACCTTTTGATCCAGCAATACCACTACTGGGTCTGTATCCCAAAGAGATCATAAAACAGTGGAAAGAACTTACATGTGTAAAAATATTCATAGCAGCTTTTTTTTGTGGTGTCAAAGAATTAGAAATTGAGGGGATACCCACCAATTGGGGAACAAGTTGTGGTATACTATCATCCTATAAGAAATGATGAGCAGATGGATTTAAGAAAAACCTGAAAAGACTTACATGAACTGATGCAGAGTAAAGTAAACAGAACCTGGAGAACATTGTACACAGTAACAGCAACATTGTGCAACAATCAACTATGATAGACTTAGCTCTTCTTAGCAATACAAAGATACAAGACAATTCCAAAAGACTCACGAAGGAAAATGCTATCCACACCCAGAGAAAGAACAATTGTGTCTGAATGTAAATCACAGTATACTATTTTCATTTTGTTGGGTTCTTTTTATTTTTTCCTTCTCATGGTTTTCCCCTTTGTTCTGATTCTTCTTTCACAACATGACTAATGAGGAAATATATTTAACATGATTGTACAAGTAGAACCTATATCAGATTGTTTGTTAGCTCTCTTGTGGAGGGGGAAAAGGGAAAGGAGAAAAATTTAGAATTCAAAATCTTATAAAAATGAATGTTGAAAACTATCTTCATGAGTAATTGGAAAAAATAAAATACTATTAAGTGAAAAAAGTATCCTCTGGTTTTTATTACTGATAATATTATTACAGTATTAAATTAATTATAATTTAATAATAATATACAATATTTCTAGAGTGTTTCATGGCTTATAAAATGATTTACAAATACTATCCCATTCTGTCCTCACAACAACCCTGGGAGGTAAATCATGTTATTATCTCCATTTTAAGGAAGAAGACACTGAG
>CM053582.1:305654694-305709329 GCA_028627135.1 Pseudochirops cupreus
CAAACAGATTAAGTCACTTGCATAGGGTCATATAGTTAGTATCTGAATCTACATTTGAACTCAAGTGACTTGGACTTGAACTGAAGCTGACTTGTCTAATTGTAAACAGTGTTGACTGATAACTGTAAACATTATGCTCTGTCCATTTTGGGGGCAATATTAGGAAAACGTTCTTCAATTATTTTTCTGGAAGAATTCTAGAGAATTATTTTTCTATAAGAGTTCTAGAGTTCATAGAGAAATTATTCTGTCAAAACTGGGCTACTACATCAATTGTTTTTCTGAATAGACTTGGGGCACATCAACCAATTAGTATGGTAGGTGCATTCTATATATGGTATAACACACACTGTCATTAATCTACATTTTCCCAAATGTTACATTGTGAGTATTATACATTTGTGTGTGTGTGTGTGTGTGTGTGTATTTAAGGATGATAGTATATTTTCTGAAATAAGTATTTTAAAAGTATGTGTTTATTGTGGAACACACCAGAAATGCCACGAACCTGTGCACATTCTTTGATCTAATGAACTTACTATTGAGCATATGTACTCAAAGATGATAAAAGTATGAGGAAGGGTTCCATATAAACAAAAATATTTATAGCAGCTCTGAGTAGTAGGAAAAATAAAAGGAATGTTCATTCAATTTGAGACTGTGAACAAATTGTGGTGTATATGAATGTTACATCTTGGTATACGGACTCTGATACTAAATAAGTCATCAAGAGTTAAGATGTGCATAGTAGAGTGAGTTTCCTTGCTGCTGCTTCTCTACATCAATAAATAACACCATTACTGCCCAAAAATGTAAAAGCTCAAATTGCTCATTTTTTCTTTCACTTCCATTACCAACTCTCTTATAATCCTTACAATATAGCTAATGACCTCACTTTTTGCTAAGACTTCCCACTCTAGGGTTATAAAAAATTTTAAGTCCTAAATGTAATAACCTTAATGCAGGCCTCATCTTTGTTGACTTCTCCATAGGTAATGGCACTGTTGACTTCTTTGTCCCTCAGCAGGCACATGTCAGGTGAGTTTCTTCATTTTCTAGTCCACCCACCTTTTCCCATGATTTCTCTCCATCTGTGGCTTCCCACATATCCGTGATTCCCATTTACTCACCAAAAGTGGTTGGTTCTTCAGCATCACGGAAATCTCAAGATGTCTTAAGAATATGTTTTCTATTGATAGCCATGCCTCAGGTGACTTGTCTACCTCAGATGTAAAGTACTGTTTACAACTCTGTTGTCTGAGACCTGTAATTTCAACAATGTAGAGAATTTCTGGTATGAAAATTCTATCAAAGCAAAACAATAATGATACTACAATTTAGAGAGATGTCTGGGACACTGAGATTAGGTGACTTGCTCGTGGTCACATTACTAGATGATAGTACATGTCAAATATGAGACTTGGCAACAGGAATGTTTCCAATGGTCTTTCACAAGTCCAGACTGTGAGCAGCGCTAAATGAACTGATTAATGACTTGATCAGATTGTCTAATCCTGGGAAACAAGACTCTGAGGGAGAAGGAAATAGAATATTAAAATCTGATAGAGAGAAGATGAAAGGATATAGACGATGGACAACTTCCAGGGAAGAGAAGAAAAGGCCCTGTTAGAACTTCACAGTAGAAAGATGTGTACCTAGTGGACAGCATGGATACACTGGGAACCTGGAGAAAAGTAGGGTGGAGGGGAGGGATGAAAAGGAGCAATGGGGAAGCATGGAAGCCCAACTTCATCTGCCTTTTAAGTTTGCCTAGAACCAGGCCTAAAGAGTATGGTCATATACTACATAACATTACTCCAACCAAGATATTTCATAATAAAGTCTTTACTTTTTTTAAAAATCACAAAGTAACATTGGAGAAGCTCTTGGCTGGAATTCCATTTCGCTGACTACCCATTTCTAATATTTATCCAATTCAATAAAGTACCTTCTGTATTGTTATTTTGCCTATTGTTTTATAAGAGGGACTATTTCTTTTATTTTTTTCTTCCTTCCACTGCCCCGTCATAGCATACAAGAAGAATATATGGCTTCTTTCACTCATTCCTCTCTACCCTGGATTTAACAGGAACCAACTCTCAGCAATTTGAATAATTAAGCCCAGTTGTGCTCAGGGAGATTCAAGGCTTTTGCATGACAATTGAGAAGAAATATTTTTTTTAAGTTTCTAAACAAAAAAAGGGCAAGTAGGTGGCACAGTGGATAGAGCACTGGGCTTGACATCTTCATGAGTTCAAATCCTGCCTCAGATATTTGCTAGCTGAGTGACTCTACAAAAATAACTTAATCCTGTTTGCCTCAGTTTCCTTATCTGTAAAATGAGCTGGAGAAGGAAATGGAAAACCACTCCAATGTCTCAACCACAAATACCACAAAAAAGAGGTCATAAAAAAGTCAGACATGAAGGAAATAACACAACAAAAACAAAACCAACACAAAAAAGGGAAGTGTTCACTCATAAAATATGCCATCTTGATACATAAGGGAAAGAGGTTTTCAGTTATCAACAACACATCAATGACTCCATTAAAAACAATTTTCATGTGGATACTATGGCTCTGCCTAGGCAGGAACTACAGAGATAGAGCCAAGAGAGAGCAAAACAGTCCAAAGAGAATAAAGCATGGAGGAAGAGAGGGTGTTCAATGATGTCAATACTGCAAAGAGGTCAAGAAGGATGATGATTGAGAAAATACTATTAGATTTCACAATTAAGATATCATTGGGTAACTTTTGTATTGCTGATCATCATCCTGGTTGGTAACGGTGATAGAAATCCTCAGAGATAAAAAGCTATGTAAGTTACTATTCTCAGGATAAACTTCAGTGGATTCAGAGGTTGGTAGGTACTATAGTGATTGGGAGTGAAGGCCTACTAGTCTGGCACCGCAATAGAGTTATAACACCAAACTGTACTTTTTATCAATACAAGGAAACTCCAATATATTCATTCTGTAGTGCTGGGATGGCAAAGGGCTGGTACAACCATACTACAAAGGACCAATACAGAATTGTGACAAAAAACATGGGGAAGTTCCAATGAAGAATAAAACAAGGAATTATCCACTGGCAGCTTAGAAAACTCTAGGGATCCTTATGAAGAATAACAGTGGGTACTAAATGCTGGGAGTGTCTAACAACTATAGAAAGAGCTTCATGGCAAAGAACTACAATAAGAAATGTTTGGGGGGAGCCCCACCTAGTTCAAGGCTGTTAATAACTGGAAAAATCTAACTCTGTGGGACAACACTGCTCATGGGTACATACCTTTATTTTCCATAAGGTCTATGTGGTTTCCCAAAAGTCTCAGTGTAGTTTAAGTTTTCATAGTTAAAAAATACTATTTACTACCTATCAAGGCTTAACGCTACACCAAGATTTTGAGGACATACTCTATTATCTACTCACTTCAATCTACTTATTTTTTTTAATTTTAGACAAATACTAAAACTTAAATACATAATAAGAAAAGAAAAAGAAACATTATAAACTTAAATATAAAATAAGAAAAGAAAAATGTCATGTGCACAGCAGAACATAGGAAAGGATTAAAAATACAGAGCAATAAATTATGATTTCAAGAAAGTCTATATGTTAAACACTGTGCATTAAGATGAAAGCTGTCCATCTTTGCTTCCTTGTAGGTTTTCTTTTGTTCTCTGCTGTACACTTTTTTACTTTGTTCTTTTCCCTCTTCCTCTCCCCTACCTGCCACCCCAAGGCTACAATTGAGCATGGATATATTTATATATAGGTATATGTATACACACACACACACACACACACACTCACAAATCTATACATGCATACATATAAAAACATAATACTTTCCTTAAGAGATTCTACTCCTAATTTTGTTTTATATTTGTGCATCATTTTTTCCTCTCTCCTAATTCCTCTACTTTACTTCTAATTGCTACCTTGCCCTCCTATTACTTCACCTACCCCTGCTCCAGCAATCCCTCCCTTACTCTCCCATTCCCCTAAATCTAAGCTCACTTTTGTACACTCCTTTGACCTATTCTCTCACCCTCCCCTCTAAAGATCCCTCCTTTATCCTCTCCTCCCTCCTTATCCCCTTAGAGTTTTGTTTCATTTCTAAATTTAGAAGACTTTTATACTCTTCTAGATGTATATGTATTTTCCCTGCTTAAACCCATTCCCAATGAAAGCAAGTTTCCAGAACTAACAGCCTCCCTCTCCTATCTAATTCTTTTGTATTGGTTTTTCCTCTTGTACTTCATTTGTATAAGATAATTACTCTTTTAGCTATCCTGAAAAGTTTTACTTTATAAAGTCATATCATACTCAGGTCCACCCCCAATCTTTCTTATAAACTACCAATCTTAGACATAAAAGGTAAACATTCTAACCTTATTGAGTCCCTTTAGTAATTGGTCATTGGTATGTCCCTTATATTTCTCTTGGCTTTTGTATGTCACATATTCTATTGAGTTCAGGGTTTTTCTTTTTTTAACAAGAGTCCTGAAAGTCTGACAGTTGATCAAATGTCCATATTTTTTCCAATCAAAATTATAATTGGTTTTGCTGGGTATGATATTTTTGGCTAGAGGCCCAGTTCTTTTGTTCTTCAATATATGGTGTTCCAACAACTGCCATCTTTTAGTGTCACCAAAGCTAGTCTTGTTTGATTACAATTGTGGTGCCGTCATATGTAAATTGTCTTCTTCTTGTTGCTCATAATAATTTTTTCCTTGATCTAGGAGTTTCAGAATTTAAATATAATATTCCTGTGAGTTTTCCTTGTAGGATGTCTTTCAGGTAGTAATCAGTGGATTTTTTCCTATTTCTACTTTCCTCTCTTATCCTAATGCTTCAGAACAATTTTCTTTAATTATTTCTTATATTATTGTATCAAGATTCCTTTTTTGATCAGAACTTTCAGGTAATCCAATTATTCTTATGTTTTCTCTTCTTGATCCATTGGTTTTCTTATGAGGTGTTCCGCATTCTCTCCTATTTTTTCATTCTTTATATTTTGTTGTTGGTGGTTTTTTTAACTTCTTCATCTCTTATAACTTCACTGGCTTCCCCTTGCCCAATTCTGATTTTCAAGGAATCAAATTCTTCCTTAAGTTTAAGGATCTCCTTTTCTAATTGGTTGACTTTCTTGTCACGATCTTCTTGTTTTCCTTGTATTGTTCTTATTTTTCTTTTTTCATTTTTCCTCAATTTCTCTCATTTGATTTTTAAAGTCTTTTTGAAGTTCTTCAATGAATCTTTTTGGGCAAGTGACCATTTGCCATTGTTTTTTGGGGTAGAAAAGGGTTTCTTTGCTTAAGTACCCTACTCTGAAGTTGAAACCCAGACTTCTCTATTCCCATAGTAGTTCTCTGTGGTTGGATTCTTTTTCCTTTGCCTGTGCATTTTTTTTTGTAATAATTTAATTTTTATAATCATCTCTAGACCCAGGGTATATTGCATGGTGCCTCTGACCTCTCTGATTCTCTTCAGTTTTCCCCTCTGACCTTTAACTCAAAGCAAGACCTCCAACATCCTGTAAGTGCCCACCGTTAGCCAAGTCCCTGCCCCACTACTTCTACATTCACTGGGCATGAGCTGGTCCCTTCTCCCCTCTGCAGTTCTCTGCAGCAGAGTTGGATCTAGCGTTCCTTGTCAGCAGAGGCTCCCTAGATCTTCCTCAGTGAGAAGTCCAACTCCTTTCACTGTGGCAGGGGGAGGGGGGAGGGAGGAGAGAAACTTTCTGTGGCCAGGCTGAGGCAGCTGCCCAACCTAGCTAACCCCAGGGCATGAGCCATGTTGTTTTTAAGCAGTTTGGGATTTGTTAAAGCAAACCCTAGCCTGGAAGTGTTTAGTCTTCACAGAGAGGAAATTTAGTCCTTGGATTTTTCTTTGGGTCTTCCATGATTGTCCCAAGAGGACCCGGGTTCTGCCCTTACTCTTATTTGTTTTCTTGGTCCCATATTTGCCTAGAGCAGTGGTTCTCAACCTTCCTAATGCCGCGACCCTTTAATACTTGTATGTGGGCATATCTGCATGTGGGGGAACCCCCCTGGAGATGGATAGAGGAGTGGTGTCTCGGTTCCTAAGACCATCGGAAATATGTGTTTTCTGATGGTCTTAGGTGACCCTTGTGACCCATGAAAGGGTCGTTCAACCCCCAAAGAGGTTGCGGCCCACAGGTTGAGAACCACTGGCCTAGAGGCACTATTTTATCTCTTTTGTGGAGGCAAATCTTGAGAGCTTGAAATTTTCTGACCTACTCTGCCATCTTCCCAGAATGCTCTCCCTCAATCTACTTTTTAAAAAAAGCTTCTACTTTGAATTTTGTAAACTTTGATGTTCCTAGATTTTCTGGATATAGAGAACAAGCCAAAGAGAGGAGAAATCCCCCAAAGTATATCTGGTTTTTCATGTCATGAAAGCCTCTCCCCAAGGGTTAAAATGTGTTATTGTGCAATGAGAGTCAACATGGTAAAGCAGAAAGAGGGAGAGATTTGAAATTGGAGGACCTTTTTGACCTTGAAGAAATTACTTCCCCTTGCTGGAGCCCTGATTTCTTTATCTATAAAGTGAATGGATTGAACTAGGCAATCTCTGAGGTCCTTTCTAGTTCTGAATCCTAGGTGGGCTTTGCTGATACGGGCCACATTTGGGGTTTCCTCCTACCCTGTTTAAAAAAAAAAGTTTGCCTCTGCTGATCTCAACTTATGATTTATTTATTTATAGTGTCTTAAAGCTGGGATGAATAGATATAAAATTGTACTGCTTAGTCAATCATGCTGACAAAGCATGTTTTGCTTTAAAAAAAAAACTTTTTGCGTTGAGAATGTGGCTGCAAAGAAAACAGCATCTTTAAATCCAGAGAAATGTGCAGCTGTTTGGCTAGTTGACTAATCACTTCTGAGACTTTCAGCCCTCCAGCATAAGTCATTTTGGGAATGATAGCTATTTAAAAGAATTGCAAGGCTCTGCACTTCTGAAGACCTTTTCATCATTGAATTTTAAAGAGCCGAACAATTATTCACTCATTCTAATCCCAGCTCTGGGTGAAACAATGGGATGATATTTTTAGAAGAACCAAATGTTGTACAAGATTGTTGGGTAAGACAAAGGTTTCATGGCAAGTTTGTAGTTAATAAACAGCTCTTCCACAGGCAACATGCGTGTTTGAATATTTGACAGAGGCTTTGTTTCTAAGCATGGTATTGTACATTAGCCCAATTTCGCATTTTCTTCAGATGCATAAAAGGCATACCAAGAGGATAATTTACCATATCTACGGTCATAACCACCCCACTGTGGGGGAAAACTGTTATGTTTAAATTTTCACTAACTACAGCACATCTGCCTTCTAAAGTTGCATGTACCAGCTGTGTCTAAGGCCTGCAGCTAACCGAATGTAGGAGTTCTAGTGAGACATCAGAAAGAAGGGGAAAATGGAACTAGAAATTAGAACAAAGCTGGCATACAGGGAACAAGCAAATCCTACAATCCTGTAGATCAGTGGTTCTCAACCTTCCTAATGCCACGACCCTTTAATACAGTTCCTCATGTTGTGGTGACCCCCAACCATAACATTATTTTCATTGCTACTTCCTGTCATTTAGCTACTGTTATGAATCGTAATGTAAATATCTGATATGCAGGATGGATTTTCATTGTTATAAATGGAACATAACCCACAGGTTGAGAACCGCTGCTGCAGATTCTGCAGTGTTTGCTTCTACTGAATCCTAGTGCTGGTTTCTGAAGTGTCTGAATTCTCTCTGTTCCTACTTTACCTAGACTCAACTTTGTTGACAGCTTCTGTTCATAGGGAATGACTTATTTATTGAACTAGATTCTGCATTCCAACTTCAGGTATTATCGCTAAATTAGTTAAATTATCCTTAATCTAACCCAGTTTAGGGAGCTGTTTGTTTTTTTCATTTGGTTTGTACTATGAACATCTCCATTTCATGACTGGGATTTTGTGGCTGACTTGTGGGTGACAAATTATGGTATCTTCCAATTCTAATTTCTATCATGATCTCTTTCAGTGATAATGACTTTTGCCTAGTTATGTCCATATAGAAGTATTAAATTGATTATTTTGAATAAATGAATTATTTCGTTACATTAAAAAGGACTCCTGATCTGCAAATGTTAAATGTTAAATGCAATGAAACAAAATTTGGAAGGAGAACAGAAATTTAAATTAGAGTATAACAGTATGGTGACAGAGTGGAAAGAACATTGCATGAGGACGCAGGACCAAGATAATAATTTTGCTTTTACTTTGAGTGGTTGACTCTTGAGTTTGATGACTCAGTTTCCTTATCTATACACAAGGAATCCGAGGATAATCAATCAATCGATAAACAGTTATTAGGCACCTGCTATGTGTACTACATACTAGGAATAGAAAAAGAGACAAGAGATAGTTCCTTCCCTCAAGGAGCTTAAAATTGAATGGAAGAGACAATGTACAAACAACTATTTACAAACAAACTATACAGATGATAAATCAAAAGTGATTAACAGAGAGAAGGCACTAGAATTAAGAGGGGTGGGGAAAGGTTCCAGGAAAAGAAGGGATTTTATGTTCCAGGAAAAAAAGGAAGGAAGAAAGGAAGGGAGGGAGGGAGGGAGGAACTTAAAGGAAGCCAGGGCAGTCAGTAGGCAAAGATAAGGAGGGAGAGCATTCCAGGCATGGGGGACAAGAGATGTAGTGTCTTGATCAAGGAAAAGCCCGAGTCTGAGGTCACTGGATCAAAGAGTATGTAGTGGGGAATAAAGTATAATAAGACTGGAAAAGAGAAGTGAAGAGGAACAGAGCTATGAACAGCTTTGAACACCAAACAGGTTTTGTGTTTGATTCTGGAGACAAGATGGATACTGGATTTTATTGAGTAGGAGGGTGACATGGTCAGTCTTGTACTTCAGGAAAATCACTTTGGTGGATAAATGGAGGAGTAAATAAAGACTTGAGACAAGCAGTCAAATGTACCAGCTGGCTAATGCAATAGTCCAGGTGTGACGTGATGAGGGCTTATACCAGAGTGGTGTTAGTGTCAGGGAAGAGTAGGGGGCTATATTTGAGAGATGCAACTAACGTAAAATTAATAAGCTTTGGCAACAGATTGGATATGAGGGTTGGTGTCTGTGAAACAGTGAAAAGTAAAGGAAGACTCCTAGGTAGACCTGAGGGACTGAGAAGATGATTTTCCCTTCTAATAAACTTAGAGCCTAAAAGATCTAATAAGCTTAGACCCTTAAAGGTTATGTAGAATAACTCCCTGTTTTCTTCATTTTACACATAAAGAAATGGAGCCTCAGAGAGGTTAAGGGACTTTCCCTAGGTCACATAAGTTTTAATTGGTCAAGGAACTAAAAAATCTCTTCTAGCTCTCACAGTCTATTATAAAAACAAAAGAAAAAGAAGCAAAGAAGGAAGGAAGTGAGGGAGGGAGTGTAATGATGCTGGGATTTGAAAATCTTCCATGCCCCTTGAATTTGCTGACATAGCAGGAAGGGGTGGAGCAAGAGAAAGCTGGAACCAAGCTAGCCTCTGTGCTGTGGTAACTGGAAGCAGCAGTGGCAGCAGCAGCAGCAGCAGCAGCGGCAGCGGCTGTGGTTGCGGCGTGAACTCCTTTTTCTTTGAGCCTGCCAGAATCTCTGCTAAGGACTCCTGCTGAGGACTGCCAGGGACGGGAACTGCTGAGGGGCTGGAGCTGCTGGGAGCAAGCTGCCTGGACACTGAGCAGTTGTGAGTGAGGAGAGGAGGATCTTTGCCTGAGGTCGCCTGTGCTGTTTTGAAGGCTTGAGAATGTGGGTGTTTACTACTTTAACTACATGTGCCAACTTCATAACTACTGTGTTGGCTTTGACTTTTTGGTTTTGGGACTCAGTTTTCTGGTATTTGAATAAATGCTCTAGCTATATTTCCTATGTAGAGAGCCTGTTACATTTTGTGATTAATAACCATATCAGCATACTTATAGTTGCTGTAGGCATTGTAAATACTGCATTGCTGATACAGGGAAGGAGGAAGGAAGGGAGGAGGAAGGAAGGAAGGAAGAAAAAAAGAAAAGAAAAGAAACAAAATCTGACGATCATGTAGGTAGGATTATTATGCAGGTGTATCTTGTCTCCCCTCTTAGAGTCTAAGCTCCCAGAAGGTAAGAAGCATATCTATTATCTGCTTCCTTGAGGAAATTCAAATCTCTAAGTGCATTTTAGCTTTTATTTCCTTGCCTTGCCTTTCTTTGCCTTCCCTTTCCTTTCCTTTTCATTTCATTTCCCTTCCCTTTCCTCTTTTTTTCCTTTCTTTTCCATTTTCTTTTCTTTGGAGTGGCTAGAGCCCGGAATCTGGAGGAAATAAAATTTGAGTTCAAATATGACTTCAGATATTTACTAAGTGAAAATCACTTAACCTCTGTCTACTTCAGTTTCTTCATCTATAAATTGGGAGTAATAATAGCACCTACTTCCCACGTTGTCATGAAGATAAAATGAGATATTTGCAGAGCTCTATGTATACTTTAAAGTGCTATATAAATAGCAGAAATTTTATTATTAATTAAAACATTATGCAAAAACAAGAGCATCTCTCTAATTCATTGTCCCCTCCCCCTACTATAAGGACATTTTCACATCGCATTTCAATTTTAAGCTAAGAATTGCGAATAGAAATCTGAATTCTGAATAGTGGGTTCCAAACTTCAATAACAAGTTGGAATACTGACTTAAACTGTTTAAGGATTTTTCAGAAACAATAAATTAGGGATGATGCCCAATAAATATTTCTTGATGGATTGATTGGTTCACCGACCAAAAATGCACTGAGCTCATAAATCAGACTGACATCCTGGTTTGGAAAAAAAAAAAACTGTAGTGTAAGAGAGAAAGAGACAGAGAGACAGAACAATAGTACATATTCATCAAATATTTTCAGGTTAGTAAAGCACTTTATTCACCATAGTGTCATAAAGTATTATTGATATTATCCCCAATTTATAAATAAGGAAATTGGAGTTCAACAAGAGGTGTGTGAATGTGTGTGGGGGGCGGGGGGTGGGGGTGGAGGGGGTGGTATTTGTATCAGCTAGGTCGGTATAGTGGATAGGGTGCCAGGATGGAAGTCAGGAACATATCTTTCTTAGTTCAAATCTGATCTCAGACACCTACTAACTGTGTGACCCTGGTCAAATCAATTAACCTTATTTGCCTCAGTTCCTCATCTGTAAAATGAGATGGAGAAGGAAATGGCAAACCACTCCAGTATCTTTGCCAGCTTTTTTTTTCTTGGCAAAGACACAGTGGTGATTTGCCATTACCTTCTCCAGCTCATTTTACAGATTAGGAACTGAGGCAAACAAAGTACACGCACACACATACACACACACGTTCATGTGTGTACGTATATGCTTTATTTTGTGATCTGTGAATCCTCTCTTGGAACAAAGAAAAATATTTAAACCAAACAAAAAGACCATTACTACATCTGATAATGATGGAGCAAGTGGATGCCTGTGCTTGAACTTTAGTTTGTAAAATCACGTTTCTCCCTACCCTCAAATCTCCCTAGCCTCAGAGCATTATCTCTGCCTGCTTCTCCCCCTGCCAGTTCTCTGCCTAGCAACCATTCATGATCAAGCCCCAGCCAAATGTTCATCTCCCCTTGGTACAATAACAAGCTGTACCTATGAATCCTTCCCTAGATTGTCTTTAAGTAACTCCATAGCTAATTATATACATTCTGAATCCTTTGTTAGCTTGGGACATATGCATACTCCGAACATCTGTCTTGTCAAACATGACATTGATGGGGGGCAGCTTGGTCAGTACTGACCACTAGCTTATTTAGTGACATTTCAAGCCTAAAACCACACTCCATGTAGCTGCCCCCCTCTTCCCTCTTGGGCTATTTCCCAGTGAACTCTGGGTAAAATCCCTGCACAGCAGCTATTAAAAGTGCATGTTCCTTTAAGAACTGACCACTCCTTAACTCCTCCCTAATCCCACCCTGACTCACCTAGTTAGCATATTTGGCACAGGTTTTATTAAAGTTATCCTATATAAACTATAATATACCACCTCCAAGGTTGCAGATTCCCTAAGAACTCTTGCCCACTCTATAGCGTAATGATACTTCTTTACCACCTTGAGTTAGAGAATGCTTGAGTCAGTGAATTCATTCCAGACTGCTTTCCAAGGACTCTGGCTATTGGGGTTCCTGAAACATCTATCCTCACGCTTCAATAGCATATAACACATTCAACAGCCATAAACTCTAGCCTCTTATCTGAGCTGACCCAAGCTTGCCTGAGATTGGTCATTTTTGTCATTTATGTAAATTTGGTTGACTCTTAACATTATTTTTTTATGCTGTTGTTGATATTTTGTATATTGTTGTCATGGTTCTGCTTGTTTCACTCTGTCTTTTCATACAAATCATCCCATGTTTCTCTGAATTACTCATATTCATAATTTCTTATAGAGTTATGGCATTCTATTCAGAGAAGACAGCACATAAAAGGGAGCTGAAAAGTGGGGGATTGTTGACGGGGCATGTTTTTGAAGTTCAAAAGCCAAGAATAGGGATGTGATGGGAATGAAGGTCAGAATGGGCTACTCCACATAATGGAGGTTCCAGGAGAAACTCAACAATGGGAGCAAGGAAGAGGCCTTATAGAGGGATGTTTCATGTTGAAAAGATCACAGGAATGGTTGCATATTCTAGGAAAAGGAGACCTCAGGAACCAAAAGAAGTTCACGATAAGAAAACATGGGTTTGAAGTTAAAAAGCCAGGAACAGAGCCAGAAAGAGGAAAGAGGGATTAGGATCTAAAAGAAAATTTCTCCTTAATATAATCAATGTCCTTCATGTGACCTTAATGTGAAAGAACATTAAAAAGGAGGAGTAATGAACAGCAGTAAGGCTTTTGTATCAGAATATTTTAAACATTAATGTCCAAATTGTGAAGCCACAAATTCTGTTTTCTGTATAATAACATTATTTGTCTAGGTATATCTATGTGGGAGGGGAGGAAAGTGAGAATGCATGATGGAAGGATCATGTGCTTGGACTGGTGAACCTATGAAATCTGTGACAAACTTATGTGGAGAAATACAGCTGTAAATCTACAAACATTTTGTTGGCTGGAATCCAAGCTTACAAATTAAAGTTACTTCTGGGTTAGTTTTGTGACTTTTTCCCTGCCACCACTATCATAGCCCGCCACTATCACAGCTCACCACAATCTACCACCAGAGGTTCAAGTCTTACTAATGAGTACCTTCAGGAGTTATTGAGAATTAACCTCACCCTATAGGAACCCAGGACTAAATCTGGCAGGTCATATCAATCAGTTTAATTGAACTTAAAAACTTTAATCAAATTTTAATTTTTTTTACAAATTGATTATTCATCTAAGCATCCTTCCAATAAAACCATTCTGCCACTGTTCTCTGGGTCTAAAATTGACTTGAGAAGAAAATGATTCCCAGGGGGCCAGAAGTAGAAATCATTTCAATAAGCTAGTAGACTAAAGAAGTTTGTCAAAAATCATACACTTAAGTAATGTGGTTAGCCTGTGAGTGTGTGGGAAAAGGAAGAGGGAGAGAAGAGGGGAGGGGAGAAGAGAAGAGGAGAGAAGAGGGGAAAAAAAAAGAGAAGAGGGGAGAAGTGAAGGAGAGTAGGAGAGGTGGAGCAGGACAGTAATAAAGTAGTAAAACTTTGCTTCCTCAAATACGGGTTTTTCTGGTTAGAATTTATGTATTGTCCATGTATTCCATTCATTCCCAGTTTCATTGGCCTTTTTTTCTGTTTCTTGAACAAGGCAATCCATCTCCTGACTTTACGCATTTTTACTGACTGTCCTCCTTACCTGAAATGCTAGGTGATTCAGTAGACAGAACACCACATATGTAGTCAGGAAGACCTGAGTCAAATCCAGAGACAGATATTATCTGTGTGACTCTGGGCAAGTCACTCAATCTCTACCTCAGTTTCCTCAACTGTAAAATGACAATAATAGCACCTACATCCTTGAGTTGTAAAGACCAAGTGAAATAATATTTATTAAGTACTTAGCGCAGTTCCTGGCACATGGAGTGCTTATTTCATTTGAATAATACAGTCTAAAATTTTGCCAGAAATTGAAGTCAGTATCACTGGTCTATAATTTGAAATTTTGTCTTTCCTTTGGGAGGAAAAAAATAGGACATTTTCTTTCTCCTGTTCTTTAGTACCTCTTTTTTTATTCATAGTCTTTCAATGGCAATGCTTTAGTAACCACATCTCTCAGTTCCTTTAGTATATGCAAAGTAGTTCATCTGAACCTGGTGAATTGAATTCATCAAGGATACTCTCTTACTATCTCTCTACTTATCTTGAGTATTAACTCTCTATTGGTCATTTTTGCTCTGTTGTGCCCAGTCCACATCATATTTCCAACCAAAAAAAATGTTCAATTTCTCTGTTTCCAGCCAGGTTAGATATAGTGCCCTTTGGTCCATTGATGCTGGGGCACTCTGTGTTGTGGTCATAACAGTCTAGTTCCTTCAGTACCAGGATCTTGCTAACCACCTTCAGGGTGACTCATTAGCATATCAAGACCTGAGCCCCCTTGTAATGCCACGCACAAGCAGATTCCCAAAAGAATGCTACTGTGAACAGCTTTTAAGGTATGGATTACACAGTATAGTGAACACTCCATTTATTCCATTACAAATCAAGGCAAACATTCACAACATATCACAATATAATATTCACAACATTGCATCTTATCACAGAAAATCATAATATAGTGTTCACAACAGCTCAACATTAGAATGGCCACAGAGTTTTCACTACAGTGGCCGCAATATTTAGAACAAAGAACAAAAGAATAATCATCTGGTTTCCCTAAGGGGGAAACCCTCCTTACTTAATCATTCAGTCAATTCACAATACAACAATCAATCTTTCACTCACAGGGCAATCATATGTCAACTCAATCAGTCACTTATCTAGCAATCAATCACTAAATACAATCATTAGAAAACCACACAAACCCTCTACCCCTTGGTGTCCAGCAAACCTCAATTTCATCCAAGGGGAGGCCTTTTCTTCATCTTGACTCGGGGTGGACTCTCTGATTCCCTGGATCCCCTTCCATGGTCCCAGCTCGTACCTGAATCCACCAAACAGTCACCTGGATTCAGGGGCAGACAGCTCCCAAGTTCTTATCCAGTCCTTAGAGGTAAATAGCTCCCAGATCCTCATCCAGTCCTCCAAGGCAGACAGCTCTCAGGTTCTTGTCCAGTCCTCCAGGCAGTCCCTGACACACACCAAAGTTCACAGGGCCCAACATATCTCAAACCCTTCACCACTTCTGTTGTCGGGAACTCAAGGATCCACCAAGCCAGGAACCAACAAAGGCTTATCCCAGTTATGCTTCTTCAGTCCTCCAGCAGTTCAGCTGGCCCTAGGACCCAGGAGAAATCTCAGCCTTCCAGGAGGCTTTCACCAGATTCTAGTCTCAGGAAAACTCCAACTCAGTTCTCAGTCAGCTTCCAGATGCTGGGAAAGAAACTCTCTCTCTCCCTCTCTTTCTCTCTCTCTCTCTCTTAAGAAAACTCCAACTGACTTTTTCAGTCCAGCACCCAGCTGCCAGATGCTGGGACAATCCTGCTTCCTCCAACAGGAGCCACCAGGAGGAAGATTCCCAATTCCGTCTCTCTGTCTCTAGAACTCTTCTTATACACACACTGGCCTCCTGTCTCAGCCAACCCCCTCCTATCACATCAGGACAGGAGAAGAGCTCACACCTTCTGTACTTAGCCCTAAGTTACTAAATGCTAAGTATCTGCTAAACTGATTGCTGTTACACCCCTCAACCAAGGGAACCCAGAATTCTTCCCATGACAGTTCTTATTTGGCATCATGTCCTAGCTATGCCTAGCCCCTTTGACTTAGGGCCTGGGAAAGAGAGGACCATATGACTCCATTTTAGCCCCTGTGTAAGTCTCCTCATTAAACAAATTTCTGGAGCCACTCTCCACCTGAGGACAATCCATCCCAGTGGTGTCCCTGCCTCTACCTGAGGTGTTTCTGATCAATGAGTATGTACAAGTAGCCTCATTGTAATTCCCTAGAATGTATCTGGACTTTGACAGTGGCAGACTCCTTAGTTTGAAATTCTGAAAAATAGGAGTCTGAAGCTCCCAGTAACTTTCCCTATCTCTCAAGACTTGTCTCGAGGAATAGACAGAAAGGTCTGGGAGTGTGAACTCTGTGACCTAAGGGTAGGGAACTTCATTCTTCAGTCAGTTACCCACACTACAGCTAGGGAGTTTACCCTGAACCTTGTGTCTCTTGGTTCTACTGCCCCTTGACCTCATAAGCAGGGCCTATAGGCATACTATCTTTTCTTTTTTCATTTTTCTAGCTATTTTGTTAACTTTTCTTTATTTTTAGTTTACATGATTCATTTCCACGAGATTTTGAGTTACAAATGTTCTCCCCATCTTTCCCCTACCCACCACCCCAAAACAGTGATCACACTGTATACCCCCTCCCCCAATCTGCTCTCTCCTATATCCTCCCCCATCATCCCTCTGACTTTCCGGTAGAGCAAGATGGATCTCCCTACCCCAGTGCCTGTATATCTTATTTCCCAGTTCTAGACATACTTTCTGATCTATGTTGATTTGTGGGGAAAAATTACTTATAAAAACTTTGAACTCCATCTATTTAGTCAGTGCTAGAAACTGCTGTAGAACTGATGGGGTACAGGTTATGGGAAACTCCTAGAACTCTGATTGAATCTTCCTACTTGAGAAGGCATTTTGCCTAGGGCCATAAGCCTTTCATTATTGCTAAACCCAAATCTGTTACCCTTAAACCAGCCTAACCCTCCATTGCCTGTCATCTTCAGGTAGCCTTTAGCTATTTCCTTACCCTTAATCCCATTGCTGGAGTCTGACCTCAGTTCCTCAAGATCCTCCTTAGACTCTTCCTCAAGACCCTCCCCAAACCCCTCTTCTAGACCACCCCTAGATCCCTCCTACAGTTTTCCTGTATATAAGATCCATCTTGGTTCCATGAAGGTGCGGAGATTCATTCTAGAGCAGATTCAGACTGTGTCAGATTGTTCAGGCTCAATACAATACAAGCCTCACAAATACATAGATTCCTTAAGAGTCTACCCATTATGGTGAATCTTTAGTAAACTTTGCTTTTCTTTGGCTGAGAGAAGGTTTGAGTCAAATTCATTCAGCAGGACCTGGCAAGTCAGTATTTTGGGGTCTTGACCACCCCTAAACCCCCAACCTGAACAGAACCACTTTAGTTTGGGGAAGATCTGAATATCAAATATGGGTTTCTTCTATTAAAAAGGTTATTTCTACTCAATTCAACAAATAGTATTAAGCAGATACTATGTATAGAATATTGTACTTATTTCTGAGGAGATAAAATTATCATAAAACACATTTTCCTTCCCTTCATAGAGTTTACTGTCAAGGGTATAGTTTTAAATTGAATTCTAAAATCCTCGACTAACTTCTATAGGAAGCAAAGTTTTACTATTTTGACTATTGTCCCCCTTTCTTACTCTTCCTCCGTTCTCCTTTGCCCTCTTTTCCTCTCCCTTCTTCTCTCTTCTCCTCTCCTCCCCTCCCCTCTTCTCCTCTCTCCTTCTTCCTTTTCCCACACATTCTCAGGCTAGCATTGAATAGAAAGGATGGTCTGCATTCTCAAAGATGGGAATGGGAAACCTGTTATAGCCAAGCAATCAAGAGTTCTATGAACTTTCAGCAAAGCAGGCCAGGCTTACACTCTCATGAGGATGTACCCCTTCAAATATCTCCAAACAAAATCTCATGCTCTTCAATTGAATCATGCTGGTTAGGGAACTCATTCATCAAGGATGCTCCTGCACTAGAGATACTCAGATTTAAATTCAGAGGTACGTGTTGGACTAGATAGTCTCTAAAATAACACCTAAGTCCAAGATTTGTGTGGATCTTCAAATGTGTGGTGGGTGGAATGAACACTGCCTTTCGAGTCAAATGACTTGGGAGTGGAGCAGTAGAGGAAAGTTGAGGTATAATGAAAAAGAACATGATTAAGAGTCAAAAGATCTGAATTTGACTTATAACTTTTCAACTTTTTGTTTGTGTGACATTTAGTAAGTCTCTTAACCTCTCTAGGTATCAGTTTCTCCATTTGTAAAAATAAATGTGAGAGATAGCAAAGGGTTAAGTTTCCACATGCCCCAGAATGGGGTAACAGGAAACAGCACTAGCCTTTTTCTCATTGGTTGTCCCCCACACACACAAAATTTGGTGTGTAGATGTGCACAAGTATGGGATTGAAGGATATTTCCTTCTGATTGGGTAGAAGGGTCAAATGAATAATTATGGTAATAAAGGATAGGTATTACTTTACACCAATTAGCTTGAGATTGTGAGCCCACCCCACTGACCAGTGGTGAGACCCGATAGGGGAGTGGGCCAGGTAAGGATTAGGATAAGAAAAGCCTTCAAGCTTCTGCAATTTGCACTCCCTGTCCCTTTTGCAACTTGGGCTGTGCCCTTTCTCCTGGGAAAGAATAAAGACCTTTTCTGATCTTTGCCTCAGACTTGGATTTTGAAGACCTGACAGTGGTTTCTATCCCACACATAAAGAAGCTGGATTAGGTGACCACTAAATTCTAAATCCTGTATAAATTTTCTTATAATACTGTCTCTACCACTTACTGTCTCTAAAATCTTCAATAATTCACTTAAATCCTGACAACTCGTTGGTTTGTTGTTGTTCGGTCTGTGTCCAACTCTTCATGACGCCATTTAGGGTTTTCTTGGCAGATACCAGAGTGACTTGCCATTATACTTCTACAGCCTGCTTTAAAGATGGGGAAATTTAGGCAAACAGGGTTAAGTAACTTGCCCAGGGACACACAGCTAATAAGTATCTGAGGTCAAATTTGAATTCAGGTCTTCCTGACTCCAGGCCTAGCACTCTATCTACTATGCCACCAAGTGCCTACTTGTTGGTTTACTCCCCTACAAAATCAGGATAATTCCTTAGAGGACTGTTATAATGAAAATTTAGTGTCAGGTTTACAGTGCTAATCTAAATATGAGTTCTTATTACTCAGTTAACCTACTATTGAAAATATGTACTCACTGTGGGAGCCAGATTTGAAAAAAATCTATATCTCAATCATCTAATTTTGAAGTTAAAGCAGTATAGCCTGAAATATGATCCAGAAAGTTTTATAAATTTGTCAGTATTAGAATGCATACGTTAAGAAACTAGAGAAAAGAGAAGTGTGCATATATAATTTATTTATTATAGTACTACATGACCATGTAATAATATATTTATGTAGTATCTTATATATAACATACATATATTAATTATTATTTAATATATTCAGGTTTTCCTGACTCCAAGTCCTGTGCTGTATTCACCTAGCTATCCCAATACTAATCCCACCTGTGGAATCTAATTTTTTTACTTGACATTTAAATATATATTATATATATGTATATATATATGTATATATGTGTATGTGTATATGTGTGTGTGTGTGTGTGTGTGTGTGTGTGTGTGTGTGTGTCTATAAGTTTTAGTGATGGGTTCAATGTAGTGATGGCATAGAGAGAAACCTGATGGCCCCTGGGATTCCTCTACAAACTTATCACCTTCTGATTTTATAATTGCTTTGTATAAACATATCAAACAACTATATTGTAACATTTTAAAGAATAGAAGACATCATCTCTGTGTAACTGTGCTTCATATGAATATACAATAATAGCACTATCTGATGGGGTTATGGGACCTGGACCCTTAAAGGAAAAGACTATGTCTCCGGGAAGCAAGCCAGTCCCTGAACTTTCCCACACATTTTCAGCTGCCGGATCACTGGCCTCTAGCCTAAGGCATATGGCTCACCCCAGCCCAGCTTGACTACTTAAATAGTTTACCTGATACCCCTTAATCCTGCCTAGATCATCTGATTAGCCTACAGGACATCCTTTCACTGTTGCACTTGGCCCACCCCAGGCTATTCATGACTCCTTAATCCTATCCAGATCTTTCCACAATCCTTTTTTTGTAAATTAGTCCCAAACTCATCAAATTCGGAAGACTCACTAGGAATCTCTGCTCCCTCCTACTGGTGCTACAATAACTTTGCCACCTTGACCGAAAGAAGGTTTAAGTGCATTAATTCATTCCAAGCAGACTCACCCTGTACTCTTAGATTTGGGGGTTCCCAGCACCCCAAATTGCTTCATATCCTCACAAGAGCTCTGTGAAGGTGGATAGTACAAATATCATCATCTAATTTTTCAAATTAGAAAACTGAGGATTAGAAAGGGTAAGTACATTTCCAGTGTTCACAGTCAGTAAGTGGCAAAATTTAGTTTCATCTCATGTCTCCTTATACCAGGTCTAGCACTTTTTCAATTATACCATAAGTATACTTCCTATAACAACTCCATGAGTAGTACAAAGCAGTACAAGTTATTATCCCATTTTATGGACGAAGAAACTCAGACCTAGAGAAATTAAGTAATTTGTCGGTGATAACAGAGATTGAAATCCAAGTGTGTCGATTCCATGCTTTCTACTCCACCATGAGGTTAAAAGTTACTGTATATCAGACTCCTTGGTTATCCTCAAATGATAGATATTCATTGTGATGTGGTGGGAAAAGATCCTCATCAGGGCATCAGATACTGATGTATTCAAATCTCCATTGTTCCATAATGTATTGATGACTATGTTACTTAATATTTTTTTGCCTAATTTCCTTTCAGTATAAAGTGACCATGTTGAATAAGATGGTTTCTTCTATTCCTAAATCTTATGATTCTATTTCCATTTACTTATGATAATATTTCCATTTGGCCAGATAATAAGGGAATTTCCAGAGAGAATGACAATACACTACCATTATTTTTAAATGGCTCATGGCTCCTTCTAAACACCTGTTGATTCATAAATTATAAATATGATATAATATTCATATTAAACTACAATTGCTTTATACATCATATAACTCCTAATGTAAGGGTATCATCAAACTATTCTCACAAGCTATTTTTTCTTTATTTCACATCCTCGAGGACATCTTTCATTATATAAATTAAATATAATGAAGTGGAAATATCAGTGGATAAGAGAATGCATTTCAATTTGCCATCAGTCAGTATTCTCTAGGGATGAACACACTGATTTCAACAAAGGTGATCTATAAGTTGTGCTTCTTCCTGGGAAGGGAAAAGGGGAGGGAAATACTTTTAATATGCCAATTATAATTGCAAATTCAAATATTGAAGCATTCAGAGTAGAATCAGCATAGGCTAAAGAAACAAACAGTATTTCTGATAATACTCTAACATAAGTGCATAGTTTTATGGGAAAGGGGGTTAAGTTTTTTGTTGATTTCTTTGTTGTTTTTTGTCATTAATCACGTAGGAATGTTAACCTACCTACTTCTGGATCGAATACAAAGGCTCACAAATACTATTGTCTGGCATTCAACAATATTTTTGCTCAAGTGAAATTAGCCTTTAGGAAAGTGTACTTCTTGGGATCGGTTCCTTGCCCCTGTCTCCCCCTGTACTCACCATGAGGAGTTAAATGCAGGCAAAACCGTGCAGCAGCAGGAGGCCGTGTGTCTGAGCCAATACTCTGCCCCTTCCTTTTAGGTGTGGATGCAAAGCCCTTTCAAAGCAATTGTGTTAGCCCTCCTTACCCAGATGCTCAGAACTTGCTGACAGCTTTACCTTTTGCGGCTTCCGGTAATTCGGACCAAAAAGAATGAGAACAGCTTCTCTGAGTTGCTATTCTTAACGCTCCTTCCAGAACAGTGAAGAGGAAAGAGTCCGTGATTTCCATGCAAAGTACCCGCCTGCCTGCTGTCAATACCCGTTTTCTTGCCAGTGATGACATGCAGCTAGCTGTACCGCACAGGATCCAGCACTGATTTCTCCTTATGTAAGGCGGGCTAGGTCAAGTGTAGGAGATACACGTTGCTGACCTGTACAAGCTAATAGGACTGTTCCTTCCTATTTACACTGCATGGGCTATGGAAACTGGAGGAGACTGATTTTTTGCTACATCTTTTGAAGGTAAATATGTTTGCATGATTCAATAATTAATATACTAGAGAACTGGCAGATGAGTGTCAGCCATGCTGGGAGATGCAGGAGAAATCACCAAGGGAAGCCAAGACTGTCAGCTTACTTCAGTAAGCATAGTAATTCCTCTAGCAAAACCAGCTTTAAGTCACTTCATGAATAAATAAATTGCAAATTAGAGTTTGCTTAACAAACGTCTCTATCCATCTGGGATTATTGCTGAATTGACTGATTAAAATGTGAGTGAAATCCATTTGCTTGAAGGTGTTGTGGGAGAGCATTAGCAGATGTGACTATTAGCTCCAAATGATTCACTGCAATTCTTGGCTGTTGAATCGCCTTTGCCTCTGGACTGCAGGTTTTCTTCCTTCAAAAATGGGCTATTAGTTTTCATGTTCTCGTTTTTCTTATTACTGTTGTGTCGATTGGGTAATGAAGAGCACAGAACCTGACTGCTGAGGGACTTCACAAATTGAGGTATACTTTTAGTAATATTTATAGTGAGCACTGCAGTAGAGCTGCATTTCATGGTAGCTCTGAATTAATTTTGGTTTAGCTGCATTGATCAAAAACTTGCAATGGTCTAAGTTGTTTGGGGAAAAAAAATCAAAGAGAAATTATGAGATGGAATTAATTTTAAGAGATGAGTGAGAAATCATAGAAATGATTCTTTTATAGATTATATCACAGCATAAAAAATGGCCTTGGGGGAGGGGGAGGAAGGGAATTACTGATGGAATGTGTTTTTAAAAAAAACTGCAAGAAATATCAAGGTCATGTTGCTGCAGAAGTCTGGTCTTGTCAAGAGATTATGAGAAGATCCAACTAGAAGTGGCAGTGCATGATTGTGACAATACATGTCTATTCAAAGTGTGTGCAACACATTTAAAAGTGTTTTGGCTTGCCTAGAGTCCTTTGCAGATAAAGTTGAAGTTGAATACCCTGGATGGTACTGAGGGATTCTGCCTGAAATAAAACAATACAAAGGTGGAACTAGGTAACAGAATGTGATAAAAATCAAAGATCATTTTAAATATGATGTCATATCTGGTAGAAAAGCTAAGATTTTGGTCTAACATCTAGACACTTCTAAATATGTAGGTATTTCATGTTCATTAGGTTTAACATATTCTCGACTAGCCAAAATGAAAAGAAATTTTTAGAATATGAACTTTTTACAAGACACTTCTGCACATGCTTTTATTCATATTCATACAAGTATTGAATAATGTATTGGTATACATTGATGTAGCTGAAAGATGATTTTTCTGGGGGGTAAATTTAATATTAGAATAAGATTAAAATGGAATTAATAATTTATGAGGAAAATGTATTGATCATCATTTTTTCCTTCATTGATTAAAACATATGTTTCCTCAAATAATTTGGTTAGGAAATAATAGTCCATTGGGATCTAAATTTGTGCTATTGATGTCAAAAGGAATTTGCCCTACAGAAGGAGATTGGTATAAGGGTCCTTGTTAAGGAGGCTTTGAAAAGTTTGGCATTTAATATTTTCCTCATAACATCTTGATGGAAAGTATTGAAAAATGACTTAATTGCCATTTATAATCTTTAAGAGTTTGAATTCCCTTCAGATAACATCATCATCATCAGGCTTTTATTCTGATCCCTATTCAATGATGTGGTTGCTATCAGCCTTACACAGGATTTGTTCTTGTGGTGACACATGAGCTGTTGCAGGAGAATTTAACAACACCTTTCCTGATTATACTTTGTTAGAGTGAGATGGTTCCCTCCAAAATACTGCTCAATTCTAATACTGCATAGATAGATAGATAGATAGATAGATAGATAGATAGATAGATAGATAGATGGATGGATAGAAATAGATAGAAATAGATATAGATATTTAACTCACATACATTTATAATAATCCAACCAAATTTTATATTGTTCAGTACCCAGATAGTATTTAATTAATTAAGCAATATGAATTCATTAGGATTTATTTTATTATCATATTTTACCATATGACACCTCAGTTAGAAAGAAATATTTTACATTCCCTAAAACATTACAACATATTTCTTTGACATATGTTTATACAATAGAATTATACATTCAGAAGGTGATGTCACATATGTTTATACAATAGAATTATACATTCAGAAGGTGATAAGTCCAGAGAGGAATTCAAGGGGCCATCAAATTTGCATCCATGCCATGACTGCATTGAATCTATCACCAAACCAAAGTTGTATATAATTTTCAAAAAAATATCCAGAAAATAAGATTCCATGTGTAGGCTTGGCATTGGGGATGCTAGGTGGCACAGTGAGTAGAGAACAGGTCTGGGACTCAGGAATTCATATTCTGCTTCAGACACTTAATTACCTGTGTGACCCTGGTCAAGTCACTTAACCTCTTTCAGCCTTAGTTTGCAATAGCACCTACCTCATAGGATTATTGTGAGGATCAAATGAGTTGATATATGTAAAGCATTTTACATACAAACTTTAAAGTGCTAAATAAATGCTAGCTATTATTATTGTTGTATTTTCATACCTAAAAATCTATAGGCTGTATCTACTAATGCTGACTGTCTTAAATGTTCCTATGGAAACCTTTTTTTTTTTTTTCTTGGTATATGCTCTTCCACACAGAAGGAAAAAAAGAAGTTTTAGCTGGATTATTCCGCACAATATTTTTTTAAGTAGTACTCCCTCCTTGGGACTTGAATTAATTGTAAAACTATAAGACACCACTTAGGATATAATAACTTATGCTTACATAGCAGCATGTGGTTTGCAGTGTATTTTGTAGTTTGAAGTTTATATATAATTTACATAAAGTTCTAGTTTTTCATAGCTATAGTTTTCAAGTTATCTTATAACATCTGAATAAAATTAATGTCAATTTTATGCAAATGCTATTTTACTAAATTTACAGAGGAGTTCAGAGAAATTAAATGATTGTGATGGCATCCATTTCAGAAAATATTGATAGTGGATGGGAGGATGTGCATTGTGAATGCCTCCAACTATTATATGTATCTATGTAGGTAGGTATAACATAGTATAGTATAACTCTTCATATAACCATTGAATTTTGAAAGATTTTTATCTTAGGGACTATATATCTGTTGTATACATAATGAATAACAATGAAAACATTATACTTAGATGTTTAAATTAATTAAATACATTTTAAAGTATTTAACCTTAGTACAGGTACTGAATTTTCATAGCCACCTTCTATGTGACTTTTGACTAAATTATTTCCTTGAGTACCACAATACTTTTTGGTCTAGACCTGTGATTTCTTCAGTGTGAAGAATTCCCTGGTGTAGATACTCCTCCATAAATGCAAATAAGTAGCTCATATCCAACTTCCAGTTTTAGACAGCTGACTTTTCAGTCAAGTGACATGGACTGGGTAACTAGCCCTTGGTCATACAGTTAGTAGATCTTCTTGATTTCAAGCTCAGTCCTCTATCCACCAAGCCAAGCTACCCCTCACCACAACTTACTCCATATAAATATTCTATTAGCATAGTCATGATGTTCCATAACAAGGATTTGAGTAGACTTTGCATATCATTTGCATGACTGTCATTAGTCAATCAGTCGCCATTATAGCAACAAATTCTGAAGCTAAGCAGTAGAACAAGTATGATCTTGACAGTCTAGGACATTGGGCTAAACTGTTTCCCTGGGAGTGTACTTCAGTGGCCCTTTGAGGATTTCCTCCTTTTCCCACAATTTCAATCCTTCCCTTTACTTTTTTACACCTTCTACTGTGCCTACTTCTTCCTGAGACATTTTAGGAGTTATTTCCCTTTCACTATTTATCGTTGACTTGAATGGAATATCTTCTTCCTCTCCTCTCCCCTTCTAAGTTAACTCTCATTCTTCAGGTGAGTCCCACAAAAAAAAATAATAATAATTCACATGAATGTGGGGTATTGTGAACTTAAATGCTCGGCTTTTCAAGCCTGTTCCTCCACAATCACTTCTCCTTAAGTTCCATTTTTATTTTTATCTCCTTATGCTCTTTTAAAGAGAAATTTCTTAATGGTCTCTCTGTTGTTATTTTGTTGTTTTTTGCCCCACAGGTATCTCTCTCTGTCTAGGTTTTTCTCTCTTTTTTTCTGGGGTAATTAATTTCGTTACTTGTGCCTTTCTTGATAGCTATATTTATGTTTCTGTGCTTCTGTTCCCTGGGATATCTGCAAGAGAATATCTTCAAATTTTTTATTAGAATGCTTCAAATGACTCTTTTTTTATTGAACATACTTTTTTTTTCCCACTGATGATTAGATTTCAATTTATGAGGTTGTCATCTTGGGTTGTATCAAGACTTCCTTTGCTTTTTGGAACATTTTATTGCATTATCTTTTGCAGTTTTTGTTGGATGCAGAATGGTGTTGTATTATTCTAATTTACTTACCTTTATAATTGAAGGTCTTTCTCCTGATCACTTGTAAAATTCATTATCTTCACAATTGTTCATTTTAATCACTCTGTGTCTTGGTGTTTGCAGCATAAGATGTTTGGGGTTGTGTTTTTCCCTGGATGCAAACTATGTATTATTTTCATTGGTACTTTTTTTTTCTATATTCAGAAGTTCTAAATAGGTCTGATATTATTTCCTGCATTATAGTATTCAGTCTGTTTTACTTGACATGTTCTCCTGGGAGATGTATGATCCTTAAGTTATGTTAATGCATCCTATCTTCAAAATAAATGTATTTCACATGTGTAGAGAACATGTTCTTTTAATATTATTGCTTTTTTACTTTTCTTCTTTCAAATTGTCCTTCACTTATGTGTATTTTTATTCCCTTTGAAGAGATTTGCTCTGATGGGCTGAAGTTTTACTATTTCACTAATTATTTCTGTGTAGGTCACAAATTCTGCTTTATTATTCTTATTTCACTCTCAAACCATTTAGTAGAAACATCCTGTAGAGAACTCTAAGGGTCTTCTGCCTCATCAAGTATTGGTTCAATTTCCTTTGTCATGCAATGTTTATTTAGAGATGTTTGGACTTGTTTAGACATCCTGGTAACCTTCTTCCCTTCCCTTTTAACATTTCCCCTTTTTGTTTCTCTCCTTCTCAAGGCTTTTAACTGAGTTTTTTTTCATCCTAATATATTTGCTAATTTCAGTGATTTTTTTGCTCATATCCCCCTACTGCTCACTTTCTGCCTTTTCCCTCCTTAGATGGCAGATATCCATGAGAGATGGACCTCAGAACTATCTCATGCCTCTCCACCTTGAGGAGAATTCACTTTTCATCAGCCTTAGTCACTTCCCCAATTTACTGCTTAGGGGACAGAACTGGCCCCAAGTAGAGGCTAGTTTCTTTTCCTTCAACCCCAATGTAGCACCACTCTACACATGTTGGTTCCCTGCCTCAGTTTTCTCTGTTCTTTAATTCTCTGACTGAGCCAGGCTTCCACTTTCCTATACCTCTCCTCCTCTGCTCAGCACATGGGAGTGGAGTGCACGTTGAGGTCTGATGTTTGTTGCCACAGAATGCTACCATGAGGACAAGGGTAGGGTACACTGACAGAGACAGCAGCAACAGCAAGGGAATTGCTTAGTGGGTTCCTGAGAACGAGTTTCTTGTTCATGCCCTAATGTCAGGGTGAGGGGGTTAATGCAGAAAAAGGTGCTGAGTTAGTGTATTAGAAACTAGGAATTAGCCTTCTAATCTGTTATTCTATCAGCTTTTTACCTCATTAGATTTATTGGTGTCCTAACCTGAGGAGATAGATGCCATTATTCCTTTTTGGAATAATCATGGATTCCTTTTTGATTCCTTTTTGGGGGAGTACTGAGAGCTCATGAAGACTGGAGAAAATGTCCAGTCCTCCATCATATTGGTTTCATCAGTTTTGACTACTGTCAATCATGTCTTCCTCCCCACTATTTTTTTGCTGTTCTGTGAGAAAATATTACTTACAATCTTCTACCATGCACTTCCATAATGTTTTGCAAATATTATTTGCTTATATTTTAAAACAACGTGCTCTTGGGGTTTGTGTCTCTCTGTTTAGCAAAGGAATCAAGATTTTTCTGGCTTGAGCAATGGTGGGAGTTTTTTTGACCTCTTAACTGTAGTGGCTTTTTTTTTTTCAGGCAGCTTAGATTTACTGCTTATTTCAGATGAAGCAATCCTTTCAGATTCCATCATTAGACAAAAAGATTATATTGATCAATTTAGCCAAAAGGTATGGTCAAAATAGTTCTTGGAACAATGATGTCATCATACAAGGTCAAATTTTTCCAAGAAAAGGAAATAATAAGTGTCAACATTTTTACCTTTAGCCATTTTTCATTGTCAATAGCTTTTTAAAATAGGTTGGGTTAGCATTGTTGTCATTGTATGAAGTGTTCCCATCATATTTTTTCTTCTAATTTGACATTAATTTTGGCCTTTGCCCTAACTAGTTGATTTCACTTAGATAACTGAGTCTGAAATGACACCTGTATCAGTAGTCAGTTACGTCTGGTCTGTTTGAGGTTTTCTGATCTTGTTCAGCACCAACCAAATCTACTGTCATCAGTTTTCTTCTTCAAGAAATTATTCATGGCATGTAGGCATTAGTCTTTTAAGAAATATATAAACTTTGGGACTCATTTATATCTTCATCCTGAAACATGTTTTGCACCATTTTCTGTTGTTCTCCTCTTTCCCACCTTCACATTGAAAGTATTTTTGAATAGGTTAGAAGAATCTTGTTCAGTTTTTATAAAAACCTCTACCTTACCTTCTCCAACAGAAGTTTGTGCATCAACTGTAGTTTTCTCCATTAGATTCTTTTTGCTAATTTTGAGATAAGATGACCAAGCATCTCATGAAATTGTGTTTCCTATTATCTGGGTGCATATGACAAAATTAGCTGTTCCAACTGATTTATTTGCCCTTCCAAGGAAAAACTGTGAACCATTCCTCCATTAAGCTGCATCATCTTTTTGTCTTTCAATTTCTTCTTAATGCTGTATGAGGACATTTTGAAAGAATTAAGGATGTTTAGACTGAGGAAGAGAAAACAAGGCATACATGATAGCACTCTTCAAGTATTTTAAGTGATGTTACAAATAAAAAGGAAAATTTGTTTTTTCCCTTGGCCCACCAGGGCAGAATGGAGAGTAATGGGCAAAGTTACAAAGAGGCAAATTTAGGCTGGAAAAGAACCTTGCTAACAGAAGTGGAATGATCTGCCATGAAGAGTTATGGACATTGGAAGTTTTCAAGCAAAGGTTGGATGACCATTTGCTGAGTCGGTTTGATGTGGTTTGGTTTTTATTGCTTGTTGTTTTTTGGTTTTGGTTTGTTTGGTTTTTTTGCAGAAAGAATTTTTTCAGGTCCAGGTTTGACTAGATAGTCACTGATATCCCTCCCCACTCTAAAATTCTAATGAGAATGTGATCATTGATGTGATTCATCCCCTCTGAATGTGAATCAATTGTATAAACTACATATTATTGTATAAAAATCTAAAATATTGAGTACTTATGGTTAAAGTAATGAGTTATACAAAATGTATAAATTTTTCTTTTACTATGTTACTGTTATGTTGGAGGCACGTAGTTACTTCGGAGGAGTAACCACTACTTAAACATTTTGTTTCATGAATGAGGTTTGCCATGAAAACAAAGACTTTATCACCCATGGTCAACTTGTAGGTGCTAAGCTGAATTACAGTTTGCTAGGCTGGACCTTTGTGGTTTAATAAGACTATAGTCAAAGTCTTTTCAGAAGACTAGAATATGCCAGGGTTTTTATTCTGAAAACATAGCCTTTGATATCTCAGGGTTACTTTGACTCTATCATGTGGCCATAGAGTATAAGCTTCATAGAAACACATTAATTGATTGATAAATTTTAGACAACTCAGTCTTCCTCATACTGTCAGAAGGAGTAATTTGTCCTGTTTATATCACTATAGAAAAAGACTACATTGATTAATTTGGCCAAAAGTTGTGGCTCAAATGGTTCTTGGAATTATAACGTTACCATTAATATAGAAATAATCATAATTACATCATGGATATCAAAGTTAACATTTGCTAATTTCTTTCTGGTGTTAAATTAATTTCAAACATTTTATGGTTGAGATGATAATCTGGACTGGTGATTCCATTTGTGTGGGGAAACTGCCTTTTTTTTTTTTTTTGCAGATCAGCAACCCATAGTCTTGAAATTTTCTGGGGTGTACTAAAAGAATAAATGGTGTGTCTTTGGTCACATGGCTAGTATGTGACTGCATATGGCTAGTATGTGGCTAGTATAGCAGTATTGAACCCAGGCATTCCTCACTCTAAGTCCTATTTTCTATTCACTCTGTTATAGTGGAACCTATTAATACTAATTCTTAATTCAAAACTTAACAATGGTGCATTTGATTTTTATGAAAACAATTCTTGTTTTATACACCTCGATTTATTCACATTAAATGTTAAAAGTCACAAAAAGCAAAATAAAAATAAATACATGAACAAAAAAATTAATGAAATATATGTGAATAAAAGGAAACAGGTAACCAAATGGATAGAGAGTTAGGCCTAGATTCAGAAACACCTGAATTCAAATATGGTCTCAAACACTAGCTGTATGACTCTGGGCAAGTCACTTACCCTCTGCTTGCCTTAATTCACTACAGAAGTAAAAGGCAAACCACTCCAGTATCTTTGACAAAAAATAAATAAATAAATACATGAACAAAAAACCCCACGGACAATACATTTCATGGGGTCATGAAGAATTGGACCCGACTGAATTACTGAACAATAACACCATGTGAATGAAAGCCGCTTGATTGTGTATATAGTCTACTTACTTCTTCCTGTTTCTGACTCGAATTTTTGTATGACGGGCCACTTAACCTCTCTGAGTCAGCTTATTCATCTGTAAAACAAAGAGGTTGGACCTGATGTTCTTTAAGGTCCTTTCCTCCTATAAATCTGTGGTTGATTTTATGGCATTATTTTTTCAGAAATCCACCAATATTTGTAAATGGGTATGATACAATATTTTGTTAAAGCTTAAATTACATCACATCACTTTAGAATATTGATAGTGCAGTCTCAAGTTATATAACAAGACAGAACCGGCATAATCCACAAGAACAAAAAGCAAAATGAATGCTTTTGTTCCATTTCCCCTTTCATGCCTCCCTTAAAGTCTACCAACTTTGGCTCAGTGTTTACTTCATTCTTCTTTTTTAATATAGTCACAGTATGTGGGCATACAGTTATGATTCTCCTCATTCCATTTTATATCAGCTCATATATTTCCTTGTCAAATTTATAATTTTTGTGATGCCATATTATATTCTATTACATTAATACATATTAATTTATTTAACATTCATTCTCTAATTCTTGGCATTTATTAACCTTTTTTTGCTATTATGAAGAAGGCATCTTTGTAAAAAATAGGTCTATTTTCTTTTTTTTAATGATGTTTTTGAGATGAAGTTCTAGTGATGGGATAGTTGGGTCAAGAAATTTGATCAGTTTTATGACATTGCATATGATCATATCGCTCTTGAAAACAATTACATAATTTAGTATCCCATCAAAAAGGTGTCCAGTTTCCCCATAGCTTTGCCAACACTGGATTTTTAGCATTTTATATTATTTTACTTTTTACCAACTCAGTGATAGAAAGGGTACCTTAAAGTTCTTTTGATTTTCATTTACAATTATGAATGACTTTGGGCGTTCTTCATGTGGCTAGTAAAAGGAACTCCAGCATCTGGACCAACTCCGTTAGAATCCAGGGGAGTATGAAAGGCATGACCATTCTGCTCATGGTTGAAGTTAGCTAGAGACAGAGGTCATGAGAGTTGAAGAGACTGAAGAATCTGAAGGACAAATTATTTGTAGCCATACTTACAGTGACAAAAACCGTGTCCAGTATTAAATTTTGAAGGGAGAAAGGAAAGTGACCTAGAGGTCCATTGCTGACAAAACATGATAGTTGGGTTACTGAACAATGATAGCAAAGGGAACATTTGAAAGTGTCAGCAGAAAATAATGTCAGCTCTTCTTCCTGGCTTTGTGCAACAAGTAATGTCACAGAAGCAGCTACCATCTTGGAAAGGGTGTCAAGAGAAGCAAGAGACCTAGTATCTTCAGGATAGACTTACTTTCAATGAGTACCAGAGGATGGAAGGAATATGATAGGAAGAAATGTAGGATAATGGGGAGTTTGTTAGCAATAAAGGAAAGTTCCACAGGACCCCAAGAGACAGAAAAGTGAAAGGAGAATAGGAACTTAGGAGGATCTAACCCTGAGTTAGCTGTGGAAACAGATATCTAGCATGCTCTGCTTTGCTTTTGTTAATGCTAATTATGGCAAAGGTCCTTAGGCTAAGGAGTGTAATGTAGGCATTTAGCCTCAGTGAGACTGGAGACCCCAGGGGAGATCAGGACAAAGAAACATGTGACATGAAAGCATGGATCCCTCAAGGCTGAGGGAGGTGTTAGCCTTGAGGGTGAACTAGGTAGCAGACTGATTAGACACTAGGGAGAGGGGGAGATATGGGAAAAGAAATGCATCTCTATCACGGATAAAGCCTCACTTTCACAGTGCGTGATCTGGTTCTGGGTTATTAACAGTTATATACATTTTCTGCTAAAAATTTTCTGTTAAAGTATTTTGACTATTCCTCCACTAGATACTGTATATTATTCCTCTAAAAGATATACAGTTTTCTTACAGATTCAGGATTTAGGGCCTTAACTGATATTTTCATTGTAAATATTTTCCCAATTTGTTTTATTTGGGCATTTTAATGCATATCATTAATATATTCTTTATTAAAATCACTACTTTAACACTCTGACTTCAAAGACAAAAAACTGTTTTTTTAAAGATTGAATGCAGTATGTTGGCTACTTGGAAGAAAAAGAAAGGATTTTGATGAATTTAACCAATAACAAGCCATATTGATGTCTCCATTTTGTTGTCAACTAGTTTGGGTCGGAGTGTATAGAAGCCTATAAGTAGTTATTATTAGAATTTAACAGGATTTCCCCTTACCTTTTCACATAGAAACATTTTGGCTATACAATCACCCTACATCAATGTAAAATGGGTCACCTTCCTCAGCATTCTTCTCACTGTCGGGATGGTATTCAATAGAAGGAAGAATAAGACAGTAGCTAAAGTCTAAATTTAAACCTTGAGGTTATTTAAGAAGGAGAAATTCCCCCTAATAGAATGTAAACTCTTTCAGGTCTGTGGCTGGTTAATTTGTGTCTTCGTTTCCCAAGAGTCTACCATAGTGCCTGACATATAGTATGCTTCTTGATTTGTTCATTAATTGCTTGATTGATACCCTAATCAAAGCCTAGATCTTGGCTCAAAAGCTTTTCAGAATCATAATGCATGGTTGATTGCTAACTTCATTTTTTCTTTGGTGATAAGGGTTAGCATTACTGTTGATAATAACCAACATTTATATAAAATATACTATGTGCCAGGCACTGGGCTAGAAACTTGACAATTATTGTTTCATTTGTTTCTCACAACAGTCCTGTGAGGTGGCTGCTCTTATTATCCTAATTTGATGATTGAGGAAATTAAGGCAGACAGTAGTTAGGTGACTTGCTGTCTCACACAGTAAAGAGCACTTATTCCAGTGCCTGGCACATGGTAGGTACTTATTAAATGCTTGTTGATTTGACTTGAAAAGAGGGCTGGATTTAGAATCAGAGAATTATAGTTTAAAATCATAATTTTTCTTTTTTACTACCTGTATGATTGAAGGCAAATCATTTTACCATCTGCTTCCTCATTTGTAAAATGAGGGAGTTGGAATCACTAATCTGTAATATTGCTTCCAATTCTAAACCTATGACCCCATATTCTATAACCCTATTGCTAGAGAAAACAGGCAGCACCAGTAAGGGCTACCCTTGTGAAATTGTTATGACCCGTAATTCTTACAAATTAAAAATCAAAAGGGCAAAATTAAAAAAAAAAACTTCTTTTGGATGTGGTACATGATGAAAGCTTAAAATCTCACAGGCAAGTAAAAGGAATGTGTTAAATTTTGAAATAGTTATGAACGTAGTCTGGTTATTGTCTTCTTTATCAAACTTCCTTGATCTAATGTAAATTCATATTAACAGTTCTACTCTTAAAATTTCTAAAGCCATTGAAGCCTCAGATAGGAGAGATGTTTTATTGGATCATTTATTTCTCTGCCTGATTAGTTAGAATGAGGAGAATAAGTATTTGGGACTTTTCACTTTCATCTCTGTATCCTCAATACCTAGTAAGTGCCATATACAGAGTAGTCGCTTAATCAATGCTTGTTGATTGATGGTATGAGACAATCTACTATCCCAAGAGACAGAAGAATAGAATTAATTATTCATGACAGTTTATAAAATATTCTATAAGAAAAATATTATCAAGGGCAAAAAAACCAGAGATAAATAAAAAGTCATTGATTCCTTGTTTGGATCTCTCACTCTCCTCATTTTCCCAGGTTTCAGGAAAAGAAAAGCAAAATGATCTTGTCATTCTAGTATCCTTAAGGGGTATAAGGAATCTCCCAGTTTCTTGCCAGCTAACTGTATGCTCAGTAGGTTGGGTATAGCTGAATATAGAGGAATCACATTTAGACTACTAAGATTCTTGGCTTCTAACCCTAAACTGAAACATTTCTATCAAAAATTAATAATCATTCTCTAATTGGTAAATCTGATGGCCTCTTTTTAATCCCCATCCTCACTGGCCTTTGCACACATTTTTGACAATGATGGCTGCATCCTTTGCCTACCGAGATAACCAATCTCTTGAATTTCTTTCCTGACAGCTCTTTCACAAAGGATAGCTTATTTAAAAGTTCCAGGGTTTGCCACTGATACAAGATGCACATCCTACTTCTGAGTTTGAGAGAATCAGCTGAACCATCATCTATCTCCTGTCCACCAAACTTCGATGTTCCCTAAGATTCTTCCTTCTTCTTCTACACCCTGTACTTTAGTGATTTATTCTGTTAGTATCTCAACTGTAATGTATCCAAAATAGAATGCAATTTCCCTTGTAAGGCTGTCCTCTAGATTTTTTCCCTCTAATGAGACCAGTGCTAACTTTCCAGGCACCTGGGTTAGTAACTTCAAAGTCATCTTTGACCCTTTTCTCTTTTTCATCCCCCATATCCAAGCAATTGCTAAGATCTGCCAATTCTGCAACATCCTTTGAATCTGTTCCTTTCTTTCCACTTTGGTAGAAGCAATATTTGTCATATAACCCAGGATTGTTTCTCCTAAAAGATATAAGAAATCTGTCCTCAAAATTTGACTGTTTCAGGGCTCAAGATATTGACATGATTGACAACCAGAGTATAAAAAGTACAATTTACAAAGAATCAAAGTTCCTTGTTCTTGATTGAAACTCATACACATATACACATTTTAGAATTTTTTTTAATTTTTCAGTTAACAAGCATTTGTTTTTCCTCCCTTCCACTTATTCCTCCCCCAAATGGGCAAAAGAAAGAAGAAAAGAAAGCCTTGATGATAAATATGCATAGTCATAAAAAGCAAATTTTCTTACTGGCCATTTCCAAAACTATGTGTTTTATTCTGCATTTTGAGTTCATTACCTGGCTGTCAGGAATTGGATAGTGTACTTCATCTTTGGTCCTCTTGAACTATGATTTATCATTGCGTTAATTAGAGTTCTAAAATCTTTAAAAGTTGTTGTGGGTTTTTTTTTTTCCTTTATGATGTTATTATTGTATAAGTTGTTCTCCTGGCTCTGCTTGCTTTACTCTGCATCAGTTCATATGGATCTTTCCAGTTTCCTCTGAAATTTTTCACTTCATCATTTTATGAAATAATATTTCATTACTCTCATATGTATACTTGGCTTGACCATTCCCCAAGAAGTCTCTATTCCACTTAGTTCTCAGGTTTTTGAATATTATAAAAAAAATACCATAAATATTTTTGTACAAAAGAGTTTTTCTCTTTGGGACACAGGTCTAATAGTGGTATCCCTGTGTGAATGGAAATGCATAGCTTAGTGAGTTTGAAACATATTTCAAATTGCTTTCCAAAAAGTATGGTTCAATCCACAGCTTCACAATAGTGTGTAATGTGTCTGTTTCCCTGTAGCTCCTCCAGCATTTAGTCTTTTTTTTTTTTTTGGCTTTTTGGAGGGGGGAAGGTAGAGCAATTGGGGTTGAATGACTTGCCCAAGGTCACACGGCTAGTATTTTGTGTTAAGTGTCTGAGGCCAGATTTGAACTCAGGTACTCCTGACTCCAGGGCTGGTGGTCTATTAAACTGTGCCACCTAGCCACCCCTCTCTTTAGTCATTTTTACCACTGTGATGAGTATATGGTGGACACTCATACATTAATTTGCATTTTTCTCATTAATTGTCACTTGAAGCCTGTTTTCATGTGGTTTGTTGATAGCTTGGATTTCTTTCTTTGAAAACAGTCTATTTATATACTTTGAGCATGTATACATTGGGGAATAGCTCTTAGACATAAAGTAACATAAACTTACTACAACTATTTTTCCCGGTTACCTGTTACCTTTCTAATATGATTTTCATTGCTTTTGTCTATACAAAAACTTTTAAACTTTATGGAATCAAAATTTGGTGATTCTTTTGCTCCCTTATTTGATTGTGATCTTTTCCCCTATCCATAGATTGGAAAGTTTATTTCTTCCTTGCTTCTCTAAATTGTGTATGATGACAGACCTTTTATATCTAAATAATGTAGCTATTTGGAGTTTATCTTGATATACGGTGTTAGATGTTAGTCTATACGTAATTTCTGCCATATTGCTTTTAATTTAAGCAGCAATTTTTGTCAAATAGTGAGTTCTCAGCAATTAACCCCAAAGATGCCTTTTACTGTGTTACTCTATTAGTTTGCTCTTCTAATGTATACCTACCTGTACTATTGATCTATATCTCTCTTAACTGGTATCAAATTATTTTTATGTAAATCACCAAAATACTCCTCTCCAGTATATATGGATATCTGATACTACTAGGCCTTCTTCTTTTTGACTTTTAAAAAATTATCACCCTTTATAATATTGCTCTTTTGCCCTTTCAGATAATTTGATTATTATTTTTTCTAGCTCTATATAATAATCCTTTGGTAGTTTTATTGGTATGGTGAATTAATTCAAGTAGTATCATAGTTTTTATTATTTTGGCTCAACCAACCTATGAACAATGAGTATTTCACTATTTCTGTGAAGAGTATTTGGTATATCTTAGTAGATAGACTCCCAGATAGAAAGAGAAATAGTTGTATATGTTATAGTTATTTTGCATGCAATTTCTCCTTCTGTCTCTTCCTGCTGAATTTAATTGGTTGTTACAGGAATTTTGATGCTTTATATAAACTTACTTTATATCCTAGAACTTTGATGAATTTACAATTTGAATTATTTTTGTTGACTTTTAGAGTTCTCTAGATGAACCATAAATATCATCTGCAAAAAGTGAAATTTTTATTTTATCTTTGCCTATGTTTACTCCCTTGATTTCCCAGTTTTTGTGTTTTTATTTCATTTCTAGTACTATGTGAAAGAGCAGTGATGATAATGGACATCCTTTCTTTACCCAAGCTTACTGGAAAGACCTCACATTTTTATTCATGTACGTTTGCTCTTAGTTTTAGATAGATATTAATTTTTTATATTGAGGAAAAGTCAATTGTGTCGCATTGCTTTCTTGTGTTTTTAAGAGAAACAATTGTTAGATTTTATTAAAAATCTTTTTCAGCATCTATAGATAGAACTATGTGGTTTTTGTTACTTATATTACTAATAAGGAATATTATGTTTATAGTCTTCTTTATATTGAACTTATCCTATATTCCTGTATAAATTCAACTCAGTCATAGTGTATAATATTTTAAAAATATTGTTATAGCCTATTTGTTCATTTTTAATTTGAAACATTAGCATCAATGTTAAGCCAACACATTTTTGTGTGTGTTGTAAAAAGAGTGTTGTTCCCTTTCCACCCAACCCATTACAAAAGTTGATGTTAGAGAGGAGATTCAGTGATTTATCCTTAAGGAATCTCCTTTTTTAAATTATTAATTAACGGCTTGGATTCACAAGTCCATCTCCTATCTCTATGGTCCACAATTGTTTCATTGCATTCCAATCCTTGAACTACTGAATTAGCCTGTTATTCCTGGTGACTCAAATAGCTACCAGTCTAGCTCAGATATTTTATTCACTTTTTGATGCATTATTATAATAGTTCTTCAACTTTTCTCCCTATAATCACTTCCAACCCTGTCAAATTCATCCTTTATATCCTGCCAAAATAATATTCCTAAGGCACGGGCCTGACCTTGTCACTCTTCTAAACTTAACAAAGCAAAGCAATCTTTAAGTAGCTCCCTATTGCCTGTAGGATAAAAAAACCAACTCTTTAGACTGACAATTAAAGGCCTTGACAGTCTGGCTCTATCCTACCTTTCCAGCTTCTTTTTTTCTAGCCTTTCATGTTATTCTCCTTAGAACTTTTCTCTTCTGACCAAAACTTAATTGTCCATATACCATCTCCACTTATTCATCATTCAGCCATTGTCATGCCTTGAAATGAATTCCCTTTTCACCTCTGCTCTTCACAATATTTTTGCACTCAATTCTCATTGTTTGATTCAATTAAAAAGTATCCCTACCTAGTCAGGTTCCTGGAGCCAAATGTAGTGGTTTCAACCCAACTTTTACACAAAATATATAGAAAAGAAATGCAAGGTGATCTTAGGGGAAAATAATTACAAATTGGGGAAGGGAGGAAGGAGGAGAAAAGACTTCATGCAAAAGATAACACTTGAGCTAGATAATTCTGCCTCAGTCCTGCCTCAAAGTCTTACCTTCTGGTTGGCTAGTTTCTTCCACAACCTCCAAATTAAGGAGACCCCAGGTCAAAGATGTTTTCATGCTTCTCCAGAATGAGCTGCTGATTCATCTCCTCTAGACTTTCTATGACGCCCCAAACTCCATACTTTCCTTTCTCACCTTGACTTTTTGAGGTTTATTTCTCTTGTTGTCTTCCCCCATTTGAAAGTAATCCCTGATGTTAAAGATTGTCTTTATGCTTCTATTTATATTCTCAGCATTTAGCATAGTACCTATCACATAGTAACTGCTTAATAAATATTTGTTCATTAATGATTAACTGATTTCAATATAGTAACAAATGGCTACAAATACTGACTGGTACAGGAAATTTCTTCCTTTATTCTCTTCCCCCAGTCAATGATTTCTAACTGACACTTCAGAAATTCTGGGGTTGAGAGCTAAGACTATCCTACCCTCAAATTCCTTGACCAGCAGTGGCTTGAATTCCCCCCATCCCCCAGCCCACAACCAGTCTATTTCCTTTTGACTAAAATAGAGAGCCTATTGTGGACCAAATAAGATTCTTCTTCCCCAGGGTAGATATAATATAATATAGAATGGCCATATGCCATCTAAGAACCTGGAATTGCTGAGAATATAAGGTTAAGCACCTCCTTCTGGAGGGATGTCTAAGTTTTAGACAAAAGACTATACCTAACTCCAATAATGGACATAGCAAGAGCTTAAGCTTCAATCCTCTTATAGTCCTCAGTTGAATCCTTCCTTGGAACATATATAAATAAAAGTGTGAGGTCTTTCCAATAAGATTGAGTGAAGAAATTACATCCATTATCATCACTGCTATTTCACATAGTACTAGACATGCAATAAGAAGACAAAAACAAGGAAATCAAGGGAATAAACATAGGCAAAGATGAAATAACATTTCAGGAAGCAAGAACTTAATATTTGTTTGTGATCAGTTCTGGCAAAGGTTGTATCTTCATAAAGCACCAACTATTGTCAATATTGTGGAGAAAGTCACCTATATTAAAAAAAAAACCCAATTGCATTTCTTTAACATGTATGTGGTCAGTGATATAAATTATTTAAGGATGAATTAAAGTAACAATCGTGCATTTTGTTTCCAATATATAATTCTAGTCTCCACAAACAGAAGTATTTAACTGGCTTTTGTTCCACTCCCAAAATATAGCTAATTGAATGAAGTAAGATAGGTAAAATTCATATGTACTTCACAATATTACATATAGACTGACTTCAGAAAATTGGGAAGAGCATAGTTTAACCCAGAAATATCTTACATTTTCTTATTTTGTTAGACAGTAAGCTCCTTCTTGTCTTTGTGCCTCCCGAATTTTATATAGTACCTTGCATGTAGTTGGCATCAATAAGTGTTCATTAAATAGAATTGTAATATATGCCTCTATTTTTTTTCTTCTCGTTCTTCCATGTCAATGAAACTAGATTAAGCATTTTGAATAACAAAAAATATCTTTATCCAGACACAATGGACAAAGCTTCAAAAAGTCATGAGGATTATAGACCAGAAAAGTCATAAACCATCCATCTACTTCATTACGTTCTGGCATCTGAAGCATTTAATCTATTGTCTTAAGGTAGCTGAATGTTCAGTCATTTGAGTCAAATCTGACTGTGACCTCATTTGGGATTTTCTTGGCAAAAAATACAGAAGTTGTTTGCCATCCCCTTCTCTAGCTCATTTTACAGATATGGAAACTGAGACAGAGTTAAATGACTTGCCCAGGATCATACAGCTAGTAAGTGTCTGAGGTCAGATTTGAACTTGGGGCTCCCTGACTCTAGGTCCAGTGCCCTATCCATTATACCACCTAATTGACTCAGGTAGCTGAATTGTAGTTTGGATATATAAACTCTTTATATTTGAGAATTTAAAATGAGTTAATGAATGAAGAAATTTTTATTATCTATCTGTTAAGTGTTGGGGATACAATGAGAGAAGTAGAGAGGAGCTTATATCTTTTCTTAAATTTCTGTTTTCTAGTTTTGTTTTTAACATAAATAGGTACTGTGTGTTGTGAAAAAGCTTTTTCTGCAACTACTGATATAATTGCATGATTTTAGAGACAACACACATCCCTGAAAGGTGGCTATGAAGGTACACTTTGGTCAGGAAATTTAAAGGAATGGTGAGTGGGATCACTAGGGAGTAGAGACACACCACATCCATAAACAATGGCAGAATTTATTTGATTATAATCCATGATTCCAGAAGGAGTAGAGGAAGGAGACTTCTGCTTTCTTTTTACACAGTTACCACCCTAATTTTATCTCTTATCATCTCCTAACTGATCTTCCCTCTAATATTTTCTCCCTTAGCCAGTCCATCCTTCACACAATTGCCAAATAATTTCAGGATCATTGGCAAGTCACTTCTTTGTTCAAAAATCTTTCATAGCCCTCTATTGCTTATAGGGTAAAATATAAGCTCCCATCATTTAAAGTTCCTCTTAGAATAACTCTAACCTTTATTTCTAGCTGTTTTTCACATTTCTCCTCTTCACTCATTCTGTTTCAGCCAAACTAGACTAGTAGCAATTCCCTCAATCTTGTCCTGCATTTTGCTGACTCCTCCTTTGTAAAGACTGTGCCCCATGTCTTGAATGCTCTTAGTTACTTTCTCTACATATCAAAATCATTCTCTTCCTTCAGCTCATTGAAGATCTACCCTTTTATGAAAATGTCCTTGGTCACCCAACCAAAATCGTTCTCTCTCTTCTCAGGTTTTTCTAGGGTGCTTTGTCTCAATTTCTCCCTTGACAAAATATTCTTCCTTGTGCTACATTTATTTACATAAATGTCATGTCCTCAACCTCCAGTAAATTTCCTCCTCTCTAACGGCAGAAACTGTTGCTTTGCTTTTTTATTTTTCCAAATCCAACATGCACAACAGGGCCTAGCACATAGCAGGTGTTCAAGAAATGGTCGCTGTTTTCAGTTAAAAGGTTTCATCTTAGTTTCTGATTTTTCCTTATGAAAAGTTCATTATTATAATCAGATGGATTCAGAAGTGCCCTTTATTGTTGATATTTAGCAGATAACTGGATAAAAGTACATGAACTTTTCCTGTATTTTGCTAAACCCAGTACTGGTTAATCTATCACCTTCTTAAATAGTAAATGCACTCATAAATCCCAGCACATTCATCACCTGTCAAACTCTGAATGAAAATCAATTGAGATATTTCTAGAAATACTCTACATGCTTGCATTTTTCTTTGTATGTGCTTCTTTAAGTACTCAATATTAATTTCCTTCATCAGACAGACAAGCCAAAGAATTTGAGAGATTTTTGGCCATGCTACAAAATTCAGTTCTAGTCTCAACTCTGCTATTAACTAACTGCATGACCCTAGAAAATCCTCCTAGCACCAAAGTTTTCTCATCTATAAAATAATAGAGTTGATTTAGAGTGTATCTGAGGTCTCTAAGATTCTGCTACACTTTCATGTAGCAAAATGCGGATAGTTACAAGGTAACAGCCATTCTTTTTCATAGGATTTTTTTTTGGCTGATCATATTTTTAACAGTATTTTTTCCCGTTTACATATGAAAACAATCTTTCACATTCATTTTTAAAAATTCAAAATTACCTCCTTATTTCCCTCCCCCCCCACCTAAGACAATTAGCTATTTAATATAAGGTTATGTATGTGCAACCATGTAAAACATATTTCCATGTTAGCCGTATTGTGAAAGAAGAAACATACCAATAGAAAAATGGTTTATCATACCCATGGATATTTTTGAAGAATCATCTATAAAGCAGTAGTCGATAAAAGTCAGAAGATGGCATCAACCTATATAGAAAACATTTCACCTCCCTCTTCTTCCTTGCAAAGGATTTATTACATGTATATATATATATATATATATACATATATATATACACTATTATTCTATATTATATATTTCTAACTATTTATTAACCCAAGAAAAGGACCTAAAAGAAATCAGGTTCTTGGCAATTAAGCTGTTAAAATAGAAAACTTAGAGCACTGTTACTGTTCTTCGTGAAAGGGCTGGTTACTCCTGTCAGTTATGGTTTCATTCTGATTTTGGTAAGAGAAGGTATGATGAATTTTATGAACTAGTAAATATTTTTGTGAGCTAGAAGACCTTTGAATCCATTTTGCTTGCTTCCAGGCTTACTGAATTAGACATGATATGTTAGCTAAAGGGGGAAAAATCACTTTGTATTCATTTTAAAGCAACGGAAACTCAATTTCTCTAAACAGCAAGTAGGTGTACAAATGTCCATACAACACATTTCACAGGCCTTTTATAAAGCATTGGAAACTAGAAAGACTCAATTTCAGCCTCAGTTTCTTCCTCTCTGAAGTGAGGGGGTGGTCTCTTCTGGCTCTAGAACTTCTATGATCAATTCTTCAGTGTCTATCCAACACAACCACTTTAATTTGGAGAAACTTTTCTTCTCTAAGGATGAGGACTTTCTGTACAATTCAAGCAAGGTACAGCATTCAAATGATGTTTTATGGTGTTGGATGAAAATTAAATTGGAATGATGTGATAAACATGGTAGGACAGAGGGAGGAGAAATTGAATCTGACCAGGCAGATTAAAATGCTACCCTATCCACAGTGACATTGTGGTCCTGATGGAGAGACTCTTATTATTAATTCCTTCTTCATTAAAAAAAATTAAAGAAGCATATAATTTGGAAATATAGTACAACTTTTTGGAGATTTTGAACAAAAGAAAATATATAAGGTTTCAAAGTAACAATTATACAGACAGAGCTATAAATATTGATTTAATATTTTCTCAAAAATGTGATTTTTCTGTCATTTTTGACCTTTGGTACTAGATGATGATGTTTTTGTCAGATCAAGAAACCCACTTATTGAAATTGTTTAGGTCTTGATTGGCAGCCTTGAGGAAAAATTAATCCATGACCTAAGTTAACATCTGTAGAATCCTAAAACCGTTCTGTGAGGAAAAAAAAAATACAATTTGATGTCTTATACACGAAAAATATAGGTGACAGAGCATTTCATTTTTCAATTTAAAAAGTTTTGGGGACATATAGATAAAGCACAATTTCCTGAAGCAACATTTGAACCTAACGGATGTTCTAAAGTTAGTGGGCCAGATTCAAAATATGTGTAGACTCTAACAGATTATATGTCCTATATAAAACTATAACATGACCCTTGCTGGGAAACTATTTGGCTCGAGGCCTGAAGGGTTTTTAATTACACTCTCTGCATGTCTATATTTATCTAGGAGGAAGTAAATTCCACATTCAATTTTAGCTGTTTTAAATTGGATAAAAGTTGTGTTAAAATGTTATCATAAGAACATAGACCAAAGTCATTTCTTTTTCTGCTAAAGTTTTCCAATTGCTAAAATAGAATCCACCATGTACAACTAAAGAGGTTTTTTTTGTTTTGTTTTTCTCATTTTAGGGATGGGGGATATAAAAGTTTGTTGGATGCCATATATGTATCATGGTTAGAAAATAAATCATCTGAAACAAAGAACTTTAAAAAAAAGTGGTTAGATTAATCTGCCCTTCTAAAAGAAGTCTTTCTAGTTCCCCATGCTTTATAAGGCCCTGTGAAATGTGTTGTATGGAGATTTGTATACCTACTTGCTGCCCAGAGTTAGGACTATGTAGTGTATTGTACTTCGAGTAAGGAAAGCCTTTGTTCAAGTCTCCCTTCTAACACTGGGTACATGAACATGGCCAAGTCAGTTGGAACCATACTTTACTCATCTTTAAAATGGGAATAATAAACATCTCTAGCACTTATTTCATATAAACTTTGATGTGCTGTATAACTTTCAGTTTTCACAAAGGGATCATTTGATTAGGCTTATTTTTTAACAGAATATTTATTCTTAAAAACTGGTCATGCTAGTCAATAGCTTTTTTCCCTAACATTTTTAATGTACTCTAATATAACCTATTCTGTTAAGTTAGCAAGTTAATACTACTGTAACAAAGTGGCACACATGAAGACCTGCAAAACATTCCTTCATCCTAATACATGTATATGCTTTACATCTTATAGTTCTTCTAGAGCCTGAAGAATAAAAGTCCATTTAAGCTTAATTTGAAATCTCAGGTATTGATTTTCCCCCTCCCCCATAACCATCTATTTATAATTTAGTTTATGATCATGATGACTTCTTGGTGATTAGTTGATATGAATTTTTTTTTTATGTTTCAATAGATACTCATAGGTCAGTTGTGGTTTTATTATGCTTTAGAGCTATTATCAGAGTTTTTTAAAAGTCATACCTGAAATGGAATCAATCCCATTGTCTAGTGTCAGGAAACATTGAAATTTTGACTTCCTCTTTATATTTCCATGTGGATGTTTGGGTTTTTTTAAGTTACTAACAAAAAGAAGCTTTAAAAAATACCTTTAGGGTAGAAGTGTAAATTAGCTAAAATAATGGTTGTTGCATATATCATTTTTTTGGTTTTAGGGTAGATCATATTTTGGGAGAGAGTAACAGATCTGACTTCTTAATCATGTTTTGCTTAGCCCTAATATAAGTCACATACAGAACTACAGAGGCAACATGGGTAGTGAATGGAGCACTCTTTAGTCCTGAGGTCAGGAAGACTTTGTTTCAAATCTTGCCCAACACTTAACAGCTCTACGACCACAGGCAAGTCCCTTAACCTCTTTGATCCTTAGGCAACTCTCCAAGACTTATTTACTAAATTATTCCAGGGTTCCCAGGAGGTCCACCAATGAAATAATAAATTCTATACATATCTGTCAATATCTTTATCTAAATCTAGCACCTAAAGGTTTTAAAAAAATTGTTTCCTCATAAGAACCTCGAGGTAGGTGATGCTCAAATTAGTTTGCATTTCCTGATCACATAGTATTTGACAATGATGAAGAGAAAGCTTAGAATATATTGCCTGAAAGGCAGAAGTCAGGCTGGAACCAAATATTTGTTGCAAGTGGAGAATCCACACATAGATAAATTGGGAATTTACTATGCATCCAAAGCTATAGACTTGTATAGTTTTAACCTATTACTAGAGAAAACTTTATTCTTAGACAATTAAGTTATATAAATGTGGTATCTTTCATTCCTGGATAGGCATTTCATTAAAAATTGTCATGTACAATGTCTTCGGTCACTTCATTGGTTAACACAAGACCTTCTGTTAAAGTTGAAATGGCACCTCTCACACATGAAAATGTGTTTGGAGGAGTCATAAAAATGAGGTGACAGTTACCACATATATAATTGACCTTTTTTTAGGAAGAGATTAGGATCTCTTATTTTATTAAGGAAAGGAACTCTGACTTTGGAAACTCCCTCTACTTATTCAAGCTAGCAACTGCTGTTGCTAGTGGCCTGGAGTGTCCTGGAGTACTGACATACTAACATAGCTAGTTTATATCAGAGGCAAGCCTTGGACCTCAGGTTGCCCACCGTCCACTATGACATGATGGCTCTTACCTTGGACAAGTCACCTAACCTCCCTGGACCTCAGTTTCTTCATCTGTATAATGATGGAATTGGACTAAGTGGTCTTTGTAGTCCCTTTCAACTCCAGATATAGTTTTCTATGCAGATAATTTACTAAGGAAAAAAAATTGGTGGCAGTTCAAAACTATGAAGTTATAAGCATGAACCTAAGAACTTATAGTGTGACGTTACTGACTGACTTACAGTAAGTTACGTGAGTCTCTTCCAAATCTAAAGATCTATGACTCTGTGAAAATTTCTAAATGACTTCAAAACAACTTCAAAGGCCCAGAAGGTGTAGCTCATCATATTTTTCACTCTTCTAGAGGTAAAGCTCATTCAAAATAGTGAAGAGGGACAAGAACAAGTTGAGCTTGGATTAACCTTGACAATTAGAATCACTATGGCTTACTTTTACAGTCATACTTTTAAAGTCACAAGGACGCTTATGAGGCAAAATGTTATAGAACATAAAATATAAATATCACAAAATTAGAATGAAAATATGGAAACTACAAACAGTTATTTTGACATTTTCCTACTATTGCTTAAACTCTTCATATTTATGAAAATGTAGAGCTATTCTATGTAAAATGGGAAGAGTGTTCAGAGTAATCTGTTTTCTTTTTAGAAAGTTGTTTTTTTTTTGCTTAAGTGACTATTTTGTTCAGCCTGGTTTTGACAATAGATGTAAGGAAGTGTTGGTGTTTACCAAGACAAAATTCTAAGTCAGTACCAGCATGGTCCAACGGAAAGAGTTCCATATTTAAAGTCAGAGAGCCCAAGTTCATATCTCAGTTACGTCACTCACTACGTGTGGCCTTAGACAATTTTTTTTAACCTCTCTAGACTTCAATTTCTTCATTGGCAAAATGAGGAGATTGGTTTAAATGACCTCTAATGTAGGTCCCTCTTGGCTCTGTCTATGATCTTATACGATCCTATACCCTTGAACGGGACTGTACATTTTTGTTCAATTTTTCTCATTGATGGAAGATATATGAGGGGGGGAAGGGAAGGAGGGAGCAGGGAAATTAGTAGCATACAGAGAAGGGAGGAGGAAGAGAAAGGAGAAGGAGGTTAAGGGGAAGAGCAAAGAGAGAAGCTGAGAAAGATCACACAAATCCAGTTGGTGACAAGATATTTAACTTTCGCCCAGTAGATGGAGCTGTTATGTAAGGTGCTGGCTTCTGGCTTTTTTTTTTTTTTTTAAACAAGCTATTTGCTGATTTGTATTAGGTACCATAGAGTGAGCCTCAATACAGGAAGCCGAGGATGAAGCCGAGAGGATACTGCAGAGGTCTCTTTGGTATATGTGTGAGGCTTTCCTCTCAGGGAGAATGCAGCAGTTGTAAATAGTTGGTAACCCTTTGCTACAACAAAATAATCGTGCCACTTCCCACTAAGGGCACGTTATCATCCAGGCTCTAGGAGATCCTGCCACCCCTCATTGCAGATGGGTGATTTTCCTCTTTCTCAGGTAAGCCAGCTGAAGGCTTGTTTCATTACAGTCCTTGGCCCCTACGTACCAGCTACCCTTTTAAAAAGAGCCTGTCGTTGTTGGCTGAGCAGGAAGTCTATTTTTGCATGTGAATCCCAACTAGTCTCCCCTCCTCTCTCCCTTCTCCTCCCTCCTCCCTCCCACCACCACCCCCTTCAACCTTCCCCAAGCTGAAATCGGGGCTGTTTTGCAGATCAGCGTTTTGATACGAGATGGGTTTTGTCAGCCTGATAGACCTTGGACATTTGCCATTTCGTGTGTTTGTCTTCTTTTTCTTTTTCTGTCATACCCAAGGTCCCTTTACCCCACCCCCACCTCCACCCTCACCTCTTTCTTCCCTGTTGATTTGGAATTGGAATCACTAGGCTCTAAATAGAGGTCATCTTGTTCCTGAGGATGAAGCAAAAACTGGAGCCCAGGTTTCAGCCCATAGGAGGAAGGCGGTGGGATTGCTTGAGAAGCCTAGCACTGCAGGGGTGTCCAGCTTCTTGAGGCCGCTGCTGTGCTTTGGACATTTGCCTCATCCCAGTTTGGCCCAGGTTGGGGGTCTTTGATATTTGGGATCCCCCCGCCCAACACAAATTGTGTGTCTGAGGAAAATAACAAAACCTAGCTCTTTGCCATGGAATACCTGATGGCAAAGCCCGACTTACTTTTAATTAGATAGAGGTCACTGCCAGCAATGATACTGCAGATGCTGCTCGGTTCATAATCTGAACCGTCTTGCTTTCCCAAACAGCACAAGTGGACATGAAGCTTTTTCAACATCTTTTCTAATATGGATTCCTTCACTCCTACCTGTTTGAGGTATGTGTATAAAAAGACTTGCTGCCTGTTCAATGTTCTCTGATGGATTTCTATTTTTTTTTTCATTGAAAGGAGATTTTCATTGGTCCTTATGAAGGAGTTTCAGATGGAGTGTTTTTTTTTAATTAGGTTAGAGTCAATTATTTAAATTCTGTGCAGTGTGTGTGTGTGTGTGTGTGTGTGTGTGTGTGTGTGTGTGTGTGTGATTGTGTCTTAAAATATTTCAGAGGTGCAGCAACAAACTTGTGGATTAACAAATGTTGTTAGGATCACACCCAGGAAATCTGGCTTCTTTTCTGTGGATCCCTGGGTTGGTTTGCAACTTTTTGATGCATTAATATTGTCACATACACAAAATTTCTCTGGAAAGTACTTGAAAATCACCCCAAGAGGCTGATGCCAAAAAAAAAAATTAAAAGGGAAAATTCCATAAAGAGTCTTGGCTGATTCTGCTTGATTAGTTTCCTCTGCCCAATTCCTGCTTCTCAGAGCAGGGACTGAGCTTACCTTTAATGTTTGCTGCAATACCTAGGCATACCAGGCTGATGCAACCCAAACTCTGAGCAGCCTCACATTTATGAGCTGTCTGACACTATATTCACATTAGCTGTACACTAGGAGGAGAATAAAAAATGGAAAAAAACTATTTAAAATCTCTCCATGGCTATTATTAAATTTGTAATTATATTTCTGGTACTATATTTCTCTTATGAGAGGAATGTGACAATTCAGGCCTTCTTCCCCATAGCTCTTTGAAGATATTTGTTGGACTGTGTCTGTTTTAGGTGCATCTTGTATAGATAGAAATGGATGACTTTATAGAGATGTACAGGAAAAGAATTTAGTTGTGAGGGTCAGGTGACATTATCAATGACCAGAACAAAGCATAAGTGGATTTTTATGTCATGTGCAGGAGAGTAAGTTTTTATTAAACTAATTGAAGTTCAATCTTTTTAAAGTTTTGCTGTTGCATTGTTTAACTGTTACTCAAATGGCAATTTGTATTGGGCCCATAACCAGAACATCTGGTATATTCAAATTGATCTGACTTATCAAATCCTAATGACAGTAATAATAACTTGGATTTATATGCCACTTTCTTATTAAAATAGCAATTTAAAATCTCCTTAGTTGTTTATTTTAACAATAAGCCTTTGAGGACTGGCCAAGAGAGAACTTTATTGTAAGAAGCATAGGTATAAGGAGTAAAATAATTATTTATACAGTATTGGAGAAGCAAATGCATCAAGCAGTTGATTGGTGGTAAGCAAAATGGTAGCCTAGCAGAGAGTGATAGACTAACTTGTCACCCAGGAAATCCTCTCCAGACACACAGACCAAAAGGAAAGAAAACAAACAAACCCCACAACTGAAAATGAACAACAACCAAAAAAAAACTGACTAGAAAACCCGATGTTGGTAACTTTGGCTTCATGCTAGGAGTGGAACATCCAGATAACTATAGAAGAATTTAAGAAGAATCCCTCTGTCTCTTTAGTTAGAAGAGGAACTTTAGGATACAAGAAAAAGAGAGAGAAGTGTGTTGAGTAATCTCTAGTTATTGCCAGTAAGGGAGTTGGACAACTGAGGAACTGCACCTGAGCCAGAGTGTCTCCTATATGTAATTATTTCTTAGACAGTATAGACTAGGCCATCTTGACATAGTTGTATTAAAATGGGGCTCTAGAATGTGAATAACTTATTTTAAGGACTGAGATGTCCATTCTGTTTGTTCAGAGTGTGACTTTTTAAACCATTATTCAACATCATTGCCCCCACTTTGCAGCTGGAAAAGTGAACCCCAGAGTATGATGCTTTCATGAAGATCACATAGCTAATCAATGAGGGAAGCCGTTTGCTGCCCATTGCATTGCTGGGGAAATAGGAGGAAGCAGGACAAGACAGACAGATACACACACATACACACACACACACACACACACACAGAGTGAGATAGAGGAACCAAGAAAAAGACCAAAAATGGTAGAGAAACTTCAGTAGGTTCTTAAGTTAATTCATGCATGCCACACATTAAGTACACTGAAATGTGGGTTTCAGACTATTACTGCTGCCCTTTGAACTTATAATTACTTGGAAATGCTGTTCAAAACTTTTCTCTGCTCAGGACATCCTGTAGGAAGATTATTCTCATGCATTCAAGACAAATACATCCTAACATTATGTTGAAATCTTGAAATCTCACTAACGACCATGCTTCTCCACACTTGCTAAAATTCTTACAAACAGTTCAGTACACATAAGATCTATAGCCAACCCCTCTGTTATATTTTCTTGCATGTCAACAACATGCCCATTTTTAAAAATCATACCAAGAAATATCTTGCATAAAGATCTTCCTCTTCCTTTTAAAAACAAAGCAAAACAACAATGTTCAGAAATAAAGAAAATACCTTTATAAAAAGAAGAGTGAAATATCAGAGTGAGCAACTTTTAGAATGTCAATTATACTGCAGTTCCTCGAATGCCATGAAGTTGGCTCCCATTTAAAAATAAAAGTCACCAGTCATTGTGATAGGAAAACAAAATATTGTTCAAAGCAGCAGACTCTACTAAAATCTGTAGAAACATACTTAATAGTTGAAAGGTGAAATGTTGAGTCAATCTATTACTTGTTGGAGTGATAAACTGCTGAGAACAAGTAATTGCTTCCCCCTCCCTCCTCTGTTCACTGAACTGATTGAATTGTAGGAATATATTGAGGTAAAAAAAAGATATATTGTTGTTTTTTTTTAATCAATAGTTTGTAACCCTCGGCTCAAAGATCCATTTGCATGTGATTATCCTCGTTGGTGGAGATTTATTATTCAATGCCCCCCCTGAGTGGGGGGCAGATTTGGTGAGACCTTGGGAGAAGTGAGATCCTACTTTTCTGGTTTCCAGCTCTGAGTGAGAAAACATGAGGCTCTAGAGTCTTTCATGTAGAGGAACACACCTCAATCTTGTCAACTTCTTCCCAGAGAAAGTCTCTTCAGTGACCCAAAGAGTCAAATTAGAGGTCAGAAGCAAAAAGACCTCTTTTCCCCCCCAGCTTTGCCCCTCGCTCAGTGTAATTGAGTAATCGATTGATTGAATAATTGATTAACAATTGAGTAATCAATCTCCACTAATAATAGAGTTCAATACAAATGAGATTTGATGCCCAAAAGTTTAATATGTGATCATTCTTATAGGCTAGGTTAATATGATATCTCAAACAAGAGCTACTTTAATACTTCAATGCTTTAATGGAGCTATGACGTCATTGATGTGGACATGCCCTCCAACATTACGTATTACATCCCATCCTTGCCTACCTATCTTGTGCTACTCTTGCCCATATAATCCTGTAAAGGTACCAAAAGAGGTCCTGACATCATGCTAGTCGCCTTTCTCACATTCTCTTGACATTCCTTTTTCAGTCATATGTTCTTTATGTAAATACCACTGGAGTCTGAGGGCTGTCCACCCGTTATCTCTCAATCTTACTTCATTAATGACCCTCACTAGTGACAAATTATTAAAGCCACACTGGTCCGTAACAGCAGAAGGAAATTGTCATGATGCCCAAGTTTATGTAATAATTAACATTTTGGAAAAGAATTTCATTTTTGTGGATAATTGGAATCTAGATCTTCTCTATTTTCAACAAAGACTTTTTCAAGTACTTGAATGTACTTTGAGAGGAAGTACCCAGCTCCATATTAGGATGGATATTGTGGTCAGCAGACTTAGAGGCCTGGAAAAAATCTTATCCTTTCCATAATGTTTGAAATAAGAATTCTAAGAATGGGTATGGCTCTCACACCTTCCCATTCCTCTCTTTCCTGGACTCAGAAAGTCTATGTAACATGCTGAGATGTTATTCAGTTGTGTTATTTGTCATGTTATTCAGTTAAAAAACAATCTTTTTATTTGGTGCTAGATATACAGAATTACAGAATCTCAGTGTTGGAAGGGAGGTCAATGGCTATCTAGGCCAATTCATGATTGAACCAGAATTCTCATTATAACATATCAGACAAGTGACTATCCAAGGTTTACTTAAAGACCTCTATTTAAGGAGATAGTTTTCCTTAGGCATCCCATTTCACTTTTGAATAGCTCTAATCTCTAGAATTTTTTTTTCCTTATATTAAGGCAAAATTGATTTCTTTGAAACTTCTAGGAAATTTCATTCTTTAAATATTTAACTTTTTAATTGAGAGGAGAGGAGAACAGGCATGTAGTTGTAGTATCCCTGTAAATTTTAAATTGATATAACTATAACTGAGAATGTCCTTTATCAGTCTGTTATGTTGTTCTTTTGCTAGGATGCAACATGGCCAAATGGATTTGTTGTAAGAGGCCTGTGAATCCTATCTGTTTTACTTAGTAGCTGTGTGGGGGTGGACAATTTGCTTAAACTCATTTTCCTGGGTAAGGATTATATTTGCACTGCATACCTAGCAGGATGGTTGTGAGAAAAGCATCATACAGTGTCCCAAAAGTCTTAGTGCAGTTTTAAGCTTCAGTAGCATTAATTTTCTATAAAAATATTATTCTGAAATACTCTACAGATATAGAAAGGGCTTATCTTTTTCCATATCAAGTTTCTACTGATTGTATATCTTTTCCTTCAGAATCATTTAAGGAAGGTAGAGAGAAGATTGAGAACTGCCAAAACTGGCTTTTTTTTTTTTTTAGACAATCTGGTTTTAGGACAGTATGGTATAAGAAAAAGAGCCTTAAACTTAAATCTCCTTATTTGTGGAGATGAAGGCCCTGCCTTATATGAGAAGTGGGGTAGAGTAGGTGAGAGGCAAGATCTTCAGTTCTCAGCAGTCTCCCTTTGGGCACTTATCATTTGGGTATTCCTGGTTTCTAGCTTCAAGAGAGAAGATGGAAGAGGTCAACCCCCTTCATGTTGCTGAAGGAAAAGACTGGATAGACATTAGAGCAGGAAGTCTCCATCATGTTGCTTATTCCCAGTTTGCTACTCTAGAGACTTTGGGGAGTTTTCCCTTCTGTAAAATCATGGTCACTCTCTCAGTTTAGCTGAGTTATCTTGCTCCCAAAAGGACACCTTCTTCATTCTATGTTGTCTGGTACATATTCTTCTTGGTATATCTCTCCTGATTTCTGTTTTGTTACAATTTAGCTAAATGGGCTTCTTTGCTATTCATTATATGTGTTTATTATGGAACTGGTATTAGGTGAGAAAAGAGTCAAGCCTTGAATATAGAGTTTGGGGACCTTCTTTCCCCCAAAATAGCGAAGTGATCAAAAATTAGATGGAACCAGAACATATCCTCTAAAATATGCAATATTTAAGGGAGTAGTTAGATATACTTTTAGCCCAGTAGCCTCTCTCTCTGTGGCCTTCAAGCTCCTGCCTCCACTCCTGGCAGGAATGAAAGTCTCTCTTCAGAGGGTAGAGAAAGGTAGAGGGGAAAAGAGGGCAGAGATTCTGCCTCTCTTCTTTGAATCACACAACAGGCCCCTTGCCACATGTGGGCTTTTCTCTATTTGTGGGTCTCATCACTCATATTGTCACACTTGTAAAATGAAACAATAATATTGGATAATCTATCTCCACCTCCCATCTCACTCCCAGGTTTGTCAAGAAGAAAGACAGAAATGCAAATAACTTTAAGCCATTGTTTGTTTTCAGGCTCTAGTTCTTCCTTCCTTCCTCCCTCCCTTCCTTTCTTCCTTCCTTTCTTCCTTCCTTCCTTCTTTCCTTCCTTCCTTCCTTTCTTCCTTCCTTCTTTCCTTCCTTCCTTCCTTTCTTCCTTCCTTCTTTCCTTCCTTCCTTCCTTTCTTCCTTCCTTCTTTCCTTCCTTCCTTCCT
>CM053582.1:305709429-305733743 GCA_028627135.1 Pseudochirops cupreus
ACTATGTACATGCTCAGCGTTGCTGTGCTTTTGCAAACACCATAAGAACACAAAATAAGTATAAGAAATCTATTCTTGCCATTGTTTTCACCTAGACATGGTTTTAGGCTTCATGCTCAATCCACGATTTTTCTGCCCTTCATTTTTACCATTAAAAAATAATATTAGGGGCAGCTAGGTGGCACAGTGAATAGAGTACCTGCCCTGGAGTCAGGAGGACCTGAGTTCAAATGTGGCCTAAGACACTTAACACAAAAAACTAGCAGTGTGATCTTGGGCAAGTCACTTAACCCCAATTGCCCTACCTTCCCCCTCCAAAAAAGCAAAAAACAAAAACAAAAAAAAAATAATAGACATTTAACTGGTTAAATTAACATTTAAATCTTATTAATTACATTTAATCAACATTTAAAATAACAAGGCAAATTAAGAATTATCCATTTTTATACATTTTTAAAAGCTATAAAATCAGACAAAATCTTGAAATGGTATTGCCACAGTTTTCTGTTTTATTGATTAATGTGGTTCTTTAAGAGATTTATTGAAATGTTTGGTTTTTAAATTTCTTACTATTACAGATTACTCCCATTTCACATCTATGGTACCTCCCCACCCCCACGTCTCCCTTTAGAAAAAAAATCTATTTTCTCTTCCTCCTACCCTACCCCAAAGGTGGGGGGGAAGGGAGTTGGTTAAGAAAAACAAAAGTTTTGTGATATATAGTTATAGTCAAGGTTTTCTTGACTGCCTAGTTCTTTGTTTACCATGTTATCTCCCCTACCAGAGCCTCTTTAAAGTCAGTGACAGAGACAGTGACTCTGCCTATAGGGCAACTTGATGTAAAGTATTAAGGCCTGTATTTGATGTCAAAGGACCTAAATTTTAATTCTAGCTTTGCTGCTTTTATTATCTGTGTGATCATGAAAAAAGTCACAACTTTTCTGAACTTCAGGTTTCTCATCCATAAAATGAGAGGGCTGAACTAGATTTAAGTCACTTCTGGCCCTAAATCCTATTCTCTTTGCATTTCCCATAGAACCTGAAAAATGACTCAATAAATGCCTGTAAAGTGAATGAATCTCCATATTGAATCTCATGTTATTTTCCAGTTTTCTTTTTTCTAAGAACCCAATTTCAATAACTGTTTTGTGATATTCCTTTACCTATAGCCTGTTCCCTCTTGCAGTGGATAGAGGACAGCCCTGGAGTTAGAAAGACCTGAGTTCAAATGTAGCCTCAGACATTTGCTAGTTGTGTGACCTTAGCCACTTAACCCTGTTTGCCTCAGTTTCCTCATCTGTAAAATGAGCTGGAGAAGGAAATAGCAAACCACTTTGGTACCTTTGCCAAGAAAACCCCAAACAGGGTCATGAAGCATCCAACATGACTGTAATGACTGAACCAACCAGCCACTATTCTTCCGGCTTTGACCAGGTTTCAACTTTTAGGATTTACCTTTTAATGGAATTGCTTTTTCTCTTGGTGTTGTCTCATTCTCCCTTTTACTTATCTCTTCTAACTTTGCTTATCTCTGCCCTTCAGTGACTATTGGCTATTTACAATTTAAAGCAGCTGAGTACAATTGATTGGAGTCCTGATTAGACTCAAGAAGAGAAGAGAGGAAAAACTATTTGATTGTGGCCGGGTTTCTATCAGGGAAGTCTTCAGCAATGTTACTGCTCAGAAATGCTCTGGCTAAGCTACCACTGGACTTGTCTTCAGTTCCAAAGAGCTGCTATGTCATGGAACCTTTCAGACTTTGGAAATCTGAGTGCATTTTAAATCTTTGAAATTTGAGAACATTCCAGATGTACTGGAAGGCTTCTTCCATCCCTGGACATCATTTTCCCTTTACTCACTTTTAGTGGTGTTTGCTTTATGACCAGCTTTTTCAGTTGCTAAATGTTCTCCTGCAGCCCAACCGTGACATCTCTAATCATTATGTATATTTTTAGCATAAACCTATTTGCTTCGCTGGAAAAGGAAAAGAAAATAAGACCTTTATAAGAAATGAAAATGGAGTTATCCCTTCTTGGAAACAAAAAAAAAAGAAGGGAGGAGGAGGATAAAGTAATCATTTCTATTAGATGATTGTAATTACCACTTAAACTTCCCATAGATTATACCAGAGTCTACCAATTACCCAAACTCTACATTGCCATTGTCAAAAATGACTGGGGTTTTTTAGGCTCATTACCAACTGTTCCCAATTATTTTAGGACAAGAATATGGTACGCTAGTAATAGTATACATTAGCAAAGGAGATAGCAAGCAAATGTCCTGGCCACAACAAAATATGGCTGTTGTGTACCGCTTGGTTTAAATCAGTAGGGACAAAAGCCAAAAATAAACCTGTTAAATGCTCCTGAAAATATCTCCATGGATTATCTTTGTTGTTAATATTTTATTTTGCTGGGCAAAACCTTTATAGATGCACAATTATCACACTAAGGACCTATGAAAGATACAAAGGGATATATACTATATCAAATCAGTAGCTTGAAAGTCATTATATTTTTTAAGGACTCAAGCACCTCACTTAGTGAAATCTGTACCAACAGATTTAATGGGACTTATGAATCAAATACTAAAATTAGGATTAATTAGGATTGAAATCAAACCAAATAACCAAGGAAGATTACAGAGTAGAATCACTGTCTACTCCCATCCATGATGAGATGTAGCCTAGATGATAGTTGTTAATTAGATTCAGGAGTAGTTGAATGGCTGGATGGATTCAAAGAGGATGCATTAATTGTTCAGTGATAACTTGGGAGGTCTCTAATGAACTGAGCTAGTGATTTCTATTCAGTCCAATGCTGTTATCAGTGACCTGGATAAAGGTAGTATACTTACTAAACTTGGTAATGGTGCAGCACTGGGAAGGTTGGCTAAAATATCAGATGGCAAAATCAGCATTCAAGCAAAAATCTTGAGCAGCCATTGGACCATTGAGCCAAATCTAATATGATGCAATTTATAGGGATAAATGCAAATTCTTATACTTGGGTTTAAAAAAAAAAACTGACTTCATAAGCACAAGGTAACAACATAGTGAACAGGTTGACTGAAAAAGATCTAGGTATTTTAGTAGACCTTAGACTCAAAGTGAGTAAACAGCATGAAAATGTCATCTTAAATGCAACTTAGGTTTTTGACTACAGTAAAAAAAAAAAGGGGGGGGTGTAATGTCCAAGAATAAAAAGACAAAAGGCCTATTTTATTCCCTGTCTTAGGCAGACAGTATTTGGAATATTGGGCTCAGCTTTTGATGTCTTCTTTTAGGAAGAACATTAATAATCAAGAGGTGGGGGAATAGAATGGAGATAGTAATTTAGGTCATTGAGTTCATGCTATCACTTAAAAGATTTAAGATAAGTTAAAGAATTGAGTATGTTTTTCTGGCAGAATAGAAGATTTGGAGGATGGGTGGTAGTCATTATCAAGTCTTTTAAAAGAATATCATATAGAAAAGGAATTAGATTTGTTGTTTAACTTCAAGAGCAAAGAGGATGAGATGGAAAGGGATAAGTTAGGCTTAATGTAATACAAAACTTCCTAACAATTAAAGCTTTACAAATGTTCAATGGGCTGCCATGAGGGGCGATGGATTCCTGCCCACCCCCTACCCTGGGGGTATCTCAGAATACTGGAAAGTTGAGTGTGTTGATTTGAGGGTTCCTTTTGGGTATAGGTTATAATACATGTCCTCTAAAGTCTTTTGAAAATGCTATAATTCTAGAGGTATGGTCTACTATAGATGCCCATGCCAGTAGGAGAAACAGTACTTGGTAACTCATAGTCTTAGGTTGGTATTGTGATTGGAAGACTTCCCACAAATCCAACTCTTGGCCATGTCTTGTTGCTGTTTAACTGTACCATTGTGGTTATAAATTTCTGTTTCTCTTCATTGTTTTGCTAAAGACCTGCTACTAATTTGTTCTAGGACTTTTATCTGCTACTTGGACTTCTAAAAAGAAAGTTTTATTCCCTTTTTGTGGCAATGCCTTGGCCTACATTGCTAGGAGCCAATCAACACATTTTCTACTCTTTTGTAGATCTGTTCCATACCTATACCCTGTTCATGCACAAAGTGCCTCCTTAGGTTGTCATCAGTACTTCTTTTTTAAATTTTATTGCCCTGCAACCCCTTTCAATAAGAAGTCTCCTAAGTCCCAAGACAGTTATTTAGTGAGTAAATGGTTTTAAACTTGGCTTATCCCTGGGGAAGCTCGCACTGAGCCATGTACATTAGTTTGAAATTCTGATAAGCAGCATTTGAATAAGGGCAATAGATCTGGTAATCTTTTCATTGCAAACTTACCACTAGGACAAAGTGTCTCATCCATTTTAGGACAGAAACTTGGAGATCATCTATAGCTATCTCATTTTAGACATGGAGAAACTGAGACTCAGAGCATTGAAGTGACTTCCCCAACATCAGTAAATAGCAGACCCAGGATTACTTGATTCCTCTTGATTCCTGACCCAACCGTTTTTTGGGTTTTTTTGGTTGTTATTTTTTTTTCTATTTCTCCACATCAGCACTTAAGAAGTTGGCAGTGCAAGTTAGTACCATCATCTCAGTTTTGCCAATGATGAAACTAAGACTCAGAGGTAAGGTGAAGTAAAGTGACTTGCCTGAGATGGCATAGTAGTGTCAAGGCCAAGACTCAAACCTGGAGCATATGACTCCAAATCTAAATCTTTTTCTACTTCATCACATGGATTTTAAGCATCTTCCAATCAAATTTTTCTAACTTCATGTGTAACCTATCATTTAATGTAATTTTTGTAACTTTATGTATGCAATTTAATGAAGTATGTTATATCTAATTCAGAAAAAAATCTACTTTTTATTTAGTAATATTTTTCTAGTAAGTCAATTTTGAGAAGTTTCTTGATTGTATTTTGCATGCTTTGGTAAACACACCAAAATTTACTACTTTTGACCTTGAAATTAGAGATAAAAAAATAGTGAAGTTGAGGAGTATCAATGCCTGGAGTCATCTTTGGCCATGTTCATCAATTCCAGGACCAAATCATTAATTAATTGTCTCCTGTGTCTTAAGGTAGTTATCTCATTAGCATGAATGAGAGGCAGCAATAGTAAATCCTTTGTAAAAAGTTTTAAACTAGTATGCTTCAACCAAGAAGTTGAAGGCAAAGAGAAGGGAATTTGGTATACCTCAAATTTCTTGTTTTTGTTAATGCTAGCAATTATAATAAGGGAAAAATTAAGGGAGAAAGTTGAAAACGCCAGCTAATATTGAAATTGTTTTTTTCTTAGCTGTAGGTTGAAATTAGTTGCTAAATAACTTTGCTGATCATCTTCTCCTGGATACTCTCTTCTGCTTTGCTTTTTACCTGTCTGAACATTCCTTCTCAATGTCTTTTGTTGACTCATCATCCACATCATAAACCCTAACTATGGATGTTCCCTAAGTTTCTTCCCTGAGTTCTCCTCTCTTCCCTCTATACTCTCTTTATCATCTCAACTTCTCCAATGGGTTTAACCATGACCTCTATGCCTATGTGGCACAATGGATAGAGTACAGATCCTCTATGCATATGTGGCACAACGGATGGAGTATCATCTCCCTAAGTTCAAATATGACCTCAGACATTTATTAGCTGTGTGATCCTGAGCAAGTAACTTAACTCTCAGTTTCTTCATCTGTAAAATGAGCAGGAAAAGGAAATAGCATACCACTCCAGTAAATTTGCCAAGAAAACCCCAGATGGGGTCATGAAGACTCAGACATGACAGAAAAATGAAACTTCTGTGCATATAACTCCCAGATCTATATATTCAGCCCAATTTTCTTCCCTGAGCTATAGTTCTGGATTACTTATAATTGTTTGTCCTTTATTTTTTAAGAGGACCAATGACATCACAAGGTGATGGCTTGGCTTGTGCATGAATTGATTTTAAGCGAGGCAGAGTTGCACAAAGCCATCAGTCTCACTCTCTCTTCCAGAGTCATTAAAGTCCAGGGACAAGACAAAAGTCAGGATGACTGGAAATGACCTGGGATGTAGTTGATGACATTAACTTCTTCAATTTCTGACCAAGCCTTAAGCACTCTACAGAACCTGCTGCCTTCATGGCCTCAGGAATAAATTGTTCTAATCTGCCCATTCTACCAAGGGAAGTCTTCACATGCTTTGGGTAGACATCCCTAAGTCACAGGTTTGATTGAAGCCTGTCAGCTACCCTCGAGCTGATTTAGCCCATCTGCTGAGACAGTTTTATTGGGGCCACTGTGCATACTATAACTTCTTGGAGCCACAGGTGACAGTAGGATAGGTAGGATGAGACTAGATTATGGAGGGCCTTTAAAAATCAGGAAGAGGAATTTAACTTTTATATATAAGAAAAATAAAACCAATAGTCTATTGAACATTTAAAGCTAGAAGTCCTGGAGACATCTTAAACTCAACATGGCTAAAACTGAATGTGTTATCTTCTCCCTAAACCTTGCCCCTCCAAAATCCCTCGTTAATATCAAAATGTCACCATTTTTCCAGTGTCAAGTTTGTCATCTCAATATTATCCTGGGCTACTGATTCTACAACACTCCACATATTTGTTGTTGCCAATTTGTAATTGCCAGATCTTGGCATTTCTACCTTCATATCTCTCCCTTCCAACCTCTTAGTCTAAGTCTTCATTGACTTTCATCTAGATTATTTCAACAGCTTCCTACTTGTTCTCCTTGCATTGTCTCTCCATCTACTCTACTCAATACTCAGCTGCCAAAGTAGTTTTCCTTAAGTACAAATCTGACCATGTGACTCTTCTATTCAACCAACTCTAGTGACTTCCTCTTGGCTCTAAGATAAAATAGAAACTCCTTGGATTAGTTTTGAAAGCCCTTCACAAATTGTCCTCAATCTGTAATTCTAGTGTCGTTGGACATTGCTCTGTCTTTTGTATTCTGCATCTATCCAAACTGGGCTTCCTTCCATTCATCACTCACTAAATTGCTTATTTTCTTGCTTTTGTACTGTATGCCCCACCATGCCTGGACATCAAAGGGTCCCTTTCTTCCTTTAAGGTGCAGATCAACTGCCATGTTCTTTATGAAGATCCTTCTTATCCCCCACATACTTATATACTGCTTTCCAAAGTATCTTCTATTTAATTATTGTGTGTATAAATGTATACATATGAGCTTTATGTTTATGTTGTATATATTTTTATATGTACGTATTATCTACCCTATTAAAAAGTGAGCTCCTTATGGCATTTATTTGGGTTTTTTTGTACTTGTATCCCTAACATTAGTATAGTATCTGGTACATTCTAGGTCCTTATAAAACCTTGTTGATTGATTGATTAATAATCAGAGTTGACTATATGTTTTTATACTCTCTGTCCAACGAAGAAGATGTTAAACTTGAGTTCAAAAACAAAAAAAAAAATAGAATCTTCCTTAGAGATTGAGGATAGAAAAATATATTTTATAAATACCTTTTCCCTACTCCCCACTGCCCACCTCTACCCATTGAAATTGGGTTCATCCTCCAAAGTCTAGGCCACATGACTTTTTCTCCTTGGAGTCTTTCCTGATCCGCAAACCAGAAACCATTTTTTTATCTTGTGAATTCTAATAGCCTGTTCTATATGCATCTGATGCATTTTCCACAGTCTAATTTTTATCTGTACATTCCATATCACTCCTGAGATGCAGATGGGGTGATAGGAGGCTGGTTTGGGTTTCAAGTTCTCACCTCACACACATACTGGCTGTATGACCACTGATAGGTCATTTAAACTCTCAGTGTTCCGTGCTTGCGTTGGATTCTGACTGATGTCTCTCTTCCTGACTTCTGACTCTCAACGGAAATGCAGGAAAATTACCAAATGACCATAGGCTGGTGCCCTTCATTATCCATTAATACCACAGCAGAAGAAAGGGGTGAACAGCTATTTCCTGCTTCAGCAACAAGTCATAGGATCATAGATCTAGAACTGGAAGGGATGTTAAGATCATCCAGTCAGGGGTGGGCTTCGAGGCCACATGTGACCTTCTAGGTCCTCAGGTGTGGCCTTTTGACCAAGTCCAAGTTTTACAAAACAAATCCTTTTATCAAGAGATTTGCTCTGTGAAGTTTGGATTTAGTCAAAAGGTCGCACTTGAGGACCTAGAGGACCACATGTGGTCTTGAGGCTGCAGGTTTCCCACCCTTGATAGTTCCACCTTCTCATTTTACAGATGAGAAAATTGAAGTCCAGAGAGATTAAATGAATTACCTAAATAGCAGAGCAGAGATTTGAACGCAGGTCTTTACTCCAAGTTTTGCCCTCTCTCCATTCATCCTTCTTTATACCATACACAGTAGTACCACCTACCCTTCCCTCTGTCTTCATTACAATATTCTGAGTTCAGTACAGTATTAACACAGGGCACTGTGTTCCAATCAGAATAACCTTGCCTACTTGGCATAGTAGGATGTCAATCATGTGATTTTATTAGAGCAAGTGTGGCAGGGAATTATGGGTCTTGGGTCAGGAATTGCCGTATTGTTTTTTACATTACGTAGATTTATCTATAAATTCTAGTAGAATTTATAGCAGGTAGGTTTGTATTCAATTTTATTTTTTGCCTTCAATTCACAATTCTGTGTAAACCTATAAAGAGCTGCTTTCTTTCTTTCTTTTTTCTTTTTTGGAGGGCAGGGCAATTGGGCTTCATTGACTTGCCCAAGCTCACATGGCTAGTAAGTATTAAGTGTCTACGGTCATATTTGAACTCAGGTCTTCCTGACTCCAGGGCTGGTGCTCTATTCACTGCCCCACCTAGCCACTCCAAGATCTGCTTTCAAAAAGATTTCAGTATCTTGCTTTTTAGAAGAATTTAGCTGAACATATAAGATCTGGAAATATAAAGACACAATAAGCATTTAAGTACCTACTATGTTCCAGGCACTATGGTAGGTGCTAGGGAGACAAAGACAAAAGCAAAAAAAGCATCGGCCCTTGAGGAGTTTTTAGTCTGCCACTGAAAGGACAAATACACACAGGATGACTTGGGAAGGAAGGCCCTGGCATCTAGGAGGAACAGGAAAAACTCGTTGGAGAAGACGGCGCTTGAACTAAGCTAGCCATTCTTCCTAGAAGGTAGCACTTGAAGTGAACCCTGAGAGCAAGTAGGGATTCTAAGCCATTGGATAAGGAAGGGCTATTCTCCAGGTAGGGGAGATAACTGGAAAGGCATGGACACAGGAAATAAAAGTGTTGTCTGTGAAAACAGTAGGAGAACGTTAATTTTTTGACTTTGGAGGAATTTTTTCATGAGGTTCAGCATCCTATTATCAAATGCTCTAGAAGGGGGAAAAGTCAGTGAACAAGGGCACAAGGTTAGAACGGAGAGGTAATTGGATATAGAGTGAGCAGAATGCTAGAATTGAAGTCACTAGGATTCAGGTTAAAATATTTGACCCTGGGTAAGTCACTTCACTTCAACTGACCTCAAATTCCTTATCTATAAAATGAAAAGATTGAACCTTGACCGTGACCTTCTAACTTTAAATCTGTGATTCTGGGAATTGAAGTGAAGGAATTAATAAAGCACTGTATTGATTGTGTGTTTCAGTTATTTAAGCCTGTCTGATTCTTTGTGACCCTATGGCATCCATGGGGTATTCTTGGCAAAGATACTGGAGTGATTTGTCATATCCTTCTTTAGTGTGTTCACATTTTACAGATGAGGAATTGAGGCAAATAAGGGTTACATAACTTGCCCGGTGTCACACAGCCAGTAAGTATGTGAATTTGAACTCAGAACTTCTTGGCTGCAAAACTCTATCCACTGTACTACCTCACTGCCCCAAATTCTGTAAATGAATCAAAAGGCCCTTTTGTATCTGCTTTAACAAGTGACTACTAAATTAAGACTCAGAACAGATTCCTTGAGTTTTTTCCCTCTTTTAAAAGAAAAAAAATTAAAAGCATAATAATTACATAATTAAAGCTTACAAGCTGCTTCCTACCTGAAGTGAGTAGTACAAGTGTTATGATTCCCATTTTACAGATGAGGAAGATGAGGTATCAAATGACCGCTCATGGTCACTAGCTAGTAAGTGTCTGGGGGGAAAGTTTTAATGCAAATCTCCTGAACCCAAGTAGTCTGACTATTGCTTCTATGCTGGGTTGTACAGTTTAGAAGTAATGGTGAGATTATAAATAAAATTAAATACTGAAATTTCTTTAAGATGTATTTGGAGAATTTGAATGTCACCATTTCTAAAAATCTATCATTCTATAATCAGTAAGAATAGTTTTAATCACAATACTGATGAAATTAGGTACTGGGTCTTCTGTAGTATAACTGTCATTTCTTTAAAAAAAAAAATCAGGAGATGGAACAGAGAATTAAAAAGTGAAACAAGTTATGAAATAGTAAAAGACCATTGTCCTGAAAATTCTGCATAGCAATCCAACATTTTCCCCTAGTATAACTGACCTAGCGCTAGATTATAATAATGATAACAAAACAGTAACGAAGTCCATAAAGCATTTTGCTTGTAATATTTTGCTTAAGCCTCACTACAAGCTGGTGAGGTAGATACCAGGAATATTATTATCCCCACATTACAGATGAAAAAAACTGAGATTTAGGAATGTCTGATGCCTTATCCATGATCACACAACTAGTATCAGCAAGGATTCAAGCCTAGGAATTCTTAATCCAAGTCTACCACTCTACTCCTACACTAGAATGCTTCCTTAGCTGGCAAAGAAAGCACTCCCCTCTTCCCCAAAACAACAACAACAACAACAACTGAGAATGAGTTGATAAACAGCTTGGTGTGATCCCAAACCAGTATCATTTCTTCTGGAAATCAGATTATAAGATTCAAAAATTAAATGACTATGCAAGATGCAATATACCTCTATCTTAGAAACTATGCAAAATGTAATATACCTCAATCTTATTTGTGAATTAAACTTTATTCATTTTGTCAAATTGACTCATACTGGTTATAAATGGTGGTGCCATGTGGTTTGAACACCTGCCAAAGACCCCAAATAACAGTCAGACATTTGTGAACTATATTTTTGAGCCAGTACAAACTGTCCAGTCAGAGACACCAGGTTAATGAAGTATAGAAAATATATCCCAAAATATGCACGTGTATATATTTGGGAAAGAGTGAAATGAGAATACTTTGCACGTTATATACCATATTGATTTTGGATGGGGAGGTCCCCATCTGTGACATAGGGAATGACAATGACATAAGGGAACTCCCAAATGATGACTTTCTATAATAAGATTGACAAAGTTCTCTGAAATGTCTTAAAGGATTATTTGTAGCATGGAAAGTGTTCAGTGATTTGTCCAGGGTTGCAGAATGGGTCAGAAGCAGGATATTAATACAAAAAAGTTAATTGGAATTATCTGTGAAAATCCCACTGAAAAAAGTTAAAGGACAAAATCAAAGTTTAGAAGTAGAGCTTGAAGCCACCAAATGTGGGCTTGGGGAGGGGGATAGAATACCCATAGTCATGCTATTTATAGCTTTCAGGCCCAGACATTCAGTGAATTTGAAAATCCTGGAAAGAGTTATGCTGAGACTTACAAATGATGCTAGACAGCAAATTTGATATTGTCCTGGAATGTGATATGCCAAAAAAAAGGCTAATGATATTTTAGACTCTATATGTCAATGTGTCATTACAATACCAAAGAGGCAATAGCCTGATTTCCAATTCCAGCAAAAATCATAATGCTATCTGAGAAATGTAGAGTTTCAGGTTTTATATGACTTTAGGAATTTGAGGGACGAGAGCAAAACCAGTGCAAAAGCTAAAGAATCTAATTTTGTAAAAAGATACCTGAACATAGTTAAGAAATAGCTAAAAGGCAAACAGTAAGATGAGAAGCAGAAAAAAAAAAGTAGGAGTGTGATTCTCACTTAAACTTCTCCATAGAATACCCAATGTAATGGTTCCAGGTAGGGTACTTCCTCTGTGGGGAAAACCCTTTGTATCAGAAACTGGTCTTTAAGAACTGCCTGCAACACTAAGAGGTTTTAATGACTTGCCCAGAGTAAAAAAAAAAAATTTTTTTTAAAATAGTATATGCCAGAGGAAGAATTGATTTCAGGTCTTCCTAACACCAAGAATGGTCCTCTGTTGCCTGTGGTATATTAAATATAAATATACATCAACCGATAAACATTTATTGTGTGCCTACTATATGCCAGGCACTGTGATAAATACTGGGGATACAAAAAGAGTCAAATGATAGTCAAGTGGGAGGGTCAATATGCAAACCAGTCTATACAAAGCAAACTATAGAGAACATAAATAGGAAATAATTAACAGAGGAAAGGCATTAGTGTTAAGAGGGGCTTGGGCAGGCTTCCTATAGAATTTAGTTGGAACTTAAGGGAAGCCATGGAGGTTGGTGGTTGAAGCAGAAGAGGGAGAGCATTCCCGGCATGAGGGACAGCCAGACAGAATGCCCAGAACTGAGAGATGGAGTGCCTTGCTCAAGGAGCAGCCAACAGGCCAATGTCACTGGAGAGAAGAGTACCTGTTGGGTGATAAAGTATAAGAAGACAGGAAAGGTACCTTGGGACTAAGTTGTAAAGGAATTTGAATGACAAATAGAGCATTTTATATTTGCTCCTAGAAACAATAGGAAGTCATTGGAGTTTATTGAGTTAGGGAGTGACATGACTGAACCTTTGTTTTATGAAAATCATTTTAGTGACTGAGTGGATAATGGCTTGGAGTGGGGAGTGAGGAGACACTTGAGGCAGGTAGACATCCCAACAGGCTATTGCAATAATCAAGGTGTGAAGTAATGAGGGCCTATACTAGAGGGATGGCAGTGTCAGAGAAAAGAAGGGGTCATATTTGACAGAGGCTGCAAAGGTAAAATTGACAGATCTTGACAATAGCTTGAGTATGAAGGATGAGACATAGTGAGGAATACAGGATGACTCCTAGGTTGCAAACTCGAGGGATTGGGAGGATGGTATTACCCTATTCAGTAACAGGAAAGGTAGGAGGGAAGAAGGGTTTAGGGGGAAGGATAATAAGTTCTGTTTGGTATATATTGAGTTTAAGATCCAGTTTGAGATATCTGAAAGGCAGCTGGAGGTACAAGGTTAGAAGTCAACAGGGGGATTGGGGCAGGAAAAATAGATTTGAGAATCATCAGCATAGAAATGGTAATTAAAACCATAGGAGCTGATGAGATTACGAAGTGAAGTAAAGAAGAGGGCCCAGGACAAAACCCCAAGGGATACCTATGATTATAGGGTATAATCTGGAGGAGGACCTAGAAAAAGCTACAGAAAAGAATTTGGTTAACTAGGTAGGAGGAAAACAGGAGAGTGTGGTTTCCCAAAAGCATTTTATATGTAGATATAGACTATATAGACATATACACATATATGTGTGAATAGATATATATAGAGAGAGATAGATGTAATGATGCTAACAGTGATTTTTATGACTTTTTGAAATGACATATTTATTTGTGTTTGTTTTAGACTCTGATTTATAATTTTTTTAAGGATGAAAAGCTTCTAGGGATAAATTTCCTGTACTAATGCACCTTCTCTGTGACTTGTAATTTTAGACAGTTATCTGGGACCTTGAGAAGTTAGATGACTTGTCCAGAATCACATAGCCAGCATGATTCAGAGTGAGGTGTCAAGAGCAGCACCAAGGTTTTGAGCCTGGGTGACTAGTAGAATGGTGGTATCTTCAATAGGAATAAGAAAGTTGAGAAAAGTAGAGTATTTGGAAAGAAAGATAATGAAATCTGTTTTGTGTGTGTTAAATTTGAAACGTCTAAAAGGAATTTGGTAATGAGAGACTGGAACTCAAGAAATACACTAAGGTTATATATGTAGATATGGGAATTATTTGAAGAGAGATGGGAGCTGATGATATAACCAAGTGAGATAGTATAGATGGAGAAGAAGGCCCATGAAAGACCTGTGATTATGGATGTAACCTGAATAAATTCAACAAAGGACACTGAGAAAAAAGATAGTCAGATAAGTAACAGGAGAACCAAGAGAGAACAGTGTCATAAAAACCTAGAGAGGAGGCATTATCTAGGAGAAGGTGATTGACATTGTCGAAGGCAGCAGACAAGTCAAGAAGGCTAGACATTGAGAAAACACCATTTGATTTTCCAATTAAGAGATAATCAGTAACTTGGAGAGATTAGTTTCAATTGGATGATGAGATAAGAAGCCATATTATGAAAGTTTTAGAAGAGGAGAGAAAGTGGAGGCAACTAGTATAGAATGTCTTCTTATGAAGTTCAGGCAGGAAGGGGAGAAAAGAAATGATAATAATTAGTGGAGATGGTCCAATCAAATGAGGATTTTGCAAGGATGGAGGACACATGGGCATATCTATAGACCCCAGAGAAGTAGACAGTAGAAAGGGAGAGATTTAAAATTAATGACTGGGACTGATACAGGGGCATTGTGCTGGATAATATAGGAAGTGATGAGATCAAGGGAGCATATAGAAGGGTTTGATTAGGCAAGGAGAAAACCCACCCATGTGATATAGAAGTGAAGGAGTAGTTAGTCTTCTGAGTGATGTGAGATGAGGAAGATAAAGGAGGAAGTTCTCAGTGATTGATCTCTTTTTTTAAGGAACTATTAGACAAGGTAAGGCAGCTAGATGATGAAGTGGATAGAATGCCAGGCCTGGAGTCAGGAAGATGAATCTTCCTGAATTCGAATCTGGCTTCAGACACTTTCTAGCTGTGTAAAGTTATTTAATCCTGTTTGCCTCTGTTTCAACATCTGTAAAATGAGCTTGAGAAGGAAATGGCAAGCCATACCAATGTTTCTACCTAGAAAACCCCAAATGGGGTCATAAAGAGTCAGACACTACCGAAACAACTGAATAACAACAAATTAAGCAAGGTGCTTACCTGAAAAGGTGAGGGAGGGGTGATGTGGGAGACTTTGAGTGAAGAGAGATGAAAATGTTTGGAAAAGCCACTGTGGTAAATGGGTTAGCAAACTGATTACAGAAGTACAAAAAGATTGCCTTGCTACACTGAGGACCTAGTTGAATTCTTGCAGCATAAATGTGTAGTGGACCTAGTCAGCCAGTTTCGTTATTTTAATCAACACATTAATAAGAGGGAAGGAGACAGATATTGGGATTAATCCAAAATAAGGTTTGGGCAAGGTTGGGGAAGAGGACAAGGGGAGAGGTGTCGCACTCAAATAGGAAAGGGGGGACACCAAACTGTACACAGGAATTCCTGTGGGCCATACACTGACTTGAAAAGCTGCATCAAAACACTATATATGTTCTATTATATTTTTATTTAGTTTGTTAAGTTACAATTACATTTTAATTTGATTTGGGCTGTGCTCCAAAGTATTATGGGCCAGCTGCCCATGTATTTGACACCTCCGGTGGAGAGAATAGTGGAGCTGACCTGATTCATCAAGAGATCAAGATAGAAAAAGGAAGACAATGTGGTTACTGTAGTGAAATGGAGTGTGGAAGGATTGGAAATCATGGTGATGATGAATAAGCTTAATGATTGCAAAGCATAGGAACAGATGAAATGATAAAAGATCAAGGTCAGATAAAAGAATTTCAATGGTGAACATGGAAGTGGAATACTTGTGGGGTAATGGCAGGATCAAGGTTATAGTCATCTATGTGTGTAGCTGATGTGAAAGGGAAGAATAGGTCAGGAAAGTTGAATGGACTGAGGTATTGGGAGGTTAGGGCATTTGAAGAGGCATCAGTATGTATATTGAAATCCCCAAGTATAGGAGTAGGAGTTTTAGTAAAGAAAAACAAACCTGTGAGACAGACACTCAATTTATTGAAGAAGAAAGAATTCCTGAGTGTTGATAGATAATAACTACTAGGGTCCGGTTTGGATAATAAATTTAAAGAATGTCGAGCACAAAAAAGGAAGATTACTGAATGATGGGAGGAAAAGGAGGAATCTGGAAATGGCAAAGGAGAGCAAAGAATATCTGAACTTTTTCACCGTGACCCACGAGTGGGGGATGTGAGTGAAAGTGCAACTAGAACAGATGGCCAGGGATGCAGTGTGACCAGGAGGGGGCCAGGTCTCAGTGAGAGCCAAAAGAAGCAAGGGACAAAAAAAGGAAAAAAAAAAAGTTTCTTAATGAGATCAGGCATTCCAGAAAGTATATTGGAAGGATTGGGTGTATCTGGAGTGTGATGTTGTGGGAAATGGTAGAGATGAGAAGGATGGAAGTAAGAAATATGATAGTTAGGGATGGGGAATAGAAATTATACATTAGAAGCCAAGGGTTCAGAATCACTGGGATGGGAAGAGAATGAAAGCATGAAAAAAATGCTAAGCATTGAGTTGAGGTAAAAATCTATGGTTGGAGAGAAATCCACTGAGAGAAGCAGGTGTTTAGATTGTTCAAAGTTCTCCTTCAAGATCCAGCCTCATACATCCTTTTTGGTGGGAAGGGGATGATAGTGTTTGCCTGCATCAAGAAGGCACAGAACTGCAAACCTGTATCCTTAGGGAACTGGATTCTGAGCATTTTAATTGTCTAGTCTCCCATTACAAGTGTTTGAATGGTCTGTAGAGTGCTTTTCCTCACAAGAATCACATGAGAAAGGTAGCAAAAGGTTTGGTTTGGTTTGTTTTTTTTTTAATCTCCTTTTTACTGGTGTGGGAGCTGAGGCTTTAGGGGGTTAAGTGAGCTACCTGTGGTTACACAGCTAAGTAAATCTCAGAGAGGCTTTAAACCTAGGTCTCTTGAGACTCCATATCCACAACTCTACTATAAGTAAGCAGAGGTGGAAAATAAGAGGTAAAAAAATAGGGAGGGGATGACCTGGTTCCCACATTCCTTCTACCTCTGTAAAGACTTCTGTAATGATACTAGAATTGAATCCAGGAACTGATTAATTATTGTCCTTAGAAGTGATTCCATTGCTAACTTTTCCCCCTGTCACTAACTTTAACCTTCACAATGACCTTCATCATTTTATTCATCTCTGAAAATTTTATCAAGATGCCAGTTGCCAATTACATGATTGGCATTTGGTATAAAAATAACTTTTCTTTTTTCATGACATATATTATTATCATTGAGGGTTTTTATAGCACATCATAATTAGCCCATCTGTGAAAAGTAAGAGGTTGTACTAAATGATCTCTAAAGTCTCAATTCTTGTGGTCTGAAATTATAAAATTTAGGAAACTATGAGCCAACCAGGTGGCACAGTAGATAGAGTGATGGACCTTAAGTCAGGAAGACCTGAGTTCAAATTCAGCCTCAGATACTTCCTAGCTGTGTGACCCTGGGGAAGGTGCTTGGATGAATCTGCCTCAGTTTCCTCAATTGCAAAATGGGATAATAATAGCACCTGCCTCTCAGGGTTCTCATGAAGATCAAATGAGATAATATTTATAAAGCTTTTAGAATAGTGCCTGGAACAGAGTAGATTTTAATAGATACTTGCCTTCCCTCCCATGACATATTTCACAATTGCTTTAATAGTTAGTACATTATTCATTTTTTGGACTAGACCTCTTTTTTGTTTTTGATTTTCTTAATTTCATAGGTAAACCTAGTGAGGAGCTTCCTCTACCAATTCAATTGTCATCTTCTCAGCATCTTATAGTTTTGCTAGTTGCCTGGGGCACTGAGAGGTTAAGTGATTTATCTATGATCATGTAGCCAGTATGTGGCAGAGGATTTAAACCCAGGACTTCCTAACTCCAAAGCCACTATCCATTCTACCATGCAACTTCTTCCCTTCACATAGATTAAAAAATGGAGGTCCAGAAAATTTCAGGCCATGCATCAGGGAGGTAGTAGGAAATGAGACAGAAACTCAGAGATGTTGACTTCAAAGCTATTCACTTTTATTCTCTTGTTCTTGTCCCCCACCCCCTGCCTTCATGCTCCCATTTTGGTCTATATTTGGGAAAGAGACCTCAGATAACTTCCTCTGGGGCTTGGATTAAGGCTGCAGGTCACTTTTCCACTTCCAATACAGTTTTGCTGAGAGAAAATGGCCTTCTGCGCCAATCTATTAATATTCTCAGTCACTTTCTTCTTATTTTTAGAAATAAATGCTAAAGAATTAAAGCACATTGTGCAAATGTCTGCCTAGAAGTTATTGCCTAATCTTTCTGCTATTACCAGCATTTTAGAATGGCAATAAACTCCCTCATATTCTCTTTTATTTTAAGTAAATTATAACACATAGCCATTCTAATCAAGAGTTTTCCAAGTGGCTAAAACTGGCCATTAAAAGTACATCTATATTAAGCACATTTAATGCTAACCACTATCATTGTTCTTTACCAGTGTTTAGTCTTCCTTGAAACAGTGCTATCAGTGGAGTGATTCTTACATAGCATGGGTCAGTGTAAATAGTACCCAGTGTGGAGTTAGAAGATCTGAGTTCCATTTGTTTTGCTACTTACTAAATATGTGACCTTACATTAGTCATTTAATCTTGCTGGGCCTCACTATCTTTATCTGCAAAACAAGGGGAATAGACTACATGCTATTCAAGTTTCCTTCTGGTTCTAGAACTGTGATGTTATAATCCTAACAAAGAAGCAGAGATTCACTGAGCATTTGAACCAAGAAGGACTTAAGAAGTCATCTTGTGCAATTCCTTCATTTTATTAATGAAGGAACAGTCTTAGAGGAGGGGAAATGATTCATCCAAGGTCATACAGTCTTAACCCATGGGCCACCTCCCATCCCCCAAGGCTCTGGGTTTATAGATCTGATCCTGAGTAATAATCCACCCTGCCAATCCCCAGGCTAATTTTTTCTCTTCACTCATTGCCACCATCTAAAGCAGTGGTTCTCAACCTTTCTAATGCCACGACCATTTAATACAGTTCCTCATGTTGTGGTGACCCCCAACTATAAAATTATTTTCGTTGCTACTTCATAACTGTAATTTTGCTACTGTTATGAATCGTAATGTAAATATTTGATACACAGGATGTGTTTTCATTGTTACAAATTGAACATAACCCACAGGTTGAGAACCGCTTGTCTAACGGTTCCTCAAGGAAAGTCTCTTAGTATTTCTTACATATAGCTTGTACCTTTTTTCCAAAAATGTAAGTAACAAGAACATGGCTCCCATACAGGAACTTGAGGTAGCGATGTCTAAGGACAGGAGAGACTTTATTATACCACACAGAAAATGCCTAAGACCCAAAGGACTCACAAGAATCCATAAACATATGCAAATACATAAATTTCTCAAATAGCCAATAAACTTCCCTTGAAAAGGAAGAGAATGCAGGTTATTATCAAGACAATTGGCATTCTAGTGAGTTCCTCTTTCCCACATGTTCCTATCTATACCCTCCCTCTTCCAACATTCTGAGACTCGTAGTACCACCCTGTGGTTACATTTCTGATGAAAAATAAACATATTGCAATGACTTCTTGACAAGTAATGCACTTTCCCATGACACTGGCACTGCCTGAATAACTGATTCTAATCATGGGAAATGGCAAAATATAGCTCCCTCAGAGCTGGCTGGTGTAGAGTACTCGGGCAGAAAGACCTAAGTTCAAATGTGGCCTCAGACACTTACTAGTTGTGTGTTCCAGGGCAAGTTACTTAACCTCTGATCTTCCTCAGGTTTTTCGACTAATAAAATTGAGAGAATGAAAGCACCTACTTCCCAGGGTTGTTGTAAGGATCCAATGAGAGAATATTTATAAGGCATTCAGAACAGTACCTGGAATACTGGTGCTTAATAAATGTTTCTTTCCTCCCTCCCTCCCTTCTTGTTTCTCTCCCTTTTTATGGCTTTGCTCTTCAAGAAGGTGCTAACAAGAACCAACGGGGATGATCTTTTTCTTCAAGAAGAATGATGTTTAGGAATGCCTCTGTCTCTAGAACAGCCAATACCCAAACTCTCACACTTGGCAAATTGGCAATTTGAGGTCACCCATAAAATAATCCCAGGGGTGACACTATTCAGGAAATCTTCCTTCTCTAACTAGGAAGCTGGACTCCTGTATCATACTTCATAAGAAATCAAAATGTCCTCTCCCTCACCCAAGTCGTTGGGGTTCGGAAGCATCCATGCCCTTCATTCTCAGGCAGGGAATGGGAGGGTAACAGTGTCCTCCATAGGCCACCTTCCTCCTAATTATAGGCAGGATTCTCTACTATAATATGATCAAGGAAAGAGCAAAAAGATAAAAAGGCCAAGACTTGTCTCCAAGTTGTAAATTCCTACAAAGGGCTGTCACTTAGGATAAGTCTTATCCCCTAAACCAAACCAGCCAGTCATTTTGAGGGCAGTCCTAGCAACTGGAAATTAGTAATTGTTAGCAATGGGTCAATGGGTATGACCATGCTCTGAGATGTGCAAACATACAGAACTTTTACCTTTACTAGCTTTTACCTTTCTTTGTATCCCTAAGACTTAGAACAATTCCTAATACTTAATAAATGTTTACTGATTGCCTAACTTATTGTTGCAAACCTTACCCAGCAACTGTAAATATCTTGTAGTTGACCCCTTTCATTTGCTTTTACAACACTAAAACTGTAACTCAGGGCTTAGGACTCTCAGTCCAGTGTATTCTTCACTCTGCCATGCTGCCTCAAATAAAATATGTCTTCTAAAATATCAGAAAGCCCAACCATCTGATCATGTTGAAATCTAATGTAGAATCGCCATTTGAGCTCAAACTTCCTTAATATTTGCTTGGCTTCTATTAGTGAGAGAAAGGAAAGAGGGGGAATGGAATATACATTTATATAGTACCTACTATGTGCCAGGAACTTTGCTAAGAGTTTCACAAATATTGTCTCATTTAATTTATCTCTACTAGAGACAGCATCTGATATGTCAACTTCTCAATAATCAAAGCGCATCTCTCAGTGTTCTGAAACAGTGAACATTTCTTTCAATTTTACTTCAAATAAGGCATTATATATATATGTGTGTATATATATATGTGTGTATATATATATATATATATATTTCCCAGACCCAAATTTTATGTTCAGAATTATTCATAGTGAAACTGAACGCTATAGAAAGCTATCTGGAATGGTCTTTCATTAGGCCATTTGATAAAATAATAATGAGTACATGCTCTGATTGCTAGGATCTGATATATAAACACATGTTAAAACAACAACAAAAAAAGGAGAGTAGTATATGTAGTAGAAAGGGAGAATGGGAAGGGGAGAGAAACCTACACTTGTGGCCATTACAATCTTGTCCTTTTCCTTGGGCCCCATAAGAGACAGCAATATATGAACTTGTGGTCAAAGTACTATCCAGTGGTTATACACCTAATCAGCTACCATTGCTAATTTCTGTTATTATGTTATCACCAGTGATTACCAGGGTGCTCTGAAAATAGTAAACACTAAATGTTTTTTATCATTCATCTATCCATCTTCTCAGTCATTTTGTGGTACCATCAATAAATAGCATTACTACTCTGACTCAACATTCCCTAAACTGTAAAAAGAAACAAAACAAACAAAGCCCAGATATGCTATTCGTACAATACTAGTATTGCATTCAGAAATCTTTCTTCAAATACTGAACCATCCTTCATAGGTTTCTGCCTAGACTCAAATGTCTAACATTGCTAGTAACCATCATTAGAACTAATACAAGGAGGCATTCTATGAAGAGTTGTGACTCCAGTACTCTGATGGATCTATGATCTCACTGATATGGAGATTTCACATAATAAGGCATCTGTAGTCTAGTCAGTATATATCAAAGCACTGATGTAGGTACCAGTATTAATAAATAAAAGGTATAGCAACCTTGAAACACCTGGGAGACTCATAAGATTCTGAATGAAAAAAAGCAGTAAGTTGGATGCAATAGTCTTACCATTTAACACCATTGTTATATGAAACTAAGAGGTGCATCATAGAATAGTAGGAAGAGAGTTACATTTGTAGTCAGAAGATAATTCCAGTACTGTTTATGGGACTTAGTGGCTATTTGACTCTAAGTCAGTTCATCTCTCTAATTCTCTATTGCCTGTCCTATAAAAATTAATGTTACTAATACTTGTACTTTCCACCTCAAAGGACCTAGTGGACAGCATTGTTGTTATTTTAAAATACTTTATAAATGGGAATGATGATTATCCAAGAAGGAATAGTGTGAAAATATCTTTGGTATACTTCTTAGGTATAACAATAAATATCTCAATTTTTAAAAATCTGCTTGTTTCATATGAAACTGTGATCTTTTAGGATAATAGCTATACTCCTTACAGGGGATTCAGGGCTTTCTGTAATATGGAATCGTCTTATGTTTTCAGCCCATTTCATCCTAATCTGCACATGTAGCCAAACCGAACTACCTAGATAACCTTTGTAAACTTCTAGCACCTTGCTACCTCTCCTATTGTGCTCATACCATTCTCTGTGCCTGGAATACCCTTTCTGCACCTCATCTCTGCTTATGAAATCCTATCTAGCCTTCAAAATCCAATTCAAATGATACCTCTTTCAGAAAGTATTCCTTGACCCACTTCCATTAAAATTATTTTTTTCTTCTGACCTTTGTATCACTTGTACTCTTATTCTATTCTACAATATACTTATTGCATATTTATTTCATAATAATGCATATTTTTGTATTCCTTGTCTGACTCTTATCTTCCTCCCAATAGAATCTAGTCAGTATACATTATAAATTCCACATGGACTTACATTGTCCTCAGTGCTTAAAATAGTGCTTTATATACAGAAAATAGTGGGTGCTTGATAATAAATAGTTGTGGAATCAATGAATGACCACAGATATTTTTATGGTTCAGTTTTGAGCTTCTTTTATTGATGTGCTATATAAATCTCAATTTCCTTCCATGTCCAAGGATAACCCCAAAACAACTACACCAATCTTAAATGAGAGGTACAAAGAGTGATGTGAGCAAAATAGCAGAAGTAGCAAAGTTCTAGTTTACGAAAGCTATCCATGTAGTTCAACTTGGCTGTGTGTATAGAACAGGATGAAATAGGCTGAAAACTTAAGAAGATTTCAGATTGCACAGGACCTTGAATCCCAAGTAAGAACTATGGATATTATTATAATCATAATAATGAGCCTTTGAAAGATTTGAAGCAAAAAAGTAAAACAATCAGATATGTGTAAAAGGAAGATTGATCAGATGGTATTATGAAGGATAGATTATAGGGGAGAGAGACTGAAGGTGGATGGATCCATTAGAAATTCATAGCAGTAGACCAAGAAAATGTTAATGGAAGCCTATATTTAAGTGGTGGCCATAGGAATAGAACTAGGAGAGAGAGGAGATTGATTGGAGGATCTATTGGACAGATAAAATTGCCAGGAATAGAATTCTGATCAGATATGGCAGGAGAGGAGGAGAGAATTAAAGATGACATTAAGATTTTAATGGGGAAATGGTGATTTGGGGAATAATGGTAACAATGGTAGAAACATTGAAGTCAAGGAGAAGAGGTTTTGAGGAAAAGTGATCATTTTAGTTTAGACATGACAAATTTGAAGTGTTGCTAGCATAGCCAGGTAAGGGTTTTTTTGAGAAATTATAAATTTAAGTAAATGAATTATTAATATAATTGATAAAAAATATCACCTTCAGTAGAGGATATATAAATATTTACTATTCATTTGTTTAGGAGGAATTCTCTTTTTTGTAGACAAAATTATTTCAACCTTATCAGTATGTGTTAATAAAGGTTTTTACTTACATAGTCATCAAATTATACTGAAGATTGTCAATAAATGTCCCTAGAAGTGGAATTGAACTGAATTAGAAATACATAACTAGCAGGAACCTTAGAGGTAATCTAGTACAAACTCCTTACTTTACAGATGAGGAAACGGGTACAGAGAAATGAAGTGACTTTCAAATAGTTTACGTTATCATTAGAGTATATTTCACACAAATAGAGTGTATATTTTGCTTGTGTTTGCCATTCTTGGCTAAAGATTGAGCACTGGTTACTGTTTCCAGCAGGGAAGAACAATTAACAAATACACTAAGACTGGTATTTCATCCCAGTGCCTTGGCATTCAATGAATGTCTATTCATTTCTCTGTTATATGATAATTTTTGAAGGAATGGATTGAGTTTCACATAAATTTGATACAATGATAAAAATTATTAAGATATAACTCAAGTGGGTGGAGCCAAGATGGCAGCGTAGCAGCAGCAACATATCGCAGCTCTCACATAGCCACCCCAAAATACCCATAAAACAGGACTCTAAACCAATCCTAGAACTCCAAAACGCACACAAAGATACTTCCCACTAAAGTCAGCTC
>CM053582.1:305734243-305754060 GCA_028627135.1 Pseudochirops cupreus
GTTACATATTCTTCAAGTTTTAATATCTTTCAAGTGAAATTCAGTATATGAGCAGGTGTCACAGATGTTTTTGCATATATAATTCACTTAATAGTGATTCTAATCATAAGTGTATTTGGAAACATACTTGAAAGCTGTTTCTTTAAAAAGTTGACTTTATCCATTCCTTCCTTCTACTTATGATTTCTTTTTCAAATGGAAACTACTAGGGAAAATAAATGGTTATTTAACATATATTACAGTGATATAACAGCCGGGATTCAACTTCCTGTAACTGTAGAATATTTTAAAGTTAAAAAAAAATCTTAAAATACTTCCCACTGTGCAAGAAGAGTCTCAATAGACACAAAATGACGTTAGCATAAATGACATTAAACTAAGTGCATTTAACATTCTTACTTCCAAACTGACTTAATGTCCTAAAAAGTGAGAATTAGTAAGAATAAGTCTTTCCATAATTGCTGGGATCAAAAACTAACTTCTTTAAGAGAAAAAAAAAGTTATAACCTAATATCTGGTCTGCAAATATTTCCTCCTTTTTTGGTGTGCACAAATGAAGACAAAGTACTCTGTATCTTCTCTGGAGGGAACCCAGCAGAACCATTCACTTTAGGCAATCTATGTTGTGTTTTCTTAGAAAAACTACTTGCATTTTGATGTGCTGAAAACAATCAAGACATAAGTGGGAATGTTCCATTCATTGTCCCTTTAGTAGCTGTACCTGAAACATGTAAGAATAAAATGAGAAATTATCTGAACTTCTAGTGAGTGTCTTTTTATTATTGATGTACAGCGCTGAATTATTATCAATGAGTAAGTTAGTGTCATGCTTTTTAGTAGGAACCTCTTGCTACTGAATTCAGCAGTAGGGGAAGTGGCCAGTTTGTTGAAAGTCTAGACCAGAAGTGGGAATCCTTTTTCCTGCATTGAGCCACTGATTCAATGAATGAGAATAAAGTGTCATGTTAGTAAAAATCAGCTTAATTAAAACACACAATATTCCCTTCCTCTTAAGTTAGGAACAAGGGCTATAAAATTCATCAATCAATGTATAAATAATAGCAGTATATTTCAATTTTTTATTATAACTAATTAATCAATGGGGAAGAGGAAATGAAGGTAGGAAAAGAGAGAAAAACAGAAAAAAGAAAGGGAAAGATAAACACACATATATAGAATCATGAAGAAAAAGAGCATGACAGAAAAAATTGAGCACCCAAAAAGAAAAAAAGTACAATAAATACTGATGCATCCACACACAATACATATATATAGATACTGAAAAAGACACACAGAGATGCAGAAAAGGTTTGAAATATATATTTTTAAGTCAATATTATTTAAAATTTAAACATTAATATTTAAAGTCAATAAGAAGTCACAGAATGTGTGTTATCTTTTTAAATGACTTCTTAATATTGAAGTAGAAATGTTTTGTTTTTGTTTTTTGTTTTTGCTTTTTTGGAAGGCAGTTAGGGGTTAAGTGACTTGCCCAAGATCACACAGCTAGTGTTAAGTGTCTCAGGCCAGATTTGAACTCAGGTCTTCCCTACTCCAGGGCTGGTGCTCTATTCACTGCACCACCTAGCTGCCCCTTGAAGTAGAAATATTAAAAGACCAAGGGATAGTGAGTTAATAAACTGTGAAATTGAAATGTTAAATCCATTTAAACTTTCTCAACACAAAACTGGTATTAACAAATTTAATTTCTATATTTTCATATATTTTTCTTTACATTTAAATTTTTGTTTTCTGAAATGCCTTTTAAGATTGAAGTACCCATTCATGTTTAAAAGCAATTTAACTATTTGACTAATTTTCATAAGTATAATTTTATCTTTAGTAGAAATATTTCTTAAAACTGTTTCTAAATTATGATAGTTAAAAATAGTAATTTATTTAAAAATGATAATTGTATTAAACAAAAACTTTGAATCATGAATAGTAGTCATGGCTTTCAACTTTCAAATATGTTTATAAAAGAGAAGCTTCAGTCATTTTCCTTGATTCTTTTGCTTTTGAATGCTGCTCAGACATATTTCATTATGAATGATAAAATGTTTGGGTATACTTCACAGAATAAGTTATGTGATATATGAATTTTTAAGTCTCTTAACATGTAACATCGATATGTAGATCATAGACCCTAGGATTTGGAGCTCATTTTTAAGCTTATCTATTCCAAAACCCTATTTTATAGAGGAGGAAACTGAACCCTCTTGTAGGCTATGATTTTTGCAAAGCATTTAAACACAACTTAGAGATTTCCCTTTTATTTTTCATTTATCTTAGTTATGACATAACAGTTTATACCTTTCCTCACAGGTAATTAATGTGTGTTAAAGACTCAATTAGGTTCAAGTAAGAGTATTTCCTTTCTATCTTCTGGCTAGCATCTCCCCAAGTACAGGGGAAAATTCTATAATCTTAATAAAATAGCGAATCTATTTTTTTAAAACCAACATATTCATTTAAATACCCAAATTATTTTGCTCATCATTTTAGAAAATAATTTCCAAACTTAGAATAGTGTTCATATGATGCTTATTAACTTTAACTTGAGATACTTCTTAGAATTTGGATAGGTTATATCTGAAACAGCCAAACTGAATTTGAATATGTCTAACTTCCTACTTGAACTACCATGTATAACTTCTCTACTATTTCATAGCAACTGGTAGACTCAGGTATTTTAAACCATTAAGACCCTGGTAGAATTCTTCAAGACAAATACTTGTTATATTGCATTCTCATGAATGGAAACCAAGCAATTTTCCAATCTGTGCATGAGAACAACAGAAGCTCTAGAGTTCTAATTGCTTTGGGGTGGGAGTGGGGGAGTGGGGCAGAGTTGAAAGTCATTACATGCAACATAAAACAAAGGCAAGAGAAGTGCTAGCAACTATTGCTTTAGTCTGAAATTTTGTTTTCTTTGATAAGAAATTATAGAAAAAAAATTTTTTAAGATGTCTATGAATTTGCATATTAAAGGAGTTACACAAGAATCAATTATTGAAAAACTGTTGATAATGAGTCTGAGTTTTTTAAAAAAAGTCTGAACCTTCAAACTCATATCTAGATTGCTTTAGTGCATAGAGTTATGTCAGCTCCCCATTCATTTTAAACTAGAAAATATTTATTAAGTGCCTACTCTGTGATAGCCATTGTATTTTATATCTAGTAGCTTAAGGGAAAGAAGAGCAAGACATTCCTTAAACACAACTTCTAAGAGCATATATTATTACATTTTTCAGAAACCATATCTTCCTATTAAGCATTAGAATGTAATTTTCTTCATGAATGCTGATTTTAGAATATTTTTTCTTACTAGAAATTACAGATAAACTTGAATAATCAATTTAACTTCAAGATTAGATTTTGAATAAAAGTTTACCAAACCAACAACTCATCAATATAGAAGCCCCTATCTAACCCTGATTCAGACTGTTGTTGTTGTTGTTTTAATGACCCTGGGCAAGTCACTCAACCCTCTTTGCTTCAGTTTCCTCATCTGTAAAACGAGCTGGAGAAGAAAATAGTAAACTGCTCTAGTATCTTTGCCAAGAAAAACCCCAATTGATGTCAGACATGACTGAAACAACTGAGCAACAGCAATAAGGTGATGATTCTCAAATCTAATTATACTGCCCCAAACTCTCTGCTGACTTCTAATTTTGCATTTTCAAATGTCTTTCAAACATGTCAGACTGGATATCCAATAGACATCTTAAACTACACATGTCCAAAAGAAAACTCATTATCTTTTCCTCTAAACCCTCTCTGTCTCCTACCTTCCCCATTACTCTAGAGTGCACTACCATTCTCCCACTCCCACACACTCAAAACCTAGGAATTATCCCTGACTCTTCACCTTCTCTCACATCCAATATACAATCTATTGCCAAGGTTCACCAGCTTCTCCTATTTAGCCTCTCTCAGATATGCCCTCTTTTCTCCTCTAACACTATCGCCCCTCTAGTGTAGGTCCTTACTACCTTACACCTGGACCGTGGTGATAGCCTGTTGGTGTGTCAGCCTGCTGGTGTGTCTGCCTGCTTCAAGTTTCTCTCCCACCCCATTTCATCCTTCATTCAGCCACCAAAGTGATTTTCCTAAAGTGTAAGTCTGACCATGTCATACATACCACATTATTCATTAAAATCCAATGGTTTCCTATCACCTCCAGGATCAAATATAATTCTGTTTAGCATTCAATATCCTAACTCTCTTCTACTTCCAGTCTTCTTATACCTTATTTCCCAACTTGATTCAGTGACCTAGGGCCTCCTGGCTGTTTCATGTTTACATCTCTTAACTCTGGGCATTTTCTCTGGCTGTGCCCTGTGCTTGAAAACTCTCCTTCCTCAACTCTATGTCTTAGTTTCCTTGGATTCATTTAAGTCACAGCTAAAATTCCATCTTCTACAGGAAACCTTTACCAATCCTTCCTAATTCTAATGCCTTCCCTCTGTTAATTATTATCTATTCATACAGTATTTAGCTTGCTTCATATTTGTTTGTTTCTTGTCTTTCCCATTAGATTGCAAACTTCTTGAGGGCAGAGAATTTCTTTTGCCTTCTCTTGTATCCTCAATGCTTAGAACAGTACTTGAAAAATAATAGGTGCTTAATAAAATGTGCATTGATTGATTGATTGAATTAGTTGCCTTTTGCCCTAAATGTCTTAAGCCAAAATGGTCTACTAGCTATTCCTCATACATGATATTATACCTGTGCCATTGTATAGGGTTGTATTCTCTTTCCGTCTTCACCTCTTAGAATCTTTATCATCCTCCAAAGCACAGCTCCAGGGCCACCTAACCTACATGAGGCCTTTCCTGACTGCTTCAATTTTCAATGTGCCCTACCTCTTGAAATTATTTTGTATTTCTTTGTTCTTTACTCACTTGGGTCCCACCCCACTCCTACCAGTAGAATGTAAGCTGTTTAAGGACAAGAACTCTTTCCTTTATATTTTTGTATCCCTTGTACCCAGCTCAGAACCTTGTTAAACTGAACTGACTGGAAGCCTAGTTGTTGACTCTTCTGGAGGTAAGGATTTGGAAGAAATTACTTCTTCACATTCTTTCCAACTCTAACCTACAAGCATTTTCCTCAGATTCCAAGAGAATCTCTTCTATTGCCAAATATATAATAGTTAATGAAAGCCAAGTTTCATGTTTTCAGATAGCAAATATTTAGCAGTAAAGGGAATTCTAAATAATAAATAAAAGACAATAACTTCATAAACTATCGGTTCTTTCTTTACAGTATCTATACTATCTTTCCCTTCTATTTCATTCTCCGATCTAGGCCCTCATCTAGGCCCTCCCAAATTTGGATTATTTAAATGACTTCCTAGCTGGTCTCCCTAATTCTAGCTTTTTCTACCACCAAATGCCATTAATGTAGCCTAAAAATCACTTCTGTAATATCACCCCCTTGGCTAAAATACCTGTTGTTTATTGCATTGGGCAAACATTAAGCCTGGTTTCCATTGTCCTTGTAACCTTGCTCCTTCTTATTTATAGAACCAGTTTTATAATTCATTACTTTGCAGCACACACTCTCCATTTTTTTTCAGTCAGGTCTTCTCACTCAAAGATTCCATGCTCATTCTTACCTTTGTGCTTTGGATCATGCTGTTCCAACCACCTGGAATGTGGTGGTAGCTAAGTGGTACAACAGATCAAACATTAAGCCTCAGGAAGACCTGAGCTCGAATCTGGTATCAGATACTTTAGTCTCTGTGTGACCCTGTCATTTAAGACACTTAATTTCTTTCTGCCTCAGTTTCCTCATCTATAAAAATGGGAATAGTCATAATACCTACTTCCCAGGGTTGTTGTGAGGATCAAATGAGATATCTATAAAGTATCTGGCACATTTTTCTTACTGTTCATTCATGTCAGTCATGTCCAACTCTTCATGACACCATTTGGGCTTTTCTTGGCAAAGATACTGGAGTGGTTTGCATTTCCTTCTCCAACTCTCTTTATAAATGAGGAATGAAGTAAACAGGGTTAAGGAAGCCTACACAGTAGGTACTTAATAAATGCTTGTTTCTTTTCTTTCTGCAATACCTCTTTTTCTTTTTTCTTCTTATACATGCTTGAAGGCCTAAATCAAGTCCCTACTATTCCATGAAACCTTCCCTGACCTCTCCAGTAGATACTGTTTTCTCTTCAGGTGACGGTGAAACCATCTCCCCCCCAGAATTGAATTTTTTAAAAATTAGTGTAAGCACATTATTTCTGGGATAATTGAAGCAAACTGATTCAGGAAAAAATCTGTGTGCCCACAGACTACCTACCCATTTATAGGTTGCAACCTGAGATGTCCTAATAATGTAGAAATGAAATGTTATACCCTAAATTAATGACTAGCTACTCTAAATGTGTTGTATGTATTGTTCCATTATAAAAGAAAACTATCACCAAAAAAAAATGAAGAAAGAAAATAGTAGAGTCCCAAGGTTATGGTACCATAGAGGAAAAATCTCTATTTGTTGGGTGGTTGCAGTTTTAAACCTTTTAAGCTTAATATTCCTAGTCCTTGCAATATAGTCCAACTCAGTTGGATTGATTAGATGCTAAAATTGTTTGATAAGTCTAATATTGTACTTTGTATGCCACATTGAGGGCAGTGCAAAGCATATGATAAGTTCTCAATAAATGTTGATAGTTACGTGATTGATTGGAGCTTAGAATTTTTATTTATCCATGTGCCATGGATCATTATGAAGAATATGCAACTGTTAAACAACAGATTTGCAGCAACAACATTAGGGAACTTGGAATTTTGAGTTTAACATGATAGCCATCTAGGATTTGATTTCACAGCAGGAGGAATTGACACTAGTGGTTATTTGAATTGCAAAAAGATTAACATGATTTAGCTTGTGCAAAATTTACAAAGACAGCTCCTATCAGGACTTATTACCCTCTAATACCCAGATAAAACTTATAAACTTTGCACTTTGATCGTTCCTTTGTTCCATAAGTCAAGTAATGTTTTGTGCAGATTTTATTTTTCCCAGATGATTTTATAGGCTTTTTCTACTTTGAAAATGAACCTCATTTTCATCTCAAACCAAATGCCCAGTAAATTAACCAGCTATTTGTTTAATATAGTCACCAGCATGAATAATGTCTTTCTTTTGGTTATTAGGTAATGGACAAAGATCAATGTGACTATCTATGGTTTCTAAAATGGCTATCCTGTTTCCTAGAGTAAATACATTTCCTCCTAACTACTACTAAAAGGAATTGATATTAAATAGTAATGTAAATTTTGCAGACAAAGGAAAATCTCCCTCTTGGTCTCAGCTGAGAGAGAATGCTGCTGCTCTGGAAAGAAATGATTTTAATTCCAGCTTCTCTACTGCATCTATTTGCTGCATTGGGTGCATTGCAGTAAAGCTGTGCATAGTAGAACTCGCCCATCATTCACTCGGCAGCTTTGCAGTGCAAATTTATACTCTTCCATTCTTATGTTTGCTAATGAGGAAGAATTATAAAAATCAGACAGTTTAACTGTGCCTTTGCTTGTATTTCTATGTTGAATTATTCTGTAAAAGACTATTAACTGAAATAGAATATAATGTTTTGAAAGAAATTAACTTTTAAAAAGCATGTTATTTTATGTAACTCCCTTCAGGAAGTAAATGTTATGGTTAGTTCTCAATTAGTATTTCCCAAACAATAGATTCCAGATTTCTATCTATGTATCTGTCAGTTTTGGAATGTATTTGTGTCCTAATGCTTGAATGAAGGTATATGTGACCATGTGGAATTAGATACCAGTGATTGAAAGGGTCATCAGAAGTTATCTTGTCCAGTTCATGCTTGAATAAAATCCTTTGAACAATATCCCCCAAAAGTGATCATCCATACTCTACTTGAAGACCTCCAATGAGGAAAAAATAACTACTTCCTGTTTTTGGAAAGTTCTAATTATTAGGAAATTTTTTCCCCCTTACATCTATTCTAAATCTGTCTCTCTTCAGATTCCACCCATCATTGCTCCTAGGGGGTCAAACTTAAGAACTATTATTCTTCTTCTAATTGAAATCTTCCAAATACTTGAAGAAGGCTATCATATGCCCCCTAAGTCTTTTCTCTACTCTAAACACACCCATTTCTTTCATCCAATTACACCATGGCATATACTCTAGTTCTCTCTTAGGTGACCTATTATATGCCCCCAGTTGACTGTGTGGGATAACCAGAACAAAAATATGGTACTCCATGTGTGACCTAAATAAGACAAAGGTTAGCCAGAAATATCGCTTTCCTCATTCTGAACACTATCCCTTTCTTAATGAAACCTAGGACAGCATTAGGTTTTTTTTTTTAATTGCCATGTCACATGGTTGCCACTCATTGAGGCTGCAATTTACTAAAACCCTTTTTCACATGAAATTTTGCCTAGTAATGCTTACCTGTCATGTATTTGTGAAGGTGACTTTTTGGAATTTAGCATACAACTTTACATCTATCTAAGTTAATTCCCATCTACTTTAACTCAACCCATTATTCTAGCTATTGAGATTTTTCTAGATCCAGACTCTGGCTTTCAGCAAATTAGTTGTCTTGTGTTTTGTGTTTTCTGCCTATAGTAGATTAGGATGGAGTACCCAAAGGATTGATCATTATTTTCTCGGGACTCTTGGAGTAACCTTGAAGGGTTGTGATTTCCAGCACTTTAACTCTTGAGCCCCTATTTAATGTGCTTCCCATTATCAATCAACCAGTTGAACTTCATTAGAATTTAGAAAAGAGGGGCAGCTAGGTGGCACAATGAATAGAGCACTGGCCCTGGAGTCAGGAGGACCTGAGTTCAAATCCAACATCAGACACTTAACACTTACTAGTCATGTGACCTTGGGCAAGTCACTTAACCCCAATTGCCCTGCCCTCCCCCCTCCAAAAAGCAAAAAAAAAAAAAAGAATTTAGAAAAGAGATTTACTGAGAAGGTATAAACAAGAATTGTTGAAGCAAAATATCCTCCCCCAAACTGGGGTGCACACTGCTTTATGTACACAAGATCCTCAAGGAGAATGGGTTCAAAATTAAAATGCAATTTCAATTAGTTGCAATTATAGAAAAGACATTCTTGGCCCTGGAAGGGGCTTTCCTCCCTTCATGGAATTTTCATGAAGTTATTCTAGTTAGGTCTCTGCTGCACTCCAAGGATCAGTTCCTTTCTTCATTCTATAGCCGGTACTTCTCTTCATCAGAAGGAGTTATGATCTCTAACCATTGCTGCTATTATCTTCCAGTGACATTCTTCATCCTTCTGTAAGTACTTCCTCTATTATCAGCTATACTTCTCTAGCAGCCACTACTACCTCCTCCAGTCACTCATGGGGCATTCTTTCCACATCTGTCATTAGTGTTTCCTCTGCCATAAACCAAAGCCACTAGTGACTACTGCTACCAGCTCCATCAACTCTGAAACCAGCTCATTTTGCTGATGAGAACTCTTGAGTGGCCTTTGGATTTTCTGAATTCTTTCCAGATTGTCTGAGCTCTTCCATCTTAAAATAGTCATTCACCTAAGGTCAGGAAAGAATAAACACATGCATGAAAGCAGCAATACGTGCTCGTGGGCACAGAGTGGTAAGATGGAGAAATGTGGCCAGCTGCCCCTTCCCTATCCAGTGGATCAAAGTAGTCCTCCTGACTCTAAGTCACCAAGGAAGAAAAGGGTCCAATAGAAATAGATCTCTATTTAGGTATGCATGTTCCATTCTAGCCTAGCAACTCCCAAGTCAGCAAGCCTTCCAGCAACTCATCTAAGAAAAATACTTTTTGTCATCATAAAGTATCAGCCCTCAGTCACAAAAATCTAGACGTGGACTTCCAAAAGTCCACATGTTGGATTGGAGCCAAGTAGAGAATATCTGTGCATGCCCAGTAAGAAGGACAAATTAGAACATGTTCCCTCTGTTACATGGAAATTTGAAAAGTATACCTTCTATGCTTTCACCCAAATTATTTGGTAAACACATTAAATAGCACAGGATGTAGCACAGATCTCTGATGTATGTGTTTATGAGAAAGACACAGAATAAGGCAGAAACAGGAAGAGAAGGAGAGGGAAGGAGGAAAGTTAAGAAAGGCAGTAAGTGCTACTGGAGAAAAAGGAGAGATTTGCTATCACTGTAGGCTGGAGAAGGCTTCACTGAGTGGGTGGTCCTTGATCTTGGCTTTAAAGATTCTTTTTAAAGAGAGCTTTAAATAACAAAGTTTCCTACTTTCCTAGTCTGTGCCCAAAGACAGAAATGGAATTAATCTTAGAGCAAAGCATTGTTCAATCTCTCTTGGCTCTTGAAGCAGAGAACTTGAGTTCAAATCTAATCACTTTCATAGTACTTCTGGGACCTTGGACCAAAGTCCTTCTGGTCATCAATTTCCTTGTCCTGAAAATTAAGGGACTGATGACCTCTAATGTCCTGTCCAGCTCCATATGATCAACATGACTCATCTACTCCCTTGTGCATATTAGAGGAATGATTTTAGTGTTTCAAGGCCATTGTTACATTGTTACATGTTACATGTAGTGACTTCATTTCCCAGGTCTCTTAAACCCCATTCCTTCTTTTTCTTTGAAGGGATAAAGACTTCAGGCATAAGTCAGTGCAAAAAAAATGAGAAGCTACTAATTGGAGAAGAAAATAATTCTTCTTGGTGAAAATCCACAAAGAAATACTTCAAGCTAGGATAAAGAATAATTAAGTTGGGATGTTGTTGATTGTGAACAATAAGCAAAATGGCTTTATCCATAATTTCATTCTACCAACCCCCTACTCCCAGGAAGGGGAGGTCATAGATCCTAAAACTTTTTGTGTCTGTATTAAAAAAGGAAAGACTTTGAAATATAGACGTAATGCGCACTAATATGTTTTAGTGGGACCATGAATAAATTGGTCTAAACATTCTGTAAATGAAGGAAACCAGCTTGAAACTATTCCTCTCCACCACCACCCCAAAAAAATCACTAAACTGTGCTACCCAATGACCCAGTGATACTATTTTTTAGAAATGTACACCAAAAAAGAATGAAGAAAAAGGAAACTATCTGTTTTACAGCAGGAAAAAAAAATTAGAGGATGCCCACCTATTAGTGAATGCTTAAACCAACTATGGTATGTGAATATAATGGAATATTGTTGCACCACTAAAAAATGACAAAAAAATAGTTTCTAAGATAACTGGGAACTCAGAATCAACAAACATTTATTAAACATTTACTATGGACCAAACACTATTCTAAGTGCAGGAGATAAAAAGAAAGGTAAAAGACAATCCTTGTTTCAGGGAGCTTACCATCTAATAAGGGCAATAACATGCAAATAATTATGTACAAACAAAATATGTATGAGCTAAATTCAAGATAACTAACAAAGGGGCTGCTAGGTGGCACAGTGAACAGAGTGCTGGACCTGGATTCAGTAAAACTCATCTTCCTGAGTTCAACTCTGGCGTCAAACACTTACTACTTGTGTGACCTGTGGCACTCAGTTTCCTCATCTGTAAAAAAAATGATCTGGAAAAGGAAATGGCAAACCACTCCAGTATCTTTGTCAAGAAAACCCCAAATGGAGTCATGAATAGTCAGTCAGGATTGAAACAATTAAACAACAGCAGAGGGAAGGCACTAATATTAAGGGGAATTATACAAGACTTCTTGCAGAAAGTGGAATTTTAGCTGAAACTCAGAGAAAGGCAGTGAAACCAAGAGGTGGTGATGAGGAGAAAGAATATTCTAAACATGGGGGACAGGAGTAAAAATGACTGAAGTCAGTAGATGGAATGTTCATTTCAAGGGTTGGCAAGGAAGCCATTGTTGCATCACAGAACATATGGAGGAAGGGGAAAGAAGATGTAAGAGTAAAAAGATGGGAAGATAATAGGTTACAAAGGGATATAAAAAGGCAAACAGGATTTTATACTTGATGCTGGAAACAATAGAGAGATATTGCTATTGATTGAAAATGGGGTACAAAATGGTCAAATTTGCACATTAGGAAAATTAATTTGAAAGGCAAATGGAGAAAGTACTAGAGGGCAAAGAGATTTGAGGCAGGAAGATGAACTAGAAAACTATCACTCTAATTCAGGTATGAGGTGATAAGAGCTTGAACCAGATTAGGGGCAGTGTCAGAGGAGAAAAGGGGGTGTATACAGGAGGTATTGTGGAGGTAGAAACAAACAGGAATTGACAACAGATTGGATGTTGAGATTAGAGAGAATGAAGAGTCAAGGATGCCACCTAGGTTGTGAGCCTAAGTGAACCATGGGAGGCTGTGAGCCTGTGGATAGTGGTACTCTCTATAGTAATATGAAAATTAAGAAGATGGGAGGGTTTAGGCCCACAGGGGTGGGGAACCTGAGACCTTGAAGCCACATGAAGTCCTCTAGGTCCCTAAGAATAAATTTTTATGTGAAGTTTTGATTCAGTCCAGGGGCTGCACTCAAGGTCCAAGGGAGCCACATGTGATCTCGAGGCCACAGGCTCTCCATTCCTGGAATGATAAACTTTGATTTTGGACATACTGAGTTTAAGATGTCTATGAGATATCCAATTTAAAATGTCTAATAGACAGTTCTATATACAAGACTAGAGGTCAGAAGAGAAGTTAGGACTGGACCAATAAATCTAAGAATTATATAGAGATGATAGTTGAAATTATGGAAGCTTATGAGATCAAGAAGTGAAATAGTATAAAGGGAAAAGATAAGAGGGCCCAGGATAGAACCTTGGGGTAAACTCACAGTTAATAGGCATAACATGGATGAAGATCCAGCAAAGGAGACTGAAAAGTCAGATAGGTGGGAGGAGAACCAGGAGAAAGCAGTGTCATGAAAACCCAGAGAAAAAGGGAGTATCAAGGACAAGAACATGACTGACAGATCTAAAGACTGTAGAAGGATCAAGAAGGACATAAATTAAGAAAAGACCATTCAATGTGGCAATTAAGATATCATTAGTAACTTTGGGGAGGGCAATTTCAGTGGAATGATGAAGTTGGAAGTCAGACTGCAGGGATTTAAGAATGGAATGAGAAGAAAAAAAACCAGAGGAATCAGTGGTAGAGAGCCATATCTAGGAGCTTAACCAGAAAAGTGAGATGAAATGTCAGATGATAGCTACCAGGGAATCAATGGATCAAGTGAAGGTTTTTGTTTTGTTTTGTTTTTAGGATAGAGGAGATTCAGACATGTTTGTAGGCAGTAGAAAAGCAGTCAGTAATCAGAAAGAAGGTGAAGATAGGTGAAAGAGTAGGGTTGATAAAGGAGGCATTCTAAAAGAGAAAATATAATGGAATAGGATCACTTGTGCATATAATGTGGTTTGTTTTAGAGTGAAGGAGAAAGTGGGAGAAGGCATCTTAGTGATGGGAGATGAAGAGGAAGGAAGAAAAAGGAGCTCATTCACTAATGATCTCAATTTTTGCAGTAAAGTATAAGGCAAGGTTCTCAGGTGAGATCATGGAGTATAGGGGAGCCATGGGAGGGTTTGGGAGAGATGAAATGGTTTAGAAAAGTTGCCATGATGCATGGGATCATTATTGAATTAGAAAGATGAAAAAGAATTTTCTTGCTACAGTAAGGATCCATTTGAGATTATGTAACATAAAATTATAGTGGACCCAATAAGCACAATTTCATTTTTTTCTCCAACTTTTTTTCAGCCATGTATGTATTGGAATGAAGGCAGCAGATGGCGGGAGTTATCTAGGACTGAGGCTTGGCAAAGCAAAATTCTTCGATAAAATGAAGGGGCAAAAGACTTGAGAGGAGACAAGGCACAATTGAACTGGAAAGATTAAGGTTATAATATCTTTGTGTATGGAAGGAGTGAATCCTGTGGAATGAGTAAGTTGAGGAACTGGGACGTTAAGATGTTTGAAAGAGTATCATGACATATGTTCAAATCCCTTTGTACGAGGGTATGAGTTGGAAAGAAGAGAAAGGCTGTGACTTAGGTACCAGACTTTATTGGGTGATAAATAAAGATTGTATGAACCTCAAAGTTGGAGAGGTAACTGAGTAATGGTGATATAGAGAAAGCCTGGAAGTGGCAATGGGAAACAAGGAATATTCTAATTCTAATTCCCCCACAATAACCAATGAGTCAGAGGTATGAGTGAAGGTGCAACCAGTTCTTAAAAGGATAGCTAGGTAAGCCATGTCATCAGGAACAAGTCAGGGCTCAGAGAGTGCAAAAATGTGGAAGGAGCAGGGAAAACATATGTTTTAAGATACAAACTAGTTGGTTGTCTATAGAGCAGGCATTCCAGAAAGCACAGTATAAGAAGTAAGCGGCTAAAGGTGGGGTGTAGTATTGTGGGTTTGGGTTGAGGGAAATGACAATAAGAGAATAGTCAATGGAAGATGGAAAGCAGGGTTTGTATAAGGAGAGCCAAGAATTCAGGAACACTAGGATGGGGAGGGTATGACAAGGTATAAATATGTTCAGATAGGTTATCATTGTCCATTGAGGTTCAACCTCGGAGTGGAGTAATCCCAGGGCATCAGGCAGCAGTGTATAGTTGGAAATTGTGTGGGAAGTGTCTGGGGAGGTTCCAGGGTACAGGCAAGCTTACTGTTGTGGAATTTGTATAGTTAAAGAGAGTACCTAAAATGCAATACAGTGGCTGCCCTGGGAGATCAGAAAATCTTCCAGGGCAGGCCTTAGCAGACCATCTGTTGTGGAGCTTATGTGCCTAGAAGTTATATGTCTAAAGGGCCCTAGGCAAGTCACTTGCTGTGGAAGGTCCTATATAAACCAATGATGAGTGAAATAAGCAGAGCCAGGAGAAGAATGTCTATAATAACATTATAAAGGGGAGAAAAACAACTTTAAAAGATCTGAGCACTTTGATAAGTGCAATGACAAACCATAATTCCAGAGGAATAAAGATGAAGCCTGATACTCACCTCCTGACTAAGAGGTGGCAGACTTAAAGTGAAGAAGGAGGCATGCATTTGAGGACAGTGGCCAAGAGGGAATTTGTTTTGTATACCTATGCATCTTTGTTAAAAGGGCTGTCTTTTTCTTTTTCTTCTTTTTTTAGCTATGAAAAGGGAAATGGAAAGGAAAGAAAATAAACATTTGTTATTTGTAAAATATAATAAAGTCAAAATTTAAAAATACATAGGCCTAATAGAGATTGCCTCTGGACTGGATATATTTGCATATTGTTCATCATATAGATTTGAGCCACAAGAAAATATAGTCAACTAAAAAGATTCATCTTGTATATTGAGTATGTCTTTGTTTTTTATTCCTTCTCCCTCCTCTCCCTAAATGTCAGTGACTTTAGCGGTCTGAACCATGTATTGAATATGGCCATTGCCAAAATTAATTTCCTACTTACTAAGCATGTTCCTGAGTATATTTGTTCATGTAGTTTAAAAGAACTAGAATAAAACTGCTAGTGATAGCTAACAAATAGGGTAGAGTTGAGTTTCAATTGGTTAATTGTATCAGCAGTAAATCAAAGAGACAGAACTTCAAATGACAAGAGATCCTATGGGCTCCGTTAGTAACCACACATCTACGCATGCAGGAAACTATGGTATCATCAGTGCTGTTACTTATCACAGTGATCTCAATGTAATTATCTTGTCAGGTCATATCAGTTGATTAGTTAAGGAATCCAGAGATATGGGTACAGTCCCTTGGTGGACCAGATGGTTTTACTCTATTCCATAGTAATGTGTCTGAATGCTTGTTCCCAATAAGCCAATTTTTTAATATAGGGATCAATCAGTACAAATCCATCATCACTTTGCATTGCCATCATTTTTGTTCAAATCCTATCACTTTCTATTACATGATAATTTTAAAAGAAAGTTTAGATACATACCCTACTGATGGCTTCTGAGTTAAGAACTTCATTTATGACCAAATATGAAACATTTGCAAACTGCTTAGCAACCTTAAAGTGCTGTGTAAATTCTAGTTATTATTATTATTAACATAGATAAAGATATCATAAGCATTATTCTTCATATCTTAATAGGTCACATTTATGTAGGTATGCAGATTGCAGAGCACTTTCCTCTATACATGTCCACAAAATACATAGTATAAGTATTATTTCCATTTCACAAATGAGGAATTTGAGGCTCAAGTGACTTGTTCAAGGTCACAATGCCAACTGATTAAAAAATTCAATTAAGCAACTCTTTAAAAGACAAGAGGCAGCATGGCATGGTAGAGATAGGGCCAGATTTGGGATAAGGACTTAGGTGCAAGTCCTGTCCCATATGTGTGTGTGTGTGTGTGTGTGTGTGTGTGTGTGTGTAGATATATAAATATATGCTTTGTGACTGAACCAATAAGTCTCAGGCAGCTCTTTAAGAGTATAAATTGTTGATTTGCTCATCTGCCTCCATAGATTGGTAGTACCACACCAGCAATGCCTCAACCCCATTTAAGGAAAAGGTAACAAAAAAAAGTATTAGTTACCAGGTATTCAAAGATCAGTCAATCAAAAAATGTTTATTAAGCACCTATTATGCACCAGACACAGGAGATCAAGTACAAAGAATGAAACAGTCACTACTTTTGAGGAACTTAAATTCTAATGGGGAAGACAAGAAGGGAGTGGGTGTATATATGTATGTGTGTGTATGTATAACATAAATAAATAGAAAGTTAAAAAATTGAATATATATGTAATAGTTAAATACAAGGTAGTTTGGGAGAGAGGGTTCTAGCAGTTGTGGGGGACAGGAAAATGTATGTGTAGACAAGTCTTACTGAAATAGGATTTTGAGCTGGTAGGCCTTAGAGATTCTCTAATGCACTTTATAGGTAAGAAAACTAGAGGCCGTAAATATCGAGCAATTTGTTGATGTTCCACAAATACCACGAACAAGAATAACTGATATCACTTTAAAAATTAGCAAAGTAATTTATATATGCAATCTCATTTGAACCTCACCTCACCTGGTGAACTGCAACTACCTGTATTATCCCCAAAGACGCTATGGGCAGAGTAGACAGAATACCAGACTTGCAGCCACAAAGACCGGGCTTTGATTTTGCCTTAGAATTTAGTAGTTGAGTGACTCTGGGTGAGTCACATAGCATATCTTAGCCTCAGTTTCTTCATCTATAAGATAGGAATAATGATAACTGCACTTATGTCACATGGGTATTGTGAATATCAAATGAGATAGTATCTGTAAAATGCTTTGTCAGACTTAAACCCTATGTCAATGTTAGTTATCATTAATATTATCTGTTAGCTCAATCTTCTTACCATCTTATTGTTATTTCACTTGTTTTATCTTGTTTAATGCAATTCAGCCGGAGACGGGCTTGAGATAAACTGCTCTTCTACTGAGTCTAAGATGTTTCATTTTCAAGAGGCAGATGAAATAATTTTTGTAGTTGAATGAAAGAATCAGGATGTAAGCTCATTGTCTGTAGAATCATTGAAAATGTATTTGGAACAATTTCAAAACAAAGGGATCATATACGTGATATCATATATATATATATATATACATACATATATGCATATACATATATATATATATTTGTATACACACACACACACACACACACTTCATTTTTGTTTCCACATAGTTTTAATTCTTCCACTAGGTCTCTGTATTTTGAGAGATTTTGTTTCACGTAATTCAGGACTTCTGCACATTTGATTTAGTGACATCTATTGAAAATACTGTTCTTAAAATTTTTGTGGTGTATGTTATGTTTGCGTGATTGTAAGCAGTACTTGTGCCTGTAATAATGCTTTGGTTCTGATACCATTTTTTATTTGTTTAATTCTTTAGGTGTTTTTGGAGTTACTATTTGTGATATGGAGATTTGTCACCTTGTACTTTATGAAGAGTAGCAAACTTGTAGTGTATAATTCTGGCTACTTGATTTCATCACTCTAGGTATCAATGGGTGCCAAATTTTTGCAGCCTACACGGATACAGTTCCTCCCATTTCCTTATAAAGTCTGGATTAATCAGTAAGTGCAGGCTTCTGAAGAGCAAATTCCCTATAGTTTCTTGTAGCAATAACCTAATCTCTTATTGCTATCCCAAACCCCCTGCATTTCTTTAAGTAAATACAATTGACGGCTATTTTTTGCTGCTTCTTTGTCAGCATATTACAAGGCCTGGCTGCTTGGGTAAGAGTGTAAAAGATGGTGATCTGTGTGCCACTTCTTCTCTATAGCGAATCCCAAATCAGCTTCTCTCTGGTCTCTCTACCAGACCATATTCTCCTTTAAAATTTTTCAGGACCTTCCTAAATCTTTCCCTCTTCACTAAACTTAAGTCAAGTAAAGTAATGCTTTATATGACTAAAGATTGAAAATCTTAAAGACCTTTGAGCACACTAAGTCCAATAAAATATTTTCAGGTGCCTGTATCTGCATTTATAAAGGTATTGGCTACAATAAAGATCATAAACTGAGTCAGTTGTTCTGAGGCATTTTCATGTTGTAGCTGAGGGATCAGCAACCCATGTGGCATGTATACCAAAGATGGCCTAGAGCCAATTTTCCATGGCACAGAGGCTAGTCATTGCTGCCATATTCCCCTCCCTTCCACTTATGAGTGTCTGCTTGCCACTGATTTTGGCAGCTGCTGCTCATTACAACATCCACAGTCAATATGTACCCTTCATTGCTACTTTCACTTGGTCTTACTCCACAAGATAATGGTTGTATAAATATTCTTCTACATGTACTGCTCAAGAATAAAGCCCTGCACCTGGATTTGCTAAATCAGTTATTCAGGTACCAGCTAGTGTTACACACCAGTCCATTTGAAAAAGACCCTGGGTGTTACATAAGATTACAAACTCCCCATGAACCAGCAGTATGAAGTGGCCATTATAAACCTAACATGCTATTAGGCTGCATTAATATCATAAGGTCCAGAACAAAAGAAATCATATCCCTATTTTCCTATGCCATAGTCAGACCACGTTTGTGGCTTTATGTTCGATTCTTGGCAGCACATGTTCAGAAAGTCAGAATATAGCCTGAGGAAGGTAACAAGGATGTTGCAGTGACTAAAAAACAAGTTGTAGACATATTGGTTGAAAGGACTTTCCAAGAGACTTCCTGAGGACAATTAGAGCTGTCTCAAATTGGAACGGGTTTCCTTAATGTAGGCAATGAATTCCTCATTACTGTCCACCTTCAAGGACTTGAGTGAGAACTTAGGAACTTATTTTTAAAGAGGATTCCTGGGGGGGCGGAGCCAAGATGGTGGCGTAGCAGCAGCAACATATTGCAGCTCTCACATAGCCACCCCAAAATACCCATAAAACAGGACCCTAAACCAATCCTAGAACTCCAAAACACACACAAAGATACTTCCCACTAAAGTCAGCTCAGCTACGAGGAACCATATCAGCACTGCCAAGCGAAACCAGCCTGCCCTGAAGCCGTGGCTGTGCCCTGGGGGCAACTGGACCAGAGGAGTGGAGGAGCCTCTCAGGTGAGCGGATTAGCAGCAGCTGCGAGTGGGGATTGCGATAGAGGGACATAAGCAGTCCGGCGAAAGGCCTCCAGAGAGGAAAAGCAAAAGGCAGAGGTTTTGCACCCGCCTCTGCTTTGTAGCTTCCTGCCCACGGCCTGCAGACAGCAGGGGGACTTAGCAATTGTTTTCAGGCCCGTGCTCTCACGTTGAGCGGCCTGGATCCGGATCGCCGTCTTGGGCCTCTGTCTTGGAGTCTTTATTATCCAGTCTGCCAGAAGTATTTAGGAAGACTCCCAGCATCTTCCTGAGAGCTACGGCAGCCGGGAGGACCCCAGCGATTT
>CM053582.1:305754560-305816120 GCA_028627135.1 Pseudochirops cupreus
AATGTGTATCTATCTATCCATCTATCCATCTATCTATCTATCTATCTATCTATCTATCTATCTATATATGTATGCAATTATTATTATCATTATTGACTACATCCAACTGGAACTTGAGATACACAGGCACTGCAGTTGGGAGATACATCCTGCCCTACCAAAAAGTGACATAGGAGAGAATAGACTGGGGGAGGGGGGACACACTGGGATGGCTGTTTTGGGGTGGTGGGCGGGGGAAAAACGGGGAGAAAATATGTAACTCAAAATCTTGTGGAAATGAATGATGCAAACTATAATAAAATTTTTTTAAAAAAAAAGAGGATTCCTGCTTAGGTGTAGGTGGGACTAAATGAACTCTGATGTCTCTTCCAGATCTAAGATTCCTTTTTCCACTTCTCACTTCTTTTCATGTGTCCATTTTCTAAAGGTAGGGATTTCCCCTCCTGTCATACTGAAAATTTCCTCCCTCTCCCCCCAACACAACACACACACACACACACACACACACACACTCACTTTCGTACCTTACCTAAGTCTATACTACAGAGAAGATTATACAAAATTACCTTTTCTCCTACCTTCCACATCAGAACTCATAGTGCCTCAACTATCTTGAAATCAGGCATTGGAAGGAAATTGACATGAACTAAATAATTCTCAATTAAGTTATGAATGAGAGATTGCCTCAGTATGTTTGCATTTTTTTTAAATTGAATGTTTATTAAACCAAATGAATCTATGATTGATTGGGCTTCAAGTAGTGTGACAAAATGAAAGAAAGGATGACCAACAGTGGGAAAGTGAAACTCTTGTTTCACTGGGAGTCCTTGAAATTACTTAGCTCCCTTTAGCCGCACTTCTTCCATTTGTAAAATTGGAATGATAATGTCTACCATCCTTACATCATAGGTTTGGCGCAGGATCAAAATAATTAGATGAAGATATTTCTGAAAAATAAAATGTTATAAAGTGTTATGATATCCATCTTTCTTATAAGTGTTTTTCTGCTTTGTGTTGTAGCTATTTGTTTACAAGCGGTATCCAACTATATTCTAAGTTCCTTTGGGAATTTAAATCTTCTTGACATAATGAATAAAACATTGGAAGTACAGTCAAAAAGAACTGCATTTCAATCCAGATTTAGACACAACCCAGCTGTGTGACCCTTGGATAAATCATGCAATTTCTCAGCCTTGGTTTCCTTTACTTTAAAATAAGGATATTAATGACACCTGCCTGATGGAATTCTTGTGAGATCCAATGAAATAATGTCTGTAAAGTATTTTGCAAACCTTAAAGCATTATTTATACATCATCTATTATTATTAGTCTGCAACTCTGTATTTAATTCAGTGTTTGTTTGTAAGAGGCAGCATGGTAGTACTAGACCAAGAATCAGGAGATCTGGTGATCGTGGATATAGAGATTAAGTTTCTGAGACTCACTGTCCTCAGTTTTAAAATGTACTCCCTGCCTCAGAGGATTGTAAAAGGAAAGTGTATTGCAAACCCTTAAAGTTCTCTCTCTCTGCTTCTGTCTCTCTCTCTCTCCATCTATCTATCTATCTATCTATATATATACATATATATGTATATATTTATATACATATATATGTATGTATGTGTATATATGTATATGTGTGTGATTATTTTTATTTATAAATGGTAGACAATCAGTACATGCTTGCTGCATGACTGAATGCCCAGTCCAAGTATGTTCCTTCCTTCCTTTCTTCCTTCCTTCCTTCCTTCTCTTTCTCTTGTATTTTGCTTAACTTTCAGCTTTTTTCAGAATTTTAATGTTGGGAAAAACAAAGTATAAACTCTACCTCTAGCCTGAGAATTTCAGAACTAAAAGGGACTTGAGAAATATTCTAGTCCAGAGGTTCCTAAACTTTTTGTGTCATGGACCCTTTCATCAGTCTATAATACCTAAGGACTCCTTCTAAAAATAATGTTTTTTGCCTATATTCCTAGTTGAATAAGATGCTCAATTTCAGTTAGAGGTTAATAAAAATAAAGATTAATTTGTTTTGTCATCCAAGTAATCTATCCACTGATAACATGGAGATTCATTGATCCCATGTTAAGAACCCTTGCTCTAGACCTTGGCTAAGTGAAAATAGTATTAATTTGCCAGTTTATGAGAAAATAGATCATTGAACCACTTAAATGGCCAAATAGTACTGAGTTGACTTAAAGTTAAGATGAAGAAAATATTTCCAGTTTTGGAGAAATGTGATATCTGGAGACATATTGCAACAGAAAAACAGAAATGGATCCAGAACAATGCATTTCCTCTTCAGGAAGTTGTGCTTTAAATAAACTCTTTTAGTGGTTCATAGTTGACACGTTGCAATAGCCACATGAGAAAAGGGCATATGGCAAGGGGAAACCTGACAGGTGGGAAGAATGCGGGAGAGATACTGGCCATATTATTTTGGTGTTTAATTTGTTTAATATACTTAGTTCAATTTACCAAAAGCTATCTTAAAATTATATAAGCTTTAAAGGTGGGCCTAAATTAAAGAAAGAGAATTTTGGTTTTGTGTCATGAAAACCCTAGATTATGGATGTTGTGGGTCAGCCATTTGTAACAAAATATGCTTAGCTGAAGGAAGATTCAGCAGGGCTGTGCAGTTAGTGTCATTATGAAAAATGAAGGTTTGTGGGACTGAGAATATTTTTTTTTTGGTGCAGGCATATAAGCTCATTTTACCTCCAAGTTCAAGAGTAAATGGGGACATTAGGAATCTCTGAAATATCAAAGACAAGATTGAACAGCCAAAATAGCACAGTTCCTGGCACTTAATAAGTGCTTTTTCATAGTCTGATTTCTTTCACAAAACAAATCAGAGTACCTCACATCCTCTGTTAGTTTACCCTCACTCTTCTTTTTCTTCTTTCCTTTTTCTTTCCACTACCAAGCCTATTAATATGAGTATGTCCAAGAGAACTGGAATCAATTCTTGACTTTAATGATAGATAGATAGATAGATAGATAGATAGATAGATAGATAGATAGACAGATAGATAGATGGATGGATGGATAGATAGATAGATAGATAGGTAGATAGATAGATAGATAAACTGGCCAAGTTTTTAAAGCAACAATGGAAAGGAATTCAAAATATCTGACTATCCTACTATTGCTTGCAAAAGTCAAATAGATAGTTTATGTTAAAAAAAGATCTGAGGAAATTAGGGGACTGTAAGCTCAATATGAGGCAGTGGTGTGATGGGGCACACACCAAAAGCTGATGTGATCTTAAGCAACATTAACAAAAACATGATGGCCCAGATGAGAGAGGTGATGACCTCACTGGATTCTTATTTGGTCATACATCTGTAGTATTGTGTTTACTTATGGGAAGGATATTAACGAAATGGAGAGTGCCCAGAAGAGGGTGACCAGGATGGTGAAGGGATTTGAGATGATGCTATACAAAGATTAGGTGAAGGAAATATGGGTGTTTATAATAGAAAAAATAGGGAAAATAGGATAGCTTTCTTGAAGCATCTAAAGATCTATCATATGGAAGAGTTATTGTATTTGTTCTGCTTAGTCCCAAACTGTAGAACTAGGAGCAGTGAGTGAAAGTTAACAAAGGGGCAAATTTAGTACAAAAATAGGATGAGATTGCCACACGAGGTAGTGAGTTCCCCATTGCTGAAGGTCTTCAAGCAAAAGAAAGACGTACATGTGTCAGGTATGTTGTAGATAAGAATTATATTCAGGTTAGGGTTGGAATTGGTGACCTTTGATGATCTTTCCAGCTTTGAGAATCTATGACCAAAGGAACATATCTTGCTTAAGGAGAATGATAAATGCAAAGGCTGCTGCCCTCCCCATATTAAGAACTCCAAGGAGGTTTGAAAAGTGTTCATAAATTGTGTTTGATTGAAGCTGTTAGTTATGTACTGAGAGAAGAATCACTTATTTTTTTATCTTGTTTCAAAATACTAGCACTGTTTTTTGTTTTTGTTTTTCCTTTTCTAAAGGAAAACATTGAGAGCCAGCTTTTTTTTTTAATTCATCCCATAGCCGTGAGAACAAATGCTGACTGCAGCACTGTTTCCCCCAGCTGCTACTTATAGCTGCATTATACCCACCTTTAATTGACACCATCAGCACAATTGCCTGGACTCCATGAGAGTATGCAGCAATAATATTGGCATTAACTCTATAGGCTTTGTACAGTTGCTTTCCAACTACTTTAAACCAGTGCTTTGGTGATTAAATAGGTTAGATTTTATGAATCCCATAAAAAGGGAGGAAGAAGAAAATGTAGAGGGACAGAAAGATAGAAATGGAAGAGAAGGAAGACAGAGAAGAGCAGAGAGAGTCAGAAAAAAAATTTTCTAATAGCCATTCCTGAGAGGTAAAGGGAAGAAGTTCCTCCTTCCTTTCCTTCTTGGTACAGCAGGTAGAAAAATAGAATAGAGAATGGGAGGAAGAAGCCCTCCTGCCTTAAAAACTCTGTCTAGCTACATCATGGCTATTCACAGCTCTGGCCTAGTCAATGTTGCTTTTCCTTCTTGTTTGACCAAGCTATGCCTAAGCCCAGGAAACCCTCAGTCAAGACAAAAAGGTCAATACCTATCTGGCCACCTGATCAACTTCTTTTTAAGCTACTGCGACTATAAACTCAGTACTGAGGAAACTTTAACTTCCATTCCTTCTACCGCCGCCCCCCCCATTTTGTAGAGGCCAACAAGCCACCATGACTTCTGATGATTGTTTTAAAGAATATAGACAAGAGAAAAGTAACTAACTGCATATATATATATGTTGACCCAGTAAGTTTACTACTAACTACATAACCCAGTGAAGTAAAAATAGAATAAGAAAAGCCACATATATATATATATATATACACACACATATATATATATATATACACATATATAATATGAAAAACATTCAATGCAATAGTTTTAGTGCTAGCAAAAAAATGGAAAAAAGGTGGCTGCTCACTGATGGTGGAATGATTGAACAAATGATGGTATAAGAATGTAATGAGATATTAATTCACTGTAAGAAAGGACGGATGTGACAAATTCAGAGAGACATAGTAAACAAGTATTAGTTTAGTTTCTATAAAGTTATAGTCACAAGCCCTTTCAATCTTTTCTACTTCATCCTGAGATTTGCCTGCACTATATGCTTCATGACATTTGAAAGTAAATGGAAAGAATATTTTAGCTCTAAGTAAAACAAGAGTTTAGATTGATAAACCCAAGTGGTAACATGATAAAAAAAATTCAAAGTTACAGACTTAAAATGCATAATGACTTTTCTAGGTAATGGCTAGGTGCTGCTGATTGAGGTATGTATCAAAAAAGAGCTAAAATAGCCCTTAGGCTATACAGTAAAGAGTTGACAAACTCTTCTTTCTTTGAGGAAGAAGCTGAATTGCAACAGAAAACCATATCCCATCAGGGCACAGCAGTGGCTGTTCAGCAAAGACACCCAACAGAGAGCAGAAGGGAATGGTATGATAATATCACCAAGGAACATTAGTGGCTTAGTAGCATCCAAGACATGAGTTTTCTCTCCATTTGTCTTCCCAGTTCACATGTGTTCCATGAGTATGTCCCCTCCTTCACTGACAGTAGGGTAACCTGTCTTTCTTATCATTTATTCTCTTATCCAGTTTGTGCAAATGCTTTTTACTTTAAAACAAGGGGTCCCTTAGTTTGGGCTACTAAAAAAAATGTGCACAGCAATGTGTGATTATGAGCTATGGTTCTGATTCGAATATGACCTACGAGGTATTTTGAAATTGGTTTAGATTTCTGGAATTCCACATGTGAAGAAAGCATTGGGCATTACATTTCTATAAACTAATAGAGAACAAAAAAAAAGAATCAAAATAGCAGTATTGCACAGTGACGCAATCATGTAAATTGAAACAAAACTAAAAGATATCTGAACTCAGATGATTAAATATTCCTTTAAGAGGAGAGATGGTTAAACATCATTCTTCTCTTGAGGTGGTGTGGGTGGGATACTACGGATGTTGAATTCTGCATAAACCAACATGTGGCTACAATGTTGTTTTTTTCTTGACTTTTTGTTCTAAAGATTAAATTTATGGATGGGAGAGTATTGCAAGGAGAGATGTATGAGGAAAATTATCGTGTTAGAAAAACAAAAGGCTTAATGATTTTTAAAACATTAACCATATGACTAATCATTATAAAGACTTTTGATTTCTAAATGCATTAAACCAGAATTTAAGAATACCTCAAAGGACCAATTAAATAATTGCATCAAGTGAAAGACATGGTTGTAGTGTTAATAAAGATGCTGTGTGCCTCTAAATCCTAAGACAACAGGAGTTAGACTCATGTTTATACTGCTGTCGTAAATAAAAATATTTGTTGGTGTTAGGTTGTGCTTCGCTATTTCATTACGTGTGGTTGCATTTCAAAAGTATGTGAAATACATTTTCATATGAGGAGGACATCCTCAATTGATTTTTTCCTTAACTGAACAAAAGTTCTCCAGAAGGTGAAAGGTCTTTCTAACAATAAAAGCAGGACCTTGGTTAATGAAATTTCTAATAGCCATTCCTGGTTTAAGGAGTATTAGCTCAACTTGTGTTTGTGTGTGTGTGTGTGTGTGTGTGTGTGTGTGTTTTCAAAACATATTACATCTAGAAAGATATAAAATTCAGTGATCTGTTGCTTCTTTGAGACAGTTTTACTGATGAGTAAATTATTTCAGTCCATTTGGAAAGTTTGAAATGCAGTTGAGATAAAGTGAAGAAAATTAGATTTTTCTTATTAAACCTGGCCCATAAAATTATTTTGCCAACGCAGAATCCATTCATGGTCTGGAAAAAAATAGCACTGAGGATAAACACTGTATTTAATACTTTAAACTGAGCAAAATTATTATTAATGATTTGGGGAGATCCAGAGTCCTCTCCTTTTTGTTAAAATCCTAGTTTCAAGGTTCAGTCTCTGAAGGATGGGACTGATGTTAGCAGATAGGATTAATATTCTCCTCAATTTAGGTATTGCTACTCCACCCAACCTTACAAGGAATTTAACCTAAGGTAAAACACTCAGCACATTGTGCTCTGCTTAGGCTTGGGTTGGGGGTATAAATCCTTTGTCTAGATTTCCTCTGAGACAGGGTGATTTGGAAGTAAATGACATCATCAAAGTCATATTCTTCCCCACCCCCACCAACTCCCCAGTTATTTATTAGAATAAGTCCATTTCTCATCATGATTTTAATTTTTCTCATTAATTATTAAATAATCAGAGTTGATTGTTATCCTCAGGAACACCCACTCTTCCAAGGGTGTATAAACTGTGAGTTCACCACCAGGATTTTTCTTTTGCATTCTAGAGTGTAGCTGACCCCTTTTATCAGTACTATGCTAGCATTATTAATAAAATGATTAATTACCCAGAAACTATGTCTCTCAAACTTTTTAAATGTCACAAAACAGTGTTTCTATTGGTGGTTATTCTAGTTGTCATGTGCAATTAGTTCTCCCATTAGTTCTCCAATCTCATAAATAAAAGGTGTTCCTTATATGTATGTACCACCAGGATGACTCTATGGCTATCTTTTCTAATTGTGGCCTCAGTTCAGTCAACCTTGTGTTTTGAATTATGCTAATTAATTACGTTCTTACCTTCGCCATTGCAGCAATTTGTAATGTTGACAACCCTGATTATGGGGACAGAAAGTTGAATTGTGGTAGGCTAAAATTAGGTCATGAACAAATGGGAGTATGGTTGTGTGGCTGGCACACCACCCCTCCATACACCTCTGTTACCTGGAGCATGGGCATGGGCCCTTTTGGGGGCTGTCACCTGGAGGGAAGGATCTTATGATTGCTGCCACTTGTCCATCTGAGATGTAACTGAATCACTGTATGACTGCTTTTACATTGGAATACTGAGGAAATCTTGGAAGTCCACAGGGGAAGGAAAGAGAATAAGCATTTATATAGTACTTCAATGTGCCGGGTACTTTAAAGAATATTATCTCCTTTAAACCTCACAACAACTCTGGGGGTAGGTACTGTTATTTTCCCCGTTTTACAGTTGAGGAAACTGAAGCAAAAGTGATTTGCTCAGGCTCACACAACTAGTAAGTATCTGAGGTAGGATTTGAACTCAGATCTTCCTGACTCTAGACCAATGCTCTAGCCACTATGCCACATCACTCCTCCATATAACAACTGCCTTAATCAAGAACTATTATATAGTAAATGCTTAATCAATGCTGCCTTTCTGCCTACCTGACCAAATCAGGAGGGAACTCCTCCCACCTACAACAGGAGGTAAATATTATTATTCTCATTTTAAAGATGAAGAAACTGGAGCTCATAGAGATTGAATTACTTCCTCCAAATCACATAGCTAATAAGTTAAAGAGCTAAGATTCAAATGCAGTTCTTTGGACCCCAAGACTAATATCCCTTTTGCTAAAGTACATTGTGTAGTATATAATCTAAATCTAGTCTCATCATAGTAATGGTTTTAATTTAGTTTAGTCAAACAAGCTGTTTGGTGTGGTATAGACACATGGTCAGCTAATTGATTAAGTGTTTCACTTTTCTTCCAGTTGGTTTGTCCTTTAGAAATAACCAATATTGGGGCAGCAAGGTGGCTCAGTGAATAGAGCACCGGCCCTGGAGTCAGGAGTACCTGAGTTCAAATCCGGCCTCAGACACTTAACACAAAACTAACTGTGTGACCTTGGGCAAGTCATTTAACCCCAATTGGCCTGCCTTTCCTCCTCCAAAAAAAAGCAACAAAAAAAACCAATCCTAAAAAAAAAAATAACCAATATGCAAAGGTAGACATATAGACATGCGTTAGAACTAATAGTTTCATCTAAACATTTTTAATCTAATGAATGACTAGAAATTACAATCTTCTCCCTCTTAAGTACTTATACTAAGTATAATTTGGCAAGTATATAGGTTGACAAAGAAAAAAAAGCATGATATATATGTATGTGTGTGTGTATATATATAGTTGTAGTTTAGAAAAAAGTACTGCATTTTGGTGTTTTATAAAGGCCTAAATAAAATCAGGGCTTATATAATTAATCCCTTTCAAACTCGTTATGAAATGCAGAATATATTGCACCACGGTCTTGAATATGCAATTGAAATGCTAAATAAAAATGATTTCTCTCTCAAGTGTTTAAAAAAAGATGTGAGACCACAACTGTAAGAATAACATTTTGCTTTGTTATTTTTACTCGTCATTGGCAGTGACATTCTTTGGAAAGTGGGTGGCAGGAACACCACTGAAATGAACTGGAAATGTTGTATCACGAAGCAGCATGCCCAGATGGTTTATATCCCTGGAATAGTAAGGGAGCTCAACAAGGGTCTGGCAACCTTGTTGGCAGATGTCTGTTTGGTTTCTGCCTTACAGTAGGCATTGTCCCAGAAAACTACTGTGTAGCTCAGATTGTCACCATACTGGGTTATTGGTTTTTTTTTTAATTTTTCAACAGAACCAGGATTTAACATGGGTGTCTGTATTTGGATCAGTGATTTTTCTTTTTCAGCATTCTTTTTTTTTTCTTTTGTCAACTTGTTCTTCTATTACTTGCCAACTTATACTGAATCTAAGTATTTAAGAGGGAGAAGAAGTACAGTAGAGCCCTAGTTTAACTGGTGTTTATTATATTAATACTACGGAAATAAAAATAATGACTGATATTCACAAAGCATGTAATAAACAAGTTAAAATTTTATAGAAATACTTCTGGAACCAAGATGTATCTTTCACAGGGCAAAAGTCAAGACTAAGAGATATAGATAGGTAGATGGCATGGTGGATAGAGCATGGCACATGAAATCAGGAATGCCTGAGTTCAGATGCCACCTCAGATATTTCCTAGCTGTGTGACCCTGGGCAATTCACTTAACCCTCTTTGCCTCAATTTGTCATCTGTAAAATAAACTAGAGAAGAAAATGGCAAGCCACTCCTGTGTTTTGCCAAGAAAACCCCAAATGGCATAACAAAGAATCAGATGTGACTTAAATGACTGCACGACAACAACAAAATAAGAGATACAGAATACTACTGCACCTACGAAATGAGCTAGAAATGGCTTACCTCCAGACGGAGGCTTTGAAGTAGCTAAGATCCAAGAGAGTAGAATCAAAAAGTTCTCCATGGGTAAAAGCCACATGAACTCAACCAACTATATGTCTACAAAAATGTGTTAAATGAATGACTGGGTTATTATATGATATATTATATTATAATAAACCATGGATTATTTACAGAGAAAGAAGAGTTTATGATAGTGATACAAGGCTGTCATTGCCACTAGTAGTTACATACAGGTTACCCTTAAGGAGAATAGACTTCCCGTCCAATGCGCATTATGCAAGGAAATGTAGTAAAAATTGTACACTATATCACTGAGTCCTCGAAAATTTAGGACCTATCCAATACCTGAAAAGATATAATAAAATATCAAGAATTTTACCCCAGAAGTTTACCCTCTATCATATATAAATGAATAGGTGATATATTTAGATAGTATGAAAACAGATCCCAAAATATCATATGAGACTTCAATAAATAAAATTACTAATGGGGCAGCCAGGTGATGCAGTGATTAGAGCACTGGCCCTGGAGTGAGGAGGGCCTGAGTTCAAATGTGGCCTCAGACACTTCACAAACTTATTAGCTATGTGACCTTGGGTGAATCAGTTAACCCCAATTGCCTTGCATTCCCCCCTCCAAGAAAAAAAAAAAAACCTGAATAAAATTACTAGAACCAGAGCATTATCACAAAAACACCTGCTACCCATAATCACCCAGATATAATATTAATCCATAAGAACTGAAGAACAATATTTTAGTCAATCTAGCCATATACCAAATACTTTCAATCTCCAAAATAAATGAAAGACTTTAAAAATATAGGAATTTAGCTGAAGAAATAAATACTAGGTGAGACCAGGATGAAACATGTATTATCTCCATCGGTCTGCCACTGAAGCTGTTCTAAAGAGACTTCCATAAGTCCATAGAAGATGAATTTGTATCCCAGAACTTTCATTCAATTACAGAAAGCAGTCATTTTATCCCACCTACACAAAAATCCACAAAACATCAAACATAAAAAAATAATAATAATAATAGTAGGATGGGGATTTTGCCCAGTGCTGTTCCCATCTAAATTCAGTCAAACAAGAAAAAATATGACATTATAATATAACATTTATGTTCATGCTTTATATAGCTAGAATTTGTATAGAGCTTTAAAGATTTGTAAAGTCCATTACAAATATTATCTCTTTTTATCCTCACCACAACCTTGTGAAGTAGGTTCTATTATTATCTCCATTTTACAGATGAGTAAACTGAGGCAGACAAGTTAAATGACTTGCTCACGGTCTCACAGTTAGCAAGTCTATGAGTTTGTATTTGAACTCAGGTGTTCCTGTCTCCAAGCCCAGCTAGTTACCTTGAAGTTTACAAAATGCTTTATTTACAATATTCTTTTGAGGTAGGCAATGTAAGTATAATTAATACCATCTTATACATGAGAGAATAGATGCATAGAGATTGAGTGACTAGCTCAAATCATTTGGCTCATAATTGTTGGTATTGGGATTTGAATTTACCTTTCCTCTTAGCTCCAATTCCAGTGCTATCTTCACAGCTCTGTCAAAAAATAAAGATAACGTCTGTATCATAAATATCCTATAGTATAGTCAGGGAGATTTGTGCATGTCAAAATAAACACAGGCAATATATATTCTATAATTTGAGTGAATTTCTGGGATACGAAGAAATTAGTTGAACATTTACATAATAAAAAGTTTGGTTCTTCAGGGTTTTACATATAAAACACAGTTAATTTAACTTTTAAAATATTACCACTATATTTTAGGATATAGAAAAATAGTGAGGTGGGCACTTCAAGAGGTCGCAACTTTAGATTATTCTTTTACCTTCCCCCAGAATAAAACAGTGTGGCAAATTTGTGTTTGTACACAGGGTCCTCTATATTCAACCCTTTCGAACTTTTTTTGTCTCAGGACTTCTTCGCACTGTTACAGATTATTGAGCATCTCAAAAATCTTTTGTTCATGTAGGTTATATCTATTGATGTATTAGAAATGAAAACGTCTTAGTATTATTCTGAAGAGTGTTGATCTCACAGATCTAACATACTTGGAGAACCACCACTCTATAGCATCATTACTTATAACAGTAGAGGGAGAACTATCCCAAAGCTTTGAAGCACTTCCCTCTGGACTTTATAAACTATTTAATTGCCCCTCAGGTACAGAATGGAGCAATGGCATATTATGGGATACAGTAATCTCTTCTTCCTCTGAATTTATAACACTTTTTGATTACACCATTTGTCATAGCTCAGACCTAACTCAGTCTAATCTGACAATTTAGTTTCAAAGTTGAAAAGAAATGAGAGACACTGATAGACAATGGAACAATAACCAAGCCCGGGTCTGGCCATGTCATCCAGTGGCTCCCTGTTACAGCCAGGATCAAATGTAAAATCCTCTGTTTTTTTTTTTCTTATACCTTACTACTTTCTACATGCTCTGCAATCCAGTGACACCACACTTGTTGCTGTTGCTTATATAATGTAATCCATCTCCTGACTCCATGTATGTTCGTTAGCTGTCCCACAAGTCTCTGCTTCCTCATCTCCATATCCTGCCTTCTCTGAATTCCTTCAAATTAGTTAAAAATTCCTTCTTCTGAAAGAAGCTTTTCCTAATACTCATTAATTCTATTTCTTTTCCTTTGAAATTACCTCCAAATTAACACATATGTATGTATTTTATTTATATAATTTTTTTCATATACTCTGTATCCTGCACATAACTTTTTGTATGCTCTCTCCCCCCAGTAGCCTGTAAAGTCTTTGAGATCAGGGGCTGCTTTTTGCCTTTCTTTGTATCCTCATATCACTTAACATAATGCCTAGCATTAGCAGGCACTTAATAAATGCTTTTTCACTTGACTTCCAACAGAAGGAATTTTACTTAGCCATAGTATGGAAAAGATACTCAGCAAGGATACAGTGGAAATGCATTGGTGCAAAGGGTGTGGTCAGCAGGATATGGTGATTAACTCTGCAATGAAATACTTATGGAATCAGAAGCGCTGCCTCTATGTGAAATGGCCACTCTTATGCCCTTAGGCAAGAAGGAAGCCAAGTCAGCAGTTTGAACCTTAGCCCCCTGAACAAATCAAGTGGTGCGGATAGTTTCCTTATCTTTTAATGGAAAAAGTAGCCTGCCTTAAGGTATATGATGAGCACCCTGGTAGATATTGTTCCTACCATACAGATGGTTCCACATGGTATTGTGATAATTTTTGTATTTATTTAATTCATATGGTTGTTTAGTTTTCATAGATTCATGTTAGTAAGAAAAGACCTCATAGAAATCATCTGTTCTAATTCCCCCATTTTACATATGAAGAAATGGTGCTTAAAGAAGTAAGGGGATTTGCTCAAGGTCACATACTGAGACAGAGAATTATAATAGTATAAGTATAATCAAAGAAGGGATTATAATCTCAATTTTCTAATTCCTAGTCATATGCCTTTTCTGCTATGTTATTCTAGACTACCTAACAAAATTGTAAATCCCTTGAGAGCAGAACCTGTCTTATACAAAGAAATATCTTTGTATACCTCCCTCCCCACACATAGTTACTATTACCTAGGGTAGAAGATGTTCATTAATAGAGTAATTGACCAACCAACATTTATAGGATTTACTTTGACATCCTCTTCTTTCTAATTGATATAAATCAAGAATAGGAAGATGCTACTTTGTGACCATCAGCTTACTTTCATACCAGTATGTATGTATGCATGTATGCATGCATGCATGCATATATATGCATGTGTATGTGCATGCATACATACATGTATGTTATATTATATTTCATATTATTATATCTATTTTATTCTATATTATATAACATATATAATACACATAGATAAAATATGCCCACCCTGTCACATATCTTTCTTTTTTATCTCTTCTCGAAAATCAGTTTGTCTCTTGTTCCTTGTGTGAATACATGTCCATGTTTGTGCTTGTGTGTGTTCTTTTCATTGCATACCTTCTCTCAGGTTTTTAATCTCTTTCCTTCCTTGTCTATATCTCTCATTGCCTATCTTTACTTTCATTTGCACCCCCCCTTCTTTTTTCTTAATGAAATATATCAATTTAATCTTTTTTTCTTATTTGTTTTATATACTTAGTAAGGTTTTGTATCTCCAGTTCATTTTAAACTATCACTATAAACTAAATTATAAGAAAAGTTTTGTTTGGGATTTTTTTGGTTTGGACCTGTGATTTCTTCATTACGGGGAATTCCTAGTGAGATAATTAATTCCACCCATGAAGATCAGTATCTGTTCTTCAATTTATTGCCTTAAAGAGCTGCCTGGGGCACTGAGACTTGCTCAGAGTCATGCACCTACTATGTATCAGAAGCAGACCTGGAACCCAGATTTTCATGACCTCAAGGCTGGCTCTTCATGAACGACATCATGCAGCCTCTCTTTATTTTAATGTATATAGAAAAACTAAAAGCAGGGACTTTTACTCATGTTAAGTTGGTTAATGCTTTAATATAAATTTGTGACCCTCGATGGAAAAAAAAAGTCCTATATCCAAATTAGTTCATTCAACTAATTTATTAAATGTCTACTGTGTGTGGAGCACCATGCCGAGTACATTAGGGGAGTTGGATGAGGCATAAAGGACATGATCCCTGTCTTTAAGAAGCTTATTCTCAAAATGAGTGCCAAGACACGTCAACACCTGTAAAACATAATAGGCAATAACATATCTGAGAGGGGCAAGTGTATTATGCTGGGAAAAGGACTGGATCTGGAGTGAGGAAGAACATAGATTTGAATCCTGCCTTGGACACTTACTAATGGTATGATCATGGAAAAGTCATTTAACTTCTCTGATCTTTGGTTTCTTTATCTGTAAAATAGAAATTATAATACCTAGCTTACAGGGTAACTGTGAAGATAAAATGAGATAATGCACTTTGAAAACTTAAAAACTTTATATGAATGTTAGCTACCACTAGGAGAAGTCTAAGGCTATAAAGCTGTCACAAACAGGGGGAATCAATGAAGCAGTAGTATTTTAGGATTCTAAGGTTATGTAGGCTAGGGGATAGCCTGAGCAAAGGCATAGAAGTAGAAGACATATGCCTTGAGGGGATAGTGGGTAAGTGGTTGTAGTATAAAGTACCCAGAGGGGAATGATACAAGATAAAGCTGGAAAAATAAGGTACAGGAAGATTGTGGCAGCCCTCGAATGCCAGATAAAGGATTTGGAACTTAGCTTAGTAAGAAATAAGAGCAGCTGAATTATCTTTAGGCAAAAGATCCATCCAATCAGATTGTATACATAAGGAAAAATAGTTTGGTAATTTTAAGGTTGGATTAGAGACCAGAAGAGAATGGATGCAGGAAAATGTGCAAGGAGGTTATTGCAATAATTCAGAAATCTGTCATGAAGGTCTATATGAGGACAGTGGAAGAAGGAATAGAGTAAGGACATAAGAGATTCTGTAAAGATAGAATCAAGAGACTTTGGTGTAAAAGATAATGGCCCATTCAATAGTTACCAACTTAGTAAAGCCATTTTTCTTAAAATAAAGCTATGTATAAGATTAAGCATGTCTTTATCTTACAAAATTAAGGGTATAGACTAGATCACTTTTCTATGATTCTGTGAAAGAGTATATTTATATAAAGGGATTGCCGTTCCTCTTTAGCATGGAATCCTCCAAGCTGAGCTGTACAAACTCTTCTACCTCAGTGTGGGTTGGAGAGGTTTTGAAGTCTGATGCAGGATGAACTGCAAGAATCCATGAGTAAGTAAGTTTACCTCAAATAAAGGCATGCCAAGGGCACTACAAAGATAACCACAACCATGTGGTTTACCATTCATAGCCTCCTCCTTACTGCAGGGCAAACCTTGGCTTGAATAACTGCTTCCTGTCAGGTCTAGTAGTATTACGCATGAAATTTTCCCTGGGAAGGAGAACATTTATGACAAACTATATGTAGCGGGGATGATACATATTACATTTATCTCTTGGTCTCCTACTGTTAGCATTATATTATAGAATCCTATGTCAGATGATATAATTAACTGATTCAGATAATCTCTGTCCATATTCTTTTTTATTAATTAATTTTTAGTTTTTAACATTCATTTCCAAAAGTTTAATAAATTTTCTCTGCCTCCCTTCCCCCTCCCCCAAGACAGCATGCAGTTTGATATAGGCTCTACATATACATTCCCATTAAACATATTTTCACAATAGTCATGTTGCATAGAAGAATTAGAACAAATAGGAGGAAACACAAGAAAGAAAAAACAAAACAGAAAAACAGAGCAAATGGCATGCTTTGATCTCCATTCAGACTACACATCCCTTTCTCTGAATGTGGACGGCATTTTCCATCCTGAGTCCTTTGGAGCTGGCTTAGGTCCTTGCATTGCTGAGAAGAGCTAAGTCTGTCAAAGTCAGTCATCGTGCAATGTGGCTCTAACTGTGTACAGTGTTCTCCTGGTTCTGCTCACTTCACTCAACATCAGTTCATATAAGTCTTTCCAGGTTTTTCTGAAGTCCACCTGCTCATCATTTCTTATAGCACAATAGTATTCCAATGCATTCATATGCTGTAACTCATTCAACCATTCCCTAGTCAATGGGCAACCCCTCAATTTCTAGTCCTTGGCCACCACAAAAAGAGCTGCTATAAATATTTTTGTACATGTGGGTCCTTTTCCTATTTTTATTATCTCTTTGGGATTCAGCCCTAGAAGTGGTATTGCTATATGATACATTTTTATAGCCCTTTGGGCATAGTACCAAATTGCTCTCCAGAATGATTGGATCAGTTCACAAACCCACCAACAATGCATTGGTGTTCCAATTCTTACACGTCTTCTCCAGAATTGACCATTTTCCTATTTATCATGTTAACCAATCTGATAGGTGTGATGTGGTACCTAATTGGTATTTGATTTGCAGTTCTCTAATGATTGTGATTTAGAGCATTTTTTTCATATGATTATAAATAGTTTTATTTTCTTCATCTGAAAACTGCCTGTTTATACCCTTTGACCATTATCAGTTGGGGAATGACTTGTATTCTTATGAATTTGAATCAGTTCTCTATGTATTTTAGAAATGATGCCTTTATCAAGAGACACTGGTTGTAAAAATTCCCAATTTTCTGCTTTCCTCCTAATCTTGATCGAATTGACCTTGTGCAAAACTTTTCAATTTAATATAATCAAAATAATCTATTTTGCATTTCATAATGTTCTCTATCTCTTGTTTGGTCATAAATTCTTCCATTCCCCATAAATCTGACAGGTAAACTATTCCTTGCTTTCCCAAATTACTTATAGTGTCACCCTTCATATCTAGATCGTGAACCCAGTTAGTCTTTATTTTGGTATATGGTATGAGGTATTGGTTTATGCCCAGTTTCTACTCTACTATTTTCCAGTTTTCGCAGTAGTTTTTGTCAAATAGTGAGTTTTTATTCCAGAAGCTAGGGTCTTCTTTCTATATTCTTAAGATTTAATCATCCTATCACTTAAAAAAATTAAATTTACTTTGTACATGGACAAAAGTACAGTATTGTTTTCTGTAGAATATACCCTGCATTAATTCAGAACCAGAAGACTAGAAACCAAATCTGTAACTTGTTCCCCTAATAAAATCCAGAAATTTGTCTAGAAGTAAAAATATGTTCCAGGAATGAGAAATATGTTACACCAATTATCAAGAGTCATATTTAAAATGATTTAATTTTATAAATATGATATCATTATATAAAACATTTCCATCATATGATTACAGAATTAGAAAATCTGAGATTGGAAAAGACTTTATCAGCCATCTAGTCCAAAGAGCTCTTGCTTTTTGCTTAGGATGGAAACACCATAGTCTATATTCAATCCAGAGTCAGAAGGATCTAGGTTCATATCAAACCTGTGACATGGAGTGCTGTTTGAGCAAATCACTTAGGTTATCTGAGCCTGTTTCTTTACCTGTAAAATGAAGACGATAATATTATAGTACAAACCTCATAGAATATTTATGATGCTCAAAGGAGAAAATGTATGTAAAATACCTTGAACTTTAAAGTTCTATATAAATGTCAGTTATTATTACAAGCTATTCTTCCAATGACATCATAGATTGATGGGCCAATACATTTGACGTAAATTTTCAAGAACCCAAGGTTAATTCTACTGATAATAAGGTATCAGAGTTGAACTTTAGTGAAGGTAAAGAAATAATCTACGTTTATAATCTACACAGATCTTTCAAAGAAACTGAAAGTACTTCCTCAACATGCAGATTTTCCTAGTTCTTAGCTTTCTTGGCTATCACTTAAACTTAGGCAACCATTTGAAGTCTCCAGGTAATACAGTGAGTTTTCCTTCAAGGTGGGAATGGACATCAATCAATTCGCAAAAAAATAGTCATAAGTAACAGCTATGTGTCATAACATTGTGAGAGATACTAGAGAAACAAGAGGTTTAGATAAAATGTATTTGGCAGACAAGATACAACTGAAGACTAGTACGGGGAGAGATCTGAAGCAGGAAGACCAACCAGCAGGCTACTGCAGTAGTCCAGGCATAAAGTGATGAGGGTCTCCTCATGGTGGTGAGGAGAGGTTAGAGGGAAAAAGTAGGCTCATTATGAGATGCTATGAAGATTTTTGCAACACCTTGGATATGGGGGTGAGGAGGCCTAATGAGAGCAACTGAGAAGGCAAGGAGTACATGTAGATTAATGTAACCAAAACAAAAAAGCAAAAATTGATAAGAATCATCCAATTCTTTATAAGGAAAGTGTTCTAATAATACAAATAGACTCCAGGTAAATACAGATGAGGATGACTGATGTTCTTTTGAGATGTTCCCATTTCAAAAATTTTATTTCATTGCCCAGGAGGTATTTGGAATGAGGTATGTCCCCCCACCCCAATAATTGTAAATAATCAGAAACTCCTCCAACATGAAACTGGTGCACTCAGTGAAATTCAACTCTTCCAAACTCCCTGTATACTAGGAAGCAGAACTTTTAAGACATATGTTGACATATAGAACAATAAGGACTAGGTACCAAAATATAAATGAACTATCTGAGGAGCATTAATATTTTTTTTTGCATTAATATTTCTTTACCAACTCTTTGAAGCCCAATTCAAACATCACCTTCTCCATGAAGCTTTCATTGAGTTAGCTGGTTGGTAATGACTTTCCCATCACACCCCATATTACAAATTGCTTTATAGCTCACTAGTATATACAATTGCATGAAAAGTGAATTGTTAGCTTGTCTCCCAAATGGATTGTAAAGTCAGTGGGAGCAGGGACCACATCTTATCTAAACTTTCGCATTTCTTCTAGAAGCAAACATAATGTTTAGGCACATAGCTGCTGTCCAATGGATGTTTGCAGATTGATTGAGCTCCATGTACACCTTAAGGGAAATTCTCCTGTATTATCTGGAGATTTCAAATTGTTATGTGAGTTTCAGTGATACAAACACAGATAACAATAATGCACACTCCATGCAGTTGTGTCTATCAGAGAGGTGCAAAGCAGCAGGTAATATGAGGTCTGACATGGAAAGTGATTATCAGGCAGGTAAATCAGTGCAGGTTTTTGGATCAGGCAAAATGGGATAAGGCAGGATATTCCAAATGTAAGGAATGATGGGGGGGAGAAGGCAAGAAAAGGGGTAAAGAGTTGTCCTCATTGACTCCAGTTTAGAATATGGAAGGATACATCATGAAATAAGTCCATAAAGGTATGGTGGTGCCAGATTGTGAAGGATTTTGAATGTCTGATAAGAGAGTTTGAATTTTGCTGAATAGGCAATAGGGAGCCACTAAAGATTTTTGAACTGAGGACTGGCATGACCAGATCTATGAGAAAGGTTATTCTGGTAGTGGTATAAGAGATGGTTTAAAGAAAGAGTAATGGGGATGGGAATCAATAATTATTTCAAGCATTAAAATCACAAATCACATAGTAACTCTTATATCAATTCAATCATAATTACCATGTGGTACTCCTTTGAATTGTAATTTAGTAAAAAATAGATTCAATATATTTCTATATTTGAATGGAAAGTCTACTTTAATCTAAGGCCAACAAGTTCACACCTAATATGTGCCAAATACTTCTGAAGTCCCTAGGGATAAAAAAAGAATGAAATAATTCCTATTCAAAAGTGGTGGGGAGAGTCAGGAAAGGCTTCATGAAAAAGATGGGTGATACATGAGAAGAGATTTGAAGGAGGACAGAAGTAAAGAGGGAGCACATTCCAGGAATGTGGGATGACCAATGCAAAGGCATTGAGACTTGAACAATTGCATCCCCTGTATGAGGAACAGAAAGAAGGCCAATTTGGCTAGATTACGAGGGAGGGAGCGAGAGAGGAAAGGTAAAATCCAGTGAGACTAGAGAGGTTCGTGCTTGGTTGCATAGGGCTTTGAAAGCAAAACAGAGGAATTGATATTTTATATTAGAGTCAAAGGAAGCCATTGGCATTAATGGAGTAGGGGAACTGCATGGTCAGAGCAGTCAATAGACAGATCTGCATTTAAGGAGGACTTATTGGGAAGCTATTTTTTGTTAACAAATAGGTGGCAAGGAGGGCTAATACTTGAGTGGTGGCAATGGGAGTTGAGAATTGGAGACTCATTCAAGAGAGAAATGGAACTTACCAATTTTTCTATTTTTAAACAAAATAGTAGAATATATATATTAAATACTGTATTTTAATCATTTAATAGCATTTATATATCATATATAAAATAATATTATTAAATATATTAGAGACTGGTTTTGTAAGTAGTACCTGTTCCTGACAGAAAGTTAACTTTAATTGGTTATTTTTACTTGTTTAATAGTTAAGTATTATTATATAATTATTTTTATTACATAATTCACGTATTGCTATATAATTATTTTAAACATTAAAATCACAAATCACATAGTAACTATTATAACAATTCAATCGCAATTACCATGTGGTACTCTTTGAATTGTAATTTAATAAAAAATAGATTCAATATACTTCTGTATTTGAATGGAAATTCTACTTTAATCTAAGGATGTGTTTTTCCTAATTCCTCTAAATTGTTATAAGGAAAAATTTTATGAAATTAATTTTGGCTCTGAAAAGTTATATGAGCCCACAAATGATTAGATATTTACAAACTGAAAAAGTAACATCTCTTACATAAACCAACTTCTTGTCCTCTGACACTTTCACCACCCTGGGGCAGGCCCTCATCACCTCCACCTGGCCTATCTGTGTAAATTGGCGGCACATACTGCAGCAATTGAACGCTCCCCGAGTTTCAGAAATTAAAAAATGTGAATGAGGTTTGCTCAGTTTCTTCTCCCCATTTTAATTCCTTCATTTGATGCCAAATGCCTTTCCAGATGGATGAATATGTGGAATCTCTATGTATACACAATGGAACAGAAAAGGAAATACACAAAACTTATATGTCCAAAGGTTATTTATTAAAGTATATATTTTGCAGCTGGCTGGAGGGAGGAATGAGATGCTGCAAGACTCTAAAATCACATTCACAGTAGGGTGATGATGTAGCAGTTCCCCAGTTTCAGTTCATGTAGCAGTTCCTCTAAGAATATGGTTTTGCAGATTTAGCTAAAGTGTGTTAGAGATTCTCTCTCCTGTTGGGCCTTGCAGGATGGTGATTGGTAAAGCAAGATGTCATCTCCTCCCTCCACTTCCAGAAGATCAATCCTTTAGGATATATGAGTTGAATAATTTGATAAGGGGCATTAGCATATGAGACTGGAACATTCTTTGAATTACTCAACATTCACTTGGTGCTGTCCAAGTGCTATGGGGCTGTGTGATTCCATTCTATATATTATTCAGATTATCTATTATGTTGTTAATGGATGAAGAGTGAAGAAAACTCAGTTGGTTCTATGAGTGAAAGCAAAAAAAGTAAGGAAGAATTAACAGTGTTTACATTCCAAATATCTCGAAAGTGCCAAGAAAATGGCCTTGGATTATTCTCTCAAGAAAATCATCAAGGCCCTTACAGAGGTCCTTATGCTTCTCTCTATCCTGTTTTGGTCTTCTACATGTTAAATGCTAAGCTAGATTCCATAGGAGAGGCAGGAAAACCTCCTAATATGCCACAATCCTAGTGGAAATAAAGAGCCTTATTTATTAATTTAGCTATGTACAAAATGTGTGTATGCAAATATATTCTATAGCATAAAATACTGGTCCATTTCTATCCCTCAGACTGGGCATGGAAAGATAGTATTTGCAGTTACAAAATTCTAAGGTGCAACACCAAATCCTTATAAGCAGAATATAAAGGGAGGTATAGAAATACAGAGACCAGATATTACAGAAAGCATTTCAGAAGTTAAAGTTTTATCATCCCTGATGCACTGTGAGTTTTGAAGATTCCTGTGCCTCAATTTCTTCTTCCATAAAATGAAGGGGGTTGAACAGCATGACCTCAAAGGTCCATTTCAGCTCTAGGCCTCTGATACTAGGTACTAGTGGATACCTGTGTTGTGTGACTGAAACATTTTTCAAAAAACATAAAAATCAGTCATTTCAATAAACTAGATTCACTTACATCTACTCAGTGATGAGAATTTAGATTCCAGGCCCTAAAGCCAAATTTGGCAAAACAGTCCCCTTTTCATCCTCTTTTCCTCCAAAGGCTACAGACTTCCTCTGTAAACTCTGATGGAGAGAAGGTTCTGAGATATTTAAGGGGCATATTATAGACCTATTGTAGTGTTTACTTAAACTGAAATAACAGTTCTTTGAAAAATGTCCTGATGGTATGAAGGAGTTAATACAGTTTCCAAAGGTGCCTACCTTGCAGAATGGGAGTAGCTTGGACACCGTGAAGATTTGGCTCAGTAGCACCTGTGAAACATGAGCTCAGATTAAATGTCCCTTAAAACAGTACACTGGGGACCTGGCAGCTGGCATCAGATCGGATCCAGTTCTGTAATGTGGAGCTCAGAGCTCAGAGACCTCTGGTCTCCACAGTATTTTTAATACTATAGGGAGAGCCATAATAACCCCATCATAATGAAAACACAAATGCTCCAAGTCACGTAGGAGTTTGTGGCACCGCGGTTTCACTCTGCTCCCCTTTCACCGTACAGGAGAATCCATCCCACAGTCTCCTGGTGCTGATGCCATCCGCCTTCCCTCTCTGACCCCTGTTTTGTTTTTCCTTCAAACTCCTAGATTCTTTTCTTTCTAAATTAATCCTCTTATTATTTTCACCTTCAGCATTTGTCCCAACCTTGTGCCATGCATCTGTGTGGTCAAATAAATAAAATCCAGCACAGCAAAACTGGTCAATGTGACCAATTTCCTACAATCAAGACAGTATAAAAAGCACTGAATGCAGAATTAAGAGGCTCATGTGGCAAGTCTTAGCTTTGACTCTTGTTCACTTCATGACCTTCATAAAAGTTGCTAACTTTTTGAGCTGTAGTTTCCACATCTGTATAATGGGGCTAATAATACTTGGGCTACCTGCATCACAGGATTGTCACCTTAAGCAAGTGGCTTAACTTTTCTGAGACTCAGTTTCCTAATCTATAAAAATTAGGATAATAATTCATGTACTACCTACTCCATAGGTTGCTGTGATGAAGACACTTATTAAGCCTTAAAATGCTGTAGAAATGTGAGCTATTGTTTTAAACACCGACATTAAGTGTTGATGAGGTCATATTCAGTTCAGCTGCAGAAATGAAACCAGTGGTAAAAGCTGGCTATGCTAAACCCCATCTACCAGTTTGACTGTGGACATTTTTTCAATCTAGGTCTCTTTAGCTCACCAAAGCTGCAAGTACAGTGGACATTCATGGGCCTGGTCTACTGTGATCAAGGCATCTTTGACCTGCTCCATTTCTGACCTGGGCCAGTTCACCCCTCTTTAGGCACCTGGTGGTCCTTCAGTCCCGAAGGCTCACCATATTGGTGCCAGACTTAATGAGGTCCCCTGAACAGCTTAGTTTTGCTACGGTTCAGAATTCTCCAACTCAAGTAATCAACCAGCCTCTGCAGTAGTAGAGCCTACAGGCCCTGTTGGCTGTAGGCATCCTGATCAGCCGGCTAGAGATGAAGATTTTATCTTCTCCCACTTTCTCTTCATTGACTGATTTGACTTGTCTCTGCACGAGCCCATTTTCCTTTTCTAGGTGGGTTTCAAAGACAAAAAGAGCAGTCATACAACACATAAGTAGTCAGTTTTTTGCAACTAAAATTAGCCTCATTTATTTCAGTTGAAACTATAGTTAGAATCTCTTGTTTGTTTGAGGCCATCTCCTGAATCCATAAAAATTATGGTTTGATAAAAATCAGAACCTATTAAAATTTAGCCCAGAAAACTCATGTGTCAAGAGTCAACAGACACTTAAATTTAATTTTAAAAAAATATCCTCAGCAACAATTAAATCCCATGGAATCATTTCCCTTCCCTTCCTTATCTATAGGAGGGAAGGGAAAGGGAACAAGCATTTATTAGGTTCTTGCAATGTGCCAGACACTCTGCTAAGGGCTTTATAAATGTTACCTCATTTAGTCCTCACGATAACCCTAGGAGGTAGGTGCTATTATTATCCCCATTTTACAGTTGAGGAAACTAAGGCAAATAGTGTATGAGTGACTTGACCAGGATTTCACAGCGAGGAAGTATCTGGGGTAGGATTTGAACTCGAGTTCCTAATTCTAAGACCAGTGCACTACTTAGCTGCCCCATTATCTACGGCTGATAACATCAAACCTGTATAATTACTTCCATTGCTATTTCTCACAACTGTCATTCTAAAGACTTGTTTTCTTGTCTCTCCCAGCACTTTCTTATGCAGAATAAATGGTAATTAAAATGTGCAGGATGACAAGATGGAGCAAACAGTGCTTGTACCACCGGGACCTGACAGCTTCAACTACTTCACCAGAGAATCTCTTGCAGCTATTGAACAACGCATTGCAGAAGAGAAAGCTAAGAATCCCAAACCAGACAAGAAAGATGACGATGAAAATGGCCCAAAGCCAAATAGTGACTTGGAAGCTGGAAAGTCCCTTCCATTTATTTATGGAGACATTCCACCTGGAATGGTGTCTGAGCCCTTGGAGGACCTGGACCCATATTATATCAATAAAAAAGTGAGTGTTCTTGAGCAGGCTTATTCTGAGATTACTAGCACATTGCATACGTGGCCTTGTTAGAACAACAACAGTGCTGTTATTGCTGTGAGAACCGTAGTATGTTGCTGCCTAAGAAATGACACATGTTGGCATATTGATTAACAGTGGATAGGATTTATAGTGAAAGATGGAACTCTTCTAAATGCATTGCGATGGATATGCAAAATAAATACATAAAAAATATTTTGCTGCCTCGAACAGTAGGCAGCCTAACATATTAGGAATTCTCCCAACAGTTTGCTTCCTCTCTGGTTATCTGATATATTTTCTATGTGCACAAATGTTGAAATCATTGCAAATTATAAGTATTTTAATAAATGTTAGTGTTATTTAGTTCTCAGCCCGAGACCTAGAGGGTCTCTTCATAGTAATCATATTACTTCAGTACTTCAAGGGATCCATGCTTTCATTCATGTGAATAGCTTCTCTACTAATACAGGTTGCATCCTCTTCTCACTTTAGTGAATAATCTTATGAGTTTCTGTGGCTAAAAAACAGTGACGATGGGCTGACTCCACATTGAGTGTTGATCCTTCTAAACTGAACTTGACATTCTCAGATGATCTTGTATCCACAGACCCAAAGTGAAGGGTTCCCAGCTTGGTAGACCTGCCAAAAGATCACACCTCATTTGAAAAGCCCTTGAGATGAAGTTATATTACATATAATCCACAAATTAGAATATTTCCTTCTTTTTCCCAGAGAAGCCTTATTTTATTTGACAGAATTCATACTTATCTATAAAACACACATTACTCAATCATAGAACAAACCATAATAACCAAATGAAGTGTCTGAAGATGAAATCAAAAGATGGCTATAGTCTCTTTTCATTTATTGCTCTCAAGTAAATTGTTTAATCAAACTAAGTTTTTGCTTTTCATTCCTTTAGACCTGTGATTTTATTGGTGTAGGTAGTTTCCAATAAATAAACTCTTTCTCCAATGGAGATGAGCAAGCCTTTTACAAAGCATAGTCTTAGAGTAGCCCTAGAGCATTGAGAGGTTAAGTGACTTGCTCAGGGTCACATAGCCAGTCTGTGTCAGAAGTAGGACCTGAACCCAGATAATGGGTTTTTTTTTCTGACTCAAAAGCTAGCCCTGTCTCAATTGCACTCTGCTACTTCTCAATCACACATAGTCTTAGTAAATTTACTTATGCTTATGGTCTTTCATAAGGCATAGGACAGAGTAAACAGTTGTAAGATACAAGTACAAGAGAGATGGTAATTAAGCAAATGAGGCGGTTTTTTTGGTTGTAGTCCACTCATGCTTTAAAATGCCTGAAAAATGTTGAAGAGCCTTGTTTTACATCCCACACCCACCCCCAGTCCCTATCCTGCACTGAGTAAACTCCTGCCAGTTGAGCCAATTTGTTGCTTTGGTCCTGTGTCCTTGGAGGTCATTATGACTCTAGTAGTACCTCAGGAGCTTCAGAGCTAATGTCTCACTCACATGCCATTGGCAACTTTACAGAAATATAGAATTATATAGAATCAGGACTGAATACTAGTTCAAATCAAGTACATTTTTTTTTTGCCTTGAAGATTTTGCATCAAGTGAAAGGATTTCTATAGTTTTTAATTTCTCTATTTGCATGTTTATAGTCTATTATTTTGCTATCAAGTCACAGTAGTTAAGAACTAATCAATTTTATAACTACATTCTTTTAGTCACTAGCACGGATATCCAATTTTATCATCAAATCTATTTTTGGCAGTAAAGTTGTATCCTCTAAAAAGCCGAAGTCCAAATTAATCTAAGTAGTGTTTCACGGGTATTTAGGTCCTAGAAGTAGTTAGAACTCAAATATTAAATAATTAAATTCTGAACAATTGAATTTTCTTAAATTTATATTTATTTAAATGTGAATTTAGAGATTTCAGATATGTACTCTATGTCAGTGGTTCTCAACCTGTGGATCACAACCCCTTTGGGGTTGAACGACCCTTTCACAGGGGTCGCCCAAGACCATCAGAAAACACATATTTCCCATGGTCTTAGGAACCTCCTCTATCTGTCTCCAGGCAGGTCCGCCCACATGCAGACACGCCTACATACAACTATTAAAGAGTAGCGGCATTAGGAAGGTTAAGAACCACTGCTCTATGTACTTCCAGAAACCAGCTGTTCACTTTGCATAGTATGTTTTATAATGAAAGTATATTAAATGTCTTTGAGATTTGCCCTTCCTTCTCTCCACCCCACTGCTACTCAAGAATCCCTATTTCAGACCAATACAGTAGGGCAAACATTATCCCTTCATTTTTTACTACAAATGAGCTTGTAATCTCCAGGAATCCAATATTTCACTGTGTCTCTATCATTTGTGTGGATAATCCCTCCCATAATAGGGCATGAAATTCATCTATGACTGCCCTTCCTGTATAACCATTGTCCATATCATTCTATAAATCCCTGTCAGAAATGCCACCCAATAAGCTGGAAGCCTTCCTCATATTTTCTTATCATGTAATGGATACCAGTGGAGCACTTAGTCTATTCACCATTTATTCCTCACTTTTGCTACATGACTTGCCTCAACTAGCTAAATATATTTGAACCTCCATTGCCCAAAACAGCAGAAGAAAACTGGCACTCAGCCTATGTACTGTTCCCAAGATTATATAACAACAAATTAACATTTAGGAAAGAACAAATTCATTCTTGTGGATAATTTAAAAACCAAATTCACTCCATGAAATATTCCTGTTAAAGAACTTTTTTCAGGTGGATCTATGTTGCTGTATTGAGAGGGAATACCCAATGACGATGGATATGGCAATAGGCAGACTTAAAAACCCTGAAGGAAGTCCCAACCTTTCTAGAGTGTTTAAAATAAGGATTGTAAGATTGTTTGGCTATCTAGCCTGATTCTGGTGCTGGAACTGTTTCTACATTACATTAGCATCATTTCCTTAATTCCCTCTAGTTTTGTCTATAGATACACACTTTGTGTGAACAATTAATAATAAGCCAGGAAAGTAGTCGGTCAAAATAATAGAGGCAATATGTTTAGAAATATGTAATTGTAGCATTGATGTAATATTTTGCATCTTAAAATCCTTATGTAACTAGAGTGATATGCGCAGCTCTTCTAAAGTGCAAGAATGGCTTATGTAGGTAAGTTTCTGTTATGTCTCTAAATAAAGTTAACATTTGCATTTTCTTCCTATAACATTTTAACCTGTGATATATTCCTTGAATTTTTATTTGCCAATTTCTACATCACTCTTGGGCTGTTTTACAAATGGAGCTATTTCATTATGGAAAAAAAAACCTACCTTAAATGCCCAAATATTTGTTCTTATTAAAGTTGGAGTATTGACAGTATTTTACCCTTTAAAAGTTAATTGCATTTTATTTTTTGATGAGTAATGTCTTTTAAGTGATGGGTATTTGAAATTTGCTGCATGCTTTTTATTAAAACCAAGCAGCAGGCACAGATTGTCCTTCAGGTTTTTCATCACCTGTTTAGCTGAAGGGTTAAGAATGGTGGAGCTGAGGACCAATGAAAATGATACTGATTCTGACGTTCCCAGATAGTGCTGACAGTGAAGGAGGCAGAACTGGGACCAAAGGGATACAGAGCTACATAAGTGTCAGGAATGCTGTGTTGCTTTCTCCAGGACTACAGTGCTAAAATGAATAATGTGTTATTGACGCCATCACATTGGGTTAGGGCTTATTCCTTATAATATTGTGATTGAGAAAAAGTAACCATATCCTAGACAGCATTGCAGAATTCAACATGTATTGTCTGAGGATAAAGTATACTTTGTAACTGAGGAATTTAAAGGCATGGGATCAACCCAAATCGCACTGGAGTGTTTGTGATGTTCCACAATCAGTTTCAGTGAGTTTACAAATAGATTACTATTTCCAATATATAACATGTGCCTGTGTCTTTTTACTTTGGCAAATTCTTTAAGTTTCACACCCTCTCCCCCACCCCCACCAAAATACCATTATCATTGCTAAAGTGGTTTAAGCCACTTTCAATAAGATTGCAGTGGTACCTGGACTTGGTAGAGATTTTCTCATGCACATTCTTACCAGAAAAAAATATGGGAACCTACCTGATCCACAAAGGGTTTAGGATTTGAAAAGTACAAAGTAAGAACAATAACATAAAATAAGGACCAGAAGGCAGTGATACCAAAAAAAAAAAAAAGGATTCTATGCCCTGTTAGAATTAATCCAGTGATATTCAGAATTTAGTGTTGAACTACATTTTCTTTTGTGCTAAATAGAAGGGTACATTTTAGTTGGCGAAAATATTTTTTTTTCTAGTGGTAATTTTTTTATGGCTCTCCTGTGATTGAAAATTTGATTTTGTTACTTTAGATTTTCAGTGAATTTCTTAACCTGCTTTGTTAGAAAATTTTCTTTTTTCCTCTCTTCTCATATGCTTCTGGAAATTATAGATGAAGCATTAATTCCATGAAGGAAAATGGATTTTAGTAATATGTCATTTTATGGAGAAGAGAATGAGATGCCTGAAGTCTATATTTTTTTAAATGAGCAAGATTGTTATAATATTTAGAAAATTTTCCATACATATTAAATTATATTATTCTCTCTGTTGTATGGTAAATGATTCCCCATACTGTTTTATATAAACATTTTTTTTTTGGTCTTTTTATCAGTGAATTTGCAAAGGTGCACATTTCACATTTAACAGTAGGTAGAGGAAAAACAGCATAACTAGACAACTTTTAAAAATGAATTCAAAGAAGTAGCAATTCTGATGTGCTTCATCTCGTAATTCTGTGTGGTTGGTTTTGTTTTTTTTTTTCATTCCCAGTAGGGTTTCAATAGCTTCTTGTATTTTTTAAAATTCTTCCCTTGAGGAAATTACTTAATAAATCGGGAAAAGAAAACAACAAGGGGCTACATCCAGGATCAGACAAGGAAGGGACAAGCAGATTTTCATATCTTCCAATGACAGTTCTTTTGGTTTTCCTAGACTGTTTGGACAACTGAACCTGTTTAATTTCTTGTGCCTAATTCTCATTTTGGAGATGTTTCAGAGGTCACAGGGATCAAAAAAAGTGTCTAATCCTTCATTTTGCTGGTAATCTTATTACCACAGAAAATTCTAAGAAAGAAAATCCACTCCTTGAAATTCCCCAATGATGGGGAACTCCAAAAGAATAAAATTCTTAACACTGTGATACAATATTCCTGGAGTATAGGGATTAAAACACCCTTTACTAAAACAGTCTTTTAAAAAACAAGGAGTAGCCTTTTGCCAGGGCATTTCTATATTATGCTAGTGGGGGAGGAGGGCATGAGTGTCAGGTGATTCTGCTGCAACAATTAAGACAAATATTGATTGTTTCCCTTTGAGGCTTTGGTGAACCCTTAAGGAACATGCCTGAAAAACCAATGTCAAAATGGATCTAATAGAGATGCCTCTAAATTTTCTGCTATTGTCAGGTCACCCTTGGAGAAACACTTTTGCCATTAGTGTGCACCCTAACACTTGTATAACACAATCCCTGTGGCCTCTATTATAGTCCAAGATCATTCTTTGCAGAGCTTCATGATTCCTAGAAAAGCCTGAAATTAAACAACGAATAGTTGCAGATAGAGCAACATCTAGAATATGGCTATCTTTACCTTGTATTTCCTCCCATATATCTGGATGCAAAGGGTCAAAACAAGTCTTGCAGCTTCACCTCATGAGTATTCAGTAGGATAGACTCCTGTTGTTGAATGTGGAATGGATATTCTCAGAGATGAGAACCCTGGGAAGTCTCCTACAGTTCCTCCAATATTCCCAAAAGGGAATTCTCCAACAATCCACTTCAGCACAGCCTGAGTAATACACTCTACACTTTGAGCCTCATCTTTTTCTTTGGGGATCCAGAGACTTAATGGTCTACGCAAAAGTAACAACAAATCCCTTAAATTAAAGTGAAGTAAATGAAAACCCACAATTAGAAACATGAGTGTCTGGCAAGTACTGTGTTACAAACAACTGGCAAAAAGCTATGATTATTACAGCAGAAATGTGAAATGGAATTAAGAGACCTCCTAGTGATTTTGAGAAGGAAAAAAAATAAAAAAGTTCTGCCCCTGGAATGGTTCTGAAAAATCTATATGTATCCTTGGCTGAAAATTCTTAGTAACATCCTATATGAAAATGGGCCCTTTGGGAGGTGACACCAAGGAGCTTGGACCATTCTATATTTCGTTAGAGTTTATACAGATGTTATTATCAAATTTGGACCAACACAAGGAGATTCTTATGAACAAGTAACACATGTGCTTCGTGAAGTATCGGCAGAAGATAAGGTGATCACTACCTTTTATCTTACTCTGAACCTTACATCTATCACCTCTCTGTAAAGAAGTAGAATATTTTATCATAGGTCTACAGGAGTTATGGATAGTCATTATACTGATCACAGTTTTTATTGCTTTCAAAATTGTTTTTCAGTGTTGTTATATAAATTGTTCTCATGGTTTTGCTCATTTCATTCTTCATCAACTTATAAAAATCTTGCAAATTGCTCATTTTCATAATATTGATGTTAGAGTATAAATTGTTCTTTTGGTCCTACTTACTTCATTCTGAATGAGTTCACATGCCTTTTCATATCTTTTTTGAAATCATCTGTTTTCTCATTTCTTACAGCACAATAGTATTCCATCACATTCATATTCCACAACTTATTTAGTCATTCCTAAATGGATTGGAATTCTTCTAGTTTCCAGGTTTTGCCACCACAAAAAGAGCTGCTATAAATATTTTTATAGATGAAGGACCTTTTTTTCCTACTTGTTATCTTTTGGGTATAGGTCTATTAGTGATATATCTAGGGCAAAAAATATTCACTGTTGAGTAACTTTTGGGGTATAATTCAAAACTGATTTCTAGATTGGTTATACCTATTTTATAGGCTGCCAGCAGTGTATCAATGTGCTTTTTTTCCTACAGTTCCTCCAATATTTATCTTTTCCTCTTCTTTTTTTAGCATCTTTGCCATTCTTATGTGTATGAAGTAAAATCTCTGAATTGCTTTAATTTGTAATTCTTTGTTAGTTATATGGATCATCTTCTAATATAACTATAAATGGCTTATTTCTTTGCTAGGGAATAGACTATTCATATACAATGACTATTAATCAATTGGGGAATGGCTCTTATTCTAATAAATTTGAATAAATTTTTTATATTTCTTGGAAATGAAATGTTTGAGAAATTCTGTGCCAAAGCCTTTCTTTCCCCAGTTAATTGTTTCCCTTCTGATCTTAGCTTTATTGGATTTGTTGGTGCAAAAAAAAAAATTAATTTTATGTGATAAAAATTATCCAATTTATCTTCTGTGATCCTTTTTATCCCTTGTTTGGTGATAAATCTTTCCCTCTCCATAGATCTAATAGATAATATTTTCCATGTTTTTCAAATTTATTTATGGTTTAACCTTTTATATTTAGGTCATGAATAGATTTGGAGTTTATCTCCAAATGTGAGATGACCTTGTCAAATAAAATAATCCTGACTTCCCCTTAAAAAATCCAGTTCTTTAGTCACTAAGCATTTATTAAGCACCCACTATGTGCAGGCATTAATGAAGATTGGGAAAGTCTTGTAGAAGGTGGGATTTTAGATGAGACTTGAAGGAAGCCAAGAAGTGGAGGAGGCAGAGATAAGGAGGGAGAGAATTCTAAGCAGAGGAAAGAGCCAGTGAAAATGCATGGTGTCTGGAGTATCTTGTGAGAAGAGTAGCAAGGAAGTCAGTGTGACTGGGTTGCGGAGTGTATGGCGAAGGATTAAGGTGTTAGAAGAATTAGAACACCTTAGGAAGTCTGTGGATAAATTTCATATCCAGGCTATTCTAATTGTATAAATGTATTGGATGATATTTTGTAATGGGATACCCTTTCCTTCCTAAGGTTCTTTTGCACTGCCTCCTTTCAATGACTGGATGCTTCCAAAAGGACAAAAGAGAAATTCCAGTGGAATAAAAATAGAAACATTCCACTACCTCATCTTCTGGCATATTCAACAAACACTACAATACTTTATCTTGGTCCTTGAATTGAGGCCCTGATTTTAATTAAACACGAATGATTGTTCAATTTTTAAATCATTGCACATTTTCCTCTCTTCTAGCCTAGCTTTGATAGTAATTCAGTACTACCACCAGCGGAAGATACACAAGTACAGTGGTTGAAGTATTTTCCTCCTTAGCAAAAAAAAAAAAAAGTTTAGATGAAAGAGGAGGTTTAAACTAAAGTCTAAAATAGCAATTTGAAAGAATATAAGTCTTATACTTATATAAGAGCTTAATGTAATGCCTATATTTAGAAAAGGGAGCCAATCATCCTAGAAACTATAAATCTAAAAAATTACTCTTTCCAATGCCGAAAGGATCCTGGAAAAAAAAAATCACAGCCTAATCATTTTCTGAAAACAGAAAAAGAAAAAAGTACTAAGTGGTAACCTAGTTTTGAAAAGAATAAATATGGAAATAAAGAAAAATAGTTTTGTAAGAAATAAATCCTACCAGAATAAAAGTATAATGCCATAGATAGAGCATCAGACTTAAATTGAGGACTTAAATTCAAACATTGGCTCTGCCATCTAACTAGATGGCAAAGTGAATACAGGGCACTGAGGGCTGGAATCAGGAAGACTTGAGTTCAAATCCAGCCTTGGACACTTACTAGCTGTGTGACCCTGGACAAGTCACTTAACTTCTATCTGCCTAAGTTTTGTCAGCTATAAAATGGGAATAATAATAGCACATAAACCTCCCCCCACCAGGGTTCTTCTGAGGATCAAATGAAATAATATTTGTAAAGTACCTAGCATACAGTAGATGTTTAATAAATGCATATTTTCTTCCTTCCTTGGACCAGCCACTTACCCTCCCTAGGCCTCAAATTCCTCATCTGTAAAATGAGGAACATTGACAAAATGCCTTTACTCTTCTTCCAGCTTTAAATATATGATCTCATGAGAGTGATCTGATCTCATTTTTTGACTTATTGGCAAGCCAGGTAGATATAAGTGAAGGCTCTAGTTTAAAAAAAAATCAGGATATTAGTAAACCTTTGATTCCGTCCTCTACGATATAATTATCAATATGCAAAATATGCAAATGGGTTGATGATCTCATCCATTTGGATGATCCCTCCAAAAAGGATAGTTTAAACCCATGCATTCTTCCTCATCCGGTGCAGTTCATGTCCCCTTCCTCTTCTGTAAGCTTGCCACAAAAGGTCTGTCTTCTGCTCTGGAGGCCTCCTCTCTTTGTCCTGAAATCACCAGGACGGCAGCACTGAAGCTGTCCACCAGCCATTGCTCATACGTTTCTCCAATAAAACAAGCATTTATCAAATACCTATAATGTGTCAGGTATTGTACTAATCACTTTACAAATCTTGTCTCATTTGATCCACACAACAACCCTGCTAGATAAGTGCTATTATTATCCCCATGTTGTTGTTGAGGAAACTGAGCTTAGGTGACTTAGGTGAGGCTGGATTTGAACACAAGTCTCTCTGACTCCAGGCCCAGCACGCTATTCCCTATACCAGCCAGCTGTCCCTAAAAATCCTTGACTCAGATTTTCTTTGAAGTTCCTTTTTTTGTTACCCACTGCACATGTTCACACTTACCACACACTTCTCCATTGCTCTCTATACTACATTTATTTTAAATTCTTTAGAGATAGAGTGTTCTATGAACCACAGTCACATAACAATACCTCGGAAGACCAGTTTTTGTTTCCATGAGAAGCTGAGGATCATTAGAGGATATTTATTCAAAAACTAGGAAAATATTTGAACCACACATCTTTTAAATGGGACCCACATACACACAATGGACAGCCTACTTTAAAAGATAATATATAATCATGAATGGTGTAGTTCAGTGGAAAGAGGAAACAGATGTGAGCAGGAACAATATACATCTGTGATTTATTAGGAAGTTTGGTTGGGGAGGAGAGGAAGACTATTGCCATTTACAGTAATTTACCTCCATACACTACCTACTCCTTCTTTAACTTCAGGAATTTTATTTCATTTGCCCATTTTCTGATTTTATTGACAAATTGCTTTGGTCTAGAACCATTGAGTCTCCCTATCCTCTTGGATCCTACTTACTCAAATCTGCACATACTAACACAAGGTACAAAAACATCTTATTTGTGTTTGTCCATCATCAAGACAGGCTGTTGGCCTTAGTTTTTGATTGGATCCCTTCCTTGTGTCATCATACCCCAAGAGGTGTCAACCAGACCTTGGAAAATTGCCAGCAGGTTGTGGCTAAAGGAAGGAGGACAGAAGTAAGGTTGGATTTTAAATAGGCAGACATTTCTAGCAGAAAGCTGCTGTACTTCCTAGTGTTTTTTCATCTCTGATTTAGGCCACATTCTGGCAGATAAAACTTGTTTTATTTAATACATATCTTTAAAATGTTTTTATGCAAAATTTTTGTAAATCTAATTATATTTCAAAGATGATATCAGAACCTTGCAATCTGAAATACTATAATAAATCGAATAATTTGAATCATGACACAAATTGATCTGTTCTTTATGTCTGAATTTCATATATAAGAGTCAGAGCTAGGTACATCTGTATTGGTGTTTTGTCATGTACTTAGAGCTAAAAGGGACTATAGAGATTATCTAGTGCAATCTTCTCATTTTACAAAGAAAGAGACTAAGGCCCTGAGAAGATGATGCAGATTGTCCCAGTAAATTGCAGAGGCAGGATTTGAATGAGGACCTCTTGCCCCCTAATCCAGGATTTAATCAACTTAACCTCTCTCTGTTTATAATGCAGTAAAATCTTCGGTCAGGAAGGCAAGCCACTAGAGCAGAAAGAACCCTCTCAAAGGACCTGAGATCACCTCTCACTTCTAAAGCTTACTGCTTGTGTGACTGAGATCACTGTTTTAACTTCCTTGGACTTCATCTGTAACCAAGGAACATTCCTTGGATTTTATCTGTAAAGCAAAGGGGTTGCATTAGATAGTCTTTGGAGCTCTTTCTGTCACTAGGGCTAAGATCTTAATCATGTCTTGTATGATTCCTTCCTTGCTAATAAAACAGAGTCTGAAAAACCTTAAGCAATATATGAGATCCATATATAATTTCCCCTTCCTTTTATCTTCTTATTACTTCCACCACCCTTATTTGAAGAAATCGTTGCTTAGAATTTCCAAGGAGCAAGACCAGATGCACGTAAACTCTTAACAATTCTTACCATTTGCAAATTGAGTTTTTGGTTTCTGACTGTGTGAATAAAGTACCAAAGGTTAGGCGTCTTGATGAAATAACAGGAAAAAAAATGGATTTTTGTTGCCGTGTCATTTCAGTCATATCTGACTCTTCATGATCCCATTTGGGATTTGCTTTGCAAAGATACTGGAGTCATTTTGCCATTTCTTTCTCCAGTTCATTTTACAGATAAGAAACTGAGGCAAATAGGGTTAAGTGACTTGCCCAGGGTAACACAGCTAGTAAGTGTCTGAGGCCAAATTTGACCTCATGAAGATGACTCTTCTTAATTCCAAGCTCAGTACTCTCTACACTTACCACCTAACTGTGTCCCCCCAAAAGTATTATGTGTTACAAAATTGCAAGTGTGATTGTACTTAAAATTTGAGGAATTCTCTGACATAAATTCCATTGATGCAAGATTTTGCAAATTAGGTGGCTGTACAGCAAAGGGAACATCTTGTGGGCACTACTACAAAGAGACAAAATAACTCCTTTGAACAACATTGTAATGACTGGTATATAACTTTTCAAATTACATTTTATGATAGTTTAAACCTAAGAAAATATTTGCCTCACAGCAACACAGTGAGGTAAGTAAGGTAGGAGCTGTTAGAGGACTTCTTGTTTTGTGTACTCATGCTCCTAACTCAGACCTCCCTCCCTAATCCCTTTTACCACGTAAAAATCAAAGCCATCCACCAGGATAGGTTCATCTCCTCCACTCAAACCACAAAACCTTTCCATATCCTCTCCTACTCTTGCCTGTTTTGCCTTTCTCCTTTCCAAGACTAATTCCTCCACTTGTGTCTTGCACCTCCTCTAGGAATTTACCTTACCTTATTACTCCTCTCTTAATTTGAATTTCTGCCTATTTGTAGGCTACTTCCCTGCCTACTACTCCTCCCATCCCTACTACTAGAAATAATAATAGGATAGTCATAATTATAAAAGATAAGGTCATTGCTTCCAGAAATTATAGACAGATCCTTGTTAAAGAACACAGATATAGACCAATTCAGATTTTACACGGAAAAGATAGAAACTGTGTAACATAGTACAGCAGGTTGCAGAAACTACTAACCATTTGAATAAAGACATAGTCAAGTGGCAAAAATTATATATGAAAATGAAATATAATTAAGACTTCACATCCTTAATAAACTAACAGATAACACATCACCATACTATAAAAGCAAACTCCACAATATACTTGAAATTTCAACAAATAATCTGGAGCATTATCACAGATAAAACTGTTGCCTATGATTGCCTATAACAATGACCTATAACCATTTTTAAACATTTTAAATAGATGTTGACTTAGGAAAAATGCACACCCTTCAAACCATACAGGAGAAAAAACTCTCAAAATGCTGCATCTCGCTGAAAGAAATTAAAACCTGGTCATCCTGTCTTCTACTAGAATTATCCCAAAGATGATTTCAGTGAGCCTAAAGAGGATGAGTTTAACATTAAAATACTTTTATTATTCAATTATGAAAAAATTTTCATGGCCAATTCTAATAACCTGAATGGTTCTAACAGCTTCCCAACTGGTAACAGGTCCAAGGTGGGCAAATTATTTTGCTTAAGTCATGTAAGTAGTAAACTTCTCAAGTCAGATTTGAGCCTGAATCCAAAAACAGTGCTCTCTCTGCTGTACTAAGCTCCCTCCCTGATCTAAGAATTTAGTGTACCATAAATAAAGTCTAATTTCTCCCCTCTCCAATTCATTCTCCTCAAAGTTGCCAAAAATAATATTCCTAAGGCAGAGTTTGATCACATCATCCCTTGCTCTAAAACTTCCAATGGTTCCCTACTGCCTCTAGTATTTAAAGCAAACACCTCAGCCCACCCTTGAAAGATCTCCCCAATCGTGCTCTAATTTCTCTTTTAAGACTAATTACATATGGCTGCCTTTCACACGCTCTGTGTTCTATCCGGAATGAACTGTTTCTCTAAACTGGACATTCAATTTCCTGACTTCATAGATTCATTCAGCCTGATCCTCATGCCTGGAATGTACTCTTTGTTTTCCCCTATCCAAATCCTTGTCTTCTTTCAAGATTTACCCAGAGGCTACCTCCTCCATGAAACCTTCCCTAAATCAACCCAGTTGCTAGTAAGAGTGTTTCCCTCCTTCAGTTATCTTGAATCATCCTTGTATTTGTACATATTATTTCTATATCCTATTATAGTCTCCTTAGAGCAGCAAGGTAACAGTGGATAGAGTGCCCTTCCAGGAGTCAGGAATTCCTGAGTTCAAATCTAGCTTCAGACAGTTCCTAGCTGTGTGACCCTGGGAAAGTCATTTAACCCTGTTTGCTTCAGGTTCCTCATCTGTAAAATGATCCAGAGAAGGAAATGGCAAACCATTCCAATATCTTTGCCAGAAAAAAAAATGGGATCACAGAGAGTCAGATATGACTGGAAAATGATTGAACCAACAGTAACTCCAGATTTCTCAGTAATTAAAGCTGTCTTAACTTTCCCTCTCTTTTTGCTCCTCTTCCCCAATAATTCTGAATTAGGCTTTTTACTACACTTACTGTTAAATTAGGAAAACACTGAGACCTAGGTCTAATAATTGAAAAAAAAAGATTAGAAGTCCTAACATATTTCAGCTAAATCTAGGCTACACCAGGTTTTTTGTTGTTTTGTTTTTTTTTTCTGAGTCTATATTCCCAAATTCCCATGGGCAAAGGCATTGTCATCACAGTAAGCAGCACAAGTCTGTTCATGTCTCTTACTGCGCAAATGGTCTCAAAAGGCATTTTGGAGATAGAAGTATTGAATGGAAAAGGTGAAAAAGAGAAAGAATATTCACAGCTCTAAGTTGTGGTTACAGTCATGCACAAATGTCAAACTTCCTCTGCTCTAAATAGCATCGATTAAAGCCTTCTTTATAATCTACAATTTCATTCCTAAAAAAGAAAATGAGAAAGAAATGTACATTGAAGGACTAGATTTAGAGCTTGTATATCTTCACTAAGTAGCACTTAGTGCTGTATTATTTGTCCAGTAGACACTCAGTAAATGTTTGTGGGTGATTCCTCTACCTTTATTTAGAAAATGAGAGAGAGGAAGAGAGAGAGAAGAAAAACAGTAAATCAATGAGCTGAACCCTTTCCAGAAGAAGCCCTTGAAAAGGATTAAAAGAAGGAAATGTGTAAAGTCAATAGGCTTTGTCCAAAAGAGACACTATCCCATTAAAAAAAAAAAACAACTTACATAAATATACATTTTAAAAGGCTAAAAGAGAAAGATTTTAGCCTCCTTGTCTCAAACCATGACCTCTGGAGTACACTTTTGAAGAATGAGTAAAATAATAAAACTAAAATAGAATATTCCCAGTGCTTAGCACAATGCTGATATATAGTAGGTACTTAATAAATGCTTGTTGATGACTCAATTTTTAAGCTTCCTTTCAATTCTAAATGCTATGAATATCCATCATTATATGCCTTCCTCAAAAGAGGTCCTTCATGGAGACAAAAGTTTTCTTCACCCCTCCAGTGCCTCTGTCTGAAGATTAAGGGGGTGCTTAGAAAAGAGGAGGAACACAATTCTGGATCTACATATCACCTCTTTGTTTTTAAATCTTCAAAGCACAATTTGTGAAAATCAATTTAATTCACTTTTATTGAGAGTACACAGAACATGCATGCAAGCCAGCATAGCTTGGGGTATTGGGTTATCCTTCTGTATTCCTGAAGACTTTGAGCTTTCTTTCTCTGCTGCATAAGCACTGCATGAAATGGGGAGTCAGATGGGATTAGAATTTTGTCAGCTAACTCAGAAATCCAAATACAAAACTCAGCACTCCAGGACATCCAACACTCTCCAGGGAACTTTGGTTCCAGAAATCGATGACTGGATTGCACCCATCTCAGTGAAGAGTGGGTTTTATTGTTTTATTCTGCAACACATTGAGATAATATTTGTTTCAGAAGCATTGATAGCAGAATTTATCTCAGGATAAAAATAGTTCTTGTTCTATTGAAAATTCTTTGGAATTATTTCTTATAATATCTGAATGGTGAAATTTGGTACCCCAATGGGAAGGAAATTTGATGTGAAAAGTTTTTTTAAAAATAATTATCAAAGCTTCTATATATTTAAGAACTTCCTTTCTCTTTCATACACATTTACCATTGTAGCACCAAGTTTGGTTGATCTCTACAGATTTCTTATCTGTTAGGATAAAAGAAAAGAAAAAAAAACTACTACCTCCAAAATCAAGTGTAGACATACTGCAAGGAAGCAGCAGGTAAGTGGGGCTGGCAGATTTCTTCTATAAGTTAAAAGTTGTTAATAGCTTTATATTCATAGTACATATGTAAAATTTATGTGCTTTATATTGGCCTATCCTGCAGAATGGAGGTAAATTATGATGGCAAATTTAGGATGTTCGATTTAATTTTTAAACTGCTTATACTTTGATACTCTCCTGTTGTGTTCCTTTCTTTACAGACTTTTATAGTATTGAATAAAGGGAAGGCAATCTTCCGATTCAGTGCCACTTCTGCCCTGTACATTTTAACTCCCTTCAATCCTCTTAGGAAAATAGCTATTAAGATTTTGGTACATTCATATCCTTTTTCAACGTGCCGATTTCCAATGTCAGTTTCTAACATCAGTTCTTTGTAGATGAGTTGTTGTTTTTGTCTTTTTGGAGGGGGGAAGGCAGGGCAATTGGGGTTAAGTGACTTGTCCAAGGTCACACGACCAATAAATGTTAAGTCTCAGGTTGGATTTGAACTCAGGGCCTCCTTACTCCAGAGCCAGTGCTCTATTCACTGTGCCACCTCGCTGCCCCAAGATGTGTTTTTAAATTGTAGTTGACAAAGAAGTTTGGGAGAAATTCTCATCTTTTTGGGTTGGTTGATATATTAGACTATTCGCCTTCCCCAGAAACCAGGGGTTCCAAATTGGTCAGTCACATAAATGCCATAGAAATAAACAGAATCTTTAGAAGTTACTTAGACATTTGACCTCATAGACTTATAATATGTTTATGTTCAGAAATTGTGACTTCCAAGCCAAAAGATTTTGCCTATCTATTGTGGACCTGGAACTATAATAGGCCAATCCCAGTGTTGTCGCTTATTACCTATGTGTGAACAGGTTATATAACCTCTCCAGTCCTCAGTTTCCTCATCTGTAAAATAAAAATTTAACCAGATGAACTTCTAGCTCTAGAAATTGCCAGAATGGAAATCCCTTTGTCTGAAATCCTTTGATCAGCTACACCTCAATAATTTTCTGCCTTAGTCTATGGTATGGGATTATCTACGACTCTGAGAGATAAAATGACTGCTCATAGTCTCATAGATACTAGGTCCAGGGATAAAATTTGAACTCAGATCTTTCTGACTGTGGTACTATCTAGACGCTATATCATTGCTTCTCAGAGTTTGCTAGAACAAATTTTGTGTAAGATTATGCTGTCTGACTACCTTCGTGGGATGTTCATCATTTTTGTACAGACTTGGCAAACTTTCTGATACAGCGTCCCAAAGGACTTTGTGCAATTTTAAGCCGCTTCAGACTTCTAAAGCTTTTGTTAATAAGAGCCCTTCTACTAAATCTGTTTGTACTCTTATGGGAAAACTCATTTTCTCTAAGTGCTGAACATTTGTCTGACAGTGACTCAGTTATCAGTCTTTTCAGTGGTTAACTTGTTAATATAAAGTTTTAATAACTTAAAACTAGGAGAAACTTTAGAGGTCAATTTTCTGAGTATATGTTTTTTCAAGCAATATTTATGAAAATTAAAAACAAAGAATTATTTAAAAATAAAATTTGTCATAACTCACTTCTTAATATTAAACAGCTTTCTAGGCCTCAGTTTCCATATGTGAAAAATGAGGCCATTGTATTAAATGACCTCTGAAGTCTCATTTCAAAGTCTATATTTCTGTCCCATAGTATTCACATTAAACATTCAATTTCATTTTAAAACTTATGGCTCTGTAATCTTCTTGGTTACATAAATGTTTATTGCATAAGGCTATTAAAATAACTTTAAAAATATAAAGATCATGTTTGGGGAATATTGATGCAAATAGATTTGTCTTTCAATAATTCAGCTCTTGGCGCCATCATGTGGCCATTTTCTAAAAATTCTCTTTTTCTCCAGGAAAAAAAAAAAAGAGTGAAACAAAATGGTAGGACAAAGTATTGATCCAGGAATCAGCAGGTCTACGTTTTAGTCCAGACTCTGACACTAACTAGCTCTGTGACAATGACCAAATTATTCATCCCTTTCTCGGCCTTAATTTCCTTTAAAACGTGAACACTTTTTAAAATTTTAGACTAAATTATCTCTATGTTCCCTTTCAGCCCTGTGATTCTATGTTAAATTTTTGTTGCCTCCATGTTATTATTCTAAGGGTAGATCGATCATGAATATAGCAGAATTGGATTTGACTGAAATATGGGAAATTTAAATAATTCCTTTAGGTGATTCTGTCATTTGCCTTCTCTTTTTTCATTCCCATTTCTGTGAATTCCATTTCTTTGCATATGACTCACATCTATGTATCTCTAGCACTGATCTTTCCTCTGATTTATATTTCCAAGTTCCTACAAAACTTCTTCACCTATATGTCCCACCAACACCACAGGCTCAACATCGATCAATAGACAGTTATTAAGCATCTTTTACATGCCAAACACTGTGCTAGGCACTGGAAATACAGATACAAAAATGAAACATGTCTTTGATGTTTTCTCCCTAAACCTGATGCTTCTCCTTCTAACTTTAATATTTTTATAAGTGAGTATTACTCATTCAGCGATGCTTAAAACATTGTTGTATATAATCAGTCATCAAGTTAGATCTACTCTATCTATGCAACATCTTTCATATTTATTCTTTCCTACTTCTACCAACAAAATGCAAGCCTTCATTACAGACTATTTGGATTATTGTAGCACTCTCCTGCACTCTCCCTCCCAATCTATCCTTCATACATCTTAACATGTCAACCTTCCATATGCATTGATAAGTACATACCCCTTTTCTATTTTTAAAAAAGATGTCAATACCACATTACTTCCTGAGCAAAATTCAAACTGCTTCCTAATGCTTCCTAAAGTCCACCATAATCTAGCATTGTCCTCTCTTTCTGACCTCATTTAATATTACTCCACTCAATGACCTCTGCTTCGACAAAACTCGACTACGACGTACCTTGCATTTTCCTACTTCTGTATCATTTTCTCTTGCTTTCCCTGTTTGCCTTTTCTATCCCCACCCATCCTTTAAAGCCCAACTCAAGTGCCCTCTCCTCCACTAAGCCTGTCCTTAGGTCCCTTCTTACTAACATCTTTCCCTTCAGACCTCGCACAGCACTTTGCATTGTAACTCTGAGATGCACTTCTGATGTATTATTATGTATTGTTATTGTTGTTATCATCTATGTATCTTATTCTCCTATGAGAACGTAGCCTCCTTGAGGAGAGGAAAACGCTCTTACACAAATTTTCTATCTCCCCTTGCACCTAAAACAATGTTCTACACACAGTTGGCACTTAAGAAATGTTTATTGAACAAAATGGAACGGAAATAAATATAATTAACAGAAAAGAACACAAAAGAGTCATTGCCTCCATCTGCCAGGTATTTTGTTTGTTTGTTTTTAAATCAGACTGAAGGGGAATAGACTCACCCAATCTCAGTCATATCCAATCCTAATTTATTTGTATGAAACTGACCTAAAAAGTGCATCCCCAAAGCTAGCATCATGCTACCCTTTGACCATGCACTACTTTAATTTATCAACCCAAATGGAATAACTCTTAATTCATAAACATCCAACTTGTGGATGGGAGGGCACGTTGTACTCTCAGCAATGTTCTCTTTTGTTCTCTGAATGAGTTAAAGCTCTTTCTTTCTGGTGGAAAATTGCCCAATTCAGTTCTGCATGTATGGTTTCCACTAAAATGCCTTGGGGGTTTGATGTAATAAATTACTTCCACTTTGTTAGCTTTATGTAAAAGATATGCCTGTATTATTTTGTGTTTTCCTTAACTATTACCTACATTATTCAGCATGCTTATTATGTGCACTATTTTGACAAACTGCGTGTTTATGACAATGAGCAATCCTCCTGACTGGACGAAGAATGTTGAGTAAGTTAACAATGTTATCTTCTATTGCTTCCATAACTTGAGTATGTATATTTTAAGACATCATTTGGACCTTTGTATTATGCTTTTTGTGGAGTCACTGAACTTAGTCATTTGGGAAATATGATTATACCCCTGAACTATCAAACAATAAGCATCTAGTAGGCACCTAGTATGTTTTGGGCCCTGTACAAGGCACTGGGGATATGAAACAAAGGTAAAGTAATTCTTGCCTCCAGGAGCTCACTGTCTAGCTGGGGGAGACAATGCATGCATGCATACATACATACATACATATATGTGTGTGTGTATATTATGTGTGTATATTATGTGCATATTATGTATATTATTATGTGATGGATAGAGAGATAGAGTGTATATATATTATATTTTTTCCCCAAAAGTTTTAGTGTAGATTCAAGCTATTAAAGCTGCATGTGGGTAGATACAAAATAGATAAAACATGATTTTGAAGGAAAGGTAAGATTTGCTTACCAATGGACCTGGTCATGTGAGAACTCATCATATAGGCTACTGTCCTATGCTATAGTTCTCACATTATTGGAAAGATAGTAGTAAGGATAAATGAAGAGTAAAATCTTTGGCAGGATCCCAGAAAACTGAATTTCCTTCCTGAGAGTTTAGAGTCTCAGAGGACTGTGGGCACCCCAGAACTGACATAGTAAGAAGCCAGGGAGATCTGTGGGCACCTCTAATGCCAATGCAATATTCACAGCACCCACAGTGACTATGAATATGCTGGTGCAGTTATGAATCACAAAATGTAACAGACTCTCCACATGGAAGACAGAACCAAAACATTTATCCAAACACCAGAAAGGCAAATCCATCCCAGCAACCAAGAAGTTAGTACACACAACCAATGCAATGAACACCAAGCCTTCTCTCCCTCAGGTCTTCAAAACAAAACAGGCCCCTTTAAGCAAAAATATCTCTCTCTCACTCACACTAGCTGCTCTGCCTCCGTGCTGCTTGCTCTCAGCTCTGCTCTGGCTCTCTCTCCTGCTCCTTCCTGCTCCACCCTTTCAGCAAGTTCCTTCTCCCCCAACCACCCACCTCCCTGTGGACTCCACGTGATTACATTTGACCTATTAAGGGGCAGAGAAGATCTTCAGATGCACAGTACCATTTGGAGGCTGAAGTACCAAAAGCTAATGTCAAAAAATCTAAACTAAAAATTGTCCAAGACGGTGGCACCTTTGTGAAACATACTTCATAGAGCACGGTCTCACCACAGCCTTTTTCTTGTCCCATGGTATCATTGAGGAAGACGCGTCACCAGAGGCAGACAATGCACTCTTTGCTATTTTCCTCAACACATCTGTTGTTCTGTGCTATTGAACCTGAAAGAGAGGACAGAGAAAATGTCTGGTGGAGCCCTTGGCTTCTTTCTAGTAGCTAATTATAAGAGAAATCATCATCACCTTTATATAGCACCTACTATGAGCCAGGCACCATGCTGAGTGCTTTATAAATATTATCTCACCTAATCTTCACAACCACCCTTGGAGGCAGATGCTATTATTGCTTCTATTTTATGGTTGAGGAAAATGGAGCAAACAGAGTTTAGGTGAACTACCCAGGGTCACACAACTAGTATGTCTGAGGCAGAGCTTGTAATCAGGTCTTTCCTGACTCCAGGCCCAGCACTCTCTCCACCATCTGCCTACCTCTAAGTAAAAAAGAATAGAAGAGAAACTTTTGGAATTGGCATGTTTAGCTGTTCATAGTCTTTGCCTTTTTGGTTTTTGCTCTGCAAGTTCTGACCTGGGTTTGGGTCTGAGCAACAGGCCTGTGGGCTTGCCTATTTGGAGTTCCAATAAAATGCTGCTGGAGTGAGCCACTACTAGCCAGTGTAAAGCTCTGCCATTTCAGAGTGATAAAACTGCAGGTTGCCTTTTGAGCTGAAATTCTTGGCCTGGTTTTTCTACTGCAAGAATCAGACTATACTGGAGGATAGAACTGAATCCCTGCTCTGCTCCTAGAGTCAGAGCCATGCAGATACTGCTTGCTTCTGTGCTTGCTCCATTGTTAGATACACAATTTGGGGCCCACCACCCGACTCACTCACTACTCCTCACCCTAGAATGCCACTCCTAGGTACAGGTTCCTTCCCTCCACCCTAGATCTATGACTTTGTCCTTCGACCATCAAGCAGACAGAACTTTCCAGGTAAAAAATGAATAGACTTAAAAAATGTTGTCCACATCTAAATAGAACAGTATGCATTGGAAATAGCATTGAAAACCTGACACTATCTCAGGTTATTTTTGCCATTAAATTTTAATTTTTTTGTGTCTCTTGGCTCAGTAAGTGACTTAGTGGCTTTATGACTCCAAGCTCAGTGAGCATGGTTCAACTTAATGCCAGTAAAATATACCTGCCTTGTCAGTTTTCCTATTTTCCATGATAGGAAACACAAGTAGGAGAAAAACAAAAATGAAGCTGTTTTGGCCTTGTTCTTCTTCATGAAACATCAAGGAAACAGAATTTTGGCACTCTGAAGGAAAGTATTTGTGCTTCTGACATATTATCGATTGATCAGTCTGTCATATGAGTGCCCTAAACAATTCCCAGGAGGCTCTATTCATTTATGACATTACCACATTATATTAGAACGTAGCAATACAGTTAAACTCTAGCAAAGTACCATAAAGTCATAGATTTAGACCTAGAATGAAGCTCAGAAGCCACCTAGTCCAACTTACTCATTTTATAGGTGAAGAAAAAAGCCCCAAGTTGCCTTAAAAGTCATAGGAAGTAAATAGCGGAGCCAGGATTCATGACCATAACATACAATTTATGTCACTTTCGATTGCTTTATCTTTATTATCACTGTTGTTATTTTTTGAGATTGAGCTCTCACCCAGGCTGGAAGTACAGCAAGTACTCACAGGCCTGACCCCACTGCTGCTTGGCCCAGAAGCTTAGACCTGCTCTGTATCCAGCCAGGGTTAGTTCATTCTTCCTTAGGCATCCTGGTCAGCCTCCCCACTCCCAAACACTCATACTGACTCTCAACTTAGTTCATATGTCTGATTAGTTTAGTCTTGCTGTGGCTAAGAATCTGCCAACCTCCGCTGCCGCCTCAGTAGGAAGGACTACAGACATGTGGCTCTTGGGCAACGATCAGAGTCATTCCTAAATATACTCCCCACCGTATACACTCAAACACACACACACACACACACACACACACACACACACACACACACACACACACGCACACGCACACAGACACAGAGCCCTCTCTTCTAACAAAGACACAGTTCAGCAAAATTAATCAACAGAGTCGTTACGTTTGAGAGTACATCAATTTATCATTTTAAAAATATTAGCATAACTAGCTTTCCTAAATGTAACTTATCAATAGGATATTGTCTATAATAGATGCAAATTTGAACTAGTTCCATTTCTTTCCAGTTTTATCTATTTATCTCATCAATATTTGAGAAGCAATTATGTTCTATAAGTGAAAACAATGAATTTATTATGGTTCTGTATATTTGCTCCAGGTACACTTTCACAGGGATATATACATTTGAATCACTTATAAAAATCATTGCCAGGGGTTTCTGTTTAGAAGATTTCACTTTTCTCCGGGATCCATGGAACTGGCTCGATTTCACCGTCATTACATTTGCGTAAGTATTTTTTTTAAACTTAATTAAGAATAAAATTTGCATTTTGAATGCCTTTTGTTTTAAAGTCTGAACTTTCTACATCTAAAGGAAGTTTTATGATGATTTCCAGATTCAGATTCACATGTTCTAGGTTCATACAAATAGGTACAATCTTAGTAAGAGCTGAGAACACTTGAAACAATTCTCTTTCCTATCAGTTATATAGCTAAGTAAAATTTCTGTTACTGAAAAACTCTATTCGTGACATTTATTTGACAGTCATTGATTCACAGACAAATATGCATACATAACCACCTACATTCTCACTCATATATGCACATACTATTTCAGTCTTTCAAATTGATTTAAATCATAAGCACAACAATGGTTCTGTTTTCCCTTCCCTGCCAAAATTTTGTACTTCTCATCTAGCTGTATCTTTCTTTAGGTTAAAGGAGAAAAGCATTGGACAAAGTTTTGGGGGGGTTTTTGTTTTGTTTTGTTTTGTTTTAATGATATCCTTGTGTATGAGATAGAGAGATATTGATGAGATGACAGTACAATTTAGGCAGACTCAGAATTGGATGAATGAGTAGACCCAAAGAGTGGTAATTCTTGGCTCACTTCACTTTTAGAAGCAGATCTCTAGTAGAGTATCCTAGAGTTCTGTCCTTGACTTTGCTGTTTTACATTTGTAGTAGTGACTTGGGTAAAAGCATGGGTAACATGTTTATCCATTTTACAGGTGACACAAAATTAGGAGGGATGGGTAACACTGGATGTCTGTAGGATCCAAGAATAATTTAACAGGCTAGAATTTTGAGCTAATCTATGAAGATAAAATTTAATAGAGATAAACATAAATCATCCACTTGGGTTCAAAATTTCCATTTCAAAACTACAATATAAGGAATGTGTGGTTAGACAGTTTATCTGAAAAAAAAATTGGGAATTTTAGTGAATCATTAGGTCAATGTGAGTCATCAATGCAATATGTCAGTCCATCCCTCTCCCTACTCCCCCCCCCAAAAAAAATCCTAATGACACCTTAGATTGCATTAATAGAGGAATACTATCTAGAAATCAGGAGATTTTAATTCTACTGTATTCTTCTCTTGTTCAGGCACTAGCTGAAATACTTTTTTCAATGCTAGGCAACTCAATTTAATGACAGTGATCACTTGGAAAGTGCCCAGAGAAAAGTGAACAATTCACTGTTTGAGGGCCTCAAAATCATGCCATATTAAAATTAATTGATGAAACTGGGGACTTTTAGCCAGAACAGGAGAAAATTGAGGGAGAACTTGACAGCCAACATTCAAGAAGTAAGATTGTTATGTGGAAAGGGGGTTAGGTTTAGTCTGTTTAGCCTCAAAGGGCAGAATTAGAAGGGATGGGTAGGAGATGCAAAGAGGAAGGTTTTAGGCTTTGTTGCTACTCTATAAAAGTGAAATGAGCTTCCTCAGGAAAGAATCAGTTCTCCCTCCCTAAACTCTCTATTACCACTTGTTTGGGATGTCTGATAGGAGATTCTCAGTCAGATTTGGTTTGAATTACATGATCTCTGATGTCCCTTCCAGCTTAGGGATTCTATGATAATGAGTACGTGGGCATCTGCCTACAATAAATACTCTGATCAATCCAACCGGAATAAAATTGGAAGGACAGATAAATTTTATTAATCTCTATTACATTACTTAATTTTCTTCGGCTTCGGATTTCATTCCCATTAGTTCTTATTTCATTCTCTACTGACTTATTTTAGACTTTGGGCACAAAGACAAGTATGTACTTCTTTGATTACAATTCTCTCTCCTTTCCTCCTCCTCCCTACTCCTCTCTTCTTTCTCTGTCTCTGTCTCTCCTCTCTCTTTTCTATCTCTTCTCTGTCTCCCTGTCTCTCTGCTTCTCTGTCTCTCGGTCTCTCTCTCTGTCTCTGTCTCTCTCTCTTTCTCTTTATGTCTGTCTGTCTGTCTTTCTCTCTCCCTCTCTCTTTGTCTCTCTCTCTCTCTCTCTCTCTCTCTCTCTCCCACACACACACACACACACACACACACACACACACACACACACATACGCCAAGCATCCTATATCCTTGTAATCTGCTTTTCATCATTTCTTCAACCTGTCCTTTCTTCCCAAAGAGAAAGAGACCCATGAGAACAATAAGAGGCAGCTTAGGAGTAACCTGCAAGTGATGAGCATGGGTACTTCGTCTGGTCTTAGATCACAAAACTTAGATTTGGAAGAGACTATAGAATTTATCTAGTCCAATCCTATCATTTTACAGATGAGGAAGCTGAGGCCTCAGAGGGGAAGTGACTTGCCTAAGGTGATAAATGCCATCAGTAGAAAAGCCAGCATTCCACCCCAGGTTTCCTTATTCCACATCCAGCATTGTTTCCTCTGTACCATGCTTATACTTTAATTGTGGGTGTTCTTGTTCTCTCTGATATTTACAAGAAGAATTGAGGAAGAGTGGAAAGGTGGTGTGTGACAAAGTTGACCAAGGAGAATTTCAGAAGGAAAAAAAAAACCATCTGAGTTTCTCTTTCCTTCAAATTAATAGGAAGTAATGATAGAGGGACCAATAATAGGGATTTATTAAATTTTTTTATCATAATCTGTCTTCCTACCTTCCAAATGTTTATACTGGTCAAAAAAACATTCATTTATTCATGGTGACATTTTACACCTCAATTACTAATAAACTAACTTCCTTCCTTGCCTTCTTTCTAACCAGAATTAGATCCCAATGAACTTGATTCAACAAACATTTAGTAAGCACTACTCTTTGCAAGGCAGAGTGTCCTACGTCCTGGGGATGCAAAGATAAAAATGAAACATCTATTGGTCTGTTTTCAAGGGATTTACATTCTCCTGGAACCAAGCTTTTTTTTACTTTACTCTGTTGAGTAATGAAAGTTTTTTTATTATTATTATTTTGCAGTTTCAAATGAAGTCAGTGTGACTTATGTTTAGCCAGTTACCTTAAAACATTGGAGGTGAACTATGACGTGACTTTAATTTCAGATTGTTGCTTTTTAAACTTCTTGTAAAAATACCAGAAAATGTCTTTTTAAAAGCACCCAAGCAAGTAGCATAAACCCTGCTTAAATTCTGAATAACTCTGATTTAATTCTACAGGTATGTAACAGAATTTGTAAACCTAGGCAATTTTTCAGCTCTTCGAACTTTCAGAGTCTTGAGAGCTTTGAAAACTATTTCTGTAATCCCAGGTAAGAAGTGATTAGTGTAAAGCCTAAGGCCCCTTGTACCTATAGTTATTTCTTTGTATCCTGTTATTGTTTGTGTGTGAACTCCCCTATACAGATATGTGACAGAGTTTGTGGACCTGGGCAATGTCTCAGCGTTGAGAACATTCAGAGTTCTCCGAGCATTGAAAACAATTTCGGTCATTCCAGGTGAGAGAGAGGTTAAACACCGAGGCTGATTATCTCATCACAGATTTTCAACATTGGCCTTGTCGCTTGCCACCACTCAATGTTACAAGAAACCAGGAATCATGAGAGTAATATTTGACTGCACTATGATTCTTGGGGTTTTTTCACATAAGCTTTTTGGCTTTAATTCTGAAATCAGCCTTGGAGTTTAATGAATCCTTGCATGAGAAATCAAAATATATAGTCATTGTGGTTTGCATCTTATGATGCAAAAAAGCTTCTCCATTACAGTCAATTCGAATGATTGCTTTATCATGGTAACCTACCAGTACATTATAACTTCCCATTTATTGCAGACATTGATGACTAAGAACTATAATCAGCTGAAAAATATTATTTTGTTAACAAAAGAATAAGTTCATAAGCTAATAAAGAATAGCATGAGCCTGCATGGGGAATTTGTTGTGACAAATTTCTGTTGTTCTCCAAACCACTTCAAGTTTTATAGCAAAATCCTTTTAAACTTCCTGGCCAATATTTTCTGTTCTTCTGTACCTGGAATTTGTTATAAAACTGATGCCAATATGAGTTTGAAGCAAGTAGCATTATAAAAGAGGAGTTCCATAACAAGATCTGTCTTGACATGGGGCTCATGAAGAGCTTGAACTTCAATATCACTTGCTCAACTTAAATGGGATGTGATCATTCATTTCCATTCATTTCAAGTGACCATCAAGTTTCATCAATTCACATCCATGAGCTTCTTCACCTCTCCATCATGTTGTTCTTTCACGAACATTCCAACCATTTACTTAGGTTTCTGCATGGAATATCTATCTGTATCTTAGAAAAAACAATGTAAATCTTTTCAGAGCCATTAGTCCTTCATAATAATCTCCTTTTCCTTTTCCAGGCTTGAAGACTATTGTGGGGGCCCTGATCCAGTCAGTGAAGAAGCTTTCTGATGTCATGATCCTGACTGTGTTTTGTCTGAGTGTATTTGCTCTCATTGGGCTGCAGCTGTTCATGGGCAACCTGAGGAATAAATGTGTACAATGGCCTCCCACCAATTCCTCTTATGAGGAACACACTATTGAAAAGAATGTTACTATGGATTACAATGGCACCCTTGTGAATGAAACCATCTTTGAGTTTGACTGGAAATCTTACATTGAAGATGAAAGTAAGAATTACTACTTTGATTGCTTTGTACAATAGATAGGTAGACAGATAGATAGGTGATGTTAAATTGTTGGTCTGCCTACCATCGAGACTTGAACACTGAAAAGGCAGATAACATAACAGGATGTATTCTTTTAAAGGTTAATTAATCAATTTTAAAAGATTTATGAAGAATACTCTGAATTTGTTTTTTTTTCTTCCTTTGAATTTTAGATAACAGATATATTCAGATTCTTTAATTATATTTTGTGATCTCTAAGGTTTACACAAATGTTTAAGTCTCATATAAAAAGACTGAACCTGGGATTTCATTAGTATAGGAAACCTGTGACTGAGGGAATCTCCTCTCCCATCCAGGTTGTCACCTTCTCTTTGAGTGTTGCCTAGATCACTGAGTTAAAGTGACTTCCTCATAGTCACACAGCCAGTAGGGTCAGAAATGGACATTGAGCCCGGGCCCTTTTGGAATTGATGCTGGTTTTCTGTCCGCTATACTAATCTGCCTCCCCTATATGTAAGCCATCCCTTTTCTGACTCCTGTGTGTTGCTTATGTCATTCCATTGGAGAATGATGAAGCACACTAGATATGAATTTAAATTCTAGTGGTGATTTACTTATTTCCAGTTTGATTTCATCGTGATATGAGAAATACAATACTGCAGTATGGATATGGAGGGAAAAGATGTTGTCTCTAACTGTAAAATCAAAGTCAGGAAGAAAATCATTTTGGATTTTGTGACTGTATCCTGTACAGGGAAAAGCAATGTTGTTCTTGTTGTTGTCATTATTGTGGTTGCTGTTTTTTAAAAACCTATAAAGAAGTGAGTCCATTCTATGCTTGGAGTGGTAGATTGTTTCAGCAGGGTTTCAGTACCAATTATGTAAGAGGGACAGTACATGAATGATGATCCAGCAAAGAAGACTAAGAAGGATTAGCAAAATATGAGAAGAACCAGGACAGAGTAACATCAGTTAAACAGGCAGGAGAGAATATCATAAGGGACAGGGTTATCAGCATTGCAGAGAAGTCAAGACCAAAAAACACTAAGAAAACGTGTTGTCTTAGAGTGGGCAGTTCCAGTCGTTTGACAAGGTTTGAAGTCAGACCAGAATGGATCGAGAAGTGAGTAAGAGAAGGGGAAATGGAAACAATACCAGTCTCCTTTTAAAGCAAAAAAAAAATCAGAGATAGCATTTCATTTTAGTAAAGACTGTGTGAGGATGACTACTTTTGTAAAACACAGTGATGGGTTTGGGGTTATTGATTTTCTCTTCCTTTCCCACATCCTTCCATTTGACTCCCTGTACTAATAAACAAAAAAGCCATGAGGTAATAATAACAAGGCGTCCATTTATCAGGCATAGTAATAGGATTTACTCCCAGAGCCTTAGTTTTTTCCTCTGAAAAATGGGGGTCGTGGTACTTATAATACTACTTTATGTTTCCATATGGAAAGTTTATTCAATAGGCTTATAAAGTGCTAAATAAACTTGAGCTGCTATTATAAGACTTCGAGTTTTGGTAATTTACAATGTAGCAGAAGGCATAGTTTGTAAAATACTGGGATTGGAATAAGAAAGACCTAAGATTAGACCCTACCTCTGATACTATCTGTGGACCCTGAGCAGGTCACTTAATTTCTCTTTTAGGCAAATCCCTAGAATTGATTTGCAAGATCATAGTAAAGAGAGTTATCATTCCCAGATTCTTTATCCATCAGATCTTGCCTAGACTCTGCCTAACAATGAAATATCAGCATTAAAACTAAAGGACCATGGGGTGGCTAGGTGGTGCAGTGAATAGAGCACCAGCCCTGGAGTCAGGAGGATCTGAGTTCAAATCCAGCCTCAGACACGTAACATTTATTAGCCATGTGACCTTGGGCAAGTCGCTTAACCCCAATTGCCCTGCCTCTCCCCCCACTTTAAAAAGCAAAAAAACCTAAAAACTAAAGGATCATAAATAATTAGCACCATATTTATCAAGTTTATATTCATACCGTATTTATCTTTGCAACATATAAAGCTTGGGATTAATCCAACAAATTAAAAAATGGTATTCATTTTTACATCTCTAATGCATCATTTTTTCAAACAGTCTCCTCTTATATGTATGACTTAGTTAATATTGATGAGTAAAAAAACCTTGCTTTAACCACTCAAATATCCAGTATCATGACCAGAATGGTTAGCTAGTATGAGTTCTCAGAAAACATTTATTCCATGGGAAGTAGGAAAAACACTCTTTATTAATAAACCATATCTTCTTATGACAACACCATAAATTCAAGAAGATTTGTCAGTCCTATTTGCAAACCAAGAAGTTCTCTCAAAAAGTACAAGGAAAAATGATCAAAATTATATTTCACAATGACTCCTTAAAGAAACATAAATAAATTTTTAAAAAATTGTGTTTTACGTGTTATATTTAAGGAAATGTAATTGCAATGATTTTTATAAAGTTATCCACTGTTCTACTAAAGGAGCTGGATCCTCTTAAAAGGTTGGTAGGTGGTACAGTGAATACAACGCAGGGCTTGGAGTCAGGAAGACCTGGCTTCAGATCCAGCTTCAGACATTTTACTAGTGATATGAACCTGGGCAAGGCACTTAAGCTCTGCCTCAACTATACAACCTCCCAGGGTTTTTGTGAGGATCAAACAAGATAATCATTGCACAGTACTTATTACTTGGCACTTAGTAAGCACTATGTAACTGTTAGCTATTGTTATCAATGTTGTTAGTTCCCTTTACATTTTTATTACATGTGCTCCAAAGCAAGAATAACATCATGTCGGAAAATTACCAAAGACAAAAATTAAAAAGCTCACATCTGTAGCTGCTTAAAGTTCAGAATTCTAGGAGTTTATTGATGAAAGAAACTCACATAATAAGTGCTACGTAAATGTTGGGTATTATTAACTATTGTTATCAATGTAGATTAAGTTGAAGTATAATTAAAGTGATAAACTGAGGGAATAACATACACTTTCAGTTGGATGTAGAAATCTATCTTACCCTATAAGGAAGTAAAAAGGGACGGGGATAATAGAAGAGGGAGGAAAGACTGATAAAACTTGTGAGGAGGGAAGGGATGGTGAGGTAAGAGAAAAAGGGGAATAAACAAGTGACAAATAGCATGGAGGGAAATACACATATCATAACTATAAATGTGAATGTGATGACGACCATAAAACAGAAGCAAATAACAGAATGGGGTAAAAATCAAAATCCTACATTATGTTGCTTATAAGAAACACATTTGAAGCAGAGAGATATCCACAAGGTGAAAGTAAGGGACTGGAGTAGAATCTCTTATGCTTCAGCTGAAGCAAAGAAGTTAGGGGTAGCAATCATGATCTCAGACAAAGTAAAAGCAAAAATTGATCTAATTAAAAGAGATAAAGAAGGAAACTACATCTTGCCGAAAGGTACCATAGACAATGAAATCATATCAATACTAAACATATATGCACCATATATGCATCAAAATCTTGAAGAAGTTGAATGTTACAGAAGGAAATAGATAATAAAACTATACTAGTGGGGGACCTCAACTTTCCCCTTTCAGAACTAGATAAATATAACCAAAAAATAAACATTAAAGAAGTTAAAGAGGTGAATCAATTCTGGAAAAGATAGATATGATAGATTTCTTGAGAAAATTGAATGAGAATCAAAAGGGATATACTTTTTTCTCAGTAGTACATGGTAACTACACAAAAATTGACTATTTATTAGGACATAAAAACTTCACAGCCAGATGCAGAAAAGCAGAAATAATAAGTGCATCCTTCTCAGATCATAATGCAATAAAATTAGATTTAATAATAGACGATGGAAAGAGTTAAAATTAATTGGAAGTTAAATAATCTAATCCTAAAAAATAAGTGGGTAAAAGAATAAATCATAAAAACAATGATAATTTCATTAAAGGAAATGACAACAAAGAGACAACATATCAAAATTTATGGGATGCAGGCAAAGTAGTACTTAGGGGAAAATTTATATCTCTAATTGCTTATATCAATAAAATTTAGAAAAAGCAGGTCAATGAATTGGGCATGCAAATAACAAACCTAGAAAAAGAATAAATTAAAAATCCCAAATTAAGCACCAATTTGGAAATCCTGAAAATCAGAAGAGAGATTAAAAAGATTAAAAATAAGAAAACCATTGAACAAATAAATAAAACTAGAAGCTGGTTTTATGAGGAAAAAACATAATAAAGTAGTTAAACCATTGATCATCTGATTTAAAAGAAGAAAACCAAATTACTTATATCCAAAAAAAGGTGAATTCACCACCAATGAAAAGGAAATTGAGACAATTATTTGGTGTTCTTTGCCCAATTACATGTCAATTAATTTGACAATATAAATGAAATGAATGAATATCTACAAAAATAAATATTACTCAGATTAGCAGAAGAAGAAATAAAATACTTAAATAACCCAATCTTAGAAAAAAAATTGAATAAGCCAGCAATGGACTTCTTTTTGCTTTTTGGAGGGGGCAAGGTAGGGCAATTGAGGTTAAGTGAGTTGCCCAAGGTCACACAGCTACTAAGTGTTAAATATCTGAGGCTGGATTTGAATTGAGGTCCTCCTGACTCCAAGGCCAGTGGTCTATTCACTGAGCCACCTAGCCACCCCACCAATGAACTTCTTAAGAAAAAATTCTCAGGACCAGATGGATTCACCAGTGAATTCTACCAAACATTTAAAGAACAATTAATTCCAATACTACATAAACTCTTTTGAAAAATGGGTGAAGAAGTGATACCAAATTAATTTTCAGCACAAATATGGTGCTGATACCTAAACCAGGAAGAGCCAAAACAGAGAAGGAAAATTATAGACCAAATTCCCTAATGAATATTGATGCAAATATTTTAAATAAAATACTAGTAAAAAGATCACAGCAATATTTCAGAAGGATCGTGCACTATGACCAGTTGGGATTCGTGCCAGGAATGCAGGGCTGGTTCAATATTAGGAAAATTATTGGCATAATTGACCATATCAATAACAAAAACAACAGAAATTATACATTTAGCTCAATAGATGCAGAAAAGGCCTTGGACAAAATACTGCACCCTTTCCTATTAAAGACAATAGAGAGCATGGAAATACATGGATCTTATCTTAAAATGATATGTAATATTTAACTAAAACCATCAGCAAGCACTGTTTGTAATGGGAATAAACTAGAAACCTTTGCAGTTTTATCAGAGGTGAAGCAAGGATGCCCATTATCACCTCTATTGTTTAATATTGTAATAGAAATGTTAGCCAAAGCAATGAAAAAGGAAAAATGAATTAAAGGAATTAGAATAGGCAATGAAGAAACAAAACTATCACTCTTTGCAGATGATAAGATGGTTCCTTTAGGAAATCCTAGAGAATCAACTCAAAAACTACTTGAAATTATTAACAACTTTAGCAAAGTTGCAAAATATAAAAAGCCCACATAAATCATAAGCATTGCTATATATTACCAACAAAGTCCAACAGCAAGAAGTATAAAGAGAAAATCCATTTAAAATAACCATAGACAATATAAAATACTTGGGAGTAGAACTGCCAAAATAAACCTAGGAACTATATGAATGCAAGTTATAAAACACTTTTCATACAAATAAAGTCAGATCTAAACAATTGGAAAAATATTAATTGCCTCTGAATAGACCAAGCCAATATAATAAAAATGGCTTCTACCTAAATTAAACTATTTATTCAGTGCCACACCAATCAAACTATCAAAAAATTATTTTGTAGAGCTAGAAAAAAAATAACAAAATTCATCAGGAAGAATAAAAGTACAAGGATATCAAGGGAATTAATTTTTTTTTAATGTGAAAGAAGGTGGCCTAGCTGTACTAGGTCTCAAACTGTATTATAAAGTGGTAATTATCAAAACAGCTTGGTACTGGTTAAGAAATAGAGTGGTGGATCAGTGGAATAAATTAGGAACAAATTACATTATAGTAAATGACCATAGTAATCTTGTATATGATAAACCTGAAGACCCAAGGTTTTAAAACAAAAACCCATTATTTGGCAAAAACTTCTGGAAAAAACTAGAAAATGGTATGGCAAAAACAAGGTATAGACCAACATCTCATACCATATACCAAGATAAGGTCAAAAAGGGTACATTATTTACACATAAAGGGTAATACTCTAAGCAAATTAAGAGAGCATGTAATAGTTTATCTCAGATTTATGGATAAGGGAAGAATTTAGGACCAAAGAAGACATATAAAACATTACAAAATATAAAACAGATAATTTTGATTATATAAAATTTAAAAGTTTTTCACAAACAAAACCGATGCAACCAAAATTGTAAGAAAAACAGAAAACAGGGTTGGGGGGAATTTCACAACAAATATCTCTAAGGTCTCATTTCTCAAATATACAGAGAACTGAGTAAAATTTATGGGAATACAAATCATCCCCCAACTTTTAAATGGTCAAAGGATATAAACAAGTAGTTTTCGGAACCATCGATGGTCATACAAAAAATGCTCTGTATCACTATTGATAAGAGAAATACACATTAAAACAAGTCCGAGATATTACATCATACCTATCAGATTGGCTAATATGACAAAAAAAAAAGGAAAATCTTAGATGTTGGATATTGGAATACTGGGACACTGATGCACTGTTGGTAGAGTTGTGAAATGATCCAATCATTCTGGAGAGCAATTTGGAACTGTAACCAATGGGCTATAAAACTATGTATACCCAGCAATACCACTGCTAGGTCTATATCCCAAAGACATCCAAAAAAGGGAAAAAGATCTATTTGTACAAAAAATTATTTATAGCAGATCTTTTTGTGGTGGCTAAGAATGAGAGATCAAAGAGATGCCCATCAATTTGGGAATGGCTAAACAAGCTGTGGGTGTATGATTATAATGGAATATTATTATACTATAACAAAATGACAAGCAGGATGATTTCAGAAAAACCTGTAAAGACTTATATGAACTGATGCATAGTGAAGTAAACAGAACCAGGAGAATATCATACACAGTACAGCAATATAGTTTGATGATGAACTGTGAATGACTTAGCTTTTCTCAGCAATACAATGATCCAAGACAATCCCAAAAGACTAATGAGAAAGGATGCTATATGGCTCCAAAGAAAGAACTGATATTGATTGAACATAGACTGAAGCATGCTATTTTTCACTTTCTTTTTTTTTTCTGTTTGAGTCTTTTTGTGTAAAATTACTAATATGGAAATGTTTACATAATTGTCTATGTATAACTATCTGGTTGCTTACCATCTTGGGGTGGAGGGGGTGTAGTCCTGTTGCAATGTTCATAACACCTGTGGCAACTATGAATATGCTGGCCAACTATAGTAAAATATAACAGATTCTCCACATGGAAGACAGAACCAAAACATTTATTTAGACACCAGAAAGCTGAACGCCAACAGTAGAAAGTCAAATCCATCATAGCAACAAAGAAATCTATACACAACAGCAATGCAGGGGGCACTGTCATCCCCAAGCCTTCCCCATGCTAGGCCCTTCCCACAGATGAACATTCCCAGCTCACTGCCTGCTTCCTCTCGCTCAGCTATAACCACTCTGAGTAACTTCCTCTCAGCTCTCTTCTACCCTTCAGTTGCTCCATCCTTCCTGTTCTACCTGTTCAGCAAGCTCCTCCCACCATAGACTTTATGTGACTCAAACTCGTGTCTTAGGCTTCCGTGTGACTTAAGCAGGTCACATGGGCCTATTAATGAATGAGAAAGATCTTCCCATTTATATTACCATTATAAGGGGGGAAGGGAAGGAAAGAAGAAAGAATAGGATTTAGAACTCAAAAATTTAAATAAAAATGTTAAAAACTGGGAGAAAATGATAGATTGATAGAAATGTAATGTGTCTTATTGGGTTTTATAATAAAGAACAGACTAGTGTGAATAGTAATAACTAATAAGTAGCATTTATATAATACTTCATGGTTTACAGAGCACTTTACAAATATTAATTTAATTTTATCCTTGCAACAACCCTGAAAGGTAAGAGCTATTATTATCTCCATTTTACAGATGACGAAACTGAGGTAGACAGAAGTTAAGTGACTTGCCAGTGGTCACACTTAGAAGTGTTTGATGCAGGATTTGAGCTCAGGTCTTCATCAGTCAAAGCCCAGTTCTCTATACATGGTGACATATACCTCCTAGGGGAAAGTGGTAGTTTTAAATCTATCAAAGAAGCTACTTAAAGCAGCTTGCTTATTTCAAGTATTGATGCAAGTTCTCAATATCTTTGCCAATATTCATTCTCAAAAGAGTGAAAGAATTGGCATCAAAATTACTTTCCTTTTCCTCTTTAATCTAATCTTCAAGTGCTAACATTTGAAAAGAAAAGGTGAGTCAGAGCATGATTCATAGGGAAAGGAAGATACTTTTAAGAGAAATGATGAATACATCTAATGATTTTAAAAATTTAAATACTCTTGAACCCTAGCTTCCTACTATTTTCTGGAATTACTTAGTAAGCAATTACATTAAAAAAAAATTTGGTTCACAGTGCATAAGTATATGACTAATATGGGATTTGTGGTTTAAAATATATATATAC
>CM053582.1:305816620-305854582 GCA_028627135.1 Pseudochirops cupreus
TACTTTCTAGTGTTTTTAAGAGAAATGGATGTTGTATTTTGTCAAAAGCTTTTTCTGCATCTATTGAAATAATCATATGATTTCTGCTAGTTTTACTGTTGATATGATCAATGATACTGATGGTTTTCCTAATATTGAGCCATCCTTACATTCCTAATCCAGGATTTTTTTATATTGTTTCCCATCCAAATAGGTAAGTGCATATACCATTCAGTTTCAGGCATTACCGGCCTTTTTAGAAGTTCTAGAAAGAACCATGTGTATTTCATTAGCGCTATCGAAAATTGATGAAAGTCATTCTAAGAATTGTTGGTTAGCCTATTTTCCTCATTCTAGTTTCAAAGAACACATTGGCATGCCTTTGGAAACTTTCAGTGTTCTCTGTAGATAATTTGTCATGGATCAAATGAATTTTCTCATCCACTATGCTTAGCCTTCCCAGATTTATGTCAACATAATCTTTAACCTGTGGTAAGAGAATTGGATTTATGGGGGAAAAAAGAACCAAAACACTAGATGAACTTTACAGAAACCCATTATAAAAGTAAAGTTGTACTGCATAGGAGAACCTATTGTACAGTGTAGTGATGGGAAAGGGGAAGGGAGAAACTGAATGTAAAGCTTTAAAAAAAATCATGGGTTCAAGTATAAGCTCCACTGTTTATTTGAGCAAGTCAGTCTCTGGGAGTCTCAATTTTCTCATCCATAAAATTTGGACCTTAGACTATATAAATTCTAATGTCCCTTCCAGCTCTAACATTGTAAGATTCTATTCATCCATCTAGGGAAAGTGAAAGTAGGCCACTGAATTTATTCATGAGACGAAGGAAAAATTTATAAATTAATCATTAAAACGTAAAATAACATAACCAATGTCATTCTCAAAAAGAAAACAGTCTTTCTTCCTTCCCCCTCTCCTTCCTACTCCATCTGTCTCTGTCTCAGTCTCTGTTTTTCTCTCTTTCTCTGTCTTTGTCTCTTTTTGTCTATCTCTCTTTTCCTCTTTCCTCCTCCCCAATACTTCTTAATACAATCTATTCTATATGATGGGCACTGAGTAAATGATGCTAACATTGTCACTGACACTACCAAATTTTGAAATAACATCTCATTATTCTGACTGAAAGCCAATCACCTTCTCTTATATACCTCTGAAGTGTTGTTCTCCTTTAACTCTTAACTTCCAGGAATCTCCTGTTAAGAAACATCACAGATTGGTGCTAAATCACATTCACAGCAGCATACCTTCCTGCCAGGTCCTTTGTTCCTTACCAGAAATAAAGTGTCTCTTTTGTTTTGCGCCCTTTCTATGCAGAAACTCAATGAGAGCAGCAGCTCATCTGAAGGAAGCACTGTAGACATTGGGCATCCTGAAGAGGAGCAGCCAGTAGCAGAACCCGAAGAAGCCCTTGAACCTGAAGCCTGTTTCACTGAAGGTAAATGAGGCAACCATCTGTTTTATTGTATAAAAGAGGAAAGAAAAGAAAGGAACTGAGTGCATGGTAACCTGAGATATTTAAACGATGACAATTTAAGAAACAAAACTATCCATCTGTCTACCTTCTCCCTCATAAAACCATGAAGTACTTAGTTATGTTGCAAGTAGAAGAGCAATTCAATATTTATCAAACATCTACTGTGTGAAGCACACTGTGCTAGTCGCTGGGGGAGATGCAGACTTTAGAGAAGACAAGGTCTTATCTCTGATGGATGCAGGAAAGGAAAAACATACAAATAATAAGATAGGGAGGGATTGGAGCTTAAGCTGTCATTTCTTTGGCTTAGGGCACTCCCAGATAAGGAAACACCCTCTACCAGTACAAATGGACACCTCCTGTCCTGTATAGACTACATATAGTCTTAAAACAGGGAGTTCTTAACTTTTTTGAGTGTCATAGACCCCTCTGGTAATCTGGTGAAATCCCTTCTCAGAATAATTTTAAATGCTTAAAATAAAATATATATAATTAAAAGGAAACAAATTAAATTTAAATATGGTTATCAAAATATTTTTCAAAACAAGTTCATAGACTCCAGGTTAAGAACTCCAGTTAGAGAGCTGCCCAGAGCACTCAGAAGTTAAATCACTCGCCCAGAGTTACTTACAAAGACAAGACTTTCTGGCCTAAAGCCAGCTGTCTATGAGAGTCTTCAGGGTGTGAAATCTATACCATGCTGTGTATCATATAATAATGAACATCTCATGTAAATGATATTATATAATAATATGCAATATTAAATATAAATTTATATTACTTGAATTCAATAAGCATCTATTAAGCATCTAATATGTTCCAGGCACTATACCGGGCACTAAGTTTATAAAAATAAAAACTAAATAGCCCTTTGCCTCAAAGGGCTCACATTCTACTGGAGAAAACAGCACACAAAGATAAGTAAATGAGAAATATATACAAAGTAAATGTGAAATGATTTGGAGGGTGTCAGGAAAGGCATCCCGTAGAATATGATGCAAAGGGAGTGTTAAGTGAGGTTAGGTATTGCTAAAGGGAAAGGGGAGGATGGAAAGTATTTAAGGATCATGAACAGAGTTTTTAAAGGCCTAGACTTAGGAGATGGAATGTTATGTGTAGGAAACTGAAAGTCGGCCAGTGAGTTGGAGTCAAAAAAAGGGGGGGAGTAAGGTGAAATAAGACTGGAAAGAGTGGGTCTAGCCAGATTGTGAAGGGCTTCATACTCCAAAAAGAGAAGTTCACATTTGATGTCAAGCTACAACATTCCCGGGTGATGCCAGAAGGAGAGATGAATTAACTACAGACATTATCAAACTACATAGAGCAATTTCCCTTTGATTTGGGTTTTTAAAGACAGCTAGGAATTTAGTAGGGAAAAGGAGGATTTAGGCATATGAAATAACATGAAAAAAGGAATAGAGGCAAGATGACCCAAGAAATGCTTCAGGGACAAAGTAGTCCAGTTGTCTAGAGTATAGAATAATATGAACTGAGTAGACTAGATTGATGAATAAGGAAAATGAATAGGGTAGTTGTAGGAAAGCTAAATTGAAGAAAGAAGAGTGAAGAGCCAGATAGACCCATTAGAATGCTTTTGCAATAATTGGAGCTGCTCTCATGTAGCTAAGGGAAGTAAAAAGCACTAGGAAAGAGGTAATGAGAGCCTACACTATGGTAATGGGAGTTGAAAGGAGACAATGGATGTGAGAGGTATTATAAAGGTACAACCAGTGTACAGGAATTGGTGACAGCTTGGATGTGAGAGGAGAGGAAGAAGAAATTGAAGATAACACCAATGGGGCAAATATAAAAGATTAAGTGAATGAATGGTAGATAGAGTAATGTCAGAAGGAAGAACAGATTAAAAAGATAGTTATGAGTTTGAGATGCCAGTGGGGCATATCTGAAGCAGAGGAAAATATTTGGGCTAAAAAGGAGGAGAGTTTTGGGAAGTTTTGGAAAATCATTACAATGCTGCCCAAAACTCCCCTAAGGAAAACCCAAACAGCAGGAGCACTAGCTTCAGAGTCACAAGACCTGAGTTCAAATCTTGTCTCTGCTCCTTCCTACCTGTGTTTTAAAGTCACTTCTCTCTGATATTCTGTTTCCTCATCTCTGTAAAAGGGTTTGGACTAGATGTTTCTTCCAGTCCCTTACAGCTCTAAGGCTATGTTCCTAATGTATCAGGAGAAGCTGACTTTATTTTTATAAGTTTCTTTTCGTAACTTGCTTTTGATAATTTGTTTTTATTACTTCACATGTCAAATGCCATAGGCTTTATGGTAAGATTGAAAGTACAAAGAGAATTACATCCCAGAAAGTTAAGATAAATTAATGCTAGTTAAATAATTAAGAAGGAAGATGTCAAAATTATTTATTTTGCTGAGATGTTTCAGCTCTATATGTTTTAACCCATTCCTTACAGGCTGTGTACGGAGGTTCAAATGCTGTCAAGTCAGTGTGGAAGAAGGCAGAGGAAAACAGTGGTGGAACCTGAGAAAAACCTGTTTCAGGATAGTTGAACATAACTGGTTTGAGACTTTCATTGTTTTCATGATTCTCCTCAGTAGTGGTGCTCTGGTGAGTGAAATATCAAGCTAAATTATTTCTTACAAAAAAAATTTCCTAGAATTTTCAAATTATAAATTTATTTCCAAATTAATTTCACACCCAAAATGTTTCTTAATATAACCACACTTCAAATCCTTCATACTATAAACTTACATCTCTGGACCTACATTTCCCATATCTACTCTTTAAATGAACTAATTCTTTTATTTCTGTGGATTTTAAGTAATTAATCCTGAAAAATTATCCCTAAAATGTCTTCACATTCACCCAGTGGATATAAATGATTAGTTTTTCTCCTACTTTGTTAGGTAAATAAACAAAGCTGTAACATTGTAATAATATATGTAATAATATGCATGTTATGTGAAGTCCTAGGTTCAAGAATATATTCAGAGGTGTGCTCTTAAGAGAGAGAATGTCTAAGTCCTTAGGGACCACTTCTCAATCTATTTAGTATTGTGTTCAGTATTCTGCTACTAAGGAAACAATAAATATTGATGATAATAAACTATAGGCAGTATGCCTAAGAGGCTCATTAAAATATTTTATTTCCCTTTATTATGCAAGTGTTTCACTCTTATCAAGGTCAATCAACATTTTTAGTGAGTTACACTTTTCGTCACTAAGAAATTCAAGGTACAGTATTACAGAAAACATTAGGGAAAAAAAGATCACTAAATAAAGAAGGAGTTGGATTAGATGGTCTCTAAGATGCCTTGAAGCTCTAAACCCTATGATTCTGTGCATGACATCCAAAAATGTGGTTCTATTTCAATGAGACCAATAAAAAAAAAGCCTTTATTGTTGCATGGACATCTCCTTTTTAAACTGGTAATTGTGATAGAGGCCTATGATTTAAGAACTTCAGTCTGATTGTGTTTCTTTACATTGAATATAATCTTATCTGAGAATCATTTCTAGGGTTCCATCTTCTACCAGTTTCTGAAATAAAATTACTCCTATGTAGAAAACATGAAGGAGAAGTTCACAAAGGCAGGCGCTATACTAAGGATTGCAAATGTTGTGGGATTCTAATTCGTCATGCATTCATCTCTACTGAGACAAAAAAATAGCTATCAAATACACTAAATGAGCAAAAAGGGGCTGGGTAGTCAGTATTTCTCAAAGGTGAATGAGGGAGGATGGGTCAAAATATTGCTTTTTGAGGACACGGATTGCAGGATACTACTTTGCTTTTACTTTCTTATTTACCTTACAGTAGTGCTAGTAAGCAACAAAATGGCCAAGAGATGGGTAGCAAAAGGGGGGGAAAATGATAATCCTCCAACTTTAAACCTGGATAACTGAGCTATGGTCTCATCTCCATTTTTAATTAATTCAGAGTAGCCAATAAAAACTTGAAATCTAGAATGATCTCTCAAATAAAGCTGTTAATTATAAATTGATTCAGTGAAAGCCTACCTTTTTCTTCTTATTTCTTGACTTCCCTAGTAATATGCACATTTCACCCAAAATGTTTAATGCTGGAAATCTGTAGGCCTTTGGAAAGGAAAGAGCAGTAGCCAGCATTAGCAGGCAGCCCTCCTCCAACCCATCTGTTAATGAAGTAAGTGGAGACCAAGAAATAATCCAAAGGGAGAAATCATTTTTTTAAATATCAAAATGTTATAGACTCTACACTCTAGGCCACATTATACCATACAATGCCATCCTATACATACCATACCATACCATACCCTATCCCACCCCAATCTACCTTATCTCACCCTACCCTACCTCAGTCTACCTCATCCTATCTTACTCTACATTAATCTACCATACCATACTATACTGTACTGACTGTACTGTACTATACTGTACCATACTATATAGGATACTGTATCATACCATTCCATACCATATAATACTCTATGGGTAACTAGGTGGTGCAGTGGATAGAATGCTGGGCCTGGACTCAAGAAGAATAATCTTCCTGAGTTCAAGTCTGGCTTCAGACACTTAGTAGCTGTGTGGCCCTGGGTAAGTCACTTACCCTGTTTGCCTCACTTTCCTCATCTGTAAAATGAGCTGGAGAAGGAAATGGCAAGCCCTTCCAGTATCTTTGCCAAGAAAACCCATCATGAAGAGTCAGACATCACTGACCAAAATGATACCATAGTGTACTGTAACATAGCATGCTGTAATATACATATGCATGTATGTATGTGTGTACACACATAGACACATACACACATATAAGCCATTATTAGTGGTGGGTTTTTTTTAGTTTTTCTCTTAACCATTCAATCTAATTCACAGGTCATAATTTGCCATGAATACTAACTTAAATATCTCTTTTTTACAGGCATTTGAAGACATTTATATTGAACAGCGAAAGACCATTAAAATCATGTTGGAATATGCTGACAAAGTCTTCACTTACATCTTCATTCTGGAAATGCTTCTAAAGTGGGTGGCTTATGGCTACCAAACTTACTTCACTAATGCCTGGTGCTGGTTAGACTTCTTGATTGTTGATGTAGGTACTCTGTGTATTTATCTTTTTATCTATAGAGTTCATAGTTGAGCTTGGCACAGTTTTTAAAAAAAATTTTTTTTGTGGTCGTACATTTATTGTATAAAGTATTCTTTTTTTTAAATAATAAATTTATTTTATTAAATTTTTTTTGAGTTACTAAAAAAATTTTTAATAAATGTTTATGTCAATTGGCTGAGGACAAGCTTAATTAAGGATGGAGAGACTTGGATAATGACTTTTCAGTCACAGCAGCTCTCAAAATGACATCTTCCAAATCACAGAGAGAACATGGACTGTTGGTATAGGGAATAGTCACACCATCAGTTTGCCCATACATAAAATGAAAATAATAATATTTATGCTACTCCACTCCTTAGGATTATTGTCATTAGAATGGTCTTTTGTTCATTTTTGTCCTTCATAATCAAAGAAGAACAAAATGACATCATGATTTTGGGGTCAGAATGTTATGTAGGCCTTAAAAAAATCTTCTACCCAACTCAGAAAACTTTGTATTTTGACTTCTCATTCATTAATATGGAGGAATTGAAAGTAGATTTTTATGTTAGGATGACTATACGTTATACTGTTAGAGTTTATTCTCTCCATAGGTTCAAATGAAATTCCAAACACAAAGGTAAGGTCAAGCTATATGTGGAATTTAGTCACTTAGAAGACTGGCCTAAATGTGTTTCCAAAGAAAGGTAGATTTGCGTTTAATGATGAGTGAATGCGGTATTCCTGTCATTTCAGTTGAAGTATCAGTCCTTGTATTTTGTCCATGGGCCACAATTGAGTTGACAGAATTTAATCAGGATTTGAAGGAAAAAAGGAACAGAATGGCAGTTACCTTTTTTTTATTACAAAATTATAGCTTTCACCTATATTCACATTTTTTCACATTTCTTTTACGTAGGTGGCTTCCTCTACCAGTAAATGTCAGTGGATTATTTTATAAGATACATGACATATCAAGTACTAATTAATTGGTTTTCTTTACCAAGTATCAATGAATTTCTTTTTCTTAAAAAAAAAAGTTCTTTTCTTTCATGGCTTCATGAAAATATTCTCCTTTTTTTTTAGAAGCCAATACTCATGTTATATGTGCAAAAGTCATTCTAAATTAAAAGAAATACATTGCTTTTCTCTTTTGTACAGGTCTCTTTGGTTAGTTTAACAGCAAATGCCTTGGGCTACTCAGAACTTGGTGCCATTAAATCCCTCAGAACTCTAAGAGCTCTGAGACCTCTTAGAGCCCTATCAAGATTTGAGGGAATGAGGGTAAGACAAATGAAGGAAACTAGGGTAATGCATGCAGTAGAAAGAGCTCATGCATGCAAAAGGAATGGCAAATCTTTGCAGAAATGCTATACTCTTCCTCTTATCTGTTGCATATTTATCCTTCAGAGATATGCAAAACACTGGACTTTCCTAGTCCGGATAAAGATCACACATCACTGGGCTCATCCAAATTGCTATATCCACATCCTAGGCAATGTCAAGAATTTTTCTATTAACTAATGCAAATGAGAAGAGTGTTATACTTGCTATTACAGTTATTTATCCAGCCCTAGAAGGGAATTAAAGAGAATTCCTAACTACGTGCTTCTTTCTGGTCATTGATCAATAACTGGCTTTATCTGCATAATGCCTGAACTGGATAAAATGTAAAATTTGTCATAAGAGTATTGTTTTAGGGTTTTGTTTTTTCTTCTTCTATGATCCCAAATGAAACACAGAATAATGTAGCAGTTAGGAAGCCAGTCTCAACTTCAAGAAAACCTGTGTTCAAGTCCTACCTCTGTTACATAGTGACTCTATGAATCTGGAAAGTCACTTGACTTTCATTATCTAAGCAACTCACTAAGACAATAAGTGACTGAATAATTACATATCTGCATTAGTATAGGGAGTTTCCTCACCTGGTGCTTTCTACATCAAAGTAATCATGGGCTCTAGACCAAAATTTAAAAGCAAGCAAAAACCAAAGCAACTGATGATTGAAAACATCCAGGTGTTAACATAGGCTTAAATATTGGTTGGGATTTTGGAAAAACTTTTTTCTATTGGATGCTTTGATGTTGGCTACTGATTAAGTTTCCAACTGAAATATTAAAATTTACATCCTTTTTGGAAGTACCCGCCTTTTGCTGTCACAAATGTATTTTTAAAATGTCTTATTCTCTCATCAATGAATAACAATAAAATAATTTGGATTTTTAAAAATTTGTCACTGAATGATGATTCTTAAATAACCCAAACTTACATTCTCATTTACCACATATCATGTAAGTAAACTATGATTTTCTTTTACATTATTTTTGGAGACTCTTTGTCCAAGATCCTGGTCAGAAAAAAAAATCTATCATATTTTCATTTGTGCGTGTTCCATACTCTATTTATTATAAAGGTATAGTCTTTTTTTTTGAAGAATTTTTATGGTGTTGTAAAAATCTATTCCAATTTTTAAAAAATTAAATTTATAATTCTATAAACTACAGTTTGTGAAATAGATTGATTTCCTGTGGACCAATCTCTGTTCTCTAAGACTTAGTACTTTAAAAGCTAACAGTGATTTTAGATTTCAGTTTGTATTTAATTAATAGTTTAGAATGTAGTCTACTCTTAAAGTCTCTTCAAAAGTTAATCCAAAAATACTATAAATGCTAGCTAATTAGACTTAAGAATATGGGGTTTATCTTATATTCACGATCCATGTAAACTCATGGACTAATTTAGGCAGATCAGAAAGATTTTAGCTTTTGAGCACAATATAGATAATAGGAATGTCTTATTCACTTTCCTATAGAGCTAATCATATTTTCATAAAGAAATTTGTACAGGAAATTCTGCCACTAACTTATATTTATCCATGAAAAACAATTGGCATTATTTATACTTAGAATCTGTCACTTATTTTATTGTGGGTTGACAATTTCTTTTTGTTCTGAAGATATATTTTCCACTGGGGAAAATTTTAATTTTGTATAAAATCTTTTTTGTGCAACACTACAAATTTGAAGTTGTCACATCTTAAACTTTCTATGATTTAATCCTTTTGTTTAAAACCTCAAATCATTTGTAAACTCACGAATCAAATGTTTCTCCTATGATGATATCATTGCTAATAATATATATGTTTAGAAAGTCACAGAAAGAGACTCAGAATTCTATTTCATTTTTAAAACACTATCTTTAATCCTGGCATAATGGGTAGAGTTGAGTTTGAGGTTAGGAAAACCTAAATTCAAATCCTACGTCAGGCACTTACTAGCTGAGGAAACTTTTAATTTCTATGTGCCTCTTTAGGGCTTATCTGCTATACCAGATGGCAGCTGACCTGTTTCTAGGGAAGTATTGCCCATATTAAGATAACCATACATCTGTAGGGTATCTCTGGTTGCAGTATTTTCCATGCTATTCATCAATAAAGATCTCTCTAAAATGCATCTGCTTTTAATGATTTTATACTTTTAACTAATGGAAATAAAAAAAATAAGCTCTTAGTAGTCTCTGTTAGGGAAAGTAGAGAAATTATTTAGTTTCAATAAATCAGGGTCTGTCACAGATGTAGTCTCATCTTGCAACAGGATCTTCACACCAGTAGAACTTCCATCCACTTCAGTCCAAAATCTTTTGGCATTGTCAACTGACTGAGGTTTTTTCTCTTTTCACCCATTTGTAATTGTTTTCACTGTGGAGACCCAGAGAGAGACGATGATGATTGATGATTCTACCCAGAAACTGAGCTTTGAATATATTCAGATACTTTCTTTTTAATTCTAATTCTTGTAGCACAAAACATGAGTAGCTGCAAAATTGTATGCTAAGCATTAAAAAAAAAACCAGCCTTTTTTGTTCGCTTGCTGAAATATACTTTGGTCATTTCAAAGCATGTGCTTATCATATGTACGGCATCACTGAATAAAGCATGTTTTACAGTGCTTGACAAGGAGGCATAAAGTGATCTATCAATTATCATCATACTGGCATTTTTAGTTTTGCATGATTGATGCACATTTCTGGCTGACAGCTTTATACATTTATTGTATTTCAAATTTCCAGTCCAAATTCTTTAACATGTAAAATTGAACTGAGAGAATTGATGTCTTTAAATATCTATAGTACCATTAAATTTGTATTTCTTTAATTTCCTAATCTAAGAAATCTGTTAAGATAAATGCCTTATTTTTCAAAAGTACTCTAGACTTCATTAATAGGGAAACTGACAGCATCATATACAACAACTAACACCAAATGTTCTGTCATATCAGGTTCCTAATAACAAACTATATATTTCTATTTTATATAGGATAATCTTTCTCCAACTTGGATGGGGTGGAGCGCTGGTTCCTCCCCTCAACCCTTTATAATGGGTACTGTATTTCCCCTTTTGCTACCTTTAATCCTTTCACTGTGACTAGTTAATGTGCAGTGGGGTGGGAGGGAGTGGAGAGGTTAATTTGAGTGTCACAGTAGGACATCATAGTCAGACTTTCCATTCCAATTCCCCTTTTCAATTGCTTTACATTTTCTCCAAAACTTGCCTTTGGGGCCTGAATTTGGTCTGTGTGATCCCAGGCCCAGCTATCAATTTATTTGGAAAAGTTCATTAACATTGATTTAACCATTTACAAATTAAGTAATCCACACTTGGAGAAAACGTGTTCAGATGCCTTTTGGGGGTTGGGGGAACCCTTGGGCAATTCATATAGAATGGGTGTTTTAAAACCTCAAACTTGTCATGAGAAGATGACCTTTGCTTCTTAGAAAGTTTGTCATGGAAATTGCAAACTCAGAAAATATGCAGTAGATTTCTTGTCCTGCTGACTTGAGCAGACACAAGTGTCCAGTGTGCTAGGTTTCATAGGAATGGATATTGATTGTGTAACCATTCTCATTCTTTGTTAAATGTATGTTTATTGGAGATTCTTTTCAAAATATAAATGTAAGAAAATAGAGAAGTGGTCAGTGATTTATGAGGTTAGTGTTTAGAGAAAATGAAAAAACACATTGAATCATAAAAACCTCCACTCTCTTGGGTTCACACATTTGTTCCCATTCTACAGTTTTACAATTTTAAAGCTTTAAATATCTTTTCTGTTGTCAATTAGGCAGAAATAAGATTTCCTTTCTTGAATGAAACTAGAGTCTTGACAGTCTTGGTAGGTTTTAGACAAGAAATTATTTCTTCTGATTAGAGAGAAATATGTCATTACTGATTGACTTTCTAGTCTTTAGAAAGTATATATATATATATATATATACACATATATGTAGGTCAAAATATTAATAGCAAAAGAATCTAAATTTTATTTAATCTTGAAATAGAAAAGCATTAGTCAAGAGATATAGTTTCTGTTTTTAAGAGGGAGGCAGGGTTGGATTTTAATTATGAGCAAAGTCATTGCATGAAAAGAGAATATTGCCACTCTGCTCCACACCCTTTACCAAATGATCTCTTTTTTAAAAATACCATATTCCATAAAAATTGTCAACCCAACATTCAGTTTCTTCAGTTTGATGTCTTTTGATTTTGATCTGTAGCACTGGTTAATTTGATACTTCTTCTCTTTTGAGATTACAAAATTATTGAAACCCATGAATGAAACTGATTTTAAGTTCAAAAACCATTTATTCAAGGAAAAGGGCCAGGTAATCTTTGGAGTAGAATCACTGTCAATATCTATTTGTTTCTTTATTCATTTTATGTTGAAATTAATGATTAGATGACTTTAAAGTGAAATATATTGGAAAATATTCTGAAATGGGAATCAAGAAGCATAGGTTTCAGTATTGCTCTTCTATTCACTTGGTTTACTATCCTGGTCAAGTCATTCCATCTCTTTCCTCATCAATAAAAGGAACAGATACAACTAGATGACCTATAAAGTCCTTCGGACCTTAGATATTATGATTATAAGGCTTTAATTATGTCATTTATGTGAATTAAGCAGAGATAGGTATTTTAAAGGGATCAGAAAATTTAAAGTTTTGTCCTTCTGTATTGGTTGCAAATTGTTGAGCCATCCAGAATGTGTCACTATAATGAAGGTGGGGGAGAGAAATGGTACCAAAAATACATATGTAAGAGTAAGGCTATATACTTGTAGCATTTTCTCTTTCCTTGAATACCAAAACTACAGGTAATCTCATATATGATTATTGAATAATAATTCCCCATCATTCAAAAACTTTAGTATATATGTTAAATAGTTATTATATAAAAAAATATATCTAGTTTGGTTAGATTAAGTATGGGAAATACTCAAATTATAAACTGTTAGAATATGGGGTTATAAAAATTGAATGATGAATGTTTTATTTTCAAATTATACATCTTACAAAATTTTCCAGAAAGTACTGGACTAAAGAAAACATATGGTGACATTTAAGGGTGTAAAAGTAGAAATCTTCCTGCAAAGAAAAGTACACTTTCTGTTTGTCTTATCTCATTTAAGATAGTGCCTTTCTTGAACCTCTCTTTTATGTAGATTGAAACCTAAATCTGCCCCTTTCAATTTATGAAGCCACCTTCTTTTGCTTTCCTTCTTTCCTTCCTTCTTTTCTTCTTTCTTTTTTTTCATCTTTGTATCTCCAGTGCCCAGCACAGTGCCATCACTATATATAGTAAAAACATACTGTTTTTAACTGAATTGAATTAGGTCTTTCTCCAATTGGAAAAAGGACCTATTCTACTTCTTTTATTTCTTATTTGAAACTACACAGATAACTGTCTTTTATGAGCTTAGTACCTTCCTGGGATTATAACCAAGATGATGTTTGTTTAGAGAATCGAGAGTATTAAAATTTTACTATATTTTTCTAATAGTATTTTTCCATTGCTTTTCCAATTGGTGGGGGAGCGAATTGGGAACTGAAAATGAAATAAAATTGAATTTAAAATAAATAATTCTACTATGTAGAGCTAGGCAGCAAGAATAAAAGGTAAGTGATAGATCTTTGAGACAGTGGTTATCTAATACTACTGGTCTAACTTGGAACTCTTTAGAACATACTGGTTCAGAAGATATTCTTCTCTTTGCATATTACAATATTGAACATTATAATCTTTCTGTTCCCTGGAATGCTATACTATGAAGGTAAAACTTCATAAAATCATAAAATTAGAAAGATTAAAGGAGTCATCTAGTCTAATAAATTTCCATGTCACCTCTCAGTCAACATGACACCAAAAGTCAAAGGGAGAATCTGTATACAAATGTGTGTATTTGTCAATAGTATTCATATTACAAGTGTCCCTGAGAGACACTTATCCAGCATCTCCTTGAATATTTCCAGGGATTTTGAACTTAGAATCTCACAGCCAAATCTGTCTGATGTAGAGACAACTATAATTATTAGAAATTTATTTTAGTTGGACAAAATAAACTAGATGATCATCCTGCTTACTTCCCTAGTACTTCTGCACTCTGGGAGGACTTCCTTTAGCAAACTGATGTGAGGACATTAGAGTTGTCCAGGATAAACAGGCATGGATTGGGTGTGGTCTGTAGCATTGGAACAAATGCCCACTTTGGTGAGATCACAGATCCATTGGCATTTTAGAGAACACTGTCTTATAACTGCTACTTATTGGTTCTGGATTTTCCTTCTAGAACTGGACAGGTGTTAACAACTAAAACAACATACTCCTGCTATAATTTTGAAAACATGGATATTTTTCTTGGGAAAAAATATTAAGATAATTAGACAAAATGTTAATTTTAAAAAGTTATTCAAAATAAGGGGCAGAGAGATTAAGTGATTGCTTTAATACCAAACAAATAATGGCATAGTACAGATATGTTATATAGGTCTATATGTTATGGGAATATCAGAAGTAGCAATATAACATGCAATAAAACCATTGAGGAGACATTACTTTAGCTCTGGTGTCTTAAAGTCTCCATTGTTCATCCAGGTTCTATGGATTATCTGAAGGAATTTGGACTAAGCAAAAAAAAAAATGGTTGCATTCAACTACATTCTTGTGGGTATACTACTATTGCTTAACTCTTCTTACTGACATAGTTAATTCTCAAGAAGTCTGGTAAAACAAGTTTCTGAATTATGAAGACTTTATTTCACAATATCTGTGGACCCTTCCTGCTCTGTTTGTGATTATATTATCTGAAGTGATAAAAATTTTGCAGAAGCTATCCTTTCTTTAACCAGCAGAACAAAAAAAAATTTTCTTCTTATTTCCATGTTAATTTGTCTTCTATCATATTTTTAAAGCTTTACTTTTAAATATCTCCCACTAGGAATAAAAGTTAGATAATTTTCTTTGCTATAGCAGTCAAAGGATTTACTCTGAGAATCAAAAAAATCCAAAACTCATTACAACCAAATTTTTTGGCAAAGCATAAAATTATTTTAGATTAATCAATATTTATTGAATGCCTACTATGTGCTGTGAAACCCAGTCTCAGGCCATAAGGACCTTATAGTGTGATGGGGGAGACATGTAAACAAATCTGTACAAAGCAAGCTATATCAGGTAAATAGGGAATAATTAACAATTAAGAGAGGTTGGGGAAGGATCTCAGTAAAAGATAGGATTTCAGTAGGGACTTAGGGGGAACTAAGGTGGTCAGTAGTAGAAAGAGCAAAAGAGGGAAAGCATTGTAGGTGTAGAGCCTAGAGATGGAATGTCTTGTTCATGAAATAAACAGGAGGTTATAACCATCACTGAATTGAAGAGTATATGCTGGGGAGGAAGGTCTAAGATATAAAGATAGGAGGGGGCTAGGTCATTAAGGCCTTTGAATGCCAAACAAGAATATTTTTATTTGATCCTGGTGGTAATAAGGGGCCATTAGAGTTGATTGAGTAAGATGACATGATCAGATGTGTGCTTTAGGGAAATCATTCTAATAGCCAAATATCCTGGGGAGAGACTTGAGGCAAGAAGATCAATGAGCAGGCTATTACAATAGTCCAGATATAAGGTGATAAGGACCTGCACTAGCTTGGTGACAGTGTCAAAGGAGAGGAGGAGGCCTTTGGAGACATTTTGCAAAGGTGGAATCAAGACACCTTGGTGACAGTTTGGATATGTGGGGGTAAGAGATAGTAAGGAGTCAGTATGACTCCCAGGTTGTGAGTCTGAGGGACTGCAAAGATGATGTTCTCTATAGTAACAGGGAAAATAGGAGAGGAAGGGGAGTTTAGGGGGAAAGATAATTGGTTCCTTTTGTAATATTTAAGGATTTGGGGATGAGTTCAAATTGTCTGCTGGACATCTAATTTAAGATGTCTGAAAATCAGTTGGAGATGTAGGATTGATAGTCAGCAGAAAGGTAGATTTGAGAATCATCAGCGCAGAGATAGTAATTTAATCCATGGAAGGTGATAAAATCACCAAGTGAAGTAGTACAGAGGGAGAAAATGGCTCAGAATAGAACCCTGAGGGACACTTGCAGTTAGAAGGCATGGTCTAGAAGAGAATCTACCCACAGGAGCAGTCAGATAGGAATGATGAGAACCAAGAGCGTGTCCTGAAAACTGGACCAAGAGAGTGTCCTAGAGAGCTGAGAATATCAAGTAGGAGAGAGTGATAAACAATGCCAAAGGCTGCAGAGTGGTCAAGGAGAATAAGGCTAAAGAAAAGACCATTGGATTTGGCAAGTAAGATCATTAGTAACTTTGGAGAGAGCAGCAGTAGTGGAATGATAAAGTCAGAAGCTAGATTATAAGCAATTTAGAAAGGAGAGAAAGTGAAGGCACCTATTGTAAATCCTAGAAGTAATATGATAAATCTGGAGGTATATATCCATAGTTTCTGAAGGATTCTATTAACTTTGGATTAGCTGTTCATCTCACTGAAGCACCTATATATTTTCATGTGTTATGTATTATTTGTAAATTCATATGGCATAAGGGATAGAATACTGAACTTGACATCAGTAAAACCTGAATTCAAATCCCACCTCTGCCATTTACTACCTGTGTGACATTGGGCAAGTCACCTAACTTTTCTTGTTCTCAGTCTCCTCATCTATAAAATAACAGGGAGGAACTAAATTACTTCCAAAGTACCTTCTTAGCTCTGAGTTTTTACTCTCTTTTCTCTCTACTTCACTATTATCTAGATGATATATGTTAAACTCAGACCTTGCTAAAGAGTAAAATGTAACTGGAAAATGTTTTTTAAAACAAACAAAAAAAAACTATGGAAGATACATAATGTTAATTTGTGGTTTTCTAAGTCAATATATATCCCATAGGAACTGATCTAGATGGTTGTTCAAATACTTAGATGAGGAGGAAATAAATAACAAACCAACTTTAAAGTTAGAAAAAGAATTCACTAAATTCTAATGCTATCATTTTATGGTGGAAATGGAGTTGACCCTGGGTTCTCAGAGGCTATGCCAATGATTTCCAAGTGCTAACTGGGGAGACCAAGCTTGAAAGGCTTTGCATAGGGGTTTAGTAATAGAATATATTGTTGTTGCCCAAGGAATAGCTTAAGTATAATGAGGCTTACGATGAGGTTGCTGACCAGTGGTATTTTTGAAAGGTCGCAAATATTCATTAAGACCATTTCCAAAGGTATTGAAAGGTTGCAATCAGTGTCACTGGAATGGTCTCACTGATAAAGTCACAGGCCTTTTGAAATGTTGAAAAAGTTGGAGATAGTGAACATAAAAGAAATCTGGGAGACTCAAATCCCCAGGTTCAAAATGAAATGGAGATTGGGAATTTTTCCAGTCACATTGATAAGTGAAGATATAGTCATACTATTAACTTAGAGCACTGAACTAGTTTAGCAGTCTGCATTGGCCCACCTTACCAAGACAACTAATCTATGTTTATTATCTGATCCTATTAGTAGGCACAGCCTAGATTGCTTGGGTAGTTTTGGGTAGTTTTAACATGTCTATGGGGCCATTTCTCTCATTGCTCAACATCCTCAAAAGTATTAACCCAATCATGGACATCATATCAGATTTCAAAGAGATCAAAAGTGGCCCAGGAGCATTACAAAGAGTTGGCAAATAGATGTGGTTTGGAGACTGGCTTTCAAAACCCTTACCCAAGTAAGAGGAAGACAGCAAAGTAGCAGAAATTATAGTAGGGAAACATATAAATAGATGCCAGTGGTATTCTTTTGATTTGATTGATTCCCAGCATCAGTAAAATGAGAGACAAATTAGGTAGAGTTAGGTGCCTAGCTATTAATGTTCAATTCTATGGCGATCTTCTGTTTTCAGTTACATATGCCCACTTCAAAGCCTGATTTAGTTCACAGTAACTAACATGCAGCCCCCTTGGAAATTGTGTGTGAGCAGCCAAGGGCAGAATTTAATATACTACAGCCTCCACAAAAGTGCTAAACATAAAAATTCAAATACATTTTATCTTTTAATAAATTTTCTGGAAGGAAATCAAGATCCTAGCGGGAAAAATGAGTATAATTACAGAACAGTGCTTAATGTAATTGCTTCAAATTTAGGAACAACTTATCACACACACAAACCCCTTCTCTTATTCTCTTTGCCCAATAAGGCTGATTTTCTGATGTTTCATTTAAAATAAGTTTATTGAATTAAACTCAGTAAATGAAACAAATGACATGACTGGAGCTTGAAATAAACTGTTATGATCTAATGAAATACATAACGCAAAAATGTCTTGCTTTTTATGCAAAAATTATTATTAGTCTTAATAATAATGCATGAATAATTAAGGTCACAAATATGTTAGGTATTTCAGCTTTCAATAATATTTTGAACCAGGCACTTAGGTTTTAGATCATGATATTCGCATTTTTTTAATTTTACTTAGGAAAAGTACTTTGATCAAATCAGCCCATTGTCAATTTTTTTAATTTATTTTAATTATTTGATGTGTTGCTTTTTTAATGAGTTAATTTTCTGCATTATGTTTTCCCATTTCTCTTTTTTCTAGAAAGCACCAAATATTCTGACTTCATCTATCTGCCAGAAGGTTTTTCTGATTTTGCTTTCCATTTACACTTTTCATACTTGTGGGTTTGTTTGTTACATTCCCTGTTTGTTTCCCTGAATGGATCTGTTCTGTTAAATGTTTAAAAAAGAGTAAACCTTTTTCTGTTCATTTGGTTTTTAAAAGATTTTTCATTTTACGTTTTAAAAGCCTCAAGTAGCCTTGAATAGATCAAGTTAGAAGGACTAAAAATTGGTTGGTTGGAAAATGTTTCATTTGTTGACTGATTAAGCATTCTAACATTTCTTTCCTTTCATTTGTATGCCAGGTGGTTGTGAATGCCCTCTTAGGAGCCATTCCCTCCATCATGAATGTGCTTCTGGTTTGTCTTATATTCTGGCTAATTTTCAGCATCATGGGAGTCAATCTGTTTGCCGGCAAGTTCTACCACTGCGTTAATACCACAACTGGTGACATGTTTGACATCTCACAAGTCTATAATCGTTCTCAGTGTTTTGAACTTATAGAAAGAAATGAGACTGCCCGGTGGAAAAACGTTAAAGTAAACTTTGATAATGTAGGATTTGGGTATCTCTCTTTACTTCAAGTAGTAAGTAAATACTTTCTTTTAATGTTTCATTATTGTGCATGTTAATGAAAAATTTTAAAAACACTTATTTGTAATTTGGTCACTAAGAAAAAGAAAACATCCTTAATTTCTTTTGTCTTTAAAAAAAAAACATATTAGCATAAGTTAATAGGAAGGTACTAGTGTGTGGTAACCAGGAATCTGTAGCATCTAAAGCAGAGTGGGGAACTTGAAGGCCTCAAGGTCACATGTGGTTCTCTAGGTCCTCAAATGTGGCCCTTTGACTGAGTCCAAGTTTTTTGAACAAATTCTTTGATTAAGAGGCCTCAAGGCCACAGGTTCCTTACCCCTGAAAAGAATAATGTAGCTGTCTGTCTCTTCCTCAATTACCGTCTTCCAGTTTAAATGCTTTGATTTAACTTTTTTTTCAATTTTATGTAAGCTTTACTTATGCTAATATATGTATATTAATAAATTTTGCTAAAAATAAAAGTTTACAAATTGTAGGAGATTCTATTAATAAAATGGGAACTACATATTATCTTATTAGCAAGTAGGAAGATAGATTAAACATGCTATATGAAAAAAATGTGCTGAGTTCATACTGACAGTGTTTTAAATATCTATCAATTTATCATTAGTTTATCTATCATATCATTAAGTTTATCTACAAAACATTGTGTTCTTGACAGATTGACTGTGTTTTATATATCTAGCAATATATCATTAAGTTCATCAACAAAACATATTCTTGACAGATTTTAACATTGTTTTTATGTCAAAGTTAGACATATATATCATATTTACAGGCCACATTTAAAGGATGGATGGATATTATGTATGCAGCTATTGACTCAAGAAATGTAAGTACAAACAATGTACTAAAGCAGGTTTGTGTGTGCGTGTGTGTGTATGTGTGTGTGCGTGTGCATGTGTGTGTGTATGTTTAAGTCCTTACATGCAATTACTGGAACATGTGTAATTAACTGAATTATATAATGAGGAAAAACCAAGTATAATTATTATTAAGAGAAGATTTCATGAAGTACATAAATTAAAGAAGTTAAAATGCAAGAAAGCCCCATTAAATTACATTCTGAATTAATTTACATGTTCAAAAATAGATGATAAATGTATCATATTCTATTTAATACTTATATGAAATGGTCCTGGTGACAGGCTGTATGTCTGCTGTCCAAGGACCTGGCTAATTTCAGAGAGATCCATCATCAGGCTGTCTGAAAAGAAATTAATTTTTTGGCCATTTGACCAAGAATTTTAGCACTTCTTTAAGATTATCTATAAAGTTTTAAAGGGGTTTCAATGTAAGTCAATGAAGAAAGCACCTACAGAGCAATCATCCTTAAAATATTGATATAATACTTCTACTCACATAATATACATATATGCATGTGTTATATAATTACATCTGTTTTTTTCATTTAAACAAGATACTAATGATTATTATCTCCATGAGAAAAAAAAACTAGTTCAGAACCAGAGACAGAGAAAAAGAGAAAAAAGAGAAAGTAAGAGAGAGACAGACAGAGAGAGACAGAGACAAAGAGAGAGAGAGGGAGAGAGAAAGAGAGGGAGAGAGAGAGAGAGAGAGAGAGAGAGAGAGAGAGAGAGAGAGAGAGAGAGAGAGAGAGAGAGAGAAAGGATGAAGAGACAGAAAGAGAGGTCACAGTAAGACACAAGTTCCACTGGATCCAGTAGCCTCTCTCTGATAACTGTTAAGGGAAATTTTATGGGAGACTATGCCTGCACTCTATAGGGACAGAATTTAGATAATTCCTACCATCTTTATCCTATTTTAATACTCAAATAGATCAGCAATTTCATCACACACATAGTGTGTATGTATGTATGTATGTATATACATAAACACATACACATACACATACACATAAACATACATGCCTGTTCATCCTAGGTGACTCTTATCCTATGATGAAGAACTTCCTCAATTTCTCCTAATATTTCAAGGACACCAGTGAAACACTGTGGCCAGCTAGCTCTAATCCCTTGCTCTAGCTACATGATCAACTCAATTTTTATTTCTGCCATATAATTCTTTAACATTCTTTACTCCCACTCTTTTTGGAGTTTGGATTTGTTATATGCTGCAGCCTACTCACACCCACCATGTGCCTTTCTATTGCCTTCTGTGTGATGTTCCTCTTTTATCTCTTTGAAGGCAGTGTTGCTTGAGGTCTTGTTCCTATACAGCAACAACTTTTTTTAATACTGTCCTCAAAGTCCTTAAATGTATCTAAGCATTCCTCAGAACTTTACCAACTTTTAAAAGTCCATTTGTAAAACACTAAACAAGAAGATGGAAGATTATGAAAAGTGTCATCTCAAAAAATGAAGAAAAGCTGCTGAGAGGAAAATGTGCCTGCAGAAAGCTTGTTTTCATATCCAAATAAATCAGATTATTCTGAGAATATTTATAGATGAAATTGAGAAAAAGACAACAGATAGGCATGAAATGGAATAAATCTGCTAGTATTTGGCTCTATGGCAATCTGTTGTCACCAAGACAGATAAATGGGATTGAATTCCTCACATTTCTCAATACCTGATTACTGTGCAAGAGACTGATAGTGATCCTTAAGATTAATTTGGGAAGAGGAACTGCTTTAGCCAAATACAAAGATGAACTCCATACTAGAAAGAATACAATTTTGAAATGGAATGGGGGAAAATGATAGATAATGCTATCACTTTAGAGGAAGAGCACCACCTATCTTCTTTTTCAGGGCTACAAAGTCTTTTTGAAAATGTTCTTTGCACATATCAAGGGTATTCTTCGTGAAAATAAAAGAAAGAAACAGATAGGATCTCAGAAATTGTTTTCCATAGTAGACTAGGTAATTCTAATCACACATCTAACAAAGGAAAACAGAGCATAAGGACCCACAATATCTGTTATTTGTTTTTAAAAAAGTCTTTTGACTTAGTGAAACAAAGTGAAATTTTAAGGACCTTTTCCACAATTTACTAAATAACAAGATTGAGTATTAATCACCACAATTGTTTACTAGTATCATTACTCACTCAACAAGTTGTTTTTGTTTTGTTTTGTTTTGTTTTTCAAAAAAAATGCTTGTGTTTTGTGAAAAACTATCCCTTCACTCAAGGATTTGACATTTAATCGGGGAAAACAATTGTACATCTAGGAATTGGGACAGGATCTGTCATTTCATTGCTATAGGAAGCTCCTGATGAGGAATTTCATCTACTAAAACTGATACCTTCTCCTGAATTTATAATCTTAAGAGAGTTGTCTAGAGAACTGAAAGGTTAAAGGACTTGCCAAGGTCATATAGCCTGTATGTCAGAGGTAGGTTTTCCTGACTCCCTCCACTCTGTCATACTGCCTCCCATACACACACATCAGTATATGCAAAATAAATATAAGGAATTTGGAGGGGGAAGGAACTATTAGCTTAGTGAGGAGGGTATCAGGAAAAGATTACTGTAGGATGTGGTATCTAGGCTGAGCTCTGAAGGAAACTAGGACTTCTAAGAAGCAGAAGAGGGAAGGGGGAATAAATTCCAGAAATTGTGACAAGTCTATGAAAAGGTACAGAGACGAAAACTGGGAAGTCGTATGCAAGAAACAGTAAGCAGACCAGTTTGTGAAGGGAATGAAAATTAATGGTAGGAAATTAAGCCAGATTATGAAGGTCTTTAGGTGACAAACAGGAATCCTAAATATAATAAGGAGCCTTTTCTGAGGAAGGCAGTAACATGGTCAAACCTTTAGGTACTTTAGGAAAATCATCTTGACAATTGTGTGAAGCATGACTGAGAACCTTGAGATCAGGAACTGAGTTTTGCCTTTTTTTTGTATCCCTAGCACTTAGCATCCTGCCTAGAACATAGTAGGTACTTGTTAAATACTTGTTGATTTGCCTTAGACTGCAGAAGGAAGTGACTTTTCAGGTAGACAGTCCAGTAGAAAGTTATTGTAATATTCTATGCAAGAAAAGGATACAAACCTGAACTAGGCTGGTTGCTCTGTGAATAGAAAGAAGGAAATGGATGGAATAAAAGTTGTGGAATTAGAATCAACAAGACAATGCAATTACTTAGACATGTGGAATAAGGCTGCATACCTGGGTGACTGGAAGGAGGGTAGCACCTCCATAGAAATGGGGAAATTTGAAAGAGGGGTTAGTTTTCCTAGAACAGAGGTTCTCAATCCGTTGGTCACGACCCCTTTGGGGGTCGAACGACCCTTTCACAGGGGTCATCTAAGACCATCAGAAAACACATATTTCCGATGGTCTTAGGAACTGAGACACTACTCCTCTATCCATCTCCAGGTGGGTCTGCCCACATGCAGATATGCCCACATACGAGTATTAAAGGGCCATGGCATTAGGAAGGTTGAGAACCACTGTCCTAGAGGGAAGAAGATGTTCAGTTTGAGATGTCTGTGGGACATCTGGTTCAAAGTGTCTAGTAGTAGTTGGTGACACAACACTGGATGTCAAGGGGAAAAAGAGAAAATTTAAGGTTGGATTCACAGCTATTACCAGAATAAATCTGATAACTAAAAATACAGAAGCTGATGAGGTCATCAAAGAGGGCCCAGAGACAGAGCATTGGTTGAGAGCAGGATATGTATGATGATCCATCAAAGGAAAGTAAGGAAAAACAGTCAACCAGGTAGGAAGAGAATAAAGAGAGAGCAGTGTCAAAAACCAAAAGAGCAAAGAGCATCTCAGAGGAATGAAGGGATGGTCAAAATGTCAAATGCTGAAGACAAAAACAAGGATGAGGACTGATAAAAAGACATTAGATCTGACAATTAAGTGATCATTGGCAACTCTGGAGAGGGAAATGTCAACTGAGTGATGAGATTAGGAGATATATTTGAAGAAAATAAGAAGAAAATGGAGGACCAAAAGGAAGCAACAAGTCTAGGCAACATTTTTCTAGGAGTTTGGCTGTAGTAAAGGCCTAGTTGGGATTAAGTAACGTGAACTTGGTGTGGACCTCATCAGAACAATTGCATTCCTTCCACAAAAGCATATAAATGGAAGTAGAGGAGGAAGATGGTGGGAATAGTCCATGAGATGCAATATCCCAGGGGAAAGGAGATTTTAGAGTAAAGGATACTGTAAAGTAAAACTAGGGGCAATGAGGTGGTATAGTAGATAGAGTCCTGGACCTCGAGTCAAAAAGACTCATCTTCTTGAGTTCAAATCTGGCCTCAGACACTTACTTGCTGTTGGGACCCTGGGCAAGTCACTTAACCCTGTTTGCCTCAGTCTCCTCATCTGTAAAATGAGCTGGAGAAGGAAATGGCAAACTACTTCAATATCTGAAAACCTCACTTGAGGTCACAAAGAGTTGTACACAACTGAGAACAACTGAACAACAACAATAACAACAAAGTAAAACTAGTTAACTATAGGGTCAGATTCAGAAAGGAGGAAAATGAGGAAAAAATGGGGGTGGTAAAACATCTGGGAAAGTATGCAGGGATGTAGGGACTAGAAGCCATGCAGCTTATCCTTGTCAAAGTCTAAATATAAGAGAGATTCTCTACCGAATAAAGAGGTTCTACAGATTCTCTTGTTTGAAGAGGACATTTTACTGATTGCATCAGTGAGGAAGTCACTCAAAGAGAAAACTCACTCAAAGAGATTGGCCTATCAATCCAAATAGAAAGAATGAAGCAGATAATGAGTGCCCTTAGTATGACTGTGATACATACTTGGGCAGGTAATCCACTGAGTTGGTCTATGACCAGAACTGAACAACAGGACATCAGAGTAGATCACATTTGGAATACTCTGTGATTCTTTCAGTAATCCCAAACTATCCATTCACTACCCAAAAGTCTGCCTTTTTACACACAACTATTTTCCCAAGGATTCTATGTGAATATGAATCATGGATCACCACAGTCTTGCAATCATTGTGGGTGACCTTAAGGACAAATGGAAAGATCTGTGGTGTTTATAAGCAAATTGCTATGTATAGGAGACAAAGAGATGCATAAAAATAGCCCTAAAAAAAACACTGTCCAGGACAAGGTCAAAGCCAGGAAAGGATGTGGGCTTGTCATATTGTGCTGAGGGTAAGTGAATAGATAGCCCAGTCATGATAATGGTATCCACAAAATATTAAAAACACTAAAACAATATCTCTAGTGTTTTGGGACACATGGATACAAGTCCCAAAAAAATGAAAAGGAGCTATCTGACCAGCTGAGAGAGTGTTCATGCTTATGAGATCATGTATCTATTGAAGTGTTGAATAATAAATAATACTTCATTATCTTCATCCTAAAACTATCTTTTAAGGTTCAAAGTAGGTATGCAAGTACATGTTCATCCTAACCATGCCCCTAATAATTTTAATAGCTTTCTTTTGTAAGCTAGACCTGTGACTTCACTGGCATAAGGAGCACCCAATTAAGAACTCCATTTCCTAAAACAAATTGGCACCTTCTGGGCAACTTAATCCAAAACCAAAAAACTCTATATAAATATTTTTATTCAATTCAACAAGCATTTATTAATGACATTCTATGTGTAAGATACAGTAAGAAATTGAATTCATAAATAAAACTAGGACTTGGTTTTATGAAGAAAACAATAAAATAGATAAACCATTGGTTAATTTGATTTTAAAAAAGGAAACCCAAATCATTAGTATTAAAAATTAAAAGGGGAAATATGCCACTAATAAGAATGAATTAAACAATTAAACCAATTATAATGAGTTATTTTGCCTAGTTATGTGCCAGAAAAATTTAGCAATTTAAGTGAAATGGAAGAATATTTACAAAAAATATAAACTGTCTTGATTAGCAGAAGAGGAAATAGAATATCTAAATAGATTTATTTTAGAAAAATTAATTGAACAGGCTGTAAATGATATTCCTAAGAAAAAAAGCACTGGGGTGAGACAGATATATAAACATTAACTATTATTATTTTCTCAGCCAAATTCCTTGAAACAGCTATCCTCATGTCCTCTCTTTTCACCCACTCCTTGCTATCTGGTTTCTGGACTCATCATTCAACTGAAACTACTCTGTCCAAAGTTGACAGTAAGATCTAATTGCTGATTCAATCTGTTCTCAGTCCCAATCCTTTTCAACTTGCTGTATTTGGCACTGCTGGCTACCCTCTCTTCTTTAGGTTTTCATAATACTACTTAGTCTAAATTGAACTCCTCCTTGTCTGACCAGTTTTTTTCAGTGTCCTTTGTTGGTTCATCATCCATATCATGCTCCCTAAATATGGGTGTTCCCCACAGTTCTGTCCTATGCCCTCTTCTCTTGTCCTGTTATAGCTACTCTTGATAACTTCATCATCTTCCATGGATGTAATTACCATTTCTATTATATATAGTTCCAGTTTATCTTGAAATCTAGTCCCACATCATCATTGACTTTTATATTTCAACTAGATGTTCCAGGTCACATTAAACTGAACATGTCCCAAGCTGGATTCATTATCTTTGCTCCTAAATCTTCCCCTCTTCCAAATGTCTCTATTTCTGTAGAAGACTTCACCACCCTTCCAGTATCTCAGGATCATGATTTTGACATTATCTTCAACTCCTCATCCTCCTTGATTCCACATATCCATTCAGTTGCCAGATCTTGCTGTTTGTACCTTTATTACAACTTTAATATCTGACACTATCTTTTCACTCACACATTTAGCACCTTAGTTCAAGTCCTCATCATCTCTCACCTAGATTATTACAGCAGTTCCCTAATTGATCTCTCTGTTTCAAGACCATCCTCACTGAAATATGTCATCCATTCTGCTCCTAAGTAATTTTCCTTAAACACATATTTGATCATTTGACTTCCTTATTCAATATACTCTAGTGGCTTCTTAATGCACCTAGGAAAAAATATAGAGTATTCCAAAAATCTGTGTCAAGCTATTTAAGTTAAGACTTTTGCAACACCCTGTATAAACCCCACTGTTCAACTGTTTTGCTTCTGACCACTGCCTCCCTTAATCTGCCCTTCCTTCTATCAGCCACTCTCTTTCTTTTCACCTTTCCCTCCTACTGCACTATAGGGTAAGATAGATTTCTATACCCAACTGATTGTGGATATTGTTCCCTCGTTGCACCAAATCTGATTAGAGTAAGGTTCAAGCAATGCTCACTCCCCTCCCTTTTTTCTCTTTACTGTAATAGGTCTTTTGCACCTCTTCATGTGATGTATCTTACACCATTCTCCCTGCCCTTTCCTTTCCTCCCAGTACAATCTTTTTTTCACCCTTTAGTTTTTTTATATCATCACATCAAAGTCAACTTATCCCACTCCCTCTATGTACACTCCTTCTAACTGCCCTAATAGAGAGACAGTCCTTAAGAGTTACAAGTATCATCTTCCCAAGAAGGTATATAAACAGTTCAACCTTATTGAAGAGCATGTTTTTGTTTTTGTTTTTTCTCTCCTGATCATCTTTTTACGTTTCTTGTATTTAAAGAACAAATTTTCTATTCAGCTCTGATCTTTTCATCAGGAAAGTTTGAAAGTCTGTTATTTCATTGACAACTATCCATTTTCCACCTGCAAGATTATGCTTAATTTTGCTGGGTAGTTGCTACTTGGTTGCAATCCAAGAATATCATATTCCATGTCCTCTGCTCCTTTAATGTAGAAGTTGCTAAATCCTGTGTAATCCTGACTGTGGATCCTTGATATTTGAATTGTTTCTTCCTGACTGTTTGCAGTATTTTCTCCTTAACCTGAGAGTACTGGAATTGGGCTGTAATATCCCTTGGAGTTTTCATTTTGAGATCTCTTTCAGGAAGTGATTAGTGGATTTTTTCAATGACTATTTTACTGTCTAGTTACTCTCTCAAGGGAGTTTTCCTGGACAATTTCTTGAAAGAAGCTATTCAGGCTCCTTTTTTTGATCCTGGTTTTCAAATAGTGCAATAATTCTTAAATTATCTCTCCTGGATCTATTTTTCAGGTTAGTTATTTTTCCAATGAGGTATTTTACATTTTCTTCTATTTTTTTCATTCTTTTATTTTGTTTGACTTATTCTTGATGTCTCACAGAGTCATTAGCTTCCACTTGCCCAGTTCTAATTCTTTTTTTTTTATAATATGTTTCTTTTGGGGGAAGTTCTTTATTTTTTCTTTTGGAGGGGGGAAGGCAGGCAATTGGGGTTAAATGACTTGCCCAAGGTCACACAGCTAGTAAGTGTTGAGTGTCTGAGGTCAAATTTGAACTTAGGCCCTCCTCTCCAGGGTCGGTACTCTATTCACTGCACCACCTAGCTGCCCCTCAGTTCTAATTCTTAAGGACTTATTTTCTTCAGTTAGTTTTTATGTTTTCTTTTCCACTTGGCCAACTCTTAAGGAGTTGTTTTCTTTAGTGGATTTTTTTTTTCCAATTTGGCCAATTCTATGTTTTAAGGAGTTGTTTTCTTCAGTAAAGTTTTGTGCTTCCTTTTCCAAACTATTGACCCTTTTTTTCATAACTCTCTTGCATAACTCTCATTTCTTTTCCTAATTTTTATTCTACCTCTCTTATTTGATTTTTAAAATCCTTTTTGGGCTCTTTCAAAATCCTTTTTGAGCTTGAAACTAATTCATATCCCTCTTTGAGGCTTCACACATAGGCATTTTGACATTGTTGTCCTGTTCTGATTTTGTTTTGATTTTCCCTGTTGCCATAATAGCTTTCTATGGCCGGGGCTCTTTTTTGTTTGTTGCCCATTTTCCATTCTATGACTTTTAAAGTTGACCTCTGTTTCTGGAGTACAGAGGTACTTCCCCCAAGCTTCCTGCCCTGGGAGCCATGGGCCTGATCAATGGATTTCTGTGCCAGGGCCTCCAGGACTGGTGGCTTTCCCACAGAGCTGGGGTGCCCTGATCTAGTCATGTCTGTTGTACCAGGGGTTCCAGGGCTGGCAATTTCCCTGTTGCACTGGGGCTGGAGGCCTCATAGCAGGCCTGCTGTGCCTCTGGCCTACTGAGTTAGGACTGCAAGGCCTTCATTGCTGATCTGTGCTGTGCCTAAAAGCCTCTCATGGGTTTGCCCAGACCCTGCCTGCACTGGGCTGTGCTCCTCTTTTACCGAAGTGAAAAAGACCTTTCCTGCAGTCCTTCTAAGTTATCTTGGGTTGTAAAATTATTTCACCCTTTATTTTTATGGGTTCTGCAGCTCCAGAATTCATTTAGAGACTTGATTTAATGTTGTTGCAAGGGAAACTAGGGAGAATGCAGACAACTTCCTGGATTTCCTCTTCCATCTTGGCTCTACCTTCTACTGTCTTAACTGTTAAAAACCTTGCACAATCTAAGCCCCATTCTAACCACCTTAAAAATTCCTTCAGCCAAACTGTCTTTCTCTCTGTACCTCAACCAGGTCACTCTCTGTATCTTTGCACTGGCTATCCCAGAGGCCTCTAATTCACTTCTTCATTGTCTCCACCTCATAAAGCTTTTTTCTTGCATTGGGATAGTTCAAGCACCATCTTCATGAAACCTTTCCTGATTCTCTCCCCTAACCACAAATACTATCTTCCTCAGACTTCTTTATATTTCACTACTTTGTATTTATTTATATTTATTATCTTCATGCTATATATATTTTATATGTACCTGTTGTTTTTCCCATTAGAATGTGAGCTCTTTGTGAATAGGAATTGCTTGCACTTTATCCCCCAAACATAGCACATATGGTTAATTTAATTGTGTAAATATTACTACCTTTATACCTCTACATACATATTTAGTACCTCACTATTGCCTATGGAAGGAAAGAAGGAAACAAGGATTTATTAAGTAATTACTATTTGCCAGTCACTTCACTAAGTGTTATGGACATAGATATAAGCAAAAAGAAAGACAGCCCCTGCCCTCAAGGAGCTAACCTTCTGATGAGGGAAGTGAAAGCACAAGCATTCAAACAAGCCAAGAGGAAGATAGCAAGCTTAGGGCTGGGGGGTGGGAGGGTGGAGGGAGAAATCAGAAAGGGACAAGAGATAAAATTACCTTAAACCAGGGCAATAGTGTTGAAGTCCAGAAACCAAGAACAAGTCCAAGAGAAGAATGAAAGGCACCATGGACCCCTCAACAAAATGGAAACTCCAGGCAGAACTCACCAGTGAGAGAGGAGGATGGGTCTTAGAGAGATGTTGAGAAGACTGAAGGGGTATTTAGATGTTCCAGTGTGAGGAGACCCTGAGCACTGAGGAAAGTTCCAGATAATACAACGGCAGAGACAAGGTTTTGAAGTCTTGAAGCCTGGAGCAGGGCCAGGAGAAGAATGGTGTTACATCCAAATTCCTTAGCCTAGCCCTTAAGGCCTTCCACATTCTGACTCTAAACTATCTCTCCAAACTCATTTCCCATTTCCTGCCCACCTCCCATGCATTCTAAAGTCTAGTAAACTGGACAATTGCTCTTTCCTAAGCCTCTAAACCGTTTCATATCTCATGCATTTATAAGATTCATTCCTATACCCTAAATGGACTCCTCACTGCTGCCTTTCATTACATGTGTAATTACCCTTTATAGTTCTGTTCATGTTATCTCACCAATAGAATATGAGCTAGCTGGGGATTAGGGCTATTTCACTTTTGTATTTGTACCATGCCTAGCACAGTGCCTTATCCATAATAGATCCCTAATAAATATGTATTGAATTGTTTGTGGGCATAGATCTCAACATCCTCTGTGCCTTAATAGATGATCTTTGTGAGGTACTATTGCTCCTCCCCCCAAAAAATCCATCACCCCGTGACTAACTCATTGATTAGCTAGGCTGACCTTCACCCCATATAAATATGATCCATTGAGGGGCCCATTCTCTAAGCCTTTCTAATTTAGCATGTCGTGTGCCCTATTATAGCCTTAAACACTCTATGGTCACTTAATTATTACAAGGAAATGTGCAAGTAAGACTTTAGTGGAGGAAAACAACAGTATTGATTTCAACAGTATTGAGATAATTTAAGAAATTGAATTTTCATTAATATCTTTGCAAATATTTAGACGAAAACGAAAACATTTATCACTAGTCTATATGGCACAGCTGAGAGAGAGCTGGATGTGGAGTCAGGAAATCTGATTTCAAGGCTAACTTCAGACATCTAACAGCTGTGACCCTGGGAAACTCACAATTTCTCTCTGCCTTGGTTTCCTCCTCTATAAGATGGTGATAATAGTAGCACCTACCTTCCAGGATGGTTGGGAACCTTAAAGCACTACATAAATCCCAGGGATTGTTATTATTCTTAGCTTTTTTTGGTACATCATGCCAAACATCTTGGTATTTCTAAACACACCTTATACATGTTGGGATTAAGGCATAAGCTTTTATTACTTAAAACAAACAAAAAAGATCTAAGAAAATTCCTAAAAAGTTTAGCGTGTTCCAAGAATGGTAAATAAGAAGAGTTGACACAATATTATTGAAACTGCTTACATGAAAATAGATATTAGAATGTGAGAACAAATTGCCTCTTTCTTTGAAATAATTCTTCAAAGTCATTTGTTCCCATTGAAGGTCACTAATATTAAGAGATCCACTGATAATCTCTTTGGCAATAATGTATTCAAAGATATTACCCTTTGATTAAATAAAAATAAATAAATGAAATAAATAATAAACATGTCCATCCTCATTCTAAAAGGATCAATATTTCCAGCATCAAATCATGTTGTTAAATTTTGTAAATTCTTCTTGTTTTATAGGTGGAACTACAGCCCAAATATGAAGACAACCTTTACATGTATCTTTACTTTGTTATTTTCATCATCTTTGGGTCATTCTTCACCTTGAATCTGTTCATTGGTGTCATCATTGATAATTTCAATCAACAAAAAAAGAAGATAAGTATTCATAACATGGCCCAACACAGTTATTTTTGGAGGTGTGGGAGTGAGGGTGGGAATGTTGTGTTCTGGGACTTCACTGGGACAAAGAACACCTGGTTTGGAAGACACTTTCACCAATGCACATCAGCAACTCCTACACAATTTATTTATATTCTCAGTGAATTTCCCAGGCCACCAAGAGACCAGCCTATAGAGCTAGTGTGTCAGAGGCTAGACTTGAACCTCAGTTTTCCTTCCAAGGTCACTGACCATTTTGTGTATCATGGACTCCTTTGGCGGTCGGGTGAAGCCTTTGAACCCCTTCGTGAAGAATGTGTTTAAAGGTGTGAAATATATCAGATCACAAAGAAAACCATACATTAACATTATTTCTATTGTGTTTTTATTAAACATACCCCAACTACATTTTAATCTGGTTCCCACTAGAGTTTTAGGAAGAGTTTGAAACCTCTGCATTACATCATGCTATTTCTTCCTAATCTACTAAAATAGAAACATCAATATCAATGGTCGCCCAACCCAACCTGTACGTTGTAGTGATGATGATCATCATCGTAATGATAGCTGTCATTTATGGAATGCTTTAAGGTTTGTAAAATGCTTTACAAATTTTAATCTCATTTTATGCTCACAAAAACCCTGGGTCATAGGTGCTATTATTATCACATTTTACAGATGAGAAAGTTGAGGCAAAGAGAGATTAAGTTGACATTGCTAGGGTCACACAGCTAGTCTGAGGTCAGATTTTAACGTGGGGCTTCCATAACCTAGGCCTAACACTCTGTGCATAATGCCTCCTATTTCCCTCATGATGGGAGAAAACATGGATGTTAAAAAATCCATCTTGCTACCTACCTGACAAGTGGTGATCTAGTCTTTTTAAAGATCTCCAGTGAAAAGGACTGTATCACTTCCCATTCTTTTGGGGGGGGGGATTAATTTTCCTGAAATTCATAATTGTTATACAGTTTTTCCTGAAATCAAACCTGAATTTACCTCTTTCCAACTTTCACCTATTTTTCCTAATTATCAATCAGGGAACAAACAGAATAAACCTAATTCCTCTTCCACGTGACAGCCCTCATGAGTTACCACCATAAGCAATGATTCAATCCCTTTTTGACCTTCATCAATTCTCTCAATATAGCTTTAAACACACACACACACACACACACACACACACACACACACACACACACACACACACACACACACACACACACACACACACACACTCCTTTTTTGGTGTTCTTAGCTTGCCATGCTAGCTTCAGCTCATTTAGAGCTCTAGCAATATTGACATTCTTACAATATTGGGCCACACTTTTACATTTGTTTTTGTTACCTGCTCTTGCTTCCATCTTTTACATGTGTCTTTTTAGATTTACACTGATTGGTGAATTCCCTGTGTATCCACCTGAATATTTTCAGACAAGTCCTATTTTCTCTGCTTCTTAGAATTGTTTCTCTTTGAATTTTCAAAATTTCATTCTTGAGAGCTAACTTCCTCTGTAGAATTTTAGTGCATGGGGACCTTCTTATCTTTCTTTCCCACCTATACTTCCTTTGAACTCTTTGAAATATTTTTCCAAAATCTAGCATTCACATCAGACTATGCCTGATTCCCTTCTCTTTCTCTATTCATGAATTCTTATTGATTCAATCATCATCTGTGTATTCTTTATATCAAACATGCCTGGAATGTACTGCCTCCTACTCAGTGCCCTCCTTCTGCAATTACTTTGTATTTATTCTTTTTATTATATATGTATGTATGTATGTATCTATATGTCTCTACCATTATCACGTAACCTCCTTGAGAGTAATTCTTTCATTCTTTGTCTTTGTATCCCCAGAGCCTACAACAATGCCTTGCACAAATTGTCACTTAATGCCAATTGATTTATAGACCTCTAAGTGACTTATGTACTCTTAAATCTATACAAGCAGCCTCTCTCTCCTAAGCTCCAGTTCTCCACCAGCTAACTGCCTGATAGACATCTACCCCTAGACAGGCAGCTCAAATTCAACATGTCCAAAATGGAACTAATTCTCTTCTTCCCCAGAATCCAGTCTTCTTGATTTCATTGTTTCTGTTGAGAAATCACCACTTTCCAGTAACTGAGATTCACAACCTCAGAATCATTAATCAATTGTTAGCATTACCTACCTTAATGCAAAACTCCTTTGCATTTACTTCTTTGGAGTCCAGAACTATGATTTCATTGGTGTACAGAATTGGAAGGGAAGACACTTTCTTTACTAATGCAGATCACTAACTGTTATACAACTTAAAGTTTTAGAAAGTTTTCAAAAGAACTAAGAAGTTAAGTGCATCAGCTAGGGTTACAATTTCAGTGGTAGTACCTAAACCCAGATTTTTCTAACTCTTAAGACCAGCTCCTTATTCACTACACCACTTCATATATATTTAGTATCTCCTCCAAGTAAATGAGAAGGTACTTGAGGACAAGTACTGTTTCATTTTTGTTGAATTGAATTCTTTCCATTATTTCCACCCCAGCAACCAGTTCCTCCATATGAGTAAGAACCATGTCCAGAAAATAATTTCCCCTTCACCTTTTGAAAGATGACATCATTAAAGAAAATCAACAAATTATTAGTGCTCTGGTTTTGGCAGACAGAGTAAGTTCTGGGAGATAGCCAGATAACTGAAATCTTTCATTACTGATGGGTGATACATCTGTGCCAGGCTCATAACTTTTTTCCTCAAGTTTTCATACTGGTGCCATGGCAGAAAGTATTATAACCATTTTTGCATCCTTAAAATTTCTAATTCTCCATCTCCTTCTTCAAAATCTTTTAGACCTGAGATGTGAAACACATCACCTGCATGTAGCCCACAACCCTCATGAGTGTGGCACAAACTAGATTAAGGTATAATTTGGAATACTTTTAAAAATAAATTTAAAATACAATAAAAGGTAGAAAAAAAATTAAGATTTAAAATTAGGTCAATATGCTGCTTAAAGAAATTTTGTATGGATTAGCGGTCTCTGTTTATTTTTTAAGTTTAGCACCACTGCTCTAGGTTATGTGCCTTTATGGAATTTTGATTCTATACTCAACAGGTTAGAAGTCATCACCTATGTTTTGTGCATTTGTGTAGAAAAATGTGAGACCATGGGTTTTATTACTCATTTTTAAAAATTTTGTCTCCTATATACTTTTGAGTATCTCCAAAGCTTTTCTTCCTACACTGTAACTATTCTCTATGGAGTTTAGCTTAATAGATATGTTTGAGAGTGTCTTCTTCCCCTTCCTTTTTCTGCTTAAAAACCTTTAAATTATATTTGCATAATTTCATATAAATATATTCATATGTTAATGTACTCTGCCCTTGTCTTGAAGTAGATCATTTCTGTAATTTAAGCCATAATCTAGAAATATTAGTCCCATCCTCAGATGCCATCTTTTTGACCATTTACTTCCCAAATCTGATTTTCTCTCTTACATCCCAGGCATTCAATGGAGAGCAGGGATGAAGACCCCATCTCTTCCCCATAGTCTTTAGCTTCTTGTCCAATCAATAAACAATTATTAAGCACTTACTATGTAAAACTTTGCCATCTTTGTCAGGACTTTCTAATTTTTTTTTGGCAATATCATCTGTATCTTACTTGGAGCTGGGAATCATCAGGTATGGCAAGTCTTGGGAAGATCTTTATCAAGTCTTGGATACCTGCCCCAAGGAGACAGCAGATGTTCCTATTGTTACCAGGTCAACAAATAACTGCCTTGTTGCCCTCTACACAAAGTTATTAACCACTACAACTCTTTTGGTTGATATCTTAGTTTATAGTAATGGTGGATCTATTTCATCTTTGTCCTTAGGACACACATCTGCTTCCTCTTAGCATTCAACTCCCTTCTCTTCAATAAGAGCCTCAAATTTATTTGGGAAATGTTGTTGTTAGCACCAGATGTTTAATGTTTTTCCCCTCCCTCTTCTGTGTAACATTCTTCCATTATTCCATCTCCTGCCAAAGTTCAGGATTCACCTTTGTGTCTTCAGATGCTTTAACTTCTTTATTTTCACGCTGATGTCCTAGTTTTGGTTTTTGTCATTTTTTAAAAAATAAACTCTTCCTTGTTCCTGGTAACTTGGATCATGGAGAGGCATTTCTCAGGCCCTCCATCTTGTCTTCTAGGTACCAGAGCAGCCTGCAGTACATAGCAGTACTATGAATCTGGAACCAAAAAACATAAAAATGTAGCTTATTTTATCTGAGGTAATAGAAATGTTCTCTTGAACTGTTGGGCATGTTTGTGGCCAAAATAAAAAACTTACTAGATCATTGTCTTATCCTAGAAAATTACTTTTTTTAGAAGACTATACAGACCCAGTCTAACATGCTAGTCAGGGGATATATTAATATATGAAACTTTTTAACCTCAAGGTAAAGCCTGTATCTACTTTTAAAGCTTCTGCTTCTGATTCCTTTTTCATACCTTTCCTATTGTAAATCTCTAAGTCTCAAGAATTAAATTCTGAATGGAGAGACAATATTAACCAATTTTTATTCATTTCTATACTTTGGAGGCCAAGACATCTTCATGACAGAGGAACAGAAGAAATACTACAATGCAATGAAAAAATTGGGGTCCAAGAAACCACAAAAGCCAATACCACGGCCAGGGGTAAGCCATGCTATGACTTTTGTGCAAGTAGAAATAAACTAAAAAAAAAAAATGTTTTTTTCATAAGATTGTAAATACAAGGGTTACTTAAAATTGAATATTTCAAGAAGACATGATTTCATTGGTATGGCCATTCTGTCCCAACAGTTTAGATAACAAACCTTCTAGCTACTCAATGCATCATCATCAGACAGGAACTGGCTGAAAATTGCATTACCTATAGCCAAAATGATGCTGAGGTTCTGAATTTAGTTTGTCTGGCACTATGAAAATAGACCTACAGTTGTCCTTCTCTGCCCTTTTGGGCATATTAGGTCCTGACAGAGTTTGAATTCTCTTGGCATACTCCTTAAGACTCCACTCTCACTTCCATATCACAGTAAGGCATATGAATAGAGGTGGGGTAGAAAGTTACCATTAGACAATTCCAACACTAAATAGTTTCCCAAAATCAATGATAATTGCTGGGGGCTTGCTGTGTGGTGAAAATTACTTGGTACTTTGAGAGAATATAAAAGAAATAGAAGAAAAGAAACAGTCCTGCTCTCAAGAGGTTCATAATCTAGCTAGTCAGATTAAAAATCCGTTTTAATTGTTACATTAGGCATAAAGGTGCTACTGTTGCTGGCTCAGTAACCACTATTGACAATTCACACATATCTTGTTATGCATGCTGTGACAATTCAGTAAAACATTTCTAATGATAGCTAACATTTATATAGTTCTTTTAGGTTTACCAAAAATACTTTACATTATATTATTTTGCATGATCTTCACAACAACTTTATGGGGTAGGTACTATTATTATACCCATTTTAAAGATGAAGAAATCAAGGCTCAGGAGGAATCTTGCCTGGGGGCACACAATTTGAGAGAAGTTATTCCTTCCTGACTCCAAGTCCTACACTATACCCATTGTGCCACCAAGCTTCCTTAAATTATGTAAAGCCAAGCTTGAGCAGCTTTCCAGAGGATGGCTGCTGTGAACAGCTTTTAAGGTTCCGATTACATAGTGTAGTGAACACTCTATTTATTCCATAACAAATCAGAGTAAAACATTCACAGAAAAACAAAATACAGTATTCACACTGTTACAGCTTATCACAGAAAATCAAAATATAGCATTTAAAATGACTTATCACTAAAATGGCTGCATAGTTTTCACCAAAGTGGTCACAACAGTTTTCAACAAAGTACAATTATTTAGTCAATAACAAAGTACAAAAGTCAAAGTTCTCCACCCCTAGGTCACAGAAAATTATAATCTTCTCAGTCAGTACATAGTATCCAAGTAAAGTCTTCTTTCAGCTTGACTCAAGGCTGGCTCTCAGCTTCCATGGTTTCTCTTCCATAGTCCCAGCTCCAGCTGTCACCTGGGTTCAAAGGCAGGCAGCTCCCAGTTCCTTGT
>CM053582.1:305854682-305873489 GCA_028627135.1 Pseudochirops cupreus
ACACAAATCATCAACATAGAAAACAGCACAGATCCACAAACAAGGTCCAAGAGGTTAGCACAAATCATCAGTAAAGTGCCAGGACCCCCACACCCTCCTCCAAGATTTCTGTAAACATTCAACCAGAAAATCCTCTTTCAGGGCTTCCAGTAAGGTCCTAGGGCTTCTATACAAAATATCACAAACAAACATCAACATAGACAGAGCAAACAAACAGAGTACAAGGATACCACAAGTTTTCTCCTTTCTGACTCTGCCACCACAAGAGTCCTCTTCTCAATTTTTCCTGTCTCTAGCCCTGGGACTCTCCTTATATAGTCATTAGCTCCTCAAGAGGAGTTCACAAGTTCTGTTTCTTAACAGACTTGATACAAGGCTCAAAAGAAACTTGAACTGAAACAATGTGTTAATTCACTAGCTGAAACAAGGTATGAACTACTTCTTTGCTTTGCATTACAATATAATATATGCCTAACATTTTTAAGTCACTGATCACAATAACCCTGCAAACATTATTCCCATTTTACAAATTAGCCTGAGGTTAAGGGAGATTCAGTGACTTGCCCAGCGTTAAACAGTTAAGCAGAACCAAGATTTAAACCTAGTTCTTTTGACTCCAAGTCAGGTGTTTTTTGTGCTTCTTACATAGAAGTTTTGAGTGATTATTTAGAAGACTTTAGAAATGAATAATAAAGGAATGCAGAATGTCCCAAAGAGCACTAGACTTTAAATCAGAATACTAAGTTTTGAGTCCTAGTTCTTTCACTTACTATATTACTTTCTCCAAATCATGTAACCACTCTGTCTAGTTTCCTTGTCAGTAAAACTAAGATAATCATACTTGCACTATTTTCCCTACAGTAACACATGGGTGCTATTGGTGGTAGATAAATATCCAGCAACCACAGCTAAGAATTCACGCTCATATCACATGCTGCATATGTTATAATACAATATCTGGCCCATAGTAATCACTTAATAAATACTTGTTGATTGATCAATACAAGATTGCTATGACATGAACGTTTTGTAGAATAATTTTTTCAAATGTTCCTGGTTCCTGCTGCTATGGGTATTTCCTCTATTAACACAGATAACAACCATCTGAACCTCAGTATATGGTGCTCAAGAGTTGCTATGATAAGTGTCTCTGAACTTAACTATACTGGTCCTTATACAAGGGACATATGGTTCATCACCAGACTCAGTCTGGAAGCCCTTCCAACTTGAAAGAATGTGCCACAGCTTACACCAAAGTTATCCCTTTGAAAATCCAAGATCATTCCCATAACTTCTCACACAGAGGACTTCAGTAGAGGGCAGACAAACAAAGCATGACTTAAATGTGAACTTTCATTAAAGTTACTACTATCAATAAGTAAATAATAACTTGCCTATTTCTGTGAAGAACTAGGTAACCTACTCTCTGATAGAAAACTTGCCACCTACAAAAAGTAAAAAATACACCCAGTATATCAGGGAAGATAAGTACCTTGAAAGCTGGAAATCTAGAAAATCAATCACCTTCTATTAGAGAGAAAGAGAGAAAGAGAGAGAGAGAGAGAGAGAGAGAGAGAGAGAGAGAGAGAGAGAGAGAGAGACTCCTTAAAAATAAGAAGTTCAGATTATTCCAAACAACAATAAGAGAGGCAACATGGTACCATGGAAGGGTGTTTGACTTGGACTCAAAAGACTTGGGTTCAAAAGGCCTAGGTCCTGACACATTATATTTGGAAGCTTATTTTCTGGTGTGCAATTTGGAATAATAATACCTGGTAGTACTCAATTGTTGTGAATAAAGTACTTTATCAATCTTCCAGTGCTACATAAATACCAGCTATTATTATTATCTTTATTTTTAATTAACAACCAAGAATGGAATGCAGCTCTCTGAGAGCTGACAAAATGCTCTACTACATCATTTTGCCTCCATTAATTCCATGCTTTTTGGGGCCTGTTGCAAAAAATAGTGCTAAAGTATATACACACATTCAAGATATGATTAGTAAAGTGATTTCTCCTCTTCAGAACAAATTCCAGGGAATGGTCTTTGATTTCGTAACCAGACAAGTCTTTGATATCAGCATCATGATTCTCATCTGCCTCAATATGGTCACCATGATGGTGGAGACTGATGATCAAAGTGAAGAAATGACTAGCATTCTGTCCCGGATTAACCTGGTGTTCATTGTCCTCTTCACTGGAGAATGTGTGCTGAAGATGATCTCCCTCCGCCATTACTACTTCACCATAGGATGGAACATCTTTGATTTTGTGGTGGTCATTTTATCCATTGTAGGTAAGAAAGGGTTGGTTTCATTGTATTTTAGCCTTTCATAAAAATGAAAGACTACGTTATCAAGTGTGGAGTGACAATAGATGATGATAAGAAATCATCTTTGATTCATATTTAGCCTTAAACAGTAAAAGGTGTTGTCTAACAAGACTTGAGAGTTTTATATACTCCTCATATCTGAAACATTTTTTCTAGAAAAAAAACAAGGTATTTATGTAATGAATTAATGCTTTTTTGTTTGTTTTAAAGGTTTGATATGCATTTTATTTCAATTTTAAAAGATGAAGGGTTTGGTTAAACATATATGTACAAAATTCAATTTTGCCCATTTAAACAACATATTTCTTATGCTGACATCCTGGGTTTAGCTGTCTAGCTCATGAAGTTGTCTGCTTCTGAGAAACATTTCCCCTTGGAAATTCTGTCAAAAGAGTCTGGCCTTGATAATTCTTCACACAGTATTCAATTCAGTTGATTGAAACTCACAGATATGAAAATCCCTGAGTCAACAACCTAGTATCCCTAATTGGGGTCTTGATAACAATATCTGCAATGGGCCTTTTTTCTAGGGAAGTTTTAAAGAGATGATTCTCCCAGTAGATCTACTTCTCAGGTTCTAAGTCACTTGCAGAAATTCCCAGAGGTAATGCTGCTTAAACCTGCTAGTGATAATACTACTCAAATTGGCCTTTCAGTAGTTATTTTATGTGATAAAAACCAGTTCAAACCTTATGGAGTTAACATTATAAATGACAGGACTACAGGGAGAACATCAAATTAGGCTACCTATAACTTATCTGAAAATTTAGGGAATTTCAATCTTTACATACCATTTGTTCTTTCTATGTGTACCTGAACCCTGTACATGATGTGGATAATACTATCTACAAACCAAAGGATTAGACTTTGTTAAAATAAGCCTTGCTGTTTCTTGATATTATCAAAGAGAGAAAAAGATACCAAAGAGAAAAAAAGTCAACTTTTTGTAAAAAAGTTCAGAAAATAAGATAAAAAACCTTTTTTAATTATTTGAATTTTTAGTAAGAAAAAATTAGCTATGCTGTTAAAAATCATTCTTTGTAACTCCCTAGTGTTGTCCTAATTTGAAAACTAACCTGTTAAACAAGCAGTTAGAACACACTGTAGACTTTTTTTTTTAATTACATGCATTTAACTCTCTTTCTTGCACTAAAATACTATGGGCAACCAGTCCATTTAATGTATAGATGTCAAAAAATTAAATCAAACCTTTTTCCTAAAGTTTATTGCTTTAAGGTGTGACTATAAAAACTCATCACATGGTATGATAAGGGGCTCTCTACTTCTTGTTATCCTGAAGACCACAAGTATTTTCTTCTCTTTTCCCAATGTATGTACTTCCATGTATAGTAGTTTTAAAAGTTTCTTGACAATTAAAAATAATTCTATATGTGAGAGTTTCTATCCAACTTGTGACTTTATCAATAATTACTAAAACATATTCCAAAGCCTATCACTAAAACATATCTAAAGCCTTTTAATAAAATACATTCAAAACCTATTAGTAAAACATCTGTATGGATAGGCATCTGTGAATATTCACATGTACATGAAAGAAGTCTAGTAGTTCCCTAGTACCTCCAGGGTAAAATTTAGAAGTATGTCATTTAAGAGTGTCATTATTACTTAGCCTTTTCTATTGTTTTTCACTGGCACAACAGCAGAAGTTTTAAGTATACTGATACAATTGCAGCTATCTCAGGAAGTTTTAGGCATATTCCTTTATCCAATGAAACATTTGAGAGCCAATCATATATATCCTAGTCCTCAAGTGGAAACACTCTAATCTTGTTGCCTTCACCAAAGTAAAATTTATTACCACATTAAAGAATAAAATAAAACTTTTCTATCTTTATCATATCACATCTTTATCCTATCCCCCTTTGAGGATGTGTGTGTGTGATTATGTCTGTGTGTGTCCATATCTGTGGAGACAGAGAGAGAGAGAGATATGTATGTAATCCTATCCCTCTTTAAGGGTATATATTATCCTCATATCATCCAGAAAGATGAAATACTATATACTAGACATGAGTATATAACTATTAAAATACTGTGCAAATCTAAGAATAGATTTTCCCTAGTTATGGGAAGTTAAGACAAGATGAAGAAGTTAAGACAAGAAATGAGCACAAAGATAAAACAGTAAAAGCAAAGCAATAGGGTCCTTTGGATCTGTACTCCATTATAGCAGTTGAGAGATGCTTGCTGATTATAATGAAAAGATACATTATAAAACATTTGTGGTTCTCTTGCCATTTCCAGAGAAAGCTGTTAAAAAACAAAGAATACTCTTGCAAAGAAAAAAAAATCAGGACTATTTCCTTAGGCTTAAGGATAGCCACAGACTACCTATCATAAGTAGATACAAGGAGAAAAAAAATCCTGTAGCTCTGTTTAATTTCAGGTAAAAGTTATAGATACTTTGGAACAGCCAATTATTCAACAGAGTTCCACATTATCAGCAAGGTATCCCAGTCAGGCTCAGAATCAACCAGATGGGAAACATTTCTGTTCAGAAAGGAAACAGCACAGTAGGGAAAGCTGAGTCAATAGACTTCTACCATAACCTTTGTAAAGCCATCATCTTGACCTTCCCAGCCATTAGCATTCACCAACAGCAGTCTCCAGAAGGCAACCTTTCTGAACTTTTCCCTTGAATGGTAGCATATTGGCATAGCAAAAACAGTTATACCTGAATTTAAAATTCAGAACAAATCAAATTAAATTTCTATCCCACATAGCAAGTTCCACTGCATATAGTTATCAAGCCATAACAGTTGGTTAAAAATTAATAACACTAAAAACATTCATAGAAAGTACTTGAGTGCATACTAGGTCTTTCAAAAAGCACTCATTCATTGTTTTACTTTTCTAGTTTAAATATATCCTGACATAAAAATCAATTAAGAAGAAATTTTAAAATTTTCCCATTTTGGAGATTTATACATAATGTGAATACTTTATTATTATTCACTAATAACCCAGAAGAAAAATACTGGTCACTTTTAGCTTGGATTCAGGTAAAACTAAGTTGACTCAGAGGTGTGATTTTTAATACACACTATTCTAGATGTAATTCCACAGTTTTCAGGGTCAGTAGCCAGACAGTTCATCATATAATAACAAACAAGTTAGGATATGTGTGTTGGGAGAAAGGCTTAGTATCTCCATAAGGTAATGAATCAAGTCACTTATAGTCTCAGAGTGGAATTTACAAAAGTCCTTATTTTCATGCCTTGTACATAGAGCTTATAAGAAAAACTTAGTGGGTCTATCTAGCAATATCATCTCACAGACAATGGGATTTGCAAGTATACCAGAATCCCCATTAAAATACTGTAGATCCTCTTTAAGTAGAAAGACACTCTGTCATCCAGATAAAAAAAAAAAAAATCAATGGTTCTTCCCAAGTAAACAAACCAGAACAGTCCCCTTTACACATTCAGGACTATCTTTAACTATTATAGTATAATCACAACATTCAGATTAAATAAATTATCTAGAGTAAACATATTACATTCTAGGTATCACTATCTCAAAGTAATAACATTTCTTATATAATGGTTTCCCAAAATTGTAATAGAAGAAATTAAGCATAATAATACAATATCACAGATCTAAAACAAACATTGCCAAGAATATGGCATTAATTATAGTTGAATAAATTTCTGAACTATCTCATAGAAAAAAAATCATTAGTATATCAAGTTAGGCATTCTATACCAGGTATTTAGAGATCAATATAGAATTATTATAGTTGAACTTATGGTTACAAATGTGGCTCTTATTCTTGTAGTCTATAAACATTTTACTTTAATGCCAAATTTCAAATGTATTTTCCATTAAGATATATTTTACTGTAGAGGGTCAAATATAACAATCATTCTAAGAGGGAAAAAAATTTCACTTTAAATGAGATTGCATTGCAATCTCAAACTCCTCTGGAGTTGTGTGAGCCAGAGGGAGTAACAGCTTCTCACAAAGCAAACCTTCACTTAGAGGACAATAAGCTGGAGAAGACAGATATTAGACCAAAGGAAAGAATGTGTCTTAGCATAACTGCTTAATAATCTAGACTAAAGGAAAAAGAATCTTCTTTATCGAACAGTATTTGTCAAGAGTCTACATGTTTTATCAGATTAAGGCAAAGAGACAAGGATGACTTTATGGGCACTACTTGAAGTCTTTCTATTGGTCCTTCAAAGGAAAAAAAAACAGTTTAGAATGTTATACTGAAATAATTCCATGCTGCAAATCCATTTTGAAATTTTTCACTTACTAAATGTTGTGATTGAACAGAATTCTGTTCATTTTAAATCATGCTATGATTTTAACCATTTTCCTCTATCGAGAAAAAAATCTAAATAGCTCAAATAAAACTCAGAGATCATAAAAAGGCTCAAAATTAATCATAACCAGCATGACTCCAAATAATGTTCACAAATTTATAGGCATAGATATCTCCTGGTTCTCCTCCAATCACAATGAGATTCAAAACACCCTGAAACTTTCCCTTTCTCCCTCTGGATTCCAGTTAAAGGCCCATCAACTCATTCAGCACTCTACTTACCCTCACTACTTTATCAGTCCCTCAGTCTATACATTCCCAAATCACAGCTAAAACCTAGCCTCAGAATTGGTCTCTTTCCTGACATTAAATCTCTCCTTTGCAAATTAGCACCATACCAATTCAACTGAAACTTTCAACACTTGTCCCTGACTTAAACTGGAGCTACTGTGACTTTGAAGACCTTAGAGAATATTTCAAGTATTATTCCTTCTTTCTCAAGCCAAATCCTAACTTTTTTTTTGAGGCTCAACTTTGCTTAAAACCCCTCCAATAATACAATTCTAGCCTATAAAGATGTTTATCTACTCTGAATTCCTACAGAACTTGCTCATATAGTTCAACAGTTGGCAAATTATAGTTTCAGGACAACCTGAAAATTATTGAGGCCTTCCCAAAAAGCTTTTATTTATATTTGCCATATTATAAAAGTTCTTAATCTTATTATGAAAATAGTTTTAGCCTTGTAGACCCCCCTGAAAGAGTCTGAGGAGACTCCTACTGGTCCCAGACCACATTTTGAGAACTCTTAATAGTCTATAGTACTATGGTACATTTCATGGGGAGTCTTCACCTAAATGATTGTGTACTTTTAAATATTTAGGCTTCTCTTAACTTAGACTGTAGGGATGATGGAAACAAGCTGAAAATTACAATTAAAGACAAATTGAACTTTTTCCTCACACCTCATATAGCTTGTGATTCTGCTGGTCAGACAATACAGTCAGCCTCTTCATCTATAACAATCATTTTTTCCTTTGTCTAAGCATCAAACATAAGACTTCATAAGCAGGTATAGAGTATGTTTATCATAAAGTATAATAGCCAACAAGTTGTTATTAAACTTTTGACGTGAACAAGGAAATTCTGTGTATTGCATTGAACTGTTTTCTAGTTGTTTCACATACATGCATCTTTTCTCTATTATTGTATGATAAGTTCCTTGAGAGTTGAGACCAGGACTACTACTTTTGTTGACTCTTCCCTTGGCACACAGTAGGTGCTTAATAAATGCCTGTTTTCTTCCTTCCCATGCACTATGCCTACAGCAGGTATTTAATAAATAAAATGAGGTGACTGAACTTGATAACTTTTAAAAATTCTTCCTATCTTCAATTCAATTTAATAAACAAATATTTATGAATGCCTTCTATGTGCAAAGTACTGTCAGATGGTCTAAAATTTTGAGTCAGTCAACCTCATAAATGCTAGATAAATGAATGATTATTAAAATGTATTCACTTGTTAAAATTAAATTGAAGTTGTATTAATGAATATTGGGAACCAGATCACTAGGTTAATATTTTATATCCTTCAGAGATAAAATAAGAATTCTTATATTAATGTTTTTCCTTTATTTTTTAACAGGTATGTTTCTAGCAGAGCTGATAGAAAAATATTTTGTGTCCCCTACCCTGTTCCGTGTAATCCGTCTTGCCAGGATTGGACGAATCCTTCGCCTCATCAAAGGAGCAAAGGGGATCCGAACACTTCTCTTTGCTTTGATGATGTCACTCCCTGCTCTATTTAACATTGGGCTCCTGCTCTTCTTGGTCATGTTTATCTATGCTATCTTTGGAATGTCCAACTTTGCCTATGTCAAGAGGGAAGTTGGAATTGATGACATGTTTAACTTTGAGACCTTTGGCAACAGCATGATCTGCCTCTTTCAAATTACCACATCTGCTGGTTGGGATGGTTTGCTTGCACCCATTCTTAACAGTGGGCCACCAGACTGTGACCCTCAAAAAGTTCACCCTGGAAGCTCTGTCAAAGGAGATTGTGGGAACCCCTCAGTTGGGATTTTCTTTTTTGTCAGTTACATCATTATCTCATTCCTGGTAGTGGTAAACATGTACATCGCTGTTATCCTAGAAAATTTCAGTGTTGCTACTGAAGAGAGTGCTGAGCCACTAAGTGAGGATGACTTTGAGATGTTCTATGAGGTTTGGGAGAAGTTTGATCCTGATGCCACTCAATTCATGGAATTTGAAAAACTTTCTCAGTTTGCAGCTGCTCTGGATCCGCCTCTCAATTTGCCACAACCGAACAAAATTCAACTTATTGCCATGGATCTGCCCATGGTAAGTGGGGACCGAATTCACTGCCTTGACATCCTATTTGCTTTTACAAAGCGTGTTTTGGGAGAGAGTGGAGAGATGGATGCACTCAGAATACAGATGGAAGAGAGGTTCATGGCATCTAATCCTTCCAAAGCCTCCTATGAGCCAATTACCACAACACTGAAACGAAAACAAGAGGAAGTGTCTGCTGTTATCATTCAACGGGCTTACAGACGTTACCTTTTAAAGCGAACGGTAAAACAAGCCTCATTTACTTATAACAAAAATAAACTCAAAGGTGGGGCAAACCTCCTGGTAAAAGACGACATTCTTATTGAAAACTCTATCACAGAAAAAACAGATCTGACCATGTCCACAGCAGCTTGCCCACCTTCCTATGACCGAGTAACAAAGCCAATCCTGGAGAAACATGAGAGAGAAGACAAAGATGACAAGGCCAAGGGAAAGTAAACTAAAGCAGATAAAAATGATCGTGCGTCAAATTGTTTACAGTCTGGGAAGGTGACATATTTGTCAACAGGACTCCATTCGGAGGTCTATGCCAAACTGACTGTTTTTACAACAATATACTCTAAGGTCAGTGCCTATAATAAGACAGTGACCCCTCGTCAGCAAACTGTGACTGCATAAAGGGGAGACCACCTTGACAAGAGGTTACTGTTCTCACTACCAGCTGACACTGCTGAAGAGAAGAGACAAATGGCTACTCAGACTGTAGGGACCAGTTTAAAAGGGGGTGCAAACCTAAAATTTTGGGTGGGGGTAACATAAAATACTTTAGTATAGTAATTGTATCCACTGTTTGCATCTCAACTGCCACATTTGTCATATTTTTACAAAATCTGTTAGTGGATTCATCTTTTTTTTAATTCATATGTTGTTTATTATATGTGACTGTTATATGTGACTATTTTTGTAAATGGGGTTTATGTTGGGAAACGGGGTTAAGAACTACTTTACAGGTATGACCTCTGAGGGTTCTACCCTATGGATCCTCCAATATACACAAAGAAATGGTTTGCATGAAGGCATGCTGCACTTAGAGATCATGCATGAGAAAAAGTTACAAGGAAACCAATGGATTTTTCAATTACTTCAGTGTTTCTGGGAGGGGAGTTGGGTAATAAATTGGAGGTGCTTATCTGATTGTGTTTGATCAAAGCCAGATAAGTCTTTTTATACCCAGAAAGCCTCCCCCATCCCCACCCAAGAACATAATAAGTGGATCATTTTTAGGCAGGCCATTATATCTCAGTAGGTGCAAACTTCATACAAACATCTGGAGTCACACATGTTATGTTTTTCTTTATTGTGTAAAACAGAACACTGCATAACTTAATGAGGCCGCCCCTGGAAAACAGAATTGACCAAAAGAACCCTTTATAAAGTTCTGCTTAATCCTGTACTTTGTTTAGCCATCTTCAGCTCTCAACAAGGTTGATATGTCCGTGTTAACAAAATGCCCTGTGTTATGTAAATAGACATTTTACTCTGTGGTGCATGTTTGAGCAAACAAATAATGACCAGAGCACAGTATTTATTGCATCAAATATGTACCACAAGAAGTGTAGAGTGCAAGCTTTCAAAAGGTAATATAATGTATTCTGTACCATTAGAGATAGTTTGGATGCTATCAGTGCATGTTTATATTGCCTATGCTGCTGTATCCTGCTCTTTCCACTGCTGAAAATCTCCTATATGGGAAACCATATATCAGTGGTAAAGTCATGGAACTTGTTCAACAGAGCTCATTCCTTTAAATCATTAAGCAATAGTTTGCAGCACTTCAAGAGCTTTGGGGTTTGTATTTTTAAATTTTAAGTAAATAACTTATGGTGTATAGCCAGACTGTACAGACATGATACAAACTGCTTAAACTGTTAAAAAAAAATGTGTTTAGAATTTTATAACCAAATATAAATACTGTAAAAAAAACATTTTATTTTATTTTTCAGCATTATGTACATAAAATGAGAAATGAAAATTAACTTCAGGTTGATGTTACAGTCACTTTTCTTACTTTCTGTCCATAGCACTTTCTCGTGGAAGAAATTTGCTAAATGGGAAATTAAAAAGAACGGGTAGTTGTAGATTTCTGCTTTTTCAAATTATATTTGCCAATGTTAAATGATTTAAATTTAAAAAGAAAACAATGGGTTCACAAGTTGCTTCCAAGTTATACTTTGAGATTAGAAAAAGGTGTGTAATTTTGTTGAGAATTTCTGGAACTGCCTGCATCGACAGTTTAAGGTGGTCATTCCCTTTGGTTCTAATCTTTACTCTTCCGTTCTTTCTATTCCTTTGGAGTCATGCAGCACTAGAACTGTCTGAAATATAATATGGGTTCCACCATATTTTCTTTTTCACAAGAACCAAATAGCAAACTTGTATGATCAGTCACATCAGAATATTTTGTATTTCTTACACAAACTGTAGACTCCTTTTCCCCCCTTAAAACTACTTAAGTAAACTGTATTCGTGAACTGCATGCAGGAAAATGCTATTACCCTAAATGATGCTAAGCAACATTACAAATGCGCCAAAATAATAAAGATTACTTTTTTATTGTATGTTTAGCTAACCTCTTTTTATCACTTTAAGGAATATCACTTTATAATTACTGTAGGCACTTTATAATTATTAGAAAATCAGAAGATTCCACCTCAGAAGAAGGAAAGGCAGAACAAGCTTTTAAAGCAAGACCTGAACTTTGCTGGACACACACAGACATACATGTACATACATTCAATATGCTGTTGTACTGTATCATCAGAATCCAGACAGGAAATGAGGCATCTCAATGGATATAACAGAATGCTGGATTTGGAGTCAGGAAAAGAAGTTTTAATTCTGTCTCATTTATTAGCTATGTGATCCTTAGCAAATCACTTAACTTCTCTCAGACTCAGTTTCCTCATCTATAAAATGGGAATAATAATAATAGTACCTATCTCACAGGGTTGTCATGAGGGTTAAATGAGACAACACAAGTAAAGTGCTTTGCAAACCTCAAAGTGCTCTATAACTGTTAGTTAATACGATTAGTATCTATTAGCCTCAGCTGGGCAGGAGAAATGAGAAGGATGACCTGAGCATGTCAGAAGAAAGGCTTAGGATACAGCATCTTCCCACTCTTTTGGCCACCACCTTTCTCCACAACACAGAAAAACCAATTCTTTTGCTGGTGGAGAAATTCACTGATTCAACCAAGCTAAGCCAAAAATATGGGAGTGTCTCCAGTGGTTTCTGTATTCCACAGGAGGATTGTTGTTTATTAGTTTCTTTCCAGAAACAAAGAAGAGGATTAAGCAGATTGTGAACATGCCATTCCATTAAGAGCTTTGAGTAAAATGATCTAGAAAGCATCTTATTCATTATAGCTAATGGTAATGTTTATCATAATCGTATTTAGGTCTCACTGAGATTTGAATCCTAAAAATCATAGAATTTTAGCCCTGAGAGGCACTGAGGTAATGTGGTGCAATGGGAAGAATGCCAGATTTGGAGTCAGACACAAGACCTGGGTTCAAATGCCAGCTCTGTCCCTACCTGTGGGGCCATGGGTGAATTACTAAATCCTGCTTGCCTCAGTTTTTTCCTCTATACAATTGGGGAAGGGAGTGGTGAACTGAATGATTTTGGAAGTTCCTTCCCACTCTTAATCCATGATCTTGGAAACCATCAAGTTCAGCTCCCTCATTTTACAGATAAAGAAGCTGATGGTCATTTGAACTGTTGTCCTTAATTGTTACTCAACATGACCATCTAATTATAAGCCCTATAACTTAAGTTTTGTACATTTTCTCATTCCCATTTTATACAATTTCTAGTACAGTGATAATATATGTCCAGATATAAAACAAAATAGTGATCAGTGGGAAAGAGCCTTTTTCCCCATTCAACTGGTTCCTAATCTTATATTCCAACACAACTGGGACTTGATAGAGATCCCAACTTACGCCAACAGGTCATTCACAGTACAAGGGAATTGAAAAAGCATCTCATCACTTATTTTATAGATGAGATAACTGAGGTCCAAAGAATTTAAGTAATATTTTCCTTAACCAGAATGAGAAGTTGACCCAGGTCACTTGATTCGTAGTCTAGCATTCATTTCCCTTTACCATACTGGCTTCTGGGTTTTGTCTTGCCATAAAAAGGCATTACATTATATACTACAACATTGGGTTTCATTTTTAAAATCATAAATGTCAGGGGACACTTTTCATTTTACATTTTCGTTTTACAGTTACCTATATCTTAATGTAAGTACATAGTAGCCATTCTCTCAAAAGTGATTTGCTGCCACTAGAAATTAGAGAACAGCTACAAGTTGGACTATTTCAGTTACAAAGTAGATATCTGATAAATATTATTGCTTGGATGATTTGCCTCTACCCCATATAATTCTTGTCTGTGTCCCGCCATAAATCCCCAATGGGAGGTATGGGTAGATGAAGGGTCTTTCTCTAGGTCTTTAAATACTCGATAGTCACCTGTTTTATTTACTACAATATTCGTCTGTCCTTTCTTGCTTTCCCTACATGACATCACTACTTGCCTTTCTAATAACACAATTTCTTGATATAGTTATGCCACTTATGTACAAACCATTGTTAGTTCTTTGCTACTGTTTCTTAAGCCCACCACATAGCTCTCCATCGCCCTTTGATCACCTATAATTTTGATTCTTCAGGATCACTTTGCAGTTTTGGAAGGATCTGTTTCTAACAGCAATTTTCAGATAGCCCCCAAATAAGTGGGCTTTATAATCCTCTCTCATTCTCTGTAATTCCTCAAGGATCAATAATCACACACAAAATTTGAGCAATCCCATATGCCAATTTTTTTCAGTTCCTTGGGAAGGACTACAGTGGATGTGGTCTGACACAGTAAAGAGTTTAATTTTGAGTCAAAGGGCTTAGGTCCATTTCAGTATTCTACCACTTCCTAGATGTATAAACTTGAACAAGTTATTTAATGTCTCTGAGCTAGTTTTTTAATCTGTAAAATAAAGTTGTGTTTACATTAGATCATGTAAACCACTTTCTGAATATTGCAAGCATTATATGAATGTAAAATATTAGGAATATGTCCAGGTCAAGTGACTAGGATTCAATCCAACCCATCTCCTGCTTCCATATATTGCCTGGAGGGCAGGGGGCAGAGGGGGCAGGGTCACTTTCTAAGAAATGTTCATCTGTGAAACTGGCAATTCACTGACAAAGTCAGTAAACACCTGGACTAACTCTCAACAATGATGTCCACAGGTAGCTAGGAGCAAAACAAACAATTTACCAGCTACCCACCTATATGCAAAGTTCAATACATAAAAGGGCAACTTTTAAGCAGTAGCTGTTAAAGTGTGGTGATAGGCTAGAAACTACTCAAATAGATGATTTTGCTTGAGAGAACATGAAAGTAATATGCAATAATTTGCGCAAATCCACAGACCTTGGGAAAACTTTCTGACAGTACAAATGTATCTATCAAAACTTACTCATAAAATGAGAATATAATTCCTAACAATAATTTTAAAAATAAACATATGCAAGCATGTCTCTAAAACATATGGAATTAGAATATAAACCTACACTTGTCCTAGACCCTGTTGAGCATATTTTGTCATTAGGCCACTTCACATACAAGAATACAGAGAATACATGGCTTGCTGACTTTCTGCCCCAAATGGAGAAATTATGATGCTTTCTCTAATGGAGACACCAGAAAAGAAAAACAGATGAAGAACAGAGGACCTGTATTCTACGGCTTATTCTTATAATCCTTTCCACCTTGCTATACCTTCTCTACCCTAGAACTATCCCCAAAGACAACAGGTAAAAATCACACCTTTTGTTTTCTAAACTCTTTGCCAAATGTAAGGGTCACCAGGATACTTCCTCTTTTAAAAAAGGAAAATTTCTTTGAAATCAAAGAATTTCAGTTCTATTAGGAAAATAAAATCACTCATATGATTCTGCTGCCTTTTACAAGGTCTGTTGTCATGGAAGGAGTAAAGTAGGAGAGGAGTTCCAAATAGCTAGGAAAAAATAGGTTGTCACTAGAGGGTTACAATATTATAAAGGAAGAAATATCAACAATCTCAGACATGCAAACAATACCACTCTGATCACAGAAAGAGAAAAATAAGAAGCCTCTTGAGGAAGAAAGAGGAAACAATAAAAACTGGCTTGAAGCTTAACATCAAAAAAAACCTTGCAAATTGGTTCTATTACTTTTTGGAAAACAAAGGGATAATAAATGTAAACAATGACAAATTTCATATTCTTGGGTTCAAAGATCACTGCAGACAACAATTGCAGCCAAGAAATTAAAAAAACACTTGCTCCTTGGAAGAAAAGCTATGGAAAATCTGGACAGCATACTAAAAAGTAGAGACACCACCTTGATAACAAAGGTCCATATAGTCATAGCTATGGTTTTTCCAGTAGCATTGTATGGCTGTGAGAGTTGGAGTATAGAGAAAGCTATATGCTGCAGAATCTATGCTTTTGAATTGAGGTGCTGGAAAAGACTTTTGAGAGTCCCTTGGACAGCAGGGAGATCAAATAAGTCAATACTTTAAAAAATTAATTCAGGCTATTTACTGGAAGGTCAAATACTGAAGCTGAAGCTTAAATACATTGGCCACATAAAGAGAAGACAGTACTCATTGGAAAAGATCCTGTTGTTGGGAAAGATTGAAGGCAACAAGGAAAAGAGGACAGCAGAGGATGAGATGAATAGAAAGTATCACAGAAACAATGAATATGAACTTGGACAGACTTCAAGAAATAGTGGAGGATAGAAGGCCCTGGCATGCTATGGTCCATAGCATTACAAAGGTTGGACATGACTCAGCAACAACGACAAGGAATTCTACTTTGGATACTTACTTAGCTGTACACCCTGAATAAATCTCTTAGCCATTATTTGCCTCAATTTCCTTAGCTGTAAAATGAGAATAATATTAGCACCTGCCTTTTAGGGTTGTGTTAAGGATGAAATGAAATAATATTTTAAATTAATATGTAAACCTTAAAGTGCTATAACATGTTCACTATCATCATCACCATCATCAATCATCATTATTCAATTAGGCCTGACCCCTGAAGGTGCTCTGAATTGGAACACACCAGAATACATGAAGCCAGTCTGACCCACCATAAATAAGACCTAAAGCCATCAAAGTCTTGGCCCTACACTGTCAAAAAAAAAAAAAGTAATGGGAGACACAGCCAGTTCCTGATAAATCATGGTGCAGAAAAACAAGGCCAGATAGTATGTTCCTTGAAGCATTGAGAGTCAGGGCCAGCTTAACACTCCAGCATGCATACCAAAGGACTCTGCAGTAGGTCTGAGACTAATGTGATCTCTCATATCCTATTAAGGACTGTCAGAGACCAAGATCCCATTAGAGATGGCTATAAGAGAGACAGAAATAATTCTCTATTGGCCTATGCAAGGAAAAAGGGACAAAGATGGTCCAAAAAAAGAATGTATGGAGCCACCAAGAAACAGAGACAGAATCCAAGGATTATAGGAATGGGTAGGGATCTAGTATCATACACCCAGAAATGCAGCAGTAAGAAACAAACTATAGAAGAGATGGAGCATCCCATACCACAGAGGGGAAAAGGACAAAGCCTGGCTTTGGTATCAAATACAAATTCAGGAACTAAGGTTGGAGATGAAGGGGAAAAAAGAAAACTCAAAATATAAGAAATAACATTTAAAGAGATGTGCCCAGAAAAGAGCAGCTCCACAATAAGTACATAAGTTGGCCACAAATGTTCCAGAGTGACCGGAAGAAGTAAAATGAGATATTTTTAAAATGAAAATAGAGCTCTTCAAGAAAAAAAAAAAAGAAAGGCAAGTAAATAGAAAATATGTGGAAAACTTTATCCAACTAGTGGACTCCTTGAAAAATAAAATGGAATAAATAAATTCAATGATTCCGTGAGACAAAATATATTAAAAAACAAATTTAAAAAGCCAAAAATTTTAGAAGAACATGTAGGGAATCTATTCCCACCACAAAAAAAAAAAAAAAATTAAAGAAATATCCTGACCTGAAAACCTAGTTGAGAAGAGATAATTTACCGATTGTTAATCTCCTTGAAAACCATAACCAAACAAGAAACTTGGATATCAGATTTTAAGAAATCATAATAGCATAGAGCTATTAAAAACAAAGAAAAAGAATGGATTTAAAAAGAATTCACCAGTCACCTCCTGAAAGAAACCTCAAATTAAAAACACCAACTAATGTCATTGCCATAATCAGAACTTCCAGATCAAAGAGGAAAAAAAAAAAACTTCTAAGAAACTAGGAAAAAAGAGTTCAAGTACCAAAGAACTACAATCAGAAGCCCACAAGAATATACTATAACTTTTATAAAATTAGAGGAAGTTCTTGTAATGCACTATTCCAAAAGATAAAAGAAAAGCAAAACATCCCTGAAAAACTGGGTCTATCCTTGTTTTCCCCTAGAGGAAAATATAATCCTTTAGTAAAATAAAAACTTTCAAGATTTTTTGATGAAAGGAGCAGAGTTGGGTAGAAACATCAAAATATAAACATAGAAGATAAGGAAAACTTTAGTAAATACAATAGACAAATTGGAAAAGGCTTACTAATGATGAGTTGCTTATGTTCAAATGGGACAGATTAGATAAATGTCCCTTTCAGAATTTGATTATTAGGGGTATAGAGAGAACAAGAAAGATACAGTGTCTGGAGGTGATTTTATTTTATCTTGTTGGCTAAAAAGGATGAGGGGAGTGTGGAAGGGATATACTAAAGAAGATATGAAGAAGAAAGGGGAGAAATTTGTTATTTTATATAACTGTTGTACACTGGAAGAAGAGATATAAAAATGAAGGAGAAAGTGAGGAGATCAAGTATTTTGTCAACCTCACTCAACTAGGCAAACAACTGCTGACAGGCTGACAAAAAGGGCTCATCACAGCCCACTGGGAGCCAAGATCAGCTATAGCCTGAGGGCGGCCAGGAAAAGCCACTGCTGGAGCATTCGGGAAAGTGGATCACCAGCAGCTGTGGCAGTTTCCAGAATTATCAACTCATAAGAGCCAAGGACAAAGTGAAAGGTCAGTGGAGCTCAGCAAAATTTGGAGGAGAGAAGCGGTCCAGTCACTGGCCCCCAGGGCAAAAAAGCAGCAGAAGCAGCCCCGGCAGCCACCTCCACTTAGCTGATTCAGAGCTTGCAGCCTCCAGATTGCAGGGGGGCTAAGTGATCATTCAGAGGCTAAGTGCTCTTGCCTTAATCTCCCTAGATCAGGATAGCAGTCTTGGGTGGTGGTCCTGAGATGTGTGAACAGTGAGTCAAAGCTGGTGGGGGCTGCAGACACGGCAGCCTCCTAATAGTTACAGCAGCTGTAAAAACCCCAGCAATTTGGGACAAAGCTCTCCCCCTGGAAGCAGAGATCTACTGTGGTTCAAAAATCAAATTAATTGACTGGCAACATGAGCAGGCAAAGGAAGCAAATCAAGCACAGGAATCCAAATATAGATTCCTTTTTTGGGGACAGAAAGGATCAAAGCATGGAACAGGAGGAAGACAACACAGTCAGAACTCCTGCACCAAAAGCTTCCCAGAAAAATGTAAACTTGTTACAGGCCACAAAGCAGCTTAAGAAGGATTTTGGAAATCAAATAAGAGAAGTGGAGGAAAAATTGGGAAGAGAAATGAGAATAATGCAAGAAAATCATGAAAAGAGAGTCAACAACCTGACTGAAGAAAATAACACCTTAAAACATAGATTAACTCAAATGGCAAAAGAGGCCCCAAAAGCCA
>CM053582.1:305873989-305936302 GCA_028627135.1 Pseudochirops cupreus
AAAAAAAAAGATTATGCTTGCCTAAGTAATAATAAGAACATCTATCAATACATAAAAGGGCATCCAGAGTTGTATGTTGTGTAAGGTGACCTACATTTTACATAAAAATGTAAAATGGTCATCGATCTTTGGGTCTCTGTCTGCCCTACTTCATCCTCTATACCTCCAAACTAAGGTTAATTCCTGCTTGTACTAGGTAGGGATTGGAATTTGGCAGGGTATGGGGACCATTCAGGTACCAGCCCCAAGTGTGAGTGGAGACGTGATGAAGAGAAAAGAGAGAAGAGAAAAGAGAGATCAGGGGGTAGCCCAAGGAAGAACTCCATTTAATGATGATTTCAACAGGGTTTTTAAAGATCCAAAAGACAAAGATTCAAGTATTTTTATCAATAGACTTAGTTTTTCAGATCCTGAGACACTAGCTTAATTTTATTATTTCAAAGATCAGCTACATCCTGGAAGTAACGTTAGATACACTCAAACTTTCTGATTTCTAGGCTCGGAGAGTCTGGGGTAGTCCATCAGATCCATAGAAAGTCAATCAACATTATCAAAGAGAATGCAAATCAGAGCAGACCTCCAAACATCTAGGTCTTTTGTAAATCCTTGTCTTGAATCTGCTATACCTTGGGACCTAAACAGGAAAGACTTGTCTTAACAGAAGCTTTGAGAATTCTAGGCACCAAAAGTCTTTGGAAATCCAACAGGTCTTTGGAAGTCAATGAACATTTTATAGGATGATGCAAATGAGAGCAGGTTTCAAAACGTTGTAGATTTGTATAACACAAATCTATGCCAAAACCACATCTCCAGGGCATCTGTATGTGAACTGACCACCAAGATCAAAGGTTTTGGCTTGCTTCAGCAGGGAAAGTGTTTTTCCCCCTTTACAAATGAAGAAACTGAGCTTCTCAGCAGTTAGTAAACAGCAGAACTGAGATTAGAAACCCTGGTTTCCAACCATAGAACTCTGGTGAGCAAACATAAATATAAAGGGAAGAATTGCTAAAAATATTTGAGCTTGATTCTTTGCCTCATAGTCTATCAATAAGCATGCTGCTCCCTCTTGCACAGATACATGTGCCAGAATACAAAAAAGGCTCAGAAGGTGTTGTCAAAGACCAAGTCATTGCTGACCTTGTGAAATAACATCTTCACTCCTCCGTTCATTTAGCGTGTGTTTTGACTTAAGAATAGTAGCATTTTGCAGTATAGACCATTATTCAAGACCCTCCCTAAAGAGCTCTAGAGAGCACAGAAAAATCCAAACACAGATCCACAAGGGAAGTCACCTGGGAAACCATACTGTATTGCTAGGGCTATATTGCTCTTCCACATAGAGACCTCATCTTTCTCTCTTTTTCTCCCTCATAACACAGGTCCATGAAAGCCAGTTCATAAATACCTCTTCAGGAAGTATGCCTACCCTCCTTCAATAGACTGGTCTCTGAATGGAAAAGAAACTCTTGCCTCTGACAGGAGCTTTTGGTGCTTTTGATGCTTTTCTGTCCCACAGTTCAATTGCCTTTCCTTCCTGATTGCTGGAATTCAAAGAAGTAAAGGGCTGAAGGTATCTTGACTCAACTCTTTTTTTAATCATCAATCTAGCTTTTTCAAAATATCAGAATTTTTTCTAATTTATTGTCTCTAAATGATGCCAGTCTCTCACAACTGAACATAGATGTGGGAAAGTATATACCAAAACTGAGGGAAAAAAAAAACACTGTCTTGGGAAGCCTCAGTCAGTGATTTACACTGAGAAAGGGTGGAGGGAAGCCCATACTTCTAACATTTTCAGCATGAAAACAAAGCACTGCAAGAGGTGGGAGCACCTTAGATAGAGGGTTTGCCTTTGAGTCACTAAATCCTGGGTTCAAAAATCTGCCTACAAAGAGTTGCTGTTCAGTCACGTCCTACTCTTCATGCTCCTCATTTGGGGTTTTCTTGGCAAAAATACTGGAATGGTTTGCCATTTCCTTCTCCAGCTCATTTTACAGATGAGGAAAATGAAGCAAACAGGGTTAAATGACTTGCCCAGGGTCAAACAGCTAGCAAGAGTCTGAGGCCGTATTTGAATTCAGGAAGACTGGTCTTTCTGACTCCAGGCCTGATACTCTATTGCCTATACAACCTAGCTGTCCTTCCTACATACAGAAAGAGCCCAAGTATTTTGCCAGCTCGTGGGTCCAAGGGAACCAATAACTCTATTTAGTGACTGCCGGCATTATAGCTATGGCATTAATTACAGAGTATCGCTTCTTAACCCACGTCATATTTGTCTACAATTTACTCCCACAAAAAGATAAAAGAGTGAGGAAAACAAGTGAATGGTCACTCTTGAGCTTGAATACCAAGTCATATTTCCCATCCTCACTCTTCCCAGTTTTGGGCTGAGATCAAATGAGATAATATTTGTAAGATGCTATGAAAACCTTGGTGTGCTATATAAGCGTTAGTTATTATTTGAAGTTCAGTTCAATAAACATTTGTTAAGAGCCTGTGAGGTGCCAGGCGCTTTACTAAGCACGGGGTATAAAAGGAGGAAGGGGGAGAACCGTGCTCAGTCTCAAGGAGTTCCCAATCTAATGGGGGAGACAAGATGCAAAAAAACATACAAGGCAAGCTATATCCAGGATAAATAGGACACAAGTAAGAGAGGGAAAGCACTGGAATTAAGGAAAGGTTTCTCGTTATATTGTTTATCATCATCATCATCATTACTATTACTATTACTTAGGCTGCTCTTAATAAACACCTCTTCCTTTCCCCTAATTCCCCCAAAGCGAGCTCCTTACCGCCTCAAATCCCCTCCTCCTCATCTCTGTCAGCGCAGGCGGGACCTCCCCTTTGGATTGATAGCCAATGGTTGGGGCTCTAGCTCTTGAGGCGTGTCCTTGTTTCGGGCCGCACACTGAGCTCCTTTCCACGCGGCCCCGCCTCGAGTCCCTCCCCTTTACCTCCTTCTTCCCTCCCCGCAAAAGCCCTTCCCTCCCCGCGCGCGTGCTCGTCTCTAGACCCAAAGCGGGACTCCCTGAGGTGACTCCTCCTCAGCCTCTGAGCCTCTGACTCTGAGTCGAGCGCGCGCCGCGGGAGTCGGAGGCGGGAGGAGAGGAAGTTAGTGGGCGGGCCTTCGGCCGAGTCTCCTTGGAGCGGTCGCCCGTTTTCTTCGTTGTCCGGTGAACCATGGACGCTCAGGTTCTGAGGGTGAGCGAAGGGAAGGCGGCGGGGGGATAGAGGGGGGTGAGGCCTGCTAGGGGGCGGAGGATGAGAATGAGGAAGGTCGGGGGGCCGCGGACGTCGTTGAATTTGGGGCGTGGTGCTGGCCCCTGGGGACCCACCTCCAGGCGATGGGTGGTGGCTGCTCCACCCACTACGCCTGGGACTGGGGATACTTTGTTTTTGAGTCCTACGGTTAGACCAGGCCGGGCCCCACTTTCTGACCCCGAGGCCGCACGATGTCATGGTCTCTCGAAGTGAATTGATTCAATTCGGTTCAGTCCACAGTTATTTATGCGCCTACTGTGTGCCTGGTGCCGGGGATACCAACAGGGGCGAAAGACATCCCTGCTCTCGTCTTACCGGTTAGCTTGTGGTAGAGCCTGAATTGCAGAGAAGACCGTGGTTCAAGTCCTGGCTCTGTTGCTAAATGGCCACGGGGCCAGGCCAACTCTTGTCTGTCCTGGAGCTGTGGAGAGAGACCTGGAACTCTGCTCAGAGCTGAGTGCAAATGGGGCCTCAGATACTCAGTAGTTTTGTGACCCTGTGGCAATATACACAGTCCTTTGGCTGCCTCTGTTTCCTCATCTGTAAAATGAGGATAATACTAGCACGTACCTCACAAGGGTTGTTCTGAGGATCTAATTGAGATAATTTTTTAAAGTGCTTTGCAAATTTTAAAGCAATATATAAACGGTAATTAGCTGTTATTATCAGCAACCATGGAGGGAACTTCCATACCAGGATCTCCCTACTGGGATGATTTCACAGGTCCTGTCTGGACTTTGGCTTCTCACTCTCAAAATGTGTTTATTTACTGTTGACTGTAGGTTTGAAATGATAACAGAATGAATGTTCCTTCAACACATGTGGATATCCTTTACTGCCTGTTTAGGGGATTGTCTAACTGGACAGAGGGAAACTAATTCCTCCTCTCCTAATAAAAAATGTGTTTGAGGAGGAGGGGAGAAAATGGAATCAATTCTGAGACTATGCTTAAACATAAAACAAACTGGTTTAATGGGCTCTCCTACCCACACCTCCCATTTTCTTCCCCCAATTTAGGGCTTCACAAGTCTTTCCTCAAGGGTCACTGAAAAAAGAAGGGTCATTAGGAGGGGACTGGGTTTTAGGAATCTTACTTTGGAGATTAGGTATAATACAAAGTAATGTGATGCATGTTTGGCAGCTGGAAAATCAAGCAATGTAGATACAGTATAAAGATTGTGACTAATATTGTTCATGCCCACTAGGTTAGAGGTAGCAGGAATGAGAATGATGAATTGCAAGATGAAAATTTGTACGTTCCTTATGTGCAGATGTAGTCACATCACTGCTCTGCTCAAAAACTTCCCATGGGTCCTCATTGCCTACCAAGTAAAGTTCAAGTTCTACTGCCTGGCATTCAGGGCCCCTTTATAACCTTATGCCACCATACCTTTTCAACCTTTCAACTTATTACTCCTCTCTTGCAGCTATATTGGATGCCTCTATGTCTCCTGAGCATGAATTGTGTATTTTTAAGTCTCTACCTCTTCTCAAGCACTTCATGTGCTTAGAAGGCTTCCAGCACTATTTTTGCCTGGCAACATCTTATAGATGCTTTAAAACATGCCACTTTGAAGCCTCCCTTGGTCTATCAGTTCTTATCAGCTTCCCTTTACTTAACACAGCACTTTACTTTTTAATTGTAATACATGATATTATGTGGCATCTGATTGTTTCTAATACCTTTACAAAATAGTAAGCTAATTTAGTGGGTTATGAAATTTTAGGTAAGAGAGTACAGTGTTGCTGAGAACATATCTCAGGATCTATATACTAGGAACCTAATAAGTGTTTCTTTTTGTTAATTTAGATAATTTCATCTGTGCTTCCGATTCATTCGTATAGCCATCTCTTATTTATCCATTTATAAGTAAGTGAGAATTTTCAAATAAATTTTTTATCCATTCAAATAAATCTTGAAATTCCTTCCAGTAATACAGATCATAACTCTTCCATGCCATTCTATCAGGTATCATATGTTTAACACATGCTGAAGCACTTCCTCAATTTCCGTTGCTATCGAGGGGATAACCATTGGAGCACATTTGTCATCCAGGAGTTTTTTTTTTCTTCACTGTATCTAACCTATCTCTTTTTTATTTTTATCAAATATTTCTCTGATGATATTCTTTGTTCTGGGTTTTTTCATAATTCATTATTGTAATGTATTTCATCCTTACAACCACCTTGTGCTTCTCCATTGCCCTCAGAGGGAGTCTCAATTTTAATTCTTCCAAGACTGTACAGTGTGTTCCATGACTCAGCCATATGTTGATGCAGCAGGTAAAATATTATAGTAAAAATACAGACCTTTATCTCATGGAGAAGTTTGAAGTCATTAATGGAATGCTGTAATTTTCCTTAGGCAATCCAGTCCATTCTTTTCCTCTTGTTTAATTCTGTACCCAACTTCTCCATTTGCTATGTCTGTCCAAGGTACAGATACATTTAAAGATATGCTCTTTAGGTTGTCTTTCTAACTGCATATACAGTAGACACTGTTAGTAGATCTAGTTTTTCCTGTGCAGATGATTAGACACATTTTTTTTTTGCTTGGTTATTGGTCTCGTCCAAGAGGCTCTTCAGTGTTTTGAGGCTTGATGCAACTAGTATATCTATATAAGCCATTGATAGCTTCCTTAAGATAACTTTTATTATTTTTTTGAGTATTGACATCTTCTTTTTCTGACATCATCATGGTTATCCCAAGTATTCCTTCTTCCCCATCCAAAGAACCATCTCTTCATTGTCATTATTGTTGTTGTTGTTTGATTATTTTAGACCTGATTGACTCTTTGTGGGTTTTTTTAGTGTTTTCTTTGCTAAGATACTGGAGTGGTTTGCCATTTTCTTCTCCAGCTCATTTTACAGATGATGAATTGAGGCAAACAAGGTTAAAATGACTTACCCAGGGTCACACAGCTAGTAAATGTCTGAGGTCATATTTGAACTCAGGTCCAGCACTCTATCCACTGAACCACGCGGCTTCCCTGAGCCATGTCATAGCAATTTTTAGAAAGAAAGAAAAAACAAAACCCTATTACAACTGACGGTCTGAAAAAGTCTGAAAACATGCAATTTGTAACACCTGTGGACCTTTAGGAACTAGTTGGTTGGGAGCGTCTTCTCATAGCTTTTAAATCCTGCTTGATCTATGTAATTTTGTTACATTTACTTTTTCATTTTTATGTCATTCCTTCCATTTATATTGTTATGGTTATTGAGGAAATTATTTTCTTGACTCTGCTTATTTCACTCTGCATTGGTCCATATTACCGTTTCCATGCTTCTCTTTATTCATCACACACTTCTTTCCTTAAAGCCCTTAGCTTCTAGCCGTTTAAGTTCTTCTTTGCTTTAAGGAGTACTTTGTAATTGTATCTATAAATCTTTTGTGGTAGGTTGATCCCCAGATGTTTTATGCATTTTGTAATTATTTGGCATGGGACTTCCCTTTCTATTATTGCTTTTTGTGTTTTACTAATATATGGAAGTACTCTTAATTTTTGAAGATTTATTTTGTAACCTGAAATTTTACTGAACCTATTGTCTTAATTAGTGCCTTTGCTGACTTCCTCGGATTTTACAAGTAAAGCATAGAGACAGTTTTATCTCCTCTTTACCTATCTTTATGGCTTTAGTTTTTTTTTTCTTGTCTCATTGTTATTGCTAGCATTTCCAGAACTATATCAAAAAATAGTGGGGAGAGTGGACAGCCCTCTTTCACTTCCATATTTGTTAGAAAAAATTTTGCTTTTTAGTTTTATATAGATGTGTTTTAGTATACCTTTTAAAATTGTAGATAGTTGCTTTTTATAATTTTTTAAAAGAACCCTTTATACCTATAATTTTGTAGGTTTTTCGGCACAAAAGAATGTTATGCTTTATCATAGGTTTCTTTTGCATTTACTGAGAGGATTATATGTTTTGGATGTTTTGGTTTTTAATATGATTAATTATGTTGATTGTTGTCTTATTGCAGTGGTTCTCAACCTGTGGGTTATGTTCAGTTTATAACAATGAAAATACATCCTGCATATCAGATAGATTCATAACAGTGGCAAAAATTACAGTTATGAAGTAGCAACGAAAATAATTTTATGGTTAGAGGTCACCACAACATGAGGAACTGTATTAAAGGGTCGCAGCATTAGGAAGGTTGAGAACCACTGTCTTATTGGATCATCCTTATTCCCCTGAAAGAAATCCCACTTGGGCATAATGAATGACCTCTGGGATGAATTGCTGAGTCTGATAGAATTTTGTTGGTCAGTTTTGAGTCAGTCTTCATCATTTTGGCCTTTCGTTTTATTTCTTTTGTTTTTTTTTTCTCTCCCTGGTTTAGGTATTAGGACCATATAGTTCACATAAAACAATTCTGACAGGATGTTTTCTTTCTCAGTTTTTGAGGATAATTTATGAAGTATGGAAACCGAATCCTTTGGGAACAGGAGTTTTTTTCCTTAGTAGTTTCTTTACAGCTGAATCTATTTCCTTTTTGAAGATGGATTATTTAAGGTCTGTATCTGCTCTTCTGATATTTTGGGTAGTTTATATTTTTGAAAGTCTTAACATATTACTGTGCATAATATATTCTGGTTATTCTTTTTATTTCTTTTGATCTGGCTGTGATTTTACTTTATTTGCTGTTTCATTGATTTATTTTCTGCTCACTTTAATCAGATTAGCTAAAGATTTGCCAATTTTAATAGTCTTTTCAAAGAACCAGCTTTTAGTTTTTGTTATCATGGCTCTCTTTTTTTGGTTCCAATTTATCTATTTCCTCTCTAATTTTTAATATTTCCCCTTGTGCTTATTTTAAATTTATTTGTTGACTTTCTAATTTAAAAAAAATTAAATATTCAGTTTGTGAATCCTCTCTTTTATTTTCTTATGGTATGTTTTTAAGGATATGATTTTTCTCCCCTGAGGACTGCTTTAGTTTTGGCAAAGTGGGTAGAGTACTGGGTGAGGAGTCAGGAAGACCTCAGTTCAAATTCAGTCTCAGACCTGTAGTAGCAGTGTGACCTGGGAAAATCAATTAGCCTCTCTTTGCTTTACTTTCCTCATCTAAAATGGGGATAAATAATAGCGCACCTACTTCCTAGGACGGCTATAATGATCAAATGAAAATAATTGTAAAGAGTTTAGTATAATGCCTGGCACCTAGTAAGCACTATATAAATATCAGTCACTAATATTCTTAATATTGTTAGTGGTTTCAATGATTTGTTCTTGACCCATTCGTTGTTTAGTATTTCATTGTTAAGTCTCCAGTTGGTCCCTGAACTAATTTCTATTTTAATTGCTTTATGGTTTGTAAAATATGTGTTAATTATTTTGGCCTTTTTATATTTGTCTCTGTGTGCTAATACATGGGCATTTTTGGTAAAAATTCCATGTGGTGCTGAGAAGTAAGTATATCCTTTTGCTGACCCATTTAGAAGGTGCGATAAGTTTTTTAGCTGCAGTTTTTTCTAGCAATTTGTTCAGTTCTGTATTTTCTCTTTTGTTTATCGTTCTATTAGATTTATCTAAAACCAAGAGAAGGATATTGGAGCTTCCTATCACTTTTTTGTTACTGTCTTTGTCTTTTTGTAGATCAAGAAAATGTTTCCTTTATGAATTTAGATGCTAAGGCATTTGGAACATAATAAGTTCATTACTGATTTCGGTTTGTTGTGTGTGGTTCCTTTCAGCATAACATAATTTCCTTGTTTATCTCTTTTTATTTTTTGAATGTTTGTTTTTGTTTTGGCATGATTGCAGCTCCTGGCTTTTTTTAATTCCCTTGATGCGCAATAATTTTTTTTTCCCATTTTTTCAGTTTTATTTTGTTTATGTCTGTTATTTAAACGTGCTTTCTTGTAAGCCAGATTGTGGGGTTTTGTTTTCTTATCCATTGTGTTAATCTTTTTGTTTTATTGGATTGTTTTTATCTATGCATGTTTAAAGTTATAAATTAGTTTTATATTTTCCTCCATCTAATATTGTTTGTTTTTTCCTGAGTTTTGAGTTTTTCCCTTCTTCTGTAATAAATATAATAATATGTTCCTTCAGTTACTTTGCCTTAATTGTTTTTAAGGTGACTTCATTCCTGTGACTCTCTTCCCCTCACTTTTGAACCCCTCCTTTCATTTGTTACCCTTTTCTCTTTGGGGTTCTGCTTATTAGTTTATTTTTCTCTCCTGCTTTTAATCTGCTTATATAATTCTCCCCCTCTTCCACATCACCAGCCTTTTCCCTCTCAAGTCAAGTAGATTTACCTTTTCTCTCCTTACTTTCTTCTAGTCTTGTTCATTAGATTTTTTAAAATTTCATTTTTTGTGCCCCTTTCCAAAAATGATTTTTTTGACTCTCTTTATTCATCCTCTCTTTTCTAAACCCTATTTTCTCCGATTCATGAGACCTATAATTTTTTGGTTTCTCTTTTCTCTGTATTCTTCATGCAACCAAATTTTCCAAGGTGCCCCTTCTAAATTCTCCCCTGTAGGTGGTTTCTAACAGGTACTTTTCCTCTTTTCCATTGTACCTCTCTCCCAGAACAAGTACTGTCTAAGAGTACCCTTCTTTATGGTAGGGCCCGTCCCCCAGCCAAGTCCCTTATTATACAGCCCATCACTAATCTATATCCTCACTTGGTTACCTTTTTTTCCCCAAGTTGCCTCAAAATCTCTTCCCTTTGTTCATGTTTTCCAAATCCCCCGGGGACCAGTTGTCCTGAGGAGTTCCAACTCCCTCACTTCTGAAGAAGGAAGAGTAGCCTTTTCAAGTTCCAAATCCCCCATACCGTACCCAGAACAAGATCCCAGTCTCCCTTCACAGACCATGTGGTCTCTCTTTATCCATAAGAGCATTCATCAATGGAGCCCCTTCCCACCATCAAAGTAAGACTTCCTTTCTTTACTTTTTTTACTTTACTTTCTTTCATTACTTCCCCCTTGTCCTCATCCACTCCCCAGTAGGTTCGTTTCTTTCTGAGACTGCAGGAGTCACTTTCCCTTGTTAAGATACCTGTACCAAGACCACTCCTGTCTTTTCATCCTTCTCTTTTCTTGCTATTAGGAGATCCCTTGTTTTACAGAGCTAAGACCTAGCAAGCAAACTGTGCCCTGAGGTTGGCATAACAACACTTCTTTGCACTCTCCCTCTGGATGAACTCTGCTGCAGCAAACACCGAATTGGCTCAAACCAGCTCCAGGTGGTCCCTGAACTCAAGACAGGCACCTGCAGGAACCACATTCCCATCATGAAGCTCTGCCATGAATAAACTGTCAGTAAGCAGACTTGCCTCATTGCTGTGGCTACACCTCACTGATTGGTTCTTTGTCTAGCCACAGCTCTATGTATCAAGGCTTAGTTTTGCTGCCTTGGGTCTCCTCAGTTCTAGAGGAGACCCTAGCATGTGTGTCTAATTTCCTTTCTCCAACAAAATTGAAAAGGCCCTTTGCCTATAACCTCTGTTGCTCTTTGGTCACTTATTTTCAAGGTTCAATACCCCCTCATTGCTATAACCCTTAATTTAACTCCAGTGAATTATATATTCCTCTCCCCCTACTCCCTTCACTTCCCTTCATCTACCCTCCCATGTTGTAATGGAGAGAGAGAGACAGAGACAGAGACACGCGCACACACAAACACACACACACACACACACTCTCTCTCTCTCTCTCTCTCTCTCTCTCTCTGTCTCTGTCTCTCTCCCCCTCTCTCTCTCTGTCTCTCTCTCTCTGTTCGCCTGTGGCAGGTAGGCAAGTGCTCCTGTCTTTGACTGCTTTATTTTTTCATTCCTCCTGCATTTGGGGATATTTGGGGTATTCAAGAAGGAAATGATCTCTTCAGTTGTGATTTTCTTTCTAAAAATGCTTTTAAATGCCTCTTTATTATTGAACTGAAAATTCATCTTATTTCATGTATGGTTAGGATTAGATTTGGAGGGTAGGTCAACCTTGGCTGCATCTTGAGTTCAGTAATTCTTTGAAACATATTATTCTGTTCCTTCTTATGTTTTCTAGTAAGTACAAAATAGGCCTATGTTAATCAAATTTTCTTTCTTTTGTATTTGGAGGTCTTTCTCCTAATCTTTTGAAGAAGTTGTTTCTGAATTGAATTGTTCAATTTAGTCACTACATGTCTTGGAGTTTGCAGTCTTGGATTTTTTTTAAGGTGTCACATGGGTGATTTGTGAATCATTTTGCTTGGTATTTTCTTTGTCAGAAGTTCTGTGTATTTCTGTTATTTCCTGCATTAAGGTTTTTTTTGTCCTCTTGTGTTCTTCTGGGATAAGAAAAGATCTTGTGATCCCTAGATTTTCTCTATGTATCCTGTCTTCGAAATCAGTATGTTTTGCTTGTATAGTAAACATATTTTAAAAATAGTATTTTTTGTTACTTTTCTTCTAGATCGTCCTTTACTTCTATGCATTTGCATTCCTAATCTATTGGCCTCTCTTTTTGTTTCTTTAGTGAAAGTTGCCATCACGGATTCCAGTTTTTCAGTTTTGCCCATTATTTTTGCTGTGCAAATCATGTGTTCTGCTCTCAATTCTCATTTCTCTTTTGAATGACTCAAGAACAGTGTTGTGATTCCATGTTCTCAAATTCCACAGGATCTTATGCATCATCAGGTGTTGGATCATTTTCCTTTGTTTTATAGTATTCATAGATGCTTGAAGTTGTTTACTAGAGCTGAAGACAATATTTCCTCCTGTTGATTTATCTTATGTTCAAGGTCTTTGAGTTTTCTTCTTCCTGAGATCTTTGGTAATTTCAGTTTGTTTGTTTTTTGGTGCCTTTTTTGCCTCTCTTTTCTAACCACATCTAAGATTCTTAATGATCAAAGCCAAGTATGGTGATTCATTTGCTTTTGAGGGTGAACCCATTTCTTTCTGACTTAACATACTGCCCTATCTTGTACTTGTGAAGTTGATTATTAGAATCCACATATAGAACTTTCCATTTAATCTTATTAGATTCAACCTATTGTTAAATCTTATAGATTTTTTTTTTGGCATCCTGAATTTTCAATTCAGCTTACTAGTTTCATGTCATCTTCAGATTTAATAAGCTCAAAATGAGTCAGCAATGTGGCCTGGTAGCCTAAAATTTAATTTAGTCCTAGGCTGAATTAAGAGGCATAATATTCAGAATACAAAAAGTGGTAGTTCTGCTATATTCTGATCCAATCAGACCATATCTGGAATATTATGTTCAATAAAGGAGTCCACATTTTAGAAAGAATACTGACAACTTCTAAGGAGATCAAAATGGGTCTTGAGACATACAAGGGTCAACTAAAGAATGGAGAGTTGCCATATGGAAGAAGAATTGGATTTATTCTGCTTGATCACAGGAACCAGAATTAAGAGTGATATGTGGCTATATGGAGAGGACTTAGATTTCTGATAGGAATTCCTAATAATTACAACTGTCCCAAAGCAGAATAGGCTGCCTAAGGGAGTGATAGGTTTCTCTTCATACAAAGTTTTCAAGCAGAGGATGTATAATCCCTTGCCTTTGATTTTTGTGAGTGTGAGTTGTGATAGATGTGTGAGTTGTGAGAGATGACTTCTGAGGGCTCTTCCAACAGTGATGTTCTGTGGTTCTCTCATCTTTCATGGATTTGCTAAAATGGAATTGAGAAAAAGTCTAGATTGCTTTTGCCTACTTGTGAAAATTGAGATATGAGTGTTAATTTGGTAGCCAAGAACATTGATATATAGAAAGCTAGGAAGATGGGAACGTTTTGAAAGACTTCCTACAACATTAAGCCAAAATCACTTCAACATTGATCCCCCAAAATACCTAGTGATCTATTCTGTGTGCCACCAAGATATCTGAAAGGATAATACCTCATGTTACTCAATATCTTGCTAGCATTATAGCTGAGCTTTCCGATCTCTTCCATGGCGGAGTAACTTCTTTACTCCACTTCTAAACATATCTACTCTATTTTTCTACTGTGCTTCTTGGCGCACATATAGGATACAGGTAGTAATGGAAGTAGAGATCTGGATTGGATCAAAATAGCTAATGATGAGGGAAGAGGTGGCTGTGATCTTAGGCAGAGTGGTTCATTGGAAAGATAATTGAATTTGAAGTTAGATAATCTGAGATTGAACTCTGGTGTTACCACTTACTACCTGTTGGTAGTAACAGTTCCCCTGTGGGCCACAGTTTCCTTAGCTTTCAAATGAAAGGTTTCAACTAGATGGTCTCAGTCCATTCCAGATGGATCTATGATTTTTAATAAGTGTAACTTTCCTTTTAGCTCCTTTTCTATGGCAGTCAGCATACCTAAGTATGATACTTCTTGGGGAAAAAAATGCTTCTGGCTATTTGTTCATTCATTTGAGTCATAGATATAGAACTGGAATGGACCTTTGAGATTATCTAATCCACTCCCCTTTTTGGAAAGATGAAGAAACTGAGGTGTGGAAAGGTTAAGTAAGGGGTGGCTAGGTAGCGCAGTGAATAGAGCACAGGCCCTGGAGTCAGGAGGGCCTGAGTTCAAATATGGCCTCAGACACTTAACACTTACTAGCCATGTGACCTTGGGCAAATCACCTAACTCCAATGCCCTGCCTTCCCCCCTCCAAAAAGCAAAAAAAAGGGGGGGAGGAAAGAAGGTTTAAGTAATTTGTTCACAGTCACACAGATTCAAACTCAGAGCTTGCTGATCCACACTTTATTTATTTATTTAATCCTAGGCTGAATTAAGAGGCATATATAATTTTTTTTTGTTAAATTTGTTTTTCTTTCAGAATTTGATCAGCTTTTATTGTCAAGAGAGATTTTTCCATCATGTAGTAATTGTTGCAAGTGAAGGACTTAAGAAGTACGTCGGTGACCCAGTTTTCAGGTTTTACCATGCATATGGCTTGTTAATGGAAGGTATGTACTATTTTAGTGAATGTATTCCTTATGCTTGAAATTATTGTTGTTAGTTGAAAAATTTTTGACTGTATCCTAATATTATTTGGCTTTTAGGTAGAAACCAAGATGCTGTTCGAGAATTGGATGCCATTAAAAACAAACAAGATGTATCCCTTTGTTCCTTGATTGCATTGATACATGCTCATAAAATGAGTTCTAATCCAGGTATGGTATACAATCAACATTAAACTTATCACAACACTGAAGACATTTACAAATAAAGCCCTCTTTATTTCTAAGAATACTTTTGATCTACTCCATTCACACGGATCTTTCTCTGACTTCTGTAGTATTTGTAGTCTCGAACGCTCAATATGATCTCATTGATTTGGGAATTCCTTGTAGTGATATGGCATCTCACCCATGCCTACCCATTCTGCACCCATCTTCTCCATGTCCTCCTCAAGATTAACCACTGGAGGTCCATCCAGCATGCTGGAGGACTTCCTCACTTTCCCCCTAGTGAAAATTCTAGTAGAGCACTCTGACCAATTACCTGTCATCCTTTGTTGTCATTGCTGGATATGCCTATCTTCTCCTTTTACCTTCTTGACATTCATATTAGTTGTGTTGCTGCCAGCTTACACCATGTTTTTTTCTTTCCATCAGCTTCTGTGTAATACTCAGTTTTTCAAAGGCAGTAGTGTTCCAAATTCCACTATCATATAGAAACAACAGTAATGTAGTTGTGTTGAAAAGTTGGACTTTTGCTTTATAAGAAGTTTTGGGTCTGTAAAGTGCTTTGCAAATTTCCCAAATGCAATCCACCCTTTCCTCTCTTCCTGTCCATCTGTACCGTTTGTTCCAGAATTTACATATTGTTGGAAGAGTCTTTTTGCATGTTCATTCAGATATCTTCTCCATAGTGTCTCTTCCAAACATTTTCATTCCTCCTTAAGCTCCCATTCCCCTTCATTCTCTCAACAGAGAACTTTGCCTCATATTTTACAAAAAAAAAAAATGAGGCCATTCTCTCTTCTCCTTTCTTCCTTATGTCTTATCACTCAGGTTCCTACTGCCATTTTCTTGTTTTTCACCCCTGTTTCACATGATTAAGTGGTCTTACTCCTTACCAAGACTAAAACCCTCCAGTTGTTCAAGTGATTGCATTCCATCCTATTTCCTCCAATAGATTACCCCCTTGGTCACTCCACTCGCTCAGTTATTTTCAATCTTTTCTTCTCTCATGATTCATTTCCTACTTCCTGCAGATATGTCCATGTCTCCCCTATCCTGAAGAATCTCCCACTTGATTCTTCCATCGCTGCTATCAACCTGTTTCTCTTCTGCCTCTGCTAAACTCCTTGAAAAAGCCTAGAATAGGTACTCTACTTTATTTCTTCTCACTTTCTTCTTAATAGTGTGGCTTATAGTGTGGCTTCTGACCTTATCATTCCACTGAAACTGTTCTCTTCGAAGTTATTAATGAACTCTTAGTTGGCAGATCCATTGGCCTTTTCTCAATCCTTATTCTCTTTGACCTTTCTTCAACCTTCAACCCTGTTGATCACAGTCTTCTCCTTGATAATCTCTTTTTCCTAGGTTCTCAGGAAACTACTCCCTCCTGGTTTTCCTCCTACTTATCTGACCACTCATCTGTCTCCTTTGTTGGATCCTTCTCCAGATGGCGATCCCCCTTAATCATAAGGTTCTGTTCTGGCTCTCTTCTCTTCTCCTTCTCTACTATTTCACTGGGTGATCTCATCAGCATCCATGGATTTAATCACCATCTTTATGCTGATGATTCTCAAATCTACCTATCTAGCCCCAGTCTCTCTGCTGACCTTCCATCTTCAACTGCCTTTCAGACATCTTGAACTGGATATCCAGTAGACATCTTAAACTTACTATGTTCAAAACAAACTCGTTAGCTTTCTGCTATGATTTTGAGTTCCTTTACCATACTAGTTATTCTAGCACCCAAATTTATTCATTTTTTTCTTATAATTATGTAATATTAGGAGTGGAGTAGAACACAGAGGCCATCTAGTCCAACCTGTATCTGAACAAGAACCCCTTCCCCATCATATACCTACCAAGTGGACATTCAGCCTCTACTTAAAGATTTCCATTGTGTTCTTCAAGAGATTAGGAAGACCCCTTATGAAGAATGTATGTGAAAACAAGTACAAAAGTTGCACAAGATGAAAAGTGTTGTGATGTGTATTTTTTTTTGTTTTTGTTTTTTTCTTTTTCATAGAGGCAGTTGGGGTTAAGTGTCTTGCCCAAGGTCACATGGCTAGTAAGTGTTAAATGTCTGAGGCTGGGTTTGAACTCAGGTCCTCCTGACTCCAGGGCCAGTGCTCTGTTCACTGCACCAGCTAGCCACCCCTGATGTATATTGTTTTAGTGAGTAATCTGGTATATTTGATTATGAGCCCCTTTAATATTAAAGTATGAGTTGTAAATAAAAAAACTCTTAAAAAATGTGTCTGTGGCAGACTGTTAACGTAAGCTAGTTTTAGAATCTCAAACTCAGATTCATATTTATTTATATCATTAATCTCCTACTAATGTTAACAATTCACATGTATATAATACTTAAATCCACCAAAGAGTTGTTTCCCTTGCTGCCTCAGAGTATGAAAATCCTGGTTTTTTAAAGGCTCTGCTAGTAGATTGTAAGCTCTCTCTGAAGGACCCACCGTGCAGGAAAAGCATTCAACTAAATTCAGTTCAGGCCACCCCAGGCTTGTCACAAGTTTCATATCTAGCATCTGAAGGACAAGCCTCAGAGTGAAAAATTATTCAGCTACAGCAACTCTCAGAGATCTACTGCTAAACCAAGAGGGATTACCTTGAGTACTGTTAGTGGGAATACTAGGACTGGTAAAAATCACAAGTACTTGTATACAACTTAGAAATTGTGTTTCTTACAAAAAACACCTTAGATAGTTCAAACTGTTATCCTCATTTTTATAGATGAGAAAACCAAAGTTAGGAGAACTTTACCAATTAGATTTATGACTAAGTCTTCTAACTTATGAATCCAGTGTTCTTTCCACTCCAGTCTGCTTCCAAATATGCATATATAAGAACACTATCTAAATCTTTGCATAACTTCTCAAAAATTTAAGAATACTTAGTCATTTGAACAAAAGATTGATTAGTAAGTGCTACTATTGATTATTAGCTACAGGGACCTTAATCTGGAAATCCCTGCCCTAGACTGTTTGTTAAGCTAATTAAACATAAGACATATATCCTGTCTATATGGGAAAGTGGATATGTATATCCAGTAATCACTGTTCCAGGTATAAACATTTATTGATGCCATTTAAAAACCCCAAATCCTAAATTTAGAAGAATTAATTTTTATTTTAGGGTTCTTTTTTTTCCCCTTCCAGATCGAGAAGCTATCCTGGAACTGGATACTAAACTGAAGGAGTATCGTAAAACAGCTGGACCAAAGGCTCTCTACTATGCAGGATTATTTTTGTGGCATATTGGTTGTCCTGATAAGGCTCGGGAGTATATTGACAAAATGATGAAAATTTCTAATGGTAACAAAGAGGTAGTTAGTTTTCTTAATTGTCAATGCGAGTATAAAAGGTCTTCATTTCTTGAAGATCTGATACTGCTATATTCAGAGATGTAGTCTTGTTTCTTTGGATCTTTACTTTTTTAGTTCCTTCTGTCTTATGTCTATAAACAGCAATGTTTTAACTCATTTTATTATAATGTTATAAAAGTTGGTTTTTATTTGTGTTACTTAGTGAGTTTCCTGTAAAATTTTCTCTTCCATTAAGTGAAGAGCCTAATCTGAACTACTCAGTAATTACTTCAGTTAACTTATCTGTATTTTCATGGAAAACAAACAAGTGGTTAAATAAAAACTTTACAATAGAAATAGAAAATTGCTCATTTTAAGAATTGGCCTGATATTTAATTGAAAAAGCCAATTACCTTACTACAAATTGGCAATACAAATATTTAACTGAGTTCTTAGCCTCTTTCTAATGTATATTTCTGTTATATTTTTTGTGGTCAAAGTAATATTTTATTAAGAAAAAATGTTAAGAATAGTGTGAAGTTAAATTTTATTTGCTTAAAATTCTAGTTTAGGTTCATACCTTGAGAATTATAAGGAGCTTTAAAAACCATTTATTAGTGCTCCTTTGTTTTACAGAGGAGGAAACTTAGGTTAATCATTCCTTCTACCAAAGTCTACTCTGATACCTCAACATGGCATCAAGGTGACTTATAGACTATGCTAGCCAAATGAAAGCTTTGACACTTCTTATCTGTCTGGAAAGACTCTAGGATAACTCCAATGACAGGTCTATTCATAGCTATGTCTGTTGCCTGTGGATCAGCCTACCCAAATTCATAAGAAGCTTAACACAAGGTTGGATGCAGAATAATAGATTGTTAAGCCTTAGTAACTCATGAAAGCTATATACTAAATTACTGAAGCCATCAGTGGATTGAGAGAGAAAGTAAATGTGTGTGTGTATTTCCCCTGTTGACATTATTTGACCTTTTCAGATGAGATCAATCACATCAGCTGTTGTAATTACATATATCCAAAAAAAACTACCAGCTCATACTTATTAATGGTCATATCAGTGATAAAAATTAACGCTTCGTTCTTTCCGACCTCATTTATCCTTTTATTTTGATCTCTGGCAGCTTGGGCCTCTTATAGAGATCAAGATTGTCTTTACCTAAAATGAATGTTGTGTTTGTCCTTCATTCTTGAAGAGGACCATGACATCAGGGAAATGATCACATGACTTGTAGTTGACTCTGATTTGAATGAGGAAGGGCTGTGCAAGGTCACCAGCCTCACTTTCACCTCCAGAACCATCTGGGTCCAGTGGCCAGATGTTCATCGGGATGACTAGAGATGATTCAGGATGCATTGGGAGACCCTGGCCCTTGTAGGCTAAGGTTTTTTCAGGTTCTCACTTTGAGTGAGATTAAGGTCCCTTCAGTGAATAGGTCTCTTTGAGAAGTTAATCAAAGGGATGTAATGATTCTGTCACTGATCTACTTTTCCTTGTCTGTTTAGGTGCTCAAGTTTTGGTTTTTTTTGAACATGTCACAGAAGAGTAGACAAATGCTAAAATTATAGTGGTAAACTACCAAATTGGTATGCAAACAGCAATAAATCAGTTTTAGCAGTAATAGAATATTAGGCATGTTTCTTATTGCCAAGTACAGTGAACCGATGTTTCTTGGCCCCCGCAGTAATCTAGTTTCTTTAACTCATGCTTGGCAAATGTTCAAAATCTAACTCTGTAGCACTAAAATATATTTTAATGAGTTTGTTAAAGCAGCTTTTTCTGTATTTCAATTTCCTAGACGTTTATTCTCTACTTCTTATCAGTATATCTATAAATTTTCAAAACAAAGAGAAATCTGACTAGATTATTCCTTTTACAGGGACTAATTTTGAGAGCTTGGCTTGATGTAACCAGTGGAAAAGAAGCTTATGCTAAAAGAGCAATGAGGTACTTTGACGAAGGGATACAAGAGGGAAATGAAATTTTTGCTATGATGGGTAAGGTGAGTTCATAAAAATGGAGTTAAGTATATTCAGCTTTTACAAATTAGTTCTAAATTATTTGGTACATCATGGTCAACAGGCATTTTATTAAGTACCTACTATGTGCCATGGACTGTGTCAACTGCTGCAATATTCTATATAAATTTGGATTTATACTTAACACTTGGTTCAGCAAAAATCATAGCATCAGATAAAACAGGGTTAAAGAGAATAGTTAGTTCCAAAGGGGGAGCTCTCTTATATTTACTTAACTATTTATGTTGTATCTCCCAGTAGAATATAAGCTTTTTGAGGGCAGGAGAACCTTTCATTTTTTGTTTGTTTGTTTCTGTTCTCCAGGCCTTGTCACAGTGCCTTGCACATAGAAGTATACTTAAATGTTTGTTGAATCATGTTATAAAATTAGTAGTGTTATAGTATGCTTTGCTTATAATGTGCTAATAATAGTATTGCAATACAGTTTTGATCAAAGTAATGTTATATAATACATGTCTGAAGATAAAAAGCCACATATCTCTGTGTATATATGCACAAATGTATATGTGGTACATATTAAGGGGATGATTTTATGTATGTACACACACTTCATATTGTAGCAAAGTTATATCACTGCCAGTAATGAAAACTAGACTGAAAATTTTAATAATTCATTTGAGCCCAATTAACACAGTCTTTGGGGGTTAATGCTAATTCCCCTGCGTAAACTCACCCAAGAGAACAGGTGGCAGTCAATACAGACTAAAATTTAATTATTTTCAACAAATCATTCACATAACAAGCATTTACTTAACCCCTACTATCTGCCAGGCATTATGCTAGACATATGGGACAAAAAGACAAAAATGAAATTATCCTTGCCTTCAAAGAGCTTACAACTGGGCTCTCCTTGTAGTAAGAGGAAACAATATGTGCATGTACAAGTAGGTACAATAAATAAATACAAGATAATTTTCAGGGGATGACACTAGCAGCCAGAGTATCTGAAGAAGTGTCATGTAGAAGGTGTCACTTGGCTGAGCTTTAAAGAAGACTGCGGACTCTTGAGATGCAAAATGAAGAAAGAGTATATTGTAGGCTTCGAATATTGGAGTTTTAAATGTATAGAAGGGGGCAGAAAGGAGTTAATTGTGAATGGCCTTTTCTCAATAAAATATGAGATGAATATCTTCTAATTTCTTATCTGAGATGGTGGTAAGGGGATAATATGTGTGAATCAAGAGAAGAAGAGAACTTTGGAATTGCCAGTGTAGAAAAGAGAATGAATTAAGGAGAAGAAAAAATAGTTGTCTTACTACAAGGAGAGCCCAGTTGAAGCTAGTTGACATAAATTTGTAGTTAAAATATAGTCTGCATAGTTATGTGACTCCTTCCAGCTCTCTTCAGCCTCAAGTGAGTAGAAGTAGAAGAGGTGGGTGTTGGTAGTAATCCAGGGTTGGGCTTTGATAAGCATCAGTAGGATAAGAGGGCAAGGGATTTGAGAGTAAAAAGACTGAATTGAGAGTGGGAAAGGAGGAACGTGTTGCATAATATTAAAGGCACTGTGCTAAGCTCTGGAAATGAAGAGAAAAAAACAATGTCTGCTTTCTGGGAGCTTACATTCTTCTTGGGAGATAATGGTTACATGGACAAGTAGATGAAATAATTTGTGGGGGAAGAAAGTACTAATGGTTAAGGGAATGTCAATCAAGGCTTTGCTGGAAAGTGGCATATAAGTTGAGCCTTGAAAAAGACTAGACAGATGAGGACAAAAGTACATGTCAGATTTGAGGGTCAGTGTTTAAACAGGCATAGAAGTGTAAAGCCCAGTTTCAGCAGGGCTAGTAGACTAGGTTTATTTGTTTTGTTTCATTCCTACCTTGAAATACAGAGCATGTGAATAGAAGTAACCTGGAATGTCTGGAAATGTAGGTGTGAACCAGATTGTAGAGGGAGCTTTAAATGCCAGGCTGAGGAGTTTACCTTTTAACCCAGAGGCAACAGGGAGCCCATGAAGATTTTTGAGAAGCAGAGTGACATAGCCCTGTGCTTTAGGAATATTAATTTGATAACTGCTGGGAGGTCGTTATTTAGAGAAGGAAGAGACTAGAATTAGGGACACCAATTTTAGGGCCTTTTGCAATATTTTATTTGGTGGGTAATGCATACCTGAACTAGAATAGTGGCCTTCTGAATGGAGAGAAACAGAACAGATTTTGCAAAGGTAGAATCAATAAGACTTGAAAATTTGTTGGATATGCCAGAGAGGGAATACTCAGTGACATGTAGCTTTTTGTACCCTAAGCAGAAATAGGGAAATTTAGAGTGGAGGGGATGGTTTTTAAGAGGAAAGAGGAAAAGTTCTCTTTTGTTCATGTTGAGTTTGGGATACTGATGGAACAAATATTCAGGTGGAGAGGTTCAGTGAACAGTTGTCAATGTGGTACAAATTCAGGAGGGTCATTAGAGAAGTTTGCATAGATTTGCTAGTCATCAGTGTAAAGACAATAATTGAACCCATGGAAGATTCTGAGCTCACCAAGTGGGGATCAATATCAAGCTAAATATAATGTTATACACTGAAAATGGTTCTCTCATCTACATTTAAAAGCTTTAATTCCATATTTTAGATTCATTTTGTTTTGCTTTTAAAATTCATGTTCCCCCATTTTTTTTCCTGTAGGGGATGAAAAAAACCTTCCAAAATCTATAAACTATTTACTAATCTCTCAGAATTTATTAGTTCTACAAAAGGTACTTAGAATGCATTTTAATTTGTTTTCTGTTTTTATTTACCTCTTGCAATAGCATTTTAAAAATTCTGTGGAGTTTCAAGTGAATGTATTAAATATTTAACTTTTCTAGATTAATACAGTTTTAACTCTTCAAAAGTATTACTGTTTTGTTATAACATTTTTTCCCATTAGGTCCAGTACCTTGAAATACACCAAAATTATTCAGGAGCTCTGGAGATTGTGAACCAGATGACAGTAAACTTCCCCAGCTTTGTTCCTGCTTTTGTAAAGAAAATGAAGTTGCAGTTAGCCTTGCAAGATTGGTATCAGACTGTTGAGACAGCATGGAGGTTAAGTAAAGATAGAATCTTAAATATGACCTTTGACTTTATTTACATATAGGGGAATGAAGAAAAATATCTGTGTGCACCCTTTATTTTCCATAGATTTGAAACAGAACACAGCAGGCTCTCAATGCTTTTTTTTGCTAACACTAGTAGATTAACTTCAGTTTGGGGGTTCAGTTGGTTATGTTACCAATTAAAAATTGTGGATTTAGGTCAGCATAATCAAAGACCCATATGATCATGCGTAAAGTAAAGGAAAAGCACTTTTACTTTAATAATGATTGGAATGTTTTCCTACAGGTTAATTCAGCAAGATAATCAAAATGTGGAATCCCTGAGAATGCTAGCCCTTTACTATTTGTGTAGGGAGGGAAATATACAAGAGGTAAGTATCTTAAAGTACTTAATATTCCTAGTTAGAAAGCCATTAAACATTGATTCCTCTCATTGCAATCTATGTAATTTAACCTTATGGGTTAAATGAACTTTGAATAGCCTCCTAATTGGTTTCTTTCCAGTTTCTTCCCTCTCTAATTTATATCTTCCATGCAGCTGTGAAATTAATATTTATACACACTTTTCAGTAATGAAACCCAGTTGTGTGGCACATTGTCATCGTTATTATCATCATCAAAAAGAAATACCATCCAGCTTTATCTCAGTGTGTCATCCGACAGAAGACATGAAATATCGGTTATCAAAAACCATCAAAAATCAGCAAAATCTCTTCAAATGTAGGCTAGTTGTTTATATACTTCTTATGAAGCCTTCACAGTACACATTGCTAACATAGTCTATAAACACTCACCAGAAAGCAATGTACTGGCTAAGTAACAAAAAAAATTTGCCAAGAAGTTCTAATGGTGTCAAGTGTGACATTATCAGTTATTGTTGTTATTATTATTATTATTATTATTACAGTTTTTGAAAAAGCAGCCCCAAAATGCTATATAACAGTGATGCTACCTTCATTGATTATTTCAAAGGGCCCCAAACATTTATACTGCCATTGTTGATTATTGTGAAGCCTTTGACTTATTTTTTCGTAATTTATTTACATATTGCATTTTCTGTTTTTCTTATGTGATGGTCTAGCTCTTGTCTAGTCATTGCATTAGATTCACGTGTGCAAAATCTTTTAAAATTGTATGTAATCAGAATTGTCCATTTTATCTTCTATTGCCTTTGCTATTCATTTTTTAGTCATGACCTCTTCCCCTAAACATAGATACAGAAGTATTTTCTTCCTGGTTTCTTTGCTTTGTTTATAATTAATACTTCACCTGTTTCTGTCAACAGTGTTTTGTAGTTGTATTCCTGTAGTTTTTGTGTGTATCTTGGCAAGCTGAATATTTTTAAAATAGCAATTCTAAGACAAGGCCATTGCCACTAGAAATGATAGAAGAGTTAAAACTCTTGATTAAGAAGCTTGAATTTAAATCATTTTAAATTTTCCTTTTATCAAAGCACAACCCATAAATTAAGAACTTAATGATATTTTATGAACTAATCTTAGGTAATAATAATCAAAGTAGATTAGGCAAGAAAAGTAGAAACAACGTATCACATCACTCCAGGCTTTTAAAAACTTGTCATCTGCCAAATATCTAGCTAGATATGATGTGGTGGCTAGAATTATATATCAAAATCTCTTTATTCTTCACACACATTGACAAAACAAAGCCTATTTTGAGGAAATGTCCTCAAAATATTCTGGAGAACTCAACCAATAAAGTCTACTAGAACCAGACTATTTTCACAGACTAAATCATTGTCCACAATTACCTGGACATCCCATCAATCCATAAAAACTTAAGAACAATGGTTTTAATAGATGTTATAATACTAAATGTTTGTAATCTCCACGTGAAAGGGAAAGAAATGCCTTCATGTTTTAGAGATCTAGCAGAGACCAAAATCATGTGAGAAACAAGATGATAAGCATGTTATCCTTATTGTCCTGCCTGCTACTAAGAGTGCTTTCAAGGAGCCAGCAGAGGGTGAACTTAGATCCTAAAGCTTTTATTCAACTACAAAAAGCAGTTATTTTGTCCATTTATACAACAGTCTAAAAACATTGAATGTAAAAGAATAATAGCAAAGTAACAACTTGTCTCTGTTCTGTTTCTGTAGAAACCTCATCAAAAAGATGAGAATGAGACTCTTATATTTAAGAGACAGTGATGGCTTTGATTTTAAATGTAGCTAGTGTACATATATGCATTAAACAATATAATGTGACAATATTTGTATATTTTACAAGTATGCATATACTTGTAACTTCCTTTTAGCATATTTTAAAATTTGACTATTTTTATTTTTGTTCTAGGCTTCCAACAAACTGGGAGATTTAATTAACACATTAGATGCAGTGGAACCACAGAATGCTCAGCTTTTTTACAACATGGCATTAGCTTTCAGCAGAACTGTAAGAATTTATACTTCCTTATGTTCTCAATCAAGATGCACAAATTTTTAATTTTCCCTAAAATTTCAAAGTAGGATAACAATTACTATGCAGCAATAATTTAATACTTTTAATTTGTGAGGACAATCTTATTGACATTCTTTCCTCTTAAGGAAAAAGTATCCTTTTTGTTAAATTAAAAACATTTATTGAATCCTGCTGTGTTCTAGCATTCTGCTAGGAGAAGCTGTGGGGAAGGAAGGAAAAATACAAAAATGAATGAAGTATAGTCCTTGCTTTCAAAGAGTTATACTATGATAGGGAAGAATGATATTTGAAAAAATATTTGACTGTAAAAATGCATGAGTGATTTAAAGTCTTATGAAAATTCCAGAAGAAAAAAAATGAAATTTGGTTGACCAGCTCACAAAAGATTCTGTGAAGGAGGCAACATTTGTTTTGAACCTTGAAGGATAGCTACAGGTTTTTTGGGTTTTTTTTTGCTTTTTGGAGGCGGTAGGGCAGGGCATTTGGGGTTAAGGGACTTGCCTAAGGTCACACAGCTAGTTTTTTGTGCTAAGTGTCTGAATCTGGATTTGAACTCAGGTCCTCTTGACTCCAGGGCCAGTGCTCTATTCACTGTGCCGCTTAGCCACCGTGATAGTTACAGTTTCAACTGGAAAATTTTTACAGGAGAACTTATTCTTAAATACTATCTTTGGGTTTGTTTATATATCTCTCTACTATAAGTTTCATGTTTGGAAAAATTTATGTAGGAATGAGTATATTTGTACATATTCATATATTTATGTATATATACATATATACTTGCTCAGTTTTTTAAAATTTTCATTTTGCTTTGTAAATTGAGGCATACTCAACTAGTTCAAATTTAAATTTTTTCTTCTTTAATCACAGCCTAGTTTATTTTTTGGAAATGTTGCTAATTTTAAATGATTGTTTTTTGAACATTTGCTTAGTTTTAGAAGTATTACTTTACAGAAATTTCTTTTTTAATGTCTTGGGAGGCCATATATTTTAATCTAGCAATATTGCCACTATAAGTAGCATTGTCCAATTTGATCATGAAGATGCTGTAATAAATTTTAGGCAGTCTCCTTGGAATAAATAGTGGTTACTTTGAAGGATAATACTCATATAAATTTATGAGTTCTGGCATCTAACTTCATTGGAACATGTATACTTTATTTTGCAGATGAATGGTTACAACTTGGCTAGATTCCTTATTTTTCCTCCCAACATTTTTGTGAGAGATAAATGTGAAAAATACAGTATTATTTTTAAAGAATACCACTTTTATGAGACAAGACATTGGTGTTCTATTACTAGCTCTTTTTTTTGTTTATTTTAGTGTGGACGGAATCAACTTATCCTTCAGAAAACTCAAATGTTAGTTGAGAGAGCATTTGATTTAACTCCTCAGGATGCCGAATTTGCTACAGAACTTGGATATCAAATGATATTACAAGGAAAAGTTAAAGAAGCATTCACATGGTATAAAACTGCAATGACAATTGATGAGACTAGTATATCTGCACTAATTGGTATGATAGCACACCTTTTAACTTTTCTTAATGTGGTTCTCAAGGAGTCATTTACTACTTAATATACCCTTTAAAATTCTTTAAAAAGAGCAAATGTAATACTTATGTTGACAACTTTTTAATAATTTTGAAAGTCTTCAAGTGCCTCCACAGAGTCCTACTCTAATACTTTATCAGGGTATGGAAGTAATCTGAATTCTCAAAGGCTGTTCTAGCAAAGTACAAATTCTAGGAAGGCCCACCATGCAGGAAAGAATTCAAGTATACTGTTAACAATTATGCTGTTTATTTTTGGAGGGTCATGTATATTAATGATACTTGCAGCTGCTGTGGAGGTTTAAGACCAATAACACCAGCACACAGAAGGGCTGCTAGCACAGGTTCTTTGATCTGCTTTTCTAAAGGAAAGATAGCTTCAGAGGGACCAGCAATCTTACTTTAATTAAGGAATGCAAATAGCTAAGTAGAAAGAAGTGCATATCCAAGAAAGAATCCAATAGACAAGACTCCAGCTGTCTAAACTGAGTAATAGATACCTAATCACCAGACCAGGGAGTGCCAAGGGTTCACAAAGCCGGGGGATCCTTAGCAATGGCTACCCAGAGTCTTGTCTGGCCAAATCGCAATGAGTGAGCCCTCAAAGTAAAATGCCAACCTCCTATATGTATAGTTTAAAACTAATAGGCTCAGAGCCAGAAGGCATAACAACCCATGTGACTCAGTACCTAATTGACCCAGTACCAAAAGATGTGAAAGCCTACCTGTAAACAAGCTTCCCTCTAAACAAGGTCCTCCCCCAAGACAATATATGGGCTCTGTGTGACTCAAGATGTGTCACAGCTGTGAATGAGCTGAAGTTCAAAGCAGCAAGACATCTGTGATTGAAATACCTGTGTACCTTTAGACCAGGGACACAGCTCCTGTTCCAAGGGAAAAGGGGACACATGGTCACATAGGCCTATTAATGGACAAGGAAGATCTTCCTATTCCATTAACCCTACAATTTATCACTAGTAAGCTGTCCATTGGTGTAGAGATTTCTTAAGTGGTTTCTTAAGCCAGCTCTAAACTGACACACTAGTCCGTGAAAGTGCAAGAAATTGTGGCCCAGGCATGATTGTCAAGCAATCCATTTATTGATACCATGATTAAGGTTTTTATAGAGTAGTAACACAAAGAAGATTTTTATAGAGTAGTAACACAAAGAAGGTAATTATAGGTCACTTAGTTTTCTAGTACTCTTTGTTAGGTTTCAAGATGCTAGACAGTGATGTCAATTTTTAGGCCTTAAAGATAACCATGTCCTTGATTCCAGTACCCAAAGAATAGTATCTAAAAATGTATGGGGGAGTTTAACACCTTCTGGCAGTAATCCCAGAGCAGGGCTCCTCCCTGGATCACAGGATATCAGAAAGGCCCTGATTTACAGCTGCTTCTCAAGGAAAAAACCAGGACCAGACACTTGGACTGGCCATAGTAAAAACCTGGAGCTAGCTTATCTAGGACCAGCCTGATTCCTGGATCAAATGTTTTGGCTCCCTTCACATTTGACGATGAAGTCTTTGGCCATGACAGCTTATGAAACAAAGAAAAAATGCAAAATGGACCTTAGTCTTGTGCCATCTATATTCTGTAGTGATGACAGCAGTGTGGTAAAAAAGGAGGCAGGGGATGGTAAAAGGTCACAAAATTTTTTAATATCCTAGAAAGATCATTTTTGCAGTTGGTATTCCAAATTTAAGATCCTTTTCTAACTACCAATGAGTATATATATTGTTTGAAGAAATTAGTAGTGTGCATCTTGGCATTAACACTATAAATGAAACCAGAAGACAGAAGCTAAATGGAAGGATGGCTCACAGATTCTTTGAAGAAGCAGAGAAAAAAATTGATAGAATTGGTTTTGTCATGCATAATTTTTTATTGTAGTACTTGATTTGCAAAAAGATCATTATGAAAACAATTTCACCTTTTGGATCAACATGTATGGGAGGAAGAAAAATTAAATAAAAAACCTAATAAGATTCACCAGATAGCTGTCGACTTCATACCAAAGTGGGAATAGTTAGAATAGTGAAAAATATATTGGAAACTTGGTTCAAGCATAAGGAGCAAGAGAAACCAAAGTCTTTTTTGGTAGTCTTTGAGAAAAATAATCTGAAGACATGGAACAGAGCAAGCCCAAGTCATTATCATTGATTATATCTTTTTAGAGAAGAAATGACCCCTTATTATTGCAGGAGTAGTTCATTCAACAATAATTTAAGTGATACTGTGTGTCAGATTTATGCTAAGCATAGGGAATTTAGAACTACAAAGCAGTCTGTGCTTTTGCTTTCAGGGAATTTATCATGAGGAAGTAACCTACACAGATAGGAAGATGTGCAATACAGGATTATTCCCAAATCATCTATTTGCCTATTATAGTCAGACCACTGACTTATTTGAATAAAGATCAAAATTAATACAAAATTTGAAGAATAAAAGTGAGGAAAAAATGTTGCATAATTAAAACAATGCCTACCTGATTTATTTAAACAGATTGTGGACACTGGAAAGTGAGAAATGGATGGAAGAAGATATGTTAACAGCAGTTAGAAAAATTTCATACAGTTTAACTGAATCAATATTCAGTAAGCATTTATTAAGTTCCTGTTTTATACAAGGCATTGTGGTAGGCACTATGGATAAAAGAAAAACAAATGAAGCCATCTCTGCTCTCCAAGTATTTATATTCCATTGGGAACAAAAACATGTACACAGAAAATTAAATAAAATTTATGCCAAGTAAATAGAAAGTAATTGTTAGAGGCAGGGCGTTAGCAGTTGGAGGAAAACGGGTTCGCCTTCTTATAGGAAGTCTACCTTGAAAGACAGGATTTCCTTGAGACAGAGATGAGGAGAATGTGCATTCTGGGCATGGCAATTGAGCTGTGCAGAGGCACCAGGATGAGAAATGGAGTGCCATTTGTGGAGAACAGTAAATAGGCTAGTCTGACTGGAACATAGAATGAAGGAAGGAGAGTAAGATAAACTAAGCCTGAAATGGTAGGCTGGAGCAAGATTGTCAAGGGCTTTTAGATCTAAGCAGAGGTATTTATAGTGAATTCTAAAGACAGAAAAGAATAACTACCTTTTTGAGCAAGGGAGTGATGTGGTCAGAGCTATGACTTAGAAATATCAGTTTTGCACATTTGTGGAAGGTGGATTAGAGAGGGGATTGGATACAAAGAAACTAATCAGGAGGCTGTTTCCATAACGAAATGACCAAAGAGAAAGAGCACTGGACTTAAAATTGGTTAACCAGGCATCAAATCTCATCTCTGCTACCAATAAACCTATATGACATTGATAAAACCATTTCTTTCCCCACTATTAGACCTCAGTTTCCCTATCAGCACAATAAGGCTGTTTAATCTCTAGGTGATTGGCAAAATTCCTTCCATCTCTAATAAAACAACTTATATAGTCTTCATCTCCAGTTTCCACACCTGTAAAATAGAAATGTAGCTATTAAGCTTTTATATTCAAGTGACTAGAAACAAATAGAGCCTAAAATGCATCTTAGTGAGGAAACACTTGACTTACTTGCCAGAGAGCTTTCGTGGCCAAGGATAAAACCATTTTAGAATATATAAACTCATTTCTAAAATCTCATTAAGAAGGTTAGTGAAAGACTATAAGAAGTTTTCCTAAGAGCATTTAAGGATAAAACTGGGCTATTGTTAAACAGAGGAAATATGAAAAAGATTTGCATTTTACAACTTTTCACCCTTGAGATCATTGAAGATACCACCTTTGAACTATAGTCCTGAATGTGCTTATAGAAGAAGTGGAAATAGCACCAAAGATGAGAAAAGCAACTGGACTAGAAGAAGTTTACACTGATGAAGTCAGTGAATTGATTCACAAGTTACTTGAAGAAGAGAAAGATAGCAAAGGTCTGGGAAAAGAAATCTTAGAAAATGATGTCCAAAGGAGCAACTACCAGCCCATATTCCTATCTTCCTATCTAATTTTTTAAATCAGAATAATAAAGACACACTTGATCATCAGTTAGAAGTGAATAGTAAGACATCTACATCATCATATAGTTGACTGAAAAATACAGATTATAGGCTTCCACAGTGCTTATTTAGTTGAGTAAAAAAAAATTGCTTATTATTAGTTGAGCATTTTAAAAAATTGATTCTGTAGAGTAAAATACTACCTTAAAGGGTTTTTTCTAGCAGTACATCTCCCACGAATGTCAAAATCATATATGATTCATTGAATGATATGACAGAGATAACCTTATTCAACCCTCTGATCTTTAATATTAAGTGATACAGAAAACAAGGGTATGTGTTTACGTATGCTTATCAAAGCATATCTCTAACAGTCTTATTCAAGGAGGGTGGTCCTCCAGCTGGTCATATTTGAAAATGACTCAAGCCCAAGAACAGAGAATAACCTCCTAATTGAAGTTGATAATCACTCAAATTTACTCCTTTTTGTTTATATACACACATATCTATATACATATACATACATGTGCACACAGGATTTTTTGAAGTGGTTAGAGAATACCTGTTGTCCCAACCATGATATTCAATTGAATCAACAGTCTATATAATTTATATAGTTTATATAACCTTGGTTAGACACTGAAAATGAACAATCTCAGAATTGAATATGAGGATGAGAAACAATTGGATCACCTTTGAGAAGTTTAAACTTTTTTTTTCAGTGATTCAAATGTTCTCCCTGAAACAATGGATTATCTTTTTAATACACATTAATTTAATGTGTATTTAACAAGGATGTAATGCAATAAAAAAGAAATACAAAGGCGAAGCAGTGTAAAGTTGTGATTAGATAAATGTGTAAGCTAACAATAGAATGATTACATGATTAGAGCAAAACTTTTCCATTAGCATCCTTGAAGCCTCAAGAGAAAGTGAGGAAGGCTCTTGGGATGTTGAGGGGAACCCCTGTGTCAAACTTGTGAAAAGACAAGGACGAGAGTTAGCAAGACATGGTTAGACTGTGAACTCTATCATTGGAAGAAATAGCTATAACAAGGAAACCATAGATCTATTTGAGTATTTGGGAATATTAAAAAACCTTTGATGTTTTCCATATTAGAAAAGTCTGTAACTGCCCAAAATGCAATTATTAGTTCTTAATTTGTATAAAGAAAAATTCTGCATTTTGTATTTTGGGTGCAGGCCTTTGAGGGACAGATTTATTAAATAATTTTAATTCTAAGTATCTCTGATGAGAGAAAATTCAGAGGGACAGGCATCTATCATGCCTTTGCAAATCCATTTTTCCTCAATTTATAATATTCCTCCCAAAAAGACAGAATTCCACAGTAAGAAAATACAGTAACAAAGTTTAGGTAACAACCCTGATTGATTACAAAAAAAAACCAATCAGAACTTTTGGCAGACCCTGACAGTTGTTTTCATAAAACCATCTAATCCTGCTTTAATTACTCCCTTTAAGGATTCTCTTTTACACCTTTAAAAAATTATGTGAGATTCAGAGATATTTCTGTTAACTGAATTATTAAGATTTCTTCATTTCGATAGTCTGATGATTACTCTAACCACTATCCAGGTCTGATGAGGCCTCTTCATTTGGAAACTGGTTAGGTAGACCTTTTGATAAGAGGGATGTAAAAAGATTTCAGTACAATAAATTGTTTCAGGATAGTTTAAAAATATAGTTAAATGTCAGAATTATATGTGATTCACTGAAAATTTACACAACAGAGAACCTTGTCCAGCCCTTTATTCTTTAATAGTAAGTGATGTGGAAAACAAGGTAATATGTCTGTATATGCTTTTCAAAGGACTTCAGACTAAGATGCTAAAGGACTTTCAAAGGACTTTAGATTAAAGTAAATATTACTTTGTCATATTTTGCTAAAAGAGGAAATGGGATGGGCAATGTCTTCTTACTTTGTAGCTTCCACAAAAGTAAATGGTATAAACCTTGAGATATTAGAATACTCCATAAAAAGTTATAAAGAATATAATGCTAAATGAAAGATTCAATGAATGTTTAAATGCATTTAAGGATATTGAAAACTGTTTTTTCCAGGATATTGCAGTGTTTTTCCCAAGGGTATGGAAAATTAATAATACATATAAAACTCTGCCGATTAGTAGATGCCCCTTTTTTTACTACTACTAAGATAGGTAGGGAACTTTGATCAGTCACAAATTTGTTTAAAGATATGGGACAACTTTTGTTTTTACCAAAATTCTATAAGGTTCTCTAAATATTTATGAATAATGCATAGAAACAGAACTCCACACTTTTTTTTTAGGCATTGCTGGTTAGGTTATTTTTTAAGAGAAACAGAATGGCCTTGGAATCTGGAAGATCTATATTCAAGGGGATGGCTAGGTGGTGCAGTGAATAGAGCAACAGCCCTGGAGTCAGGAAGACCTGAGTTCAAATCCACCCTCAGACACTTAACACAAAAAAAAAACTAGCCATGTGATGTTGGGCAAGTGACTTAACCCCACCTGCCCTACGTTCTCCCTCCAAAAAAATAAAAAAAAAACACAAAAAAAGATCTGTATTCACGTACTGATTCTGATAATGTGATAATTGTGTGACCATCAGTAAATCACATACCCTTTCAGTGTCTTTAGACAGAATTCTTAAGACTAGATAGTGATTCATTTGTAAAAATTTAACAACCAGTTGGGTGCAGGATAGGGAGGGGCAGCAGAAAGAAATATACCCTTGACATGCTTTTAAGTCTAAACAGTCAATGAAACAATAAATCAAGCCGCGTTGTGTAGCATTTGATGATTTCTGAGATATAAATTCCCCCCTTGAAATTTTAACAAGCTAGAGCCAATAAGATCAGACTTTAGCATAGCCCTTATTATAGACAAGTTGCTAATCTGTATTGACAGGGGAGATTTTCCTCTTCAGTTCACCTACATTTATGAAATCACAAGTCCAGAACAAGGTAGCAGTTATGAGCTAATAGAAAAACGTAAAAATTTTGAATAGCTTTCTTTCTCTTTTAAATTTTAAAAATTGTTTCTTCCCTCTTTTTCTTTATTCTACCTAACCAACAAAAGGAGATAATTTTGGGAGGCAGTTATATGGAGTAGAAGTCATGTGTGTGGTCATCCATTTGCAAGTTTCCTTACATGTACTCCACTATATCCAAATCATTTTGGTTGAAAGAAACTTTCCATTTTTATATGATAGTTGATGGGAAAATAAAATTATAGATATGTATAGCATCTGGCTATGGTTCTACCTGTGACTTTTCTTTCAACTATTTCAAGAAACCAAGTTTGGCCAGAGTTTGTTCCCTATTTTGTCAATTCTATAAGTTCTAAATTCCGTTCTATAAAATTTGAATTGCATATACATTGGGGTGGAAAGTAGGAGATGATATTTCTTTTATTTTTCGTTTAATCCTTTAAAATGATGTTCTTTGGGTTAACTTTATTTTTTTGCTTTTACTAAAATGATATTAAGGTTTGAATCATTTCCCCTTTTATAGGAACTATTCGATGTCACCTAATAGAAGGGCATTTACAGGATGCAGATCATCAACTTGAATTCCTTAATGAAATTCAGCAGTCCATTGGGAAGTCTGCAGTAAGATATTTTATTTCAACTTGTAATTGATAATGCAAAAGAAATACAAACTTGAAAATACAAAACTTAAAATCAAACTTTCTAGTAAAGACAGCATTTTATTGGTATATAATAAGGTTTTTTTTAACATTAAGAAAGTTCTTTATTTACCTACATGGAAAATTAGATGTGACTGAAAGATTTTTAAGTTCACATATGGAAGTTAATGATTACTTTAGAGTATAAAAATTACACCTTAATAGTATTTTATATATTTATGCCAGATCTCAATCAAGTTTCTAACTTATTCTAAACTACTTATTCTTTTAGGAACTGACATATTTGTATGCAATACTAGCCATAAAAAAACATAAACGACCAGAAGAGGTTATTACTTTGTTAAATGATGTCCTGGATACACATTTCTCTAACTTGCAAACCTTACCCCTCGGTGTACAATATTTTGAAAAGTTAAATCCTGACTTTTTATTGGAAATTATTACACAATATCTGAATTTCTGTCCAACCCAGGTAAGTAATATTGGTTCTTTTATTTTTTAATGACTTAACTGAAACTTTGTGAATGTCATAAAGAGTATCTAGCCTACTTAAATCTTTGTAGTTCATAATAAAGCTGAGCCCTAGTATCAGAAGTAATGTAAAATATATAATACCCAGTGAATGGTGCATTCCACTAAAGCTATTGGGAAAATCTTTCTACAGTCTCAGCAATTAACGGGAAGTCCACTGGCTTCTATTCCACAGTGGTAGTGGTAACCCCAAGAACAAAGAATTTAGAAGGGCCTTAATAGCGTTCCAACAGCAGTAGTTTTGGGAACATACAGAATGAGTGATAAGAATACCACTGGGGCTTCAGACTTTATATTTATAGACCATATATAAACTGAATGCCTATTGTGTACTGAAATTATTTATAATTAACTCTTTGTCTTAAATTTTAAGCAGGGACTACTTTAAGAGCAGGGACTGAGCTGGGCTTTTTTGTTTTTAACTTTGTATCTCCTAGCACAATACTCTATATATAAGAACTGAATTTAATAAAGACTTTAAAATGCTAATTCCAAAATGCCCAACATGTAATGTAGTTAGTATACTCTGAACTCACTATCCCAGAGCCAGGCAGGATGCATCATTTTATTTAATAGTAGGTACCCTGAGGGTTTGAGGTCATTAAAAAAGAAATCACTGTCAATCTGGGAGTGGTTTTGTTAAGTCTTTTTGGTTATGTGAGAAGAAGGGTAATGGGGTAAGGATAGAAACCTCATGAACTCTTACTCTTACTTGAACTAAACAAGAAGAGTATTGAACACATACACAGATACACAATTTAGTGTAGAAATATAGTAAATTTAAGAGGAACACAAGTGGGCAGAGGTTTAAGAAGGATGGTAGAAAGGAAAAAGGAAAGTCATGAGTGAAACTTGAACTTCGGTGCATAACAAAGGAATATTAAAAGAGAAAGCATACTTTAGAATACACTAGCATGAAAAAGAGCTAGCACTCAGTCTGATCTAGTTGAAAAGAGTAGAAAAAGAAGGGAACAGACCATTTCACTTACAGATTACCAGTTTTTATCATATTTGTTTTCTTTCATAATGTTCTTGGTAAGTAGCAGTCAGAGGGAAGAGACAATATGATGAGGATATAATGGATGGGGAAAAAATAGTATATTTGCACGTAATTGGGATAAACTTACTCACAAAATAGAAGAGGTTAGCGCATGGATCAGAAAGCAGATAACACATTGTTTCCTAGAAACATATTTGAAATGTAAAAATTGACACAGTTACAATGAGGTGTTAGAACAGGAATGTATCATCTCAAGTGAATTCGGGAAAGCAAAACTGGCAGTCATAGTCTTAGATAAGAGATAGGGATAGGTACTAGACTGATAGGTGCTAAACCTATGATTTCATTAGTATAGGGAATTCCCAGATGCAATGCAAGTTAACCACTTCTTTGCAATTTATAGTCTTAGTAAAATGCTTAAAACACTTAAAGGTTAAATTGTGCAGAGTCTCACAATTGGGATGACTCAGGCAGGACTTGACACAAAAATAGAAATTCTGGAAATCAAAAAAGAGATAAAATTGAAAATGAAAAAAAAAATAGTTGGTAAAAAAAAAGGAGCTTTAAAAAAATACACATAATAGTGAATTACCACTATCCCCAATTTTATGTCCAAAAAACTGATGACATTAAATGGTCTAATATTTACATTTATACAGAATACCCATATTGACAGTGTAAAAAAAGAGAATTTCAGTAACCCAGTCATGGAAAGAGAAATTAAATAAACCATTAAGAAATATTGAAAGGAAAAGACCCAGAACCAGATAAACAAATGAACTCTATTAAGCTTTCAAAAACCAGTTAAGTTCTATATAAAATCATTTGCAAACAAAAAGAAGGTATCTATGCTGTTTCCATGAGAGAAGTATGGTCTTGATGGCTAAACCAAGAAGAGTTAAATCAAAGAAAACTGTAGACTAATTTCTCTCATAAATAACAGTACAAAAATACAACAAAATATTAAAAAAGATTCCACACTGTGGCCAGAGTTGATTTATACATACAGAATAAGTTCATTATTAGGAAAACTATAAACCTAATAACAAAATTACAAAAACTGACATTGCTGTGAAAAAGCAATAGATGCATCATTTGAAGCAGAAAAATTTTTGACAGAATAATACCTATTTTTGTTTTAAAAAAAACATAACAACATAGGAATAGTTGGACATTTTCTTTATATGATAAACACTATCTAAAAATAAAAGTCAACAGTATATCTAAAGGAAAAATGCTAAAGGCATTTTCAGTAAGATCAGGAGTACTGTTACCAGTATCACTTGAAATAGTTCTAGAAATTAAATAGCAATAGGGAAAGAAAAGGAATTAAGAAAATAATAATAGAGAAGGAAAAAATTATCACTTCTCATAGATTATTATATTTTACTTATAAACCAGCTAGACATTCAACTAAAAATTAATTGAAAAAATAATGTATAATATAAATGACAAAACTATCTAAATTAATGTACAGATCCAGCGCCCTGCCAGTCACACTACTGTAGGGTTATTTTAGATAACTAAAAAAAATAGTAACAAAATATATGTGAAGAAGCAAAAGGTCAAGAATCTCAAAGGAAATCACGATGGGGGGGGCGGGGGGGGAAGTAGGAAGGAAGGACCTGGCAGTACCCGATCTCATATGAAGATACATAGCAGTAATAATTTTTTTCATTGGTATTACATTTAAAAAAATAGAAAAATTAATCAACAAAACAGAAACAGATTAGATACATAAGGCCCAGTATCATAGTGTTCAAATCAACCCCCCACCACCAATTACTGGGGAATGCACTTCATCATTCATCAAAAACTGCTGAGAGAATTAGACTTAGACCAACATATAAGCCAGTATCTCAGAGGTAAGACTTCAGCCAAGGTCTTCTTCAATACAAGGCTGACTCTAGGCATACTGCATCTCTGTACACTTAAGACATTTCATAGGTTCATAGAAACTGAGAAGATTTTTATACATTAATGCATAGAATGAAGTGAGACTACTGGGAGAACAATTGATATCATGTCTACAATATTTTAAAGGGAAACAACTGCTGGTTTTAAGAACTTTGGGCAGAAAGAAAAAGAGCATCATTGAAACAAATACCCACTGAAAAGAGAGTAGAAGGAAGTTCAGAATGTCATGGGCAAGCAAAGCAGGGGAGTGTTTTAAATCAAGTTCAATTTAATATGTACTTTAAAAAGCAAGGAATTAGTGATAAACACTTATTAGCCTTCTACTAGGCATTGTGCTAAGCACCAGGGATACAAATAAATATAAAGACAAACCTTGAAGGGGGTTAGGTATGATGATGGAGAGTTCCAGAGAAGTCCAAAAGCAGTGTAGCTAGTGAGAAATAGGGAGGAAAACCTGTGCTTCTCCCCCTCTTTAAATAGAGGCCCTGGTGCCCATGACCCTGCCCTGTAGTCGGAGGGTCAAAGGCCACTGATGAGATGTGAGGACCAGGGAGATTCAGTCTTGCAGCATGTTGAGTTTCCTGAAGAAGGAAGGCATAATGGAGAGATCCAATAAAGTCCAAAAGCAATGCAGATGGAAGGAAATGGCGATTCATATATAATCTTTTAAAAAGTTTTTTTAATATGTAGGAATGTTTATGTTAATGTTCATTAAGTTCATAATAAGAATTTTTTTAAGAGTAAAGGCATGCAGATAGGAATGAGTATTTGATTTGATTGAAATAGTGTTTGATCCAACTAGTACAGAGATAGTCCAGCTATGTTCAGTTCTGAGAACCACATTTTAGGAAAGATATTAATGAATGGCTGGAAGAGACCAGCCAGAATAGTCATGCCTTAAACTTAAAGTTATGTCATATGAAGATCCATAGAAAGCACTATTGATATTTACATGAAAAAGTCAAGGCCACAGTGGTGAGGAGGAGGGGAGGAATGATAGCTGTCTTAAAACACTTGAAGAGCTGTCATGTAGAAAAAGGATTAGATCTGTTCTGTTTGGTGTCCCAGAGGGTATAAGTAAGGATAGTGGTTGGAAAGAGCAAAGAAGCAAATTTAGGCTTGATGAAAGAAAAAACTTGCTAAAAATGAGAGGTTATCCAAGAGCAGCATGGACTTCTTGGAAGAAAAATAGGTTCCCTTTCACTGAAATCTTCAGTTAAAGACTTGATTTGTGCATAGATGGGATTCTTTTTTCAGATATGGGTTCAGATATGGACCTGATAGCCTCTGAGGTCCCTTCTAACTCTGCAGTTCTGTGAATATACCCCTTTAAAGGAGATGCTTATTATATTTTGATTAGATTTTACATGTCTTAAAAGTCCTAGTTGTAGTTTAAGGTTTAATAGCTTATTACTAAACTTACCATTATTAAGGCTTAAACGTTACTAAGACTTTTGGGATAGTACATTAAATACAGATTTGATTTAAATGTTATCTTCAATAGAGTATATATTACTACTGGTCAATCATTAAACATTTATTAAGTGCCTTTTATTTGCCAACTACTATTCCTAAGTGCTGAGGATACAAAAAGAGTCAACACATAGTCCCTGCTCTCATTACAGTCTAATGAAGCAGACAACATGCAAATTAATATAAACAAAGCAAACTATGTACAGGATAAATAGGAAATAACTTACAGGGGGAAGGTACTATATTTAAGAGGGGTTAGGGAAGGCTTCCTGTAGAAGGTGCAATTTTACTTGAGAGATCACTAGTTGGAGCAGAAGAGCTCTCCGCATTCTAGGTACAGAGAACAGCCAGAGAGAATGCCTAGAGCTTGTTTGTGGAGCCGCCAGATGGAGAGTGTCATTGAATTGAAAAATACTTATTGAGAAGTAAGGTTTAAGAAGATTGGACAGGTAGGAAGGGACCAGGTTGTGAAGGGCTTTGAATGCCAAACAGAACATTTTGTTATTTGCCCCTGGTGGCAATAGAAAGCTTTTGGAGTTTATTGAGTAGAGGGAAGACCTGATTGGACGTTGTTTTGGAAAAATCACATTAGTGACTGAATGGATTGGGGAGAAACTTGAGGCAGGAAGCCCCGCCAGCAGGCTATTGCAGTAAATCAAAGTGTGAGATGATGAGGGCCTGCAGAAGAGTAGTGGCAGCGTCAGAGGAGAATGGGGGGGGTGGGGGAGGAGTGGACATATTCGAGAGAGGTTGCAGAGATGAAGTCAACAGGTCTTGGCAATAGCTTAGACATGGTGGGGGGGAGGAGGATGAGAGATAGGAAGGAGTTTAGAATGATTCCTACACTGGGAACCTGAAGAACTTTGAGGAGGGTATTGCCCTTTAGCAGTGCTTCTTAAATTGTGAGTTGTGACCCCATATGGGGTCAGGACCCACAGTTTAAGAAACGCTGAAAGGGAAGCCCTACTCTACAATAATAAGGAAGGTAGGAGGCAGGGAATCTATGAGAGGAAAAATAATGAGTTCTGTTTTGGGATTAGTGAGTTTAAGATGTCTCCTGGACATCTCATTCAAGATATAATTAATTTCAAAGTATTAGATGGCCATACAAAAAGATAAAATAACACCCATAGCAAGAATTGGGAAGACACCTCAATGATGGAAAGTAAACCTCATTTCAGACACAGTAGACTATTAACCTATATAGTGTATTCTACCTTCCATTCTCTATAAAGACTAAAAGTTTTGAGTTCTTTTAAAATTAATCTTCACAGTACTTCCAAGGAATAGTTGTCTGTTGGTTAACAAGAACTCATATTTTAAACTCTTTAACATTTACAAAGTACTTCCTTATAACAACCCTGTGAAGTAGGTAATGTGAGCATTAATATACCTCTTTACTGATGAAGAAGCTTAGACAATGAGAGAGAATTGCCCATTATCACCAAACTGGTAATTGGTTGAGGCTGGATTCAATCCCATCCCTAGCTCCAAGTCTATACCAAGGGAAAGTAGCTAAGAATGAGAAAAATCTTTTAGTCTAAGGCTATGTTGAGGTCAGTAATCTGAGATTTTAGACTCAGGTTATTCAATTAGTTTTCAGTATTTCCTAGATATCCTTATCCATTTATTCAACAATTTCCTTGCATAAAGCTGTACTTTATGAAATTATGTTAACTGAGTAGAAACTCTGGTTCACATAGCATCTTTGTGGAATTGGGGAGCCAAATAAATGACAGTGTTGAACCAAAAGCATTCTTTGAATCTCTGTATGAATATTTAAATAATAACAATACCATCCTCAAAATTCTTTAGACTTCCAACCTAGGAATCATCCCAAACTCCTCCCTATCTCTCATCCTCCTCCCCCCCACCATGTCTAATCTATTGCCAAGACCTGTTGACTTCATCTCTGCAACCTCTCTCTAATGTGTCCCCCCCCACTTTTCCTCTGTGAAAATGTTAGATTAAAATGAAAGGTAGTGTTACATTATATATAAAAGACTGGCTTCGGAGTCAGGATGACCCAGGTTTATGTCTCACCTGACACATTGGCTTTGTAAACCTAGGTAAATCAGTGAACCTTTCAGTCAGTATCCTAGACAAGGCTCTAAGACTGTATGTCACAGATCTGTGTTAGTAGAATTCTCAATCTGTATCTTCCTAAAGTGATGAAATCACAGTTCTGAACCCATCCCCCCCCCCCCAAAAAAATTCCCAACCAGAATGAAGTTTGTGTGTGTGTGCGCGCGGTTGTGATGGCTTTGTCTTTGTGTGTGTGCATTCACTGTACCTCTCTCAGAGGGAGAAAAAAATGAGAGAATGAAAATGTGTGCATTCTGTTGGGGAAAATCTGTTACAAAATCATGGTAAAAGGTAATAATCTAATTTGCTTTTATTATTAGCCTACAAGCCCTGGACAGCCACCTTCTCCGCTTCTCAGACGTTGTGCTTCAGTCTTGGAGACTATTGTGAGAACTGTACCAGGTCTTCTGCAAGCTTTTTTCCTAATTGCAAAAGTGAAGTACTTATCAGGTAATGTGTATCTTTAAAATTAAACTTCTTTGAAGTAAAATTTTGCTTATTATGATATTGACAAAGTGGTTGTTTAAATGGGTTAAATAAATAAATTATATGGTTATCCTTCATGTGAATATATGTATGCATATTTGATTCAAAATAAGGTAGTGCTGTATTTCCTCTCTTGGATTATTCTTTAGATTTTTATCAATTAATGTTAATCATTGACCTCAGATAGACCCTTAGAAAAACACTGTCATACCAGACTGAAGACCTTGAAAAAGAGCATTAAGTCTAGATTGGTATTTCAAATGCAAGACAATTGTGAACACAAGCACTGTTTTCTAAAGATTTGGAATGCATTAAGTAGTTACCTTCCTTGACTAGCTTTTTACATTCTGAAGATAACATAGTTATCACAGAAGCTATGTAGGTATAAGTGTAAGCATAGATAGCATTTAATATGTCTTTCTATGCTTCTGCATGTTTGGATGCTAAATAAAATTTAATTAGCCCTGAAAAGCCCTTAGGGAAGAAACTAGTTTTTTTTTTCTTGGTGGGGGGAGCAGTTTGAGGAGGGAAGGCAGGGCAGTTGGGGTTAAGTGACTTGCCCAAGGTCACACAGCTAGTAAGTGTCAAGTATCTGAGGCTGGATTTGAACTCCAGGGCCTGTGCTGTATTTACTGCGCCACCTAGCTGCCCCTGGGAAGAAACTAGTTTTAAGGAGTTTACCATCTAATGCAGTAATTTTTATTTTTGTGGAGTAGCAAGAGCACTGGACAGTGAATTGGGAGACCTGATTTCAAGTCCCAGCTCTACCATAACTAAGTAACTCAGTGGTATACTGCAAGTCACATAACTTCTGTATAAGGGAGAGGGTTTTCAATAAATGAGTGGTTTCCAGTGCAAATGGAAAGTTTTAAGTTTCAGCAAAGTTTTCAGTACTATTTAAATTTCTGTCTTCACAATGATTTTAAATTACATACTCCTTTGACCAAACTTAGAAAGATTCATTTTGAAATCACTAGAGTAAATGCTAAAAATCCCTTCTAGGGTTTGTTTACTCCCTAATATTTTATTCGGTCCAGTTGTGGAGTTATCAGATGATGTTATTTTCATTGAGCTACGTTTGAATGATAAAACTGAGGATTTATGTTACTATGGTTGACTTAATTAGTACTTTATTTTAAGAATTAATGTAAATTAACTACAATCTAGTGATAATGATTTAATGAATTTTCTGGGAATCAAGCTCATTTAATTAAAGATAGCCATGTTACATGGGTACCATTTCTTCCCTCCAAAAACCTTCACATGATGTGTTTCAACTGAAGGAACATTGAATACAGCTATGCAGGGCAAAAATATTTTCATAAACTGTTCATTTGTGAACAGGGTCAAGGCTAGATAAAACTATCTTCAGTGTCCCTTGATTCCTAGGATTATGACCAATCTGTTACCTTCAGGCCAAACTCTAACCTTCTTCCTTTATCAAAACTGAAGAGGAGCTGATGATAGTTATTTATGTTTATCTTTTAACTAACATGGATTAAATATATATTTTTACAACCATGAACCCTAGAGCAAAGCTAACCAACCTATGGCTTTCTCTTTGTGAGAACTAAAAGAACTAACAATCCATAGATATATTTGATGTAGCAGTTGTCTGCTATGGAAATATTGCTAACCACTTAATTGCTTGAATTATAGTTTACTTTGATGTTTTGTTTGGATTATTAGGTGATATCGAAGCATCCCATAGTAACCTAAAGCATTGCCTGAAACACAATCCTTCCTATGCAGATGCTCATCTTCTCATGGCTCAAGTTTATTTGTCTCAAGATAATTTTAAATTGTGCTCTCAATCTCTTGAACTTTGTCTGAGTTATAATTTTGAGGTGAGTACTCCAAACTTAAACTCTCCATGGAACTTAAGTAAATTTTTAAGGATTATTTCATTTAATGCAAATTTTTTCACTTATAATTTAAATTTACTTTATGCATTTTATTTTAGGGTGAAATGAGAGTGGTTAAAATTTTTCAGACCTTTTAAACCATAGAAAAATTATGACAAATCCTGTCACTGATTTTGTATATTGACTTGAGAAATTTTGAATTATGGTATGATGTACTTTATAGAATAATGTTGTAATTTAGTGCTCTCTTGTCATTTTGGATATCATCATATGGCTTAAGGTGTAGGTATGCTGTATTTTTATCCTGGTTATTTATGTATAATTATCCTCTAGCATTGTGTCCTCTGGCATTAAAAGCAAAGCTCAGGTTCTTCTTAAACTAGTTTCAAAGGAAAAGGCTACCTTCATCGTGTGCCCATGTAGGGGTTCCAGAATCTTCTAGTAATAGTGACTCATAAAATCCTAAGTCATTTTGGTAAAGCCTCAAAGTTACAGATAGAGAGTGCAATATATGCTATTTCATAGGGCAACTGAAAGGTGTCTCATATGCTCTCTCTTCTAAACAGTAGAGCTTATTTTTCATTATTCTTAGCGTCTTCTTCACTGGCCTTCTTATGTCTCAGTGTTGTCTGAGTTACTGTATACTTACTTTCTTAGGGATCTTTGCAGTCTCCAGCATGGAAACCTGTAGCATGTAACTTTTATGCACAGGAGTAGTATCAAAAGGTGTTTGAATAAAGTGTGCTGCAAATTTTTAGATGGAAAAATGGACTATATTTAGTCTATATTCCTAAATTCCACCCCCCCCCCAAAAAAAGTGCTCAGTGTCTAGAAACTTAAATGATACTTGAATACCATGAATGGTCTGTTTTTTTATTTATGTGAGTATTCCTTTCAATGACAGTATGTTTTCATTTTCCTCCTACCTTTGTTGTACAATAAATCTTTTATAGAGTATCTCCATTGACTTTTCTTGGTGGAATTTTGCTGGAATCCTAGCTTTTTTTTTTAAAATAAAGGGTATAAGTCAAGTATATGACTAAGAGTGTTCATTTCATCAGTCTGATCTCAATTTTAGATCCTACTCATTCTCTATCTAAAGCATTGTACAAGATATGCATGTTGGGGCAAATATCTACATTCCTGGCCATGGACATTTTTCATTCACTTTGTTTTTTGGTGAGAATGACTAGACCAGTTTCCTTCAAATTACAAGGAGTGAATTGGGGAGACACTTTGTGGTATTTCAAGTTTTGATGCAAGGCTACCGCCTTCACATAGCAGCATTTGCAGAACATTACTATCAATGGGAAATACTTCTCTTCAGATTTTACATAGGACATCTTCCATGATTCTGGCGAACACTTTGGGCTGAGTACATCGCTCCATTTCTATATTCATTAGAGACCATTGAAAAAAAGTAACTTCTGTAGTTATGTCCATTGCGGAGTCTTGTGTAATTTTGAAAAAAAGTGCAATACAGCTTATCTGAGAAGAGCTTTTAAAACTGCATTTTACTCACCTGAGACAAATTATTTTTTCCCTTTAGAAAACAAAGAAGTATATTATTGATGCCTTTTTTCTTTGTCATTTCTGATCTCCCTCCAAAATGAAACTTCTTTTGTGACAAGTCGACAAGTATTTATTTATTATCTTCTGTATGCTAGGCACTGTGCTAAAGGGTGGAATTACAAAGAGAGGCAAAAATAATTCTTACATTGATGGAACAACAACATGAAAACAACTCTGTAGAAACATTATATACACAGCATAAATTAACTAAAATCTCATTGAGAAGACACTATTACCAAAAGGGAATCAGGAAAGCTTTCCTATAGGCACACCAGAAGTCAGAAATGAGGACAGAAAACTTCCCCAGCATGGAGGCCTGCCAGTTAAAATGCATGGATGATGTATAGGGAATAGCAAGGAAGCCAGTGTCACTAGAACAAAAAGTAAAATTTAAGAAAATTATAATGATAGGAAAGGGCCAGGTTAAAAAGGGCCAACCAGAGTATTATCATTAATCTTGTAGATAACAGGAGCCACTGGAGTTTATTGAATACAGGGATAACGTGGTCATACCAGTGCTTTAGGAGATCTCTGATTACTTAATGGAGGATGGACTGGAGTAGGGAAAGAATTGAGTGGCAGTGAAATCAACCAGAAAGCTGTTGCAATATTATAGGTGTAATATGATTTAAAGGTAGCACCAGCATCAGAAAAGAGAAAGAGGAACATACCAGAGATTTTGTGAAGGTAAAATTCACAGGCCATGACAATTTATTGGATATGGTTGTGAACCTGGGTGACTGGGATGTTATGGTGCCCTTGACAATAGTAGGGGAATTAGGAAGAAGGATTTGGAGGTGGGGCAAGATAATGAGTTCGTTTTTTGGACGTGTTGAATTTAAGATGTCTGTGGGACATCAAGTTCAAGATATCTCCTGTATAATTGGAGATGCTAGATTGAAAGTTAGGAGAGGCTAGGCCTAGATAAATAGATCTTAAAATCATTAATATAGAGATGATAATTAATGTGGGAGCTGATGAGATCATCAAGTGAAATAGTATAAAGGAAGAAGAGAAGAGGATCCAGAATAGGACCCTCTAGGTGAGATTTCCATGTTTACAGGAGCAGGATATATAAAGATTTAGCAGAGGAAAGTGAGGAGCAGTCAGAGAGGTCAGGTCTTCCTCAGGTGAGAGGAGAACTGGGAGAGAACATTGTGGAAACCAGAGAGAATATATCAAGGAGGAGAAACTGATTGACATTGTTAAAGTGGCAGAGAAGTCAAGAAGGATGAAGATTGAGAAAAGGCCATTAACTTTGGCAGTTAAGAGATGATTGGTAATTTTGGAGAGTTGTTTCTGTTTTTTGTTAAATGATAAACTCAGAAGGCAGATTGCAGACATTTAAAAAGAAAAGAAAGGAAGTTGAAACTAATTATAGATGTATTTCTCGAGGAATTTAACCAAGAAAGGAAGGAGATATATAGGATGATAGCTAGTGGGGATGGATGGATCAGTGAGACAGTATTTTTTTTAGAATGGGGAAGTCCCAGACCAAAAAAAAACAGTTAAACATATCCAATACAGTAACTATGTTTGGCAGTGTATAGAATATTCTGTGCTAATAGTCCAAATTTGCTATGAAATTAAGAAGCATGTTTCATTATCTCTTCTTTGAGCACCTGTATTGATTTTTCCATTATTCAAGGTTCAACTTCCATCTTGTGAATTTATTCTTTCATTTACATTGTTTTAATCATCTCTCATTATTTTTCATCGGTTCATATAGATTTCCCACATTTCTCTAAATTTCTCAGATTTGTCATTTCATACTACAAAATAATATTGTTACATTCTGTACCTATTCCCCTATCAGTGGGGAAACAATTTATGTCCAGTTCTTTGCTACCACAAAGATGGCTGCTCCAAATATTTCTTAAAATCAATAAATACAATAAAATCTTCTATTTCTGTAGTTCTCAGTCATCTTTATGATCATAAAAATACACTCTGCTTTAGCAAACTGCCTATGAAAGCTTGCCTCATACTCCCTCGTGATTTCATTTGGAACGTCTTCAATATGTGTGTAAACTATTCTCATAAAGATTTTATGTAGAGAGATGAGAAAGCAGACATATGGGTCAATAGTTGTTAATGTCTTCTCAAATATCCTTAAGTAAAAACATTGTGCAATGAGCTTTTTTCTGGGTTTTTTTTTTAACTTGCCTCCCTTTGAAATATCTTGAGATTTTATCTTTAAGGCCTTTCAAAATTAAAACCTTCAGCACAGACTTCTTTGTGTTTTTAGCTTCTTTACAGCCCATACAACTCAATAGCAGTTTATGAGTAATAGTTATATTAAAGATTGTTGGAGGCTTATGTTTTTAGTCTTTCTGAAAATGAAAGTCAACTAATCTTATTTCTCTGTAGGGGAAGGACCTTTGGAGATCCTCAGTAGTAATGGTTTCCTTATATCTATCTTACTTAAATGAATAATAATATAAAAGTGAAAAAAGAGGAAGGAAATAAATCTCATAAGCAAATAAGTACATGTAAACATTATGCTTTCCTAAATGATTTCATTCATCTTAAATATATATTGTCATTTTAGCGTTTTAAAATTATCTCCAAATAATTCAAGCACGTCAAAATATTTTCAGGTAAGAGGATATCCTTTATATCATTTAATAAAAGCCCAGTCACAGAAGAAAATGGGACAAATAGAAGAAGCTGTTAAAACTTTGCATATGGCAATGAGTTTGCCTGGGATAAGAAGAACTGGAGCTTCAAAATCTAAATCCCAGAAGTCTGAAGTTGATGCAAGTCATCGTTTGTCAGTCTTTCTTGAATTGGTAGATGCACATCGCTTAAATGGAGAACAGGTACATAGAGATATAATTCAGAGAAGCTGGTCAGTAGTGTTATTTTTGGTCAGTCTTTCTTAGTAAAATGTTCAAAACAAGGATCATTCCTCTTTACCAAAAGCTTAAAGAAAAAAAAAATTATTGCCTTGAATTAGAACTACTTGCACTTTGTTTTAAGGAGAAGCTTACTCAGTATCCTGAGTAATTTTTTTTGGATAATAGATTTAGAACTGGAAAAAGTCTCAGATGCCATGTAGTCCATTTTTTCATAGGTGAGGAAACTGAGACATAAGGAAGTTAAAATAATTTACCGAAGGTCATACAGGTAAGTCAATGTCTGACAGAATTTTAACCTAGGCCCTCTTCAGAACTCACAGTCTTTCCACTGTTATCACACTGCATCTAACCTAAAAGTATGCAACCTTTTGTGAGGACAGATAGGGTCTATATACCATCTTGGCTGCTATTAATTAAACAAACTAATATTATAATGTACCTATGATTATGTTCCATAATGTTTATGATTAAACATTAGAATGTGCTATTGATTAAACAACCTAATATTATATATATAAAACTGATAACGTAATATGAATATAGTAATATTCAATTTTAAAAAATGCTTACTTCCCTATTTATTTTGAAGATACCAACATCCTTTGGTCTCCCTAGTTTGCATCCTCAACATTATCCTTAACTCTTTGTTTTTCCTCACTCAGCATATCTAATCAGTCACCAAATCCTGTCTTTCTCTCCTCAACTCTTGCCGTCATATTAGGGGACTTGAACATACATATTGATACTTCCTCAAACACCTTTACCTCCTAGTTCTTTAGCTTGATCATTTTCCCATGACCGATTCCACCCCATTTCAGCTACATGGATCTTGCCTTCATCCACAAATGCTCCACTTCCAGGTTTATGAACTTTGAAATTCTCTTATCTGAACAAAATCTGTTGTCATTCCCTCTGCCCTGCAACCCTGAATCCTGTTCTTCATCTTCATTATTCTTTCCTAAGCTATCACCCTGCACTGGATTTGCTTTCCTTCCTTGCTTATCCTGATCCCATAGTGAACCAGTTCAATTCTCCATTGTCCTTTCCTCTTAAATCTTTTGTCCCTTTATCCTATCATCAGTGTGCTCTATGGAGCCTCAGCCCTGGATTACTCTTACCATCCAGTGCCTTTGCTTCTACTCACTGCCAGATGAAGCTAGAGAAATCACAAAACCACCCTGACTGAATCCATTTCAAATTTATGTTATGTAAACTCAACTGGGCCTTCACTGCAGCAAGGCAGTCCTTTTATTCCTCTCTAATTGACTTACTAACCACAACAATTCATTGCGTGTCACCCCCTAACCTCTCAACTGAGATTTTTGCCTCTTATTTCACTGAAAAAAAATTGAGACTATTTACTAAAATATTCCTCATTTCCCCTCCTCTTCAACTCACACCTCCCAGATGCCTTTTGCCACTGTCTCCACCTTCACCCCTATTTCACATAATGAGATGGCCCTTCTTAACAAGGCAAACTCCTCTATATGAACAAGTAATCCTGTTCCATCCTGTCTTCTCCAGCAGATTGCCTCCTCTATCATCTTCACTCTTTCACTTTAGTCTCTGTGTCTGTTGACTGCTTCCCTCTTGCCTACAAACATGCCCATGTTTCTCTCATCCTCAAAAAATCCTAACTTGATACACCCTTCTAGCTAGATTGTGCCATATCTTTACTCCCTTTCATGGCTAAACTCCTTGCGAAGGCTGTCTACAGTAAGTACCTCCACTTCCTCTTCTCTTACTCTTTTAAATCTGTAGTGTGGCTTCTGACCTCATCATTCACCCAAAACTAATCCTTCCAAATGTACCAATGATTTCTTTATTGCTAAATCTAATGACCTTTTCTCAGTGTTCTTTCTTCTTGATCTTTCTGCAGCCTTTGACACAATTAGTCACCCTCTTCTCCTTGATACTTTATTCTCTCTAAATTTTCATAACACTACTCTTGTTCTATTTCTTCTACATATCTAACCACTTCTTCTCAGTCTGCTTTACTATTATCTTCATCCATATCACATCAATATGAGTATTCTATAGAACTCTGTGCTGGACCCTCTTCTCTTATCCCTCTGTACAGTTTCACTTGGTGAACTCATCAACTTACATGGATTCAGTTACTCTTTCTCTTCTATGATTCTTAATTCTGCTATTCAATTCTAACCTCTCTACTGAACTCCATTCTCACACTTCTACATGCCTATTGTATATCTTGAACTGGATGTTTCTTACAGATATCTTAAACTCAGCTTAACCAAAAACAAATTCTTTATCTGGGTTAAAATAGAAACTTTCCCCCCAAATCCTCCTTTCTTTCTAACTTCCCCATTATTAACAAGGGTACCACTGTCCTACTGGTCACTCACACTGACGGTCTAGGTATCATACTCGGCTCCTCACTCTTTCTCAACTTCCATATCCTATCTGTGGCTTATAACATCTCTGGCATACTCCCTCACTCTAACACTGCCCTGGTTCAGGTCCTCATAACCTCATGCCTAGACTATTGCCATAACCTACTGCTTGGTCTCTCTGCCTCTAATCTCTCCATACTGTAGTATATCCTCCACTCAGCTGCCAAATTTATCTTCTTAAAGCATAAGTCTGAGTGTGCCATCCCTCTAATCAATAAACTCAGCTGACTCCTTATCACCTGTAGGATCAAATATAAAATTCAGTGTTTGACATTCAAAGCCCTTCATGACCTGCTATTCCCCGCCCTTCCCCTTCACCTTTGATCTTACATTTTCCCCCCTCCTTGTGTATCTTCTCAAGCCAGTGACTTCAACCTCCTTGCAGTTGCTGGCTTTCCTATATAACTTCAAGTTCCAATTAAAACCTCACCTTTCTACCGAAAGCCATAATTTTTGTATGTGAGCATGTGTGTGTGTGTGTGTGTGTGTGCGTGTGTGTAGTTTTCATGTTATCTCCCCCATTACACTGTGAACTTTTTGAGAGTAACAGCACCGACAGTGGCTATGAATATGCCGTCAGAGTTCAGAATTGCAAAATATGACAGACGCTCCATGTAGAAGACAGAAGCAAAACATTTATTCAGATATCTGAAAACCAAATCCCAACACCAGAAAGTCAAATCCATCACAGCAACAAAGAAGTTAATAAACCATAATACAGCAGGGAGCCACACCATCCTTTAGCCTTCCCACAAACAAATACTCACAAGCCTGTGCTATTGCTGTGTGACATAAATTCCCTCCTCTCCATCTTGTAGAATTGATTACTTTTATCAAGCCTCAACTTAAGTCCTGCCTTGTACAGGAAACCTTTTATGACTCCCTCACAACTAATGTCCTCCTAACGGCTTTCTTGTATTTATTTTGTATTCATTCCGTGTATTTTTATATGTGTACATGTTGTTTTGCTTGATAGGATATAAATTCCTTGAGGGCAAGAAGTAGTGCACTAGATAGAGTGCAGGGCTTGAAGTCAGGAAGACCTGGTTCAAGCCTCACCTCAGAAAATTATTACCTGATTAGCCAAATTATTTAAAGTCTTTGGGATTCAGTTTTTTCATGTATAAAATGAGGGAATTGTGCTCAGTGGCTTCTAAGATTCCTTTTAACTCTAAATCTACGGTGGAACAATGCTTTGATTTTTTTTGTGTTTATGTTCCCAGTACTCAGAGCCTAGGAAATAGTATTAAAGAAATGGTGCTGAATGATTGATTCCCTTGTCCTAAGTGCTAGGGGTAGAATCCCTTCTCTCAGCAAACTTATAGTCTTTAGGGAGTTAATACAGTAAAGATGCTATAAAACCCAAGAATATATTATAAAATGATAACTAGGATATGTACTAGGGTATACCTATAACAACAAACTTAAGAAATCAAATATTGTTTTACTCATGGCCAATAGTGTTTATAGTATAAGAATCAGTTTATACTGATTTGATTTTATTTTGCTTTGTTTGGTTCAGCATTGTGATTTCAGTAGTCTAGGGAACTCTTCACCAACACAGATTCTGACTCTAATTTACATTCTTAACTTACAGTCTTAGAGAATTGCCTGGGATATTTAGAGAGTAACTAACCTGTTAATTGTCACACATGTAGTATATATTAGGGGCAGAATATGAACTTTGGTCCTTTTGACTCATATCTATCCACTGCCTTGCATATCAGTTATTTAAAAAATAATATTATTTCACTAAACATTATTGCTTAAAAGTTCATTTCTATACTTATTAATTCTCTGTTTCCTTCCCTCACAAGGAGATTCCAGACATTGTACTTTTCTCAGAATCCCAACATCATCTTCACCTCTCTATCACAGATTACCTAGTTTACCATTTTGCTGGATTCATGCCATCTGGTGGGAACTCCTTTAACTTCTTTGCTCTACTCCTTCTCAGTATCATCACTGTATCTCCTTTCCTTTCTGACTGTCTCAGAGGAAGAAATACCCTTATTCTGTGTCTTTCTGTTATTTTTTGTGGGGTATATGAACATCTTGTCTTCATCCCCTTATTCTGACATCTTAAATCAGTCTTGTCAATGCATTATTTATACAGTTTAGTTTATAACACTTATTCATAATTGGAAATGTATCTCTTATGGTGTATATATATTTATATGCATATTTGCTTAAGGTAATGTTTTTGTTTCATCTGTATAGCATGAGGCAGCAAAAGTTTTGCAAGATGCCATCAATGAATTTTCTGGAACACCTGAAGAACTGCGTGTTACTATTGCTAACGCAGACCTAGTTCTTGCTCAAGGAGAGGTTGAACGAGCCTTAAGCATGCTCCGAAATGTCACACCAGAGCAACCTTATTTTGTTGAAACCAAAGAGAAGATGGCAGACATTTATCTAAAGCATAGAAAAGAGAAAAAATTATATGTCAGCTGTTACAGGTAAAAATTTATTTCAATTTCATTTAAATTATCAAGTTATAACTAGAAATTAATTTCTCAAGTGTTTTTTTCCCTGAGGCTAAGTCCTCCGCTGGTTATCTTTCCCATTCTCTCTAACCATGACTATAGTTTCCTTAACCCCAATTTTCCTTTATTAATAAGGTTTATTTATGACAAAATCTTCCTGTGGCTAACCCTGCTTTCCAAAATCTCACTACACTTCAGTTCTAGACCCTGAGTTTTTTCCTTGCAAATCATCACTGATTGGGACTTTTCTATTATGACAAGAACTTTTTTACAAGGATAATAATTCTGTGGCCATTGCAATTCAGAATAGTATAGTAATGCCTCAGTTATCTTAGATGTCAGATTCCAGTGTCTAAATAGCCATGAATATATAAGGAGGTAAAACAGCTTCTGGATACAAGCAGTAGTAAGATGTTCTAAATAATATTTTAAATCCGTTTGTCAGCTAGAAGAATGGTGTGTTTTCATTGACTAGTGATAATCAATTGTCAAAGCTAAACTCTTGAGCACGAGACCTAAGAGGTGTGAAATAAATGCTAAGAAAAGCCAAAAGGAAAGAAAAGAACAGAAGGTAGTAGAAACAGAAGAGGACTGAACTGGCAGCCAACATTATAGGTAGCAGTGGGCTGGCCAAGAGACCAACCCCATAGAAAATAGAGGTCACTTGCAAAAAATGGGGAAAAAAGCATTTCATCCTAGAAAAACATAACCATTTAGAGGGATTCAGGGAAAGATCACTTTTAAGCCAAAGTATCCCCCCAACAGCTTTTAGAAGCTATTGCTCAAATGCAGTACAGTAATTTTTTTTTATAATGAGAGTGCTGGGTCATCAATAAATGTTTAATATATTCTGTTTACTAAAGTAGAGAAATATGGAATCAGTTTTGGAAAAAATTCACCAACATATTTAAATTTTTGAAACTTGTCACTCCAAAATTTTAGTTACCTGGAAAACTCATTCATTGGGTCAAAACTAGAAAACAGCATTTTGGTTTGCATAATAATATAATAGAATATTGTCATATATATCATATTATGATAATATCTCACATATTTGGAAGAGGGATTCCCTGGTCAGGGGATTTTTTTAGCAGTCTGGTGAAGCCTATGCATGTTTTTAAGTTCATAAAGTATATAGGATTACAAAGGAAAAATACAGTTGTCAAAATAATTTTTACAACAAGTTTATAACCCTAGGTTAAGAACCCTTGTATAGATGATAAAGCTTCTAAATGCTGCTTTTCATGGGCAATATTAACCTATTGCGTGAAACTCCAGAACAGCAGTTGCAGGGAATCTGTGATTACTCATAAGATCTGGATACCAACCCATTTGGAAAAAAATTAAATGAATGAAAAATGCCTTTTCTTCAGAGTTTTGTTTGTAGCTAGATGAGGGAATATATCAATACACATATTTGATTGGTTAGTTGTTGCCCTTCATTCTCGAAGAGGACAAAAATGACATTACTATGCCAAAGTCAAATTTCAGTGTGTCAGACTATGGTTGATCAGACCAGTACAAGCTCAGAATGCTCTACCACAGGTCGGGCACAAATAACCCATGTGAACATTTGGGGTGGATTCTCTAAATTTGCGCATCTTTTGTTTCCTTTGAGCTGTTTCTGTTCTGCACATCAACTTCTCTGATGTGGGCACACCATGCTGAGCAGTCCTGTGCCAGTGTCTCCCATGTCTACGCAATCAATTCCAGAGTTCTTGAGAGAGACCTTGAGAATATCCTTGTATCACTTCTTCTGACCACCATATAAACGCTTGCCCTGTGTGAGTTCTCCATAAAACAGTCTTTTTGGCAAGTGTACGTGTTGCATTCGAACAGCGTGGCTACCCCATCAGAGTTGTGATCTCTAAAGCAGAATTTTAATGGTTGGCAGTTTAGTTCAAGTGAGGACCTCAGTGTCTGGTACCTTATCCTGCTAGGATATGACAGGACATATTTGATAGAGTCATTGCAGATGTACAATGAGCTGGGCTCAGAATTGAGTTAGAAGAATAGAGCAGACTAAGTTGCATTTAGGAAAATGCATAGTGCTTTTAATCATTCAAAGCTTTAACACAGTGATGCATTTTTTTAACCCTTATGTTCTCCCAGCAACAATCATATTATTTCAAATCTCAGAACATCATATTTTGTGAACCATCAACATTGCAGGTAACTGAGAGGGTAATGGGGACATGAATAGTAGTAACAAACAGGACATAGCTTATTTCTGGTGACAGTCTATGCTTAACCAGAAATTAAAGGGACTGGTAGGAAAAAGACATGTGCAATCATGTTTCAAGAAGGGAGGGATAATAACATAGACAGCCAGAGTATTCCTCTTACATCTAAGAAATGTAAAAAGACCTAGGGAGAGTCTTTCAGTATATTAGGTGGATTCTCTGTGGAAAACCTATTGGAAAACTAGGACAAGAATACAAAGTATGAGAATGCATGGATCCACTAATGTACTGTCATAATAGAGGAAATCTTCAGTTAACTGGATCCAGCTGACTGGAATGCTTATGTAGAATTGCTTTGGTTATTCCTTTTCAGGAAAAAGAAGCAAATGATGCAAAATACTTAAATATAAGGACTATAGTTCTTAAAAAGCAATATTGAGAGACTTTTATCATAACAATACAGATTCAAATTAATCTCAGCTGTACTCTACAGTAAAACCTCAGCTTTGCTTGGAAGCCAGCCATCTGGAATTGTCACAAAACCTAGAAGTAGGCCAGAGGAGAAAACAAAACAACCTTTGGTGTCGAAATAGGAGTCCCAAAGTACCACCCAAACAATGAAAACTGCAAAATAATGTTGAAGAGTCAAAGAGTATACCCACAACACTCAAAAACAGTTCATTGGCCAAAGAGAAAGAAACATACAGATTGGCTTTGTATTGTCTATAACAAATGAAAACTGAGAATCCCAGTAAAAACACCATGGGACCCAAGAGAAAAGAAAAGGGAATAGGTTGTAAGAGATTAGAAGTACAGAAGGTTATGGCGTCAGTGAACAGCAGACACTCCTGATATCAGAGAAAAAAAGAGCTTACAACAAAAAATACAGTAGATAAAATCCCTCTGCATGGGAAAAGCAGTATTCTGTATCTTATCCAACTTCTCTATCCTTTATGGAGCAGGAAGGGCAAAGAAAACCATTCATTTGCACCTTAATATTTAATCAACAAGCATTTATTAAGTACCTACTATTCGCGAACAAAGCACAGTGGATAAAGACCTAAACTTGAAGCCAGTAAGACCTCAGTTCAAGTTTCTTCTCTGACAAATATTGAGTAAGGATATGACTCTGGTAAAGTCACTTAAGTCTCCCAGTACTCTACATGACTCTACAAGATAAGAGTTGTGTAGAAGGTTCTGACCTGCATTAATAGAAGGCGATTTCTCACATAGGAGTTACCTATATATATCCCTTAAATCACAAGTCCAGTCCCTATCCCTATCCTGATGTGCCAGGCACTGCACTAGGTGTTGGGGATACAGATGAAGAATGAAACAATACCTTCCCTCAAGGATTAACGTTCTATTACATGAGACATCATGTACATGTGTAAGTATCTATAGTATAAATATAAAGAGAGAGCACTAAAATTAGGGATTTGAGAAAATCTTTCTGTAAAAGGTAGTATTTTGAACTGCATCTTAAAAGGTTTCTTTGGGGCAAAGATGAAGAGGGTCTTCATTTCAGGCAGGGGAGACAACCAGTACATAGGGAGATGGTCTGCTTCATGTGAAGAACAAAGAGAATGCCCATTTGGCTGAGCCATACAGTGTGGGATGGGGCTTTGTATATAATGAAAGTAAAGAGATAGGTTGGAGCAAAGTAGTGAATAACTTTAAAATATAAACAGAATACTTAGTAGTAGTAGTAGCCAACACTTATTTAGTGCTTTGAAGTTTATAAAGTGCTTAACATTATCTCATTTGTTCTGTACAAAAACCCTTGTAGTATCCAAAAAGGAGATTAGGAGATTGAGACTCAGAGAGGTTGTGAGTAGTTTCCCATGGTGACAGACCTAGTAAACATCAGAGTCGTGGTTCACACCCACTTCTGCATGCCAAGCAGTGTATAGTTTAGCAGTATAGAGGATGCATTCACTGTATTATATACAGAAAGTTATTACCTCATGGTCTACATAAACATTTATAGATCAGTACTCTATTGGCTTTCCTTATAGAAAGATTCGTTAAGGCAGCTGTTTAAATTCTTTGAAGATTCTGGCAGCTAATGCCATTGATTTGTTGCAACTTGTACACAGCTAAATTAAAGCACTCAGATCAAATTTTAAATATGAGTGGTTTTCACTAAAGATCCAAGAGTGTCCCTGTCACTCAATATTAATTAAAAAGGTAAAAGATTTTTACAAGCAAGTTCAGGTGAATTAGCTTTGTGTATTTATAGGCTAGAAGTCTAAGCCTTTTTTGGAGTGTTGGTGGGGATGAGAGTTCTCTTCAAGTATTTGAGGGGCTGTCATGTAGAAGCAAGATTAAGAGAAAGCTCATAGGATTTAGAACTGTAGGGGACTGCCTGAGTCAACAAACACTTGGTCGTCTTATCAACCAGACAGAAATGATAGCTATGAACAATGCCAGTTTAGAATATAAACACATTTACAAATTGATGCAGAGGAAGATAGTTGAAGATTGAGTGGTATTACTTTATAAAATATCTAAAAGTAATGGAGAGGAAAACAAGTTTGCGGAAAGGTTAGCAGGCAACTGACATGTCAGATTGTCCAAGGAAAGCTCATTCAACAAGCCTTATTAAAAACCTGCTATTTATCAGGCTCTGTGTGCTAAACAGTAAAGATACAAATAAAAAGAATAAGACAGTCCTCATTTCCAAGGAGCTCATAGTGTAACCATGGAAATGGAAGGAAGACAGTAAACAGAAGGAAAATGGAAAAAAATTTGTTGAGATTTCTATGAAAAAAATTTTCCCCATTGCTGGCAGGAGAGCTGTTCCAGTTCCCAGAGGTGTTCTTGCAGAAATTAAAGGGGTGTACACACACACACACACACACACACACACACACACACACACACAAATAGACTACCTGGATGCAACCATATGCCTAACAAGATAGAGTGGCATACTCGACATGACACAATTTTGAGAATATGGAGGAATCAGTTCTCAGGATATGGGAAAGATGTTAAAAAAAAAAACTACAACTGGAAAAAAATCTTGGGTGTTACTACAGTCAGAAAAAGATGATTTTTTTAAAAATAGCTGAAATGGCATGTTTTAAATTTTTTGTCTTGTATTCTCAGTGCTCAGTGCAGTGGCTGACTCATAGGAACTGCATAACTGCTTACTGAATGAATAAATTTAGTCTAATTCTCTCATTTTACAGACAGGGAAACTGAGACCCAGAGAATGGAAGTAACTTGGCCAAAGACATAGAGGTTGATGAACCAGTATTTGAAACCATGATATAAAGCCTGACTCCAAATCCAGAGTTCTTTTTATTATGCTTAAAGATCTGACTTCTATTGTGTGGGAGATAAGAGGGAGGGTGAGGGAGACCAGTAAGAGGAGTTTCAGAGAAAACTGTATTCATTAAATTTTATTTCCCTGCCATATGCATGTTAAAATAAAGATGAATATGCAAATACTCCTGGTAGCCTTCTGGTAAACTCTAGGATGACTAAGGCCAAAGACCTAACCCTACCTAGGCTGTCACTTCCTATTTCTTCTTATGCCTTCCACCAATTCATATGGAATCACTATGCCCAAAACTTACCTCCTCAAGAGCTCTTCCCTGATTAACTTCACCTTTTGGAGTTGGACTAAACTCTTTTTGTGGAGTTTAGTCATAAAATACAGGAGAGATATGAATCATATTTAACAGGGTTGGGTGGACAAGAAAGGAACTTTTACTTATGGGGGAGGCATGGGAATGTTTGTATGCAAAGGGAAGTGGTCAGTAAATGAGGAGAGATTGAAGGTAAGTGAGAGTGAGGATGATAAAGGGGACAATCTACTAGAGGAGATGGGATAAAATGGGATCACTTGTACGTGTAGAAAGGTTAGGCTTGGCAAGGAGAAGATCCACTTATTTGTGTCAGATCTAGAGGCAGATAATGGCAAAAGGCCTCTGAGATATGTCAGATGAGGAGAAGAAAGGAGGAAACTCATAGAAAATGCCCTCACTTTTTTCAGTGAAATATGAGGCAAGGTTGAGAGGGGGTGGGGGAGCCATGGGAGTTTTCAGGAGGGGTAAAAAGGTTTGGAAGAGCCACTGTGCTGAGAGGGTTAGTGAGCTAATTGGGGAAGTAGAAAAGGCTTAGCTTACTACAGTGAGGGACCAGTGTAGGATATGTAACACAAATCTGTATTGAATGCAGTCAGGATGGTTGTATAGTTTTCCCTTTATTCAGCATATAAGTAAAGGCAATGGATAATGGGAGTAACCGAGGACTGAGACTTGGCAGGACACAGTTGGCAATAAGATAAGAGGCAAGCAACTCAAGAAAAGCAGTCATTGTGTAGAGTTGAATTGGTTTACCAGGGATTCAGGATGGGGAAAGGAGAAAAGTATGACTAGTACAGAGGTTATGACCTGGGAGAAAACTGTAAGTCACAGTGTAGACAAAAGGCAGGTATTAGAAGGCAGAGGGAGTGGTAGAAAGTGAATAGAATGTCATCAAATAAAATACTTTGAGAGTTCATGAACATGGATATGATGTATTTATGGGTAATGGCAAGATCAAGGGTATAATAACAGCAGCAGCAATGATAATAACTAGCACTCATACTGCAGCTAATGTGTCAGGCACCTGCCAAGCACTTTACAAATATTGTCTCTTGATTGTCACAATTCTGTGAAGTAGGTGCTGTTATTATCCCTATTTTACAGTAGGAAACTGAGGCAAACTGAGGTAAAGTGACTTGCCCCTGGGAATCCAACTAATAAATGTCTTAAGCTAGATTTTTAACTCAAGTCTTCTTAACTCCATGCTCCGCAGCACTCTGTCTATGCATTGTGCCACCTAGCTGCCTCCATGAACGTCGGTGTTGTGTGGTTATAGTGAGATGGAGGAGTAAGTCCTGGGAAAGGATTAAGTTGAAGAAATAGGAAGTTAGGGTATTTGAGAGAATAACAATTTGTATATTGAAGTTCCATAGTATGAGGGTGGGAGTTGGAGAGCAGAAAAAGATGATGAGTCAGGTAATTAACTCATTGAGGAAAGGAAGAACTGTCTAGAGATCTGCTGGCAAACAGCTACCAGGGTTTTGGTTAGTTGATAGATGTGCATTGCATGAATCTCAAAGGAGGGAACATATTTGGAGGAGAACCCAGAAGTGGCAGTGGGGAACAAGTATTCCAATTCCTCACCTCACCCAGTGAGTTGGGAGGAATTAGTGAAAGTACAACCATTGTTGGAAAGGATGACCAGAGATCCTGTGTCATCAGGGCAGAGTCAGGTCTCAGAGGCATCAGGAAGAGGGAAGGAGCGGTAAAGAATTTATGATGGAAGCAAGTGTGTTGCCTTATGAAGCAGGCATTCCAGAGAGCATAGTGATAGCTTTTGGTTGGAGTAGAAGGGAGTTGAGGGAAATGGGAATAAGGACTTGGGCAGTGCAGGATGGGTAATGGGTTTTAGTTGATGTCGTAAGGTGGTTCAGAATCATTGGAATGGGGAAGGTATGATTAGGGGGGAGTTTGTTAATCACTAAGGGGAAAATTTAGAGATTTTCAAAGTCAACCATATTTTAACTTAAGTGTGAAATCCTTTAAAAGCCTTGGGCACTTCTGGCAAGTTCAGGTAAAGGAGCAAGAACTTGGAGCAAAAGTTAGGTAACTTGAATGCAATTTGCTTATATTACACGCTGTCTCCATTTTTCCCTGTGCTTTTTTTTAAAAAAATTAATTTATTTTCTTGTTTACCCCATTCATTTCCACGAGATTTTGAGTTACAGATTTTCTCTCCATCTTTCCCCCCCCCCAAAACAGCTCTATCCCACTGTATAACCCCTCCCCCAGTCTGCTCACTCCTATGTCCTCCCCCATTGCCCCTCTGACTTTCCAGTAGGGCAAGATGGATCTCCCTACCCCAGTGCCTGTATATCTTAATTCCCAGTTGCATGTAGTTAATAATAATTATGTATATACACACACACATACACACACACATATATTTTTAATATTTGATTATAGAACTTTAAATTCTAGATTCTTTCCCTTCTGCCCTCGTCACCCACCCCCACTGGAAAGACAAGCAATTCAATACAGGTCGTACATGTGTAGTTACACAAAACATCTCCACAGTGGACATATTGTGAGAGACTGATTATATGTCCCTCCTTCCTATCCCACCCCCCCCCTTGTTCTATTCTCTACCCTGACCCTTTACAGAAGTGTGGACTTCCATCAACCCTTCCCCCCCACTCTGCCCTCCCCTCTATCATCCCACCTCTCATCCTCATCCCCCCTACTGTCTTGTGTGGCAAGATACCCAGTTTAGAGTTTATGTCATTCCTTCCCTAAGCCAAATTCAATGAGAATAAGGTTGACCCTTTCCCTTTTGCCTTCCTGTTCTTCCCCTTCATTGTAACAGTTATCCCATGCCTCTTCTGTATGAGAGGATTAACTCCATTCTGTCTCTCCCTGTGTCCTTATACATTCCTCTCCCACCTCTAAATTTCATCTTTTAAAGTATCATCCCTTCCTATTCAATTGATCCTGTACCCTCTATGTACACATATATACACATACTCAGATATGTATTTATACGCATATATACCCTCCTATATAGATGTGTATGTATATGTATATATACATTTGTATTCCCGTCACCTATCCTTACACTGAGAAAAGTTTCATAAGTTACAATTATTGTTTTTCCATGTTGGCATGTAGATAGTTCAACTTTGATAAGTTATTTATGATTTCTTTTCCATGTTTACCTTCTCATGCTTCTTGTATTTGAGTGTCAAACTTTTTTTTCGGTTCTGGTTTTTTCAGCAAGAATGCTTGAAAGTCCTCCACCTCACTGAATGACCATATTTTCCCCTGGAACATTATACTCAGTTTTGCTGAGTAGGTGATTCTTGGTTTTAATCCTAGCTCCCTTGATCTCCAGACTATCATATTCCAGGCCCTTCGATCCCTTAATGTAGAAGCTTCTAGATCCTGGGTTATTTTCACATTGTTTCTTCTTGGCAGCTTGTGATACTTTCTCCTTGATCTGG
>CM053582.1:305936802-305978958 GCA_028627135.1 Pseudochirops cupreus
GAGATCCATCCTGCCCTACCAAAAAGTCAGAGAGGTGAGGGGGGAAGACATAAGAGAGAGTAGACTGGGGGAGGGGGATACACTGGGATGGCTGTTTTGGGGTGGTGGGTAGGGGAAAGATGGGGAGAAAATATGTAACTCAAAATCTTGTGGAAATGAATGATGCAAACTAAAATAAAATTTAGAAAAAAAGACTAAAATACTGTTATCTATGTATTCAGTAATTCAGATGCATTTATTGAAATATCTAAGGAGAAAAGCACAAGAGATGCCCACTTTTAAAAGTATAAACAAAAAAATGACACGAGGATGTTAATTTTTAATTCTATTTAAGGTATTAGTCAAAACTGTAGTCGGTGGTAATACTATTTTACCTCTTCCACTATCAATTTTGGGTAGCATTTTAGAATAGTTTCAATGATGTGAGAGTGAAATGTACTTGTCTGCTTGCTTTTGGACCAAACATTTTAGGCAGTCAGTCCTTTTAAATTATGCCTAGAAACATTTAATTGATGAAAGTTTAATTTTATGCTAACAGTGGAATGCTGTTTTCATCTTTCATTACTTCCCACCATGCTAATCTCAGAGCAAAGCTCCTGTTGTTTGAAAGATAGCTAGAATCATCACCCCACAGTATGCTGGGGCGATCACAGATCTTTGTACTTTCTTCATGTTTTCAGGCTATGTTTTTCATGTTGATAAATCCAGTGTTACAAAAAACACCTTTGAATATGTGACGACATTTTTAGAACAATTAATATTTACTTTTGCAGATGATGGCTGATCTCATGTTCAGAAAACAGGACTATGAACAAGCAGTATTTCATTTCCAGCAGCTTTTAGAACGCAAACCAGGTAAATATTTTTTAAAGTATACTTTCAAAGTGTAAAAAATAATATCAAGTTCTTATTCTAGTAGATGTTAGACATGAATAATTTATCATAATCTTTTTGGAATGCTGTTAAAATAATACTCAGTATGCACGTCGGTGAGGTTTCTGTCATTGAAAAGGATTTGTGGTTGAAGGTACGTCTGGTAAGCCTTTCAGTTGTTCCAAGGTCCTGTGACTTCACTTAAGTGATATGTGATCCTGAGATGGTATAATCAGTGTAGTTGGTCTTTCTTAATGTATCGACAGCTCAAAGAAGTAAACATGATACCTCTAAGTATATTTACTTAATGAAAATGCGTTTGAGTATTTAGACAACCATATATGCCATTAACTTCACTTTTTAACTTATACATGAATTTATTATCATCACTTATGCACATTGCTAGAGATCATGACATTTCATGATTTATAGCCACATAGGATCACCAGGAGAATATTGACACTATATTGAAAAGATGGTCTTTTCCACCCTGGATAAGGAGGTACTGGGAGCTAAGGATCACTGAAAACTTGGAGCAGTTTCTCAAATGTCACATATCCTGCTTTCCTCTTCTTACTTACTCATTTCTGGGTCCTGATGATTGTCCATTTGCCAGTATTCACAGAAGGTATGCATACTGATGTACTAACTCAAAAGCCTGCCCATCTAATTCTTCATCTGCTTGAGTTTTCCTACATAGATTGCTAGGCTAATTTGTTTTGTGTGTCTGTAGAACTCTTTGATCAACACTCTCTGTAATGTTCTGGAAATTCATTTAATAATTTCAGTGCCATTTAAAAGCAGGAGCATCTGGAGACACCTGTATTCATGAGTAATCCTTTTTCCATTTGGACCTGGAGCAAAGCTTCCTCTATTACACTGGCAAGCTCCTTTGGCAACAAACCTCTGACTCTACTTGTTATTAACACTTCAAACACTCTTTGAAAAATGTTATCTCTGTTTGTGTCTGTCAAAGAGTCTTATATGATCTTAACATATGCATGGGAAGATGCTTTATGGAGAAGAATTTTAAAAGACTTAAAAATTGCATTTTGTTCTGCTGAATCAAATGTTGGGTTTTTGGTTTTTTTTTTGTAATTAACATGGTAAACACAGTAGAATCTTGTATTCTCTGCACCTTTCAAAAGATCATCAGTGAGAGGACTTCTGGGTGTGAAGCTAAAATAGCGAAGTGAAGGAAACACCCCTGTGAGCTCTCCCAATATTCCTTCAGACAACTTTTAAATAATATCTCAATTCAAATTCTGGAATGGGAGAACCAAAAAAAAGGTCAGAATGAGACATTCAGAGTGAGATCAGGAATGCAGTGATACGTCTCTCTGTAGATCATACCCCTTGGAAGCACCAAAAACTTCCAAACCCCCAGTACTAGCTCTTAAAACAGCAGTATGAAAAAGCCTGAATGTTGACAGTGGCCCAACCCCTCAGTGCCAGGAACAGAACCCAGCTTTAACCTAAAGTTCAAAGTCAAGAAAATGGGGTGAGAAAATGAAGGGAAAAAAAAAACATCAAAAGGTACTATGAAGACAGGGAAGGTCAAGACACAAACTTAGAAAACAATTAGGTTAAAAGAGCTACAAGCAAAACCTCAAAGAAAAAGTATGCATTTGAATACATACTGAACAAGAATTCTCGCAAGAACTAAATCATAATTTTCAAAATCAAGTAGTAGAGAAATGAAAGCAGAGGAGTAAAATTATGAAAAAACAACAGCTTGGTAAAAGAAGCACAGGGCCAGGTTACCCAATAGATAGAACGCTGAGCCTGGAGTCAGGAGAAACTGAACTCAAATCAGACCTCACACATTTACTAGCTGTATGACTCTGGGCAAGTCACTTAACCCTGTTTCCTGAGTTTCCTCATCTGTAGTAAGAGCTACAAACAGAAATGGCAAACCACTCTAGTATCTTTACAAGAAAATCCCAAATAGGGTCATGAAGATTCAGATATAATTGAAAGGACTCAAAAGCAACAAAAGAGACACAAAAAATATGAAAGAAAACAGCACCTTAAAAACAGGATTGGCCAAATGAAAATAGAGGTACAAAAGTTCACTAATGAAAATAACTTCTTAAAATGCAAAATTGATCAAATGGGAAAAGAGACACAAAACCCTCTGAAGAAAACAATTCTTTAAAAATCAGAATTAGGCAAGTGGAAGCTAATGACTCCATAAGACATCAAGAAACAATAAGACAATGGATGAAAAAATAGAAGAAAATGTGAAATATTTCATCAGAAAACATAACTGAAAAATAGGTCAAAGGAAGATAATTTAAGAATTATTGGATTACCTGAAAGCCATGATGAAAGAAAGAACCTAGATGTTGTATTTCAAGAAATTATCAAGGAAAATTGCTCCAATATCCTAAAACCAGAGGATAAAATGGAAATGGAAATAATCCACTGATCACCACCTGAGATTCCAAAATGAAAACTTCCAGGAATATTATAGCCAAATTCCAGTGTTCCCAGTTCAAAGAATAAATACTTCAAGCAGCCAGAAGGAAACCATGCATATACCATAGAACCACAATCAAGATCATATGAGATTTAGCAGCTATCAGATAAAAAATCAGAGGGCTTGGAATATCATACTCACAAGGCAAAAGACCTGAAATTACAACCAAGAATAACCTACACAACAAAACTGAGTATGATCTTTCAAAGGAAAAATATGGATATTTAATGAAATTTTTTTAAAGCATTTTTTAAAGCATTCCTGATGAAAAGACCAGAGCTGAACAAAAAATTTGACTTTCAAATAAAAGATTTAAGAGAAGCATAGAAGCTAAACTTGAAAGAGAAATCGCAAAGTACCCATAAGGTTCAACTGTTTACATACAAATGCATATACATATATACTTACATATGTATAAATATACATATATACATACATATGTATATATATACATAAAGATGATACATGTAACTTGTAAGAGCTTTATCATTATTAGGCAATTAGAAGGATCCTACAGAGAAAGTACAGGAGTGAGTTGGTTACATTGAGATTATGTAAAAAAAAGTATAAGAGAGAAATAGGGATGCATATATGCAGATACATATGTACACACACACTCAGCTGGTAATAGAAATCTGTCTTACCCAACAAGGAAGTAGAAGAGGAAGAGCAGAAGGGAAAAGGGGAAAAGGGATGTCAAAGAGGCAAATAAAAGAAAGCAGTGGTTAGAAAAGAAGACTTTAGAGGAGACACAGGATGAAAAGAGAGAGTAAAGGATAAACAGAAGAAAATAGGATGAAAAGAAATGCAGTTAGTAATTATAATTGTGAATGTGAATTGGATGAACTTACATATTATGCAGAAGCAAATAGCTGAATGGATTAGAAACCAGAATCCAAAAATATGTTATTTATGAGAAGTACACTTGAAACAGACTCATGCAGTTTAAAATAAAGGGCTGGAGCAGAATCTATTATGCTTCAGCCGAAGTAGAAAAGGTGGAGGGTAGCAGTCATGATCTCAGGGAAATCAAAAGCAAAAATAGAACTAATTAAAAGAGATAAGAAGGAAAACTACATCTTGCCAAAAAGCACCATAGACAATGAAGTAGTATCAATACTAAACATATATGTACCAAATGGCATGGTATCCAAATTATTAAAAGAAAAGTTAAATGAATTAGAAGAGGAAAAAGGCAGTAAAACTATACTCGTGGAGAACCTTAACTTTTCCCCCCTGAGAGTTAGGTAAAGCTAACCATAAACTAAATAAGAAAGATGTCAAGGAGATGAATAGAATTTTAGAAAAGTTAGATACGATAGACTTTGAGAAAACTGAATAGAAATAGAAAGTATACCTTTTTCTCAGTTGTATGTGGCACCATCATAAAAATTGACCATGTATTAGGGTATAAAAACCTCCCAACCAAATGTAAAAAAGCAGAAATGTTAAATACACCTTTTTCAGGCAAAAGTTGAATAAAAATTATATTTAATTAAGGGCCAAGGAAGCATAGATTAAAAATTGATAGGAAACTAAATAATCTAATCCTAAAGAATGAATGGGTCAAAGAATAAATCATAGAAACAAACAGTTTCATTAAAGAGAATGACAAATAATGAGACAACATTCCAAAATTTGTGGGATGCAGCCAAAGCAGTACTTAAGGGGGAATCTGTATCTCCAAATGTGTGAAAGAGAACAAGAGCAGATCAGTGAATTGGACACGTAACTGAAAAGCCTACAAAAAAAACAAATGAAAAATTTCCAATTAAACACCAAAATGTAAATCCTGAAAATCAAAGGAGAGACTAATAAAATTGAAAGTTTAAAAAAAATGAATTAATAAATAAAACTAAGAGCTGGTTTTAGGGAAGGAACAAAAAAATAGGTAAGTCATTGGTTGATATGACTTTTAAAAAAAAGAAAAACAAATTGCTAGTAATAGAAATAAAAAGGGTAGATGAACCACCAGTGGAGATTAAATTAATCATTAGGAGCTATTTTGCCTAATCATATACCAATAAAGCTGACAATCTTATGTTAATTGGATGAATATTTACAAAAATATAAATTGCCCAGATTAACAGAAGAGGAAATGTAATACGTAAATAACCCTATCTTAGAAAAAGAAATTGAACAAGCCAGCATTGAGTTCTCTATAGAAAAATCTCCAGGACCAGATGGACTTACAAGTGAATTTCTGCCCAATGTTTAAGGAACAACTAATCCCGATACTATATAAATTCTTTGAAAAGAATAGGTAAAGGGGTGGCTAGGTGGTGCAGTGAATAGAGCTCTGGCCCTGGAGTCAGGAGGATCTGAGTTCAAATTCGGCCTCAGCCACTTAACATAAAAATTAGCCATGTGACCTTGGGCAAGTCACTTAATCCCCAACTGCCCTCCAAAAAGCAAAAAATAATAATAATAATAGATAAAAAAGAGGCCCTATCCAATTCCTTTATGTCACAGATATGATTTTGATTCCTAAACCAAGGAGAATTAAAATAGAAAATTCTAAACCAGCGGTTCTCAACCTGTGGGTTGCAATCCCTTTAGGGGTCAAACGACCCTTTCACAGGGGTCACAGGGGTCTCCTAAGACCATTGGAAAACACATATTTCCGATGGTCTTAGGAATCAAGACACCACTCCTCTATCCGTCTCCAGGCAAATCCACCCACATGCGGATACGCCCATATACCAGTATTAAAGGTTCACAGCATTAGGAAGGTTGAGAACCACTGTTCTAGACCAATTTCCTTAAGGAATATCAATGTAAAAATGTTAAATAAGATACTTAGCAAGGATATTATAGCAATATATCACACAGATCTTATACTATGACTGTATGGGATTTATACCAAAAATTTAGGGCAAGTTCAGTATTAGTAAAACTATCAGTATAATTAACCATATCAATAACAAAAACAACAAAAATCATATGACTATCTCAATAAATACAGAAAAAACTTTTTGACAAAATACAACACCCATTCCTATTAAAAACATGAGAGACCATAGGAATAAAATGGAGTCTTCCTCAAAATAATAAGTAGCACTTATCAAAAACCATCAGCAAGCATTATATGTAGTGGGGATAAGCTAGAAGCATCTCCAGTAAGAGCAGGGATGAAACAAGGATTTCCATTATCACCACTGTTATTAAATATTGTACTAGAAATGTTAGCTTTAACAATAAGAGAAGAAAAAGAAATTGAAGGGTTAGAATAGGCAAAGAAGAAACAAAGTTATCACTCTTCGCAGATGATATGATGGTATACTTAGAGAGTCCTAGAGATTTAAGTTAAAATCTACTTGAAATAATAAACAAATTTAGCAGAGTTACAGGATATAAAATCAACCCACATTAATCATTGGCATTTCTGTATATTACTAACAAAGCCCAGCAGCAAGATATAGGAAAAGAAATTCCATTTAAAGTTACTGTAGACATTATACAATATTTGGGAGTCTGCCTACTTAAACAAACTGAGGAACTATATGAACATAATCAGAAAACACTTTCCACACAAATAAAGTAAGATCTAAATACTTGGGAAAATATCAGTTGCTCATGGGTAGACTGAGTTAATATAATAAAAATGACAGTTCTACCTAAATTAATTTACTTATTCATGCCAATCATGCTACCAAAAAATTATGTTATAGAGCTAGAAAAAATAATAACAGAGTTCATTTGGAAGAACAAAAAGTCCAGAATATCAAAGGTACTGATGAAAAGAAATGCAAGGGAAGGTGGCTTAGCTATACCAGCTCTTAAATTGTATTATAAAACAACAATCATCAAAAACTACTTTGTACTGACTAAGAAATAGAATGGTAGATCAGTGGAATAGGTTAGATACACAAAACAAAATATTCAGTGACTATAGTAATCTACTGTTTGATAAACCCAAAGACTCCACCTTCTGGGATAAGAACTCACTAACAAAACTGCTGGGAAAACTGGAAAACAGTATGGCAGAGACTAGGCATAAATCAATAACTTACACCATATACCAAGATATTAAAAAACAGTGAACAATTTAGATATAAAGTTTGATACAATTTAAATATAATCAGACTAGGAGAGCAAGAAATAGTTTACCTGTCAAATTTATGGAGAAGGGCAGAATTTAGGATCAAACAAGAGATAGAGAACATTATGAAATGCAAAATGGATGATTTTGATTACATTTAATAGAAAAGTTTTTGCACAAACAAAGCTAACGCAAACAAGATTAGAAGGGAAGCAGAAATCTGGGAAACAGTTTTTACAGCTGATGTCTTCGATAAAGGCCTCATTTTTAAAATATATACAGAACTGAGTTAAATTTATAAGAGTACAATTCATTCCCCAATTGATAAGGGTCAAAGGATATGAACAGGCAGTTTTCTGATGAAGAAATTAAAGCTATCTATAGTCAAATGAAAAAAAATGCTCTAAACCACTATTGATTAGATAAATGCAAATCAAAACAACTCTGAGGGTACCACATCACATCTATCATATTGGCTAACATGACAAAACAGGAAAATGATAAATGTTGGAGATATAGAAAAATTGGAATACTAAATGCATTATTGTTGGAGTTGTGAATTGATCCAGCCATTCTGGAGAGCAATCTGGAACTTTGCCCAAAGGGCCATAAGCCTATGTATACCCTTTGGCCCTGTAATACTGCTTTTAGGTCTGTGTTCCAAAGAAATCACACAAATGGGAAAGGGATCCACATGTGCAAAAAATATTTATACAGCTCTTTTTGTGGTAGCAAAGAATTGGAAACTGAGGGGATGCCCATCAGTTGGAGAATGGTTGAACGAGTTGTAGTACATGAATGTAATGGAATACTCTTGTGCTATAAGAAAGGAAGAGCAGGCAAACTTCAGAAAAACCTGGAACTGATGCTGAGTGAAACAAGCAGAACCAGAAGAACATTGTACATAGTAACAGCCACATTGTGCAATGACTAACTTTGATAGAATTATCTCTTCTTAGCAATGCAAGGATCTAAGACAATTCTAAAAGACTCATGATGAAAAATGCTGTCCACATCCAGAAAAAGAACTATGAAATCTGAATGCAGATCAAAGCATATTATTTGCACTCTTTGTTTTTTGTTTGTTCTTTCTCATGGTTTCTCCTTTTGGTTCTGATTTCTTCTTTGCAACATGACTAATATGAACATAGGTTTAATATGAATGTATATACAGAGCCTATACCAGATTACATGCCATCTTGAGGTGGGAGGCAGGGAAAGATGGGAAGAAAGTTTATAACTCAAAATCATGTGGAAGTGAATATTTAAAATTAAAGCTAAATAAATTTAATAATTAAAAAGATAAAGATATAGAACTCCTAGTTTGCCAACTATCAGATATTGCCATCTGCAGTTAAGTTACCTGCCAGACCCTTTATAGATAGCAAGCATCCCTACCCTTCCTTTCAGTGTAAATATTAAATTTAAAAATATATATTTATAATTCTATACAAAATATAAATATGTGAATACATTTATATAAATATGAAAGAGTACTTGGATGTCAAAAATGATGTGGCACGTAGATCCTAAATTCTATAGCATGGAAATATTAAGGAGTGATTCCATAGTGAAATGTGGCTCGTATACTTAAAGGCCAGTGGCCCTAGCAGAGAAATGAGTGACAAATCCCAATGAATGTATATTTTCTGAATTTGATGGTATAGACTTTAACCGCCAAGATCAGGTTGGCCACCAATATAACTAACCAACACTTCCATCCAATGGTTCATTCAGTCATCCAATAATACATTTTTATCCATCCATCACAATATGTTTTCATGTTTACCTTTGAAATATACTTTCAAGTACATTTAAAACTTCGTTTATCATTTTGTTCAAATCTTAAATATTGTGTTGCCAGATAATTACACAACGCTGTCTCGCTTAATTGATCTACTAAGAAGAGCTGGAAAACTTGAAGATGTTCCAAGATTTCTTTTGATGGCAGAGAAACATAATGCCAGAGCCAAATTTGAGCCAGGATTTCATTACTGTAGAGGACTTTATCTTTGGTAAATAAATTTCCTTTATAACAGTTTCTTTTAATTCTACCATTGTGTTAAACTGAAACTCATTTTTTTTTATTCTGTAATCTGAACATTGTGAAATATTTATCAAATAGAAATTTAATTGGAAGTTTAATTATAGTAGTTGGATACTTGAAGGAAAAAAGCAATGAATATTTTGTTGTTTGTTGTTTTTAACTCTACCAAGGTATACTGGAGAACCAAATGATGCACTTCGACATTTTAATAAAGCCCGGAAAGACAGTGACTGGGGTCAAAATGCTATTTATAACATGATAGAAATATGTCTGAACCCAGATAATGAAACTGTTGGAGGTGAAGTATTTGAAAATCTGGATGGAGACCTAGGGTGAGTCACTGAAAATCCATTACTCTTTTCATTTTTAATAGTGTCGTTAGGAGAGAGAGAGGGAGCTAGCGTACCAGGAAAAGTAATATTCTAGTGAAAGGACTACCCAAAAGGTCAGAAAAGCTGATCTCAACTGCACAATTGACCTTTGGGTCTCTGGAGCAGAGGCAGAGAAAGCATTTGGAGTTTCACTGAATCGGAATTTAATTGTAAAAATTTGCTATAACTGCCAGATTCATCTTCCAGAAGAACAGCTCTAATCCTGGGATTCGCTTATTCAAGGATCTTAAGTGGCTCCCATTGCCTCTAGAATGAAGTCCAAGCTCTTCAGCCTGGAATTCATATTTGTTTCTCTGGCCTTATTTCCTATCATTTAACTTTTCAGTACTCTACATTTCAGTTAAACTGAACTTGCTGAATATTTTGAGCTCTCCTCTATTCACATCTTCATTTATGTTCTTTCTGCCAATATTTCTTCCCAGTACCTTCCTAAATGCCACCTCTTCCATTAACAATCCTTTGATTCCTACCCCCACTAAAGTGTGAATCCTCTTTACCTGGAACTCTCATAGCTTTTAAAATCTATTTAGATTTAGTTTGTTTATACTGTGTCACAATTTTTTATCATCTTATGTTATCTGCCCATTAGATTATAAATTACTTGAAGAAGGTACTGTGACATATACATCTTTCATCCCCTGCATCACTGAACATACTGCTTATACATAGTAGGCATTAATCATATATTGAATTTAAAAAGATTTACTTAGTTGAAAAAAAGAGTAAATTGTAGAATTTTTAAGACATTCTTATCTAAATAGTAGCCGACTATGAGTCAATAAATACTGTTGACTGTGAATCAACGAATATGTGCTTTCAACTCTCCAACATACAGCATCATTAAGAACAAAGAAAAAAATATAAGACATGATCTTTGACCTCAGGAAGCCTCCCATGTAGTTGAGAGATAAGATCTACACTCACGAAATAATTTAGTAACATTAGAAGACAGTATTTAATTAAGTATCAAAATTAATCTAAAGATAAGAAATGAATTCAGAATGCAAAGAAACTTATGTGGTTTGTGGTGCTTAAGGAAGATTTCTAGAGAGGTAGTAGGACTTGAACTGGACTTTGGAGAATGAGTAGGATTTAGAAGGGTGTTTCAGGTTGGGGGATGGGTGGGGACATGGCAGAAGCACACAGATGAGTAGGCTGAAGTCTTGTTTGGGGAAACCAACTACATCAGCCTGGCTAAAATAAGCCAGGGATAAAGAATAATAATAGGAGGTTAGATTGGAAAGGCAAGTTGGAGACAGAAGACATTATCCATTAGGTAGCAGGACAGGGAATTCAAGGAGCAGAGAAATGATAGGATAAAAGCAATGTTTTAGAAAGCAGTCTGATAATAGTATGCAAAATAGGTTGAAGGTTGAAAATAAGGAAACCAGTTGGGTGGTTATTTCAATAATCAGGTCATAAGATGAGTAAAGACCTGATAAGACCACTATGTTGGCAGTAGAAAGGGAAGTAAAGATATATGAGAGAGTATAATGTTACATGTCATGTAACTTCCAAGTGGAAATGTGCAGTAACTAGATGGAAATGGAATCAGAACTCTAAGAGGTCTTGGCTAAAGGTAGAGATTTGATTGTCATTTGCATACAGAAGATAATTGAAACAGTGAGAGTGAATGAGAACTCTCCAGTGCTGAGAGTTTAGAGAAAAGAACAGATGGCCAAGGACCAAGCCTTAGGTAAAGCAAACACTGAAGAACAAAGAGGAGATAAACTGACAAACCAGAAAGCAGTCAGAAAGGTAGAGAACCAGGATAGTGCAGCGTCACAGAAACAGAGAGGGACAAAGTCCTCCAGAGAAATCAGGGAGAACGAGGAATGAAAAATGTCCACTGGGTTTGGTGAAGGGGAGACAGTTGGCGTCTTTCAAGAGTAATTTTAATAAATGTTGTTTGCAGAATATTTAGTAAATAAAACGTCATTAGGCATTCCATGTTCTGTTGCAGCTGAAATCTATAAGCTGTTCGTGACTGAAGTGCTGTTGCTACCTGAGTAGGCGCGCTGTTTGACAGCGTCACATAGGGAGAATTTGCTGTTTTTACAAATATTTATCCTGTCATTTTCATGCTAATAATATTAGCTTGCCAATTTCCCTAGTTTATAACGTCTGCTAACCTAACATTCATAACACAGAGGTGTTACCATACACACAAACATCACATAACTTGTCTTTTTATTCCATAGGAAATCAGAATTGATAGATACTGTCTCATTAAGAGCTAAGTTCATCTTGTCTTAAAAACATTCTCAACATTCCATTATGTTATGTCTATTATGTTAAGAAAAGACTAAGTGGCCAATTTTTTTTAAAACAAGGCCACTTATGTGATGATCTGATTCCAATTTCAGCAAATCTTATTTCATAAGCAGGAGGGATTTTTCTCTCTCCCTCTCTTTCTCTATCTGTACTTACAGAGAGTTATAGTGTTTTTTTTTCCACATAGTAATTCCACTGAGAAACAAGAATCTGTGCAGTTAGCTGTGAGAACAGCTGAAAAACTCCTCAAAGAACTAAAGCCTCAGACTGTCCAAGGTCATATACAGCTTCGAATAATGGAAAACTATTGCCTAATGGCAACCAAGCAGAAAGCTAATGTTGAGAGAGCATTAAATACCTTCACTGAAATAGCAACTTCAGAGGTTAGTAGTTTGCCTTTTTTAATTTAATGAATAAATATTTTCTTTTCAAAGTACTACAGAAGTATGCATTTTGAATAGTTTTTTTATTTCAAAAAATCAGTTCCCTTAGTACTTTTTTAAATGAATGTTCATTTGGCAAAAAATTCACACAGCAAATGCCTACTTCAGAAGATAATGTGTTTCTGTATTTAGAACTGTCATTGATGTGAATGTTCTTTAAGAGCTGCTGTTAGGATGCAAAGAACAGGAAATCCCCAGTGTGGCCTGTAGGACATAAGTTAATTCTCAGGGCAACTGCTGAATGAATCCTCTGAATGAATCCAAATTATAAAGGTGTCCTAGTTTGACTCACTAAGAAAAAAGATTTGGCTGCTGCAAGGTATCCAAGCTTATCAACTGATGTGAACTTGAAATATTTCCAACTGTGAGGAAATATTTCCAAATGTGAGGCTAAATAGGGACAGGGTTGACAGTGTGTGCGTGTATTACTTATCATTCATGCAAATAATGACTTGCTTGTATAGGAATACTGCATAAGTTCTAACCACAGAAAACTGATTTTTACCTTCAGCTCTTCCTACTTTCTTCTTTCCTGGGAAACTTTCAGCTGTACCTTTTTTTTTTCTTAGAAGAGAGAGTGATTCATTTCCCTTCTTAGGCTATACCAACTTTTCCCCACCCCTAAGGTAAAACAAAAATAACTTTCTTTTTTACTGATGTTCCATTTTTCCTTTCAGCCACACTACCCATTTCCAGTCTTGGTGTGCAAATGGCAGAGAGGAAATACTAGTTATTACTTTCAGCTGAAAACTAATTCAAAGCATACTCCATTTTGTATTATTTTGCCATGTTACTGACCACTAAAAACTAGTAATTTGCTGTCTCCAGTTGGATATCTGGGCTCTTGTTGGTTTTTTTCCCTTGTAGCAAGAGTCCTAGTCAAGGCAGTAACTGAATGTTTCCTTAAATTTAGCAAAAATGTTTATAATAACATTATGTTGCTTAAATCCTACTTTTAGTGCCCTAGGAAGACACCAGACTTTGAGAGCAAGTACTGACTGTAGTAGAGAATCCATGATTAGTTATATAGTTGTGCTTTCACAGAAGGATCCAGGAGTTCCAAATCTCTGTTTCAGAATCATACTAATTGCTTATTCTAGCTTAGACTAGGACAAGATACCCCATACCCCAGGGCTTACTCTGGTCCAAACCCAGAAAGGTCCTAAAGGGTTCCCAGCAGCACTGTTTTCTCAGAGAATCAGTATGGCTGCTTTGGCTATAAGATATCCAGCCAATTCTTACTTCTCTATTATGGAATTTTCTGTCTTTGAGTATTCCTTGGGACCATTCATTTATTTTAATACTCCTGTCTTTATATTGCTTTTTTTTTGTGCAGAGATAAGAGGAGAGTGAAATACTTTCCCTCCCTTGGTCTGTCTTTTAACTGTTTAATTACCATATATTTTATAGTCCCCCAACCTCTCTACGTCATTTAAATACTGATAAATATTAGTGCCCCCCCCCTTGAGAGTCCCTTTGTGATTTTAAAAAAATACGTGGCAAAGAGGTGATTCTAGGTTCTCAAAGGCTATGCCAGTAGAATACAAGCTTTGGCAGATTTTACTGTACTGAAAGGGCTCCAGGTATGGGCCTAGTAGCAAACCGTGTTTGTCATGTAAAGATTCATTATCAGAAAATTGGCCACTAGGTAATGAATGATTATGGCTACATTAGTTCACTTGCCTACCAAGTTATTTGAAAGGATTACAATCTGTGACTATGGAAGGAATAACTATATAGATTCAAATATTGCTTCTGAAAGTATTAAAATACAGTGGCCAAAATCTTAGTTTAGTTTTAATCTTTCATTACTTAAAAAGTATAAATGCTACAAACTTTAAAAGAAACATTTGAAAGGGTAACTATTTGAATTTGTAATTATTGATCTTTCTTAAGAATATTCAATGTAATCATGATCTTGTGTTATATATTGCTCTATTCAGTTCTCAAACTTTGTAGGTAAAAAGCTTTTATCAGCTGCTGCTCAGTGACTGAAGGATTGCCTTTGTAATTTCAACCTTAAGATCATCCAAAAGAATAAGGTTTTGATATATACATAATAATTTTGATGTGACACCCCCCCACAAGAAAAAATATAATAGAGATAGATAAGGTGATGTAAAGCCAAGCATGAGCAGCTTTCCAGAGGATTGCTGCTATGAACAGCTTCAAGGTTCTGATTACATAGTATAGTGAACTCTTTATTCAGCAGTAAATTAAAGCAAAATATTCGCAGAAATCAAAATACAGCATTCACAATGTTATGACATAACAATTTATCACTAAAATGGCCACCTCCAAAACCCTCCTCCAAGAAATCTGTAAACAGACAACCAGAAAAATCCTCTTTCAGGGCTTCCAGTAAGGTCCTAGGGCTTCTGTACTAAGTATCACAAACAAAAACCAACACAGAACAGACAAACATAGAGTCCTGGGATACCACAAGTTTTCTCCTTCTTGACTTTGCCACCACAAGAGTTCTTCTCTCAGTTCTGCTCAGTTCTTCTCAATTCTTCTCAGTTCTCTTCTCAGTTCTCAATTCTGCTCAGTTCTCAGTTCTTCTCTCTTCTCAGTTCTGTGACCACAAGTTCTGTTCTCAATTCTGCTCTCTCCAGCCTGGGCTTCTCCTTATATGTGATCATTAGCTCTTCCCTGCCCCACCTCTTCCTGTTGCATCAGCAAGTTCTCCCACTGTGGGATTCACAAGTTATGTTTTTTTAACAAAGGCTTGACATAATCAGGAAAGCTTAACTTGAAACAGGGTGCTGAGTACTTGTTTGCTTGCCATTACAAGGCACAGGGAAGATCTTCAAATCCCCATCACCATTACAGGTGAACAAGGTGGCCAGGCAAAATGACCTCCTCTGCCTAATTCACCAGTCTGACAGAGCATCATCCAGAAAATTTAAACATGCATAGTACATAATGACTGGCTGCTCCATCTTATTAAAATTAAAAATATTCAAAAATTCATAAAACTAAATATAAAAAATAATTAACATTCCAATTTTTTTTAATTTTGTAGCATTTTTCTGAAGTTATGAAGACTTAAAATTTCACTAAGATTTTTGGTTCATCTTGTATAAGTAAATACTGGTGAGGTCATATTAGTGAGCTCAAAAGATTTTAGCCCTACGTTTTTATATTATGTCCCTCTTGTTCTGCTGATAATGTCATTTTGTTCCATTCATTCAGGTTCTTGTACAATGCTATGAGCAGTTTCATTATCCCTTAGAATATACATTTAAACATAAAATTGCAAAGTGACATCACTTAACGTCAAGGTCCTAAAGCACAACCTTCCACTAACATTCAGACAGTGCCTTCAGTAGTTTCACTCTGCTGAAATGTATGTGTGTGGCAGATGGATGACAGCAGCTGCTATATGGAGTGCAGAAGGAGGATAATTACAAGTTTGCCAAGTCTAAGAAAATCTGTAAGAACAGAGTGAAACTCTGTTTCAAGTGATATGTCATAGCTGCAGAATGCTGGAAAACAGCACTCAAGTGTGAGCAAGGGTGTTATACTCCCCGTGAGGTGAGAAAAGCGAAAAAGAGGTAGAACCAATGACTGATAGCCTTCCTGCTGTCTTGTAGCCAATTGTAGCCACTTTCCAAATAATGGACTACACATCTTGTTATTGTTGACAGATGTGTCTGTATTAATTTAATTCATATACACATATCTGAATAATAGTATCATAATCTTTTAAGATGTGAATTATGGTATTAAACTAATTCACTTTGTTATATGTGATCTATATTCTCACCAAAACTGAATAATGGACTGTTCTCCACATTTTCATCTGTAACTACTGACCCACATACTATATATGCCACTTCCACAATATTATGCTGTAAAAACAGTGTTTCTAGGAACATACGTTTAGTGCTCCTCTGTATGTTCTGTTATTTTGCCATGGTTCAAATGCAGTTATATTATCCAGGGATGAACTTGTTCCTTGAAATCATAAATAATTGGTTATCTCTGCTATTTGTCACTTTTATTCCAAAGAGGAAATGTAGTATAGTGGAAGAGAACGTAGGATTTGGCATTCGAAAACCTGGGTTTGAAGCCTTGCTTGACCACTACCTATGCAGCCAAGTCATTTGGCCTCTCTCTCTAGGCCGTTAGTTCCCTCCTCTGAAAAAATGGTGGGGCTGAATTAGACATCTAAGATCCCTTCTAACTCTAAAATTCCTATAATCCTGTGCATTTTATAAATATGATTTTGATAATTCTCATAATTGCTTAAAAGAAAGGTTATCTATACCAATTTTAGTATTTATCAGGTGTACTAGATGAAAGATGAACAGAATTAAAGGTAAGGAAAAAAGAGGAAGGAGAGACTAATTTAAAAAGAGAGAAGATAAGATTACATATATATTTACATGCATACAAATTCATTTCTTGTTATAATCCATTTTTTAGGAAAACTGACAGAAATGTTAAGTGACTTTTCAGCATAGGCACTTGAAAAGTAAGGACTATGTTTAAAATGCTTGTTTTCACTTGTACAACAAAACATACACCAAAAAGTGGATTGAGACTAATTATCTGGCATCAGGATGTGTTACTTGCATGATTGATTGTGTGTTCCATGTTATATGTGCCAATTTCTTCATCTAGCTTCTAGTGTAGTGCTTTGAATATGAGGATACAGAATGTCATTTAATGATGACCATTTCAAATAACTATATATTTCAGAAATGATGAACCCAAAATAAGATCCTTCTGTCAAATTCTAATTTTATATTGCATATAAACAAATAACATATTAGCAAATTTCTTAAGAAAAACTAGTAATCTATATGTGTATCTACAGCATCTCAATTTCAAAAGTTTAATTACAGAAAGATCACATTCCAGCACTTTTGGGAATGGCAACAGCATTTATGATCTTGAAACAGACACCACGAGCCAGAAACCAACTAAAACGAATTTCAAAAATGAATTGGAATCCTATTGATGCTGAGGAGTTTGAAAAGAGTTGGCTGCTGCTTGCTGATATTTATATTCAGTCAGCAAAATATGACATGGCAGGTGAACTGCTAAGACGGTGCCTACGTCATAATCGGGTAAAGTAATAAAAATAATTCCTCTTTCTTCATTTTATGAAGTATGATTTTTTTGTAAAAAGCTGTACTATTCATATACTGTTCATTTTCAAGTTTTTCTTATGTTCCTTTGCAAGAGTTGGGGTGGAGAATGGAATGCTTATTCTTGACATATCAGGAAATAAGTTTAAGAAAAACAAGAGATAAGCAATTTATCTTTGAGAGTTAAAAAAATAACTGCAGATGCTATTTAGTCATTTTCATTCACATAAGTAAATTATGCATGTTTCAAGTTTCCGTTGTAAGTATGCAGTACTTACTAAAGGTGTTGGTGGAATGTCAAGTGTGCCTCTGATTATCTGTCCTATCCAGAGCTAATGAAAATTGCAGAAAAATATCAATTGTGGGCTTCTGCCTCATTTGCTAAAACACTGAATTTACTGCAGCTGGATGCCATTCCCATGTATTAGAATACTCTATGCAAAATACATTTTGTAAAGATGGCTTTCCAGGTTTTAATTTGGATTGTTTAATGAAGATGTTAATGTTTAATTGCAAAACGTAGTATAGATTTTTATAGCATAAAACCCTTTATAACAGCGGTTCTCAATCTGTGGGTTATGTTCAGTTAAAGACATCCTGCATATCAGATATTTACATTATGATTCATAACAGTAGCAAAATTATAGTTATGAAGTAGCAACAAAAATAATTTATGGTTGGGGGTGACCACAACATGAGGAACTATATTAAAGGGTTGCAGCATTAGGAAGGTTGAGAACCACTGCTTTAGAATAAAATTATTTTTATGCATGGAATTCTTTTATTAGGGGCAAAATTATTTTAAATAGGTGATTCTTTCATAATTAATTTATCTAATTACTCTGAGTACTTTGAATTTGCCTTAGTTTCTTGGGGATATTTGACTTTATAGTTTCATATAAATTATTTCAGAATCTCTGGTGTACTAACCTAAACTACATTTGTAGTTTCAGGTAAATGTATTAGTAAAAATTTTTTCTAGAGTTTAAGTGAGACCTTCTAATGAAAAAATATTGTTACTGAGTTCTTAGGAACTTAAAGATGAGCTATTTATTAGTTGATTATCTTTCCCAAATGATGAGGTATACAGCATTTTAAACTAGATTTACAAAGCACAACTTTGAAAATATCTTAGAAACTATACAAATATATGTTCTGGTCATGTGTCTAGGCTTGACACAGTACAGGAAGAACAGTCTGCTCAGTAATGAGAGGGGCATGGGGCACGCCAAAAATTCAGTTTGATGGCCTGTTGGTAGAGTATTCCAGGATATGGTGGCTTTTTCTAAGAAAGCAGTCATGCTTACTGGTTTCCTGTGTCCATAGATTCAGGAAAAGTGAGACTTGGAAAAAAGAACCTATAGCTTAGAAACCTTACATTCTATAATTCTCATATATATTCTCTTACTCTCATTTGAAGGCACCTTTATATTGATTGTAATAACGTAGCTCGAAAACAATATGCATACTTCTAGATATTTGTTAGTTGATGATAACAGTTTGGAAGAAATAAATTGTGTTCTAATTATTGTACTGTGCCCTTTCTAAACACTGGAATCTTTAAGCAGTTGACTGCTTTAATATAAGCAAACGAAAGGGTTTTGAGAATTATCTCTTGTAAGGACATACTTTCAAACTGTATGAATGAAATGTTGGAGGTATTGATATATACACATATGTATATAATTAAACTTTTTTTCAGTCTTGCTGCAAAGCCTATGAATATATGGGATATATAATGGAGAAAGAACAGGCTTATAAGGATGCTTCTGTGAATTATGAGATGGCATGGAAATATGGCAATCAGACAAATCCAACAGTGGGTGAGTGTGGTAAAGTGATAGTAAATGGTCACATTTTATTTCTAAATCTTCACTTAGATAGGGTTGGGAGTTTTTGTTAATATATCATCCACAACAGAAGCTATAGTGAGAAGTAGCTACTTAAAGAGCTTTCTTTTGAGAGCCCTCCTAAAATGAGAATATCTTGATATCCTTACTAAGCTTTTACCTTCTAATGCTTACAAGGGACAGTGCATTAAAACCTTTTATCATTCACTGTGTCTTTAAATGTGTTATATGTTCATAAACTCTTAGAGCTGATAATGACCATAACAGAGGTCTTTAGTCTAATTTTCTTTACAATATAGAAGCACCTAGTTTTTGATCCTAATTCATCCCCTGTTCAGTATCCCAAACATGCCTAATTCCTCTTCCACATGACACATCTTCAAGTGCTTCAGGACAGTCTAGCATGTTTTGTAGCCAACCATCCCCAGTTTCTTCAGTCATTCCTCATATGAATTAGTTTCCAACTTACTCATTATCCTTACTACCCACATACATACTCTGTGTCTCTCTTAAAACACAACTCCCAGTATTGGACACAGTGCTCAGTTGTAGTCTGACCAGCACAGCTTGCAGATTTAGGCACTATTAGACTAAGCTTCATAAGAGTAATAAGTGTGGCTTGTTCTTTGACTCATCTCCTGTAGCACCTAACACATAATGGTTATTGCATCCACGTTCAGTGAATTGATGCAGCACGTGATTATCCCTTCTTTAGTAGCCATATTACATTGGCTTTTATCGAACATGTGTTTAAAACTTTAGGTGTTTTTCATTTAAAGTGCTACTTGTTTAAGCATATTTCATGTTGCTCTTACATAAATGATTTTTGAAGCTAAATACAAGACTTTACATCTTTTCCTATTAAATTTTGTCTTATTCGTTTAAATCCATTGTTCAAGTCAACATATATTTTACTTTATTATTCATCTTCCTCTAAGTAACTCAGAAAACCTCAAGGTTATCTCCTTCTGATCCTCCATTTAATTTTGTGTAGGAATTTGGTAATTTGAGACATCTTTCTCAATTTTGATTAAGTAAAGGTGAATAGTTTAATGTTACATTATTTGTGGAGGCACTTAGTGATTTAGATGCACAGTACATTTATCCTGAAATTCTCTGATTTATAATATATCTTGGGATTTTTGTGCCTTGAGATGGCTTTTCACTATATTCTAGTACAGTGTTTCTCATAATAGAAGTTAGAGGTCCCAGAAAAGGTTTAGATAACTGAGTATGTTACAAAAACAGAAATTTGAAATCTCGAAATCTGTGGTGGTGCCAGCAATTTAATGTGTGAGCCCATTTGGTCTGACTGGTCTCATTGCTCCAAGTCTCTCTCCACTTGATTCCATCCTCTACTCAGATATCAATGATCTCCCCAAAGTGAAAGTCTTTCTATGTCACTCCCCTAGCCAGTAAACTCTAATGACTACCTGTAACCTCCAAGATAAAAGCTGCTGTTTGCTTTTTAAAGCCCTTCATAAACTGGCCCTTTCCCACCTTTCCAGTCTGTTTATGCTCCACATACTCCACAATCCACTGACACTGTCCTCCTTCTGTTCCTTACACAAGACACTCCATCTCAAACTCCGTACATTTCACTGATTTTCCCCATGCCTGGAATGCCCTTCCTCCTCACCTTGGTCTCTTAGTTTCCCTTGTGTCCTTCAAGTCTCAGTGAAAATTCCACCTTCTGCAAGCCTTTCTGGGTCCCCTTGAAGCCAGTGTCTTCCTTTTGGTGAGTCTATCCCCACAGCAGATAATCCCTGCTGTGTCTTTTTCTAATTGTTTTCCTGCCTTTAAATTAAAACAAACTGGTAGGAAAAGTGAAGTAAAAAAATGGGATATATTTGTAAACATATATTTTATCACTATCTTTTTTTCTTTATAGGCTACAAACTTGCATTCAATTATTTAAAAGGGAAAAGATATGTTGATGCTATTGATATATGTCACAAGGTAAATACTTTTAAAATAAAAATAAAATTTTTACCTACACAGTTTAACAAAATGAGACGTTGATATAATTATGTAATAGCCTTTATTTAGGGAACCTCAGGATAGACTTTAGCTATATTTCATCTGCCATAAGTAAACACAGTAAACACTGTTATCCAACATTGCTGGGAAATGGAGCATTCTAGTTATTGTAGATACTCGATATTCCCTAAATGTGTGTTAGAAGTTTTCAGAGTTTAGAACATAATCAAATGCACCTAACACTAAAATTATCATAAGCACAATTTCATAAATCTTTGAAGATTCAAAAGGTACATCATTAGCTTCTTGTAGAGTCTCAAGCTTGTCACTACAGAGAATTCTGTTGTTGAGATGCTTAAATGTTAGTAAATAGAGTTCAGATGAATAGAATTCTGAGTGAGAAACTGCTTCAGTTTGGTAGTATATCACATTGAAATTAAATTATTCTTCTCATGGCACTGAAATGTAATTATAATATTTTTTTTGTCATTTTTACTATGTTATCCAGTCTCTGTAGGAATTTGGTATTTTAAAATCACTCATATCTTTCTCGTATAAAAATTCCTAAAATTATGAAATTGAGCCATGACAGCTGATATGTTTTATGGTGATCCCTTCACTTATATCTCAGTAATGCCATTAGACTCATGATAACTACCACCACTAATAGTTTGTCCTGTTAAGTACACTGACATGTATTTATACAAGTTTATTTTTCCTAAGGAAAAAAGGGTCTAACATGATAAAAGTATCCTGCCAATACAATAAAACCTGAAACATAATATCTAAGGAAGTTGGCATGCTGTTTATTTAAAAGCAAATATTTTGGTTTCAGCTTTTGATGTTAAAACCCTTTTAAAAATATTAGTTTTCTTTCATGCCTTAAGAAGTATGGCATAATGAATATAATTAAATCTTTTTTAATAACTGAGTCTTTTCAATGCCCCAGGGTGATCATTCAGAACAGTTCTCATAATAAGGTTTCGTAGGTGTTGAAACTGTAAGAGATGAAATAGAATGTATACTGCCCCCAGATATGGCCTATAAAATTTTGTGTTTTATTTGAAATAAATCTCCAGTGACAGATTGTTTTCTTGTGATCTGATTCTCCTAAATGTGAAATTTTAAAAATGAAAAATAAGAGGTTCTATTTAAGATCTGTTTGATAAAAGCTTCTACTACATTATAAATTGTTTTGATGTATGTAGTTTCAGATTCAGGAATGAAGTAATGAAATATCTAGAGGACAATCATAGTTGTCTGAGCTGACTTTTTTAATTTATAGTTTGACATGATTTAATTTAATCTTGGTTTTATGAAACTTTAATTGTGGCGGGTTAAATGTAAAATAAACCTAATGGGAAACTAAATAGATTTAGTATGAGAAAAATCTTATCCTTTTTTTCTTAAAACATGCAATAAAATCCTATTGTTATCACCTTGATGTGTAATCACTTCATTTTCAGTTACTCTGAGATTTATTTAGGGTTTTTTTTTTAATATGCCCAGGTTCCAAAAACTTTTGAAAAATATTCCTCGGAAAATCATAACTCCTTTTGTAAAAATGAGTAATCAGAAAGCTCATTTTATTTTCCTAGTTCCATATACTCAGTAATTATTTTCAACTTTTTTTTTTTAACTTTACAGGTTCTGGAAGCGCATCCAACTTACCCGAAAATCCGAAAAGATATACTTGATAAAGCACGTGCAGCCTTAAGAACTTGAACCTTATTCTCCCTAGATTCCTAAGTTGAAGCAGAGACCAAAAAAGAAATAGGATGTTAAATTCTTTATGTTGTTATTAAGATTTGGCTCAAATTTATTTTACGAAGAAAAACTTTTTCAGAGTTGATAGCTGTTATTCTCCAGCAGAGGCTGCTGTTGCATATGAAGAGAAACACTGAAATAGATATTTTCAAGCATAGGGGAAGTTAATTGAGAATAGGTCTCTTTTATTGACTGTCTTTGATTAAAAACTGTCTCCAAGACTATAATCTTCCACAATAGGAAGAGCTTTTTCTTTTCTCTTTAAAAAATGTATTGACAAAATCAAGTTGAAACAAACTTAATGCCAAAATTTTTAATGTAATACTTGTGTTCATTTCATAAAAATGCATTTGAAACAATAAAATTTCTGTTAATATTTTTAGGCAGTTTCAGTTGTTGCCATCAATCCAGATGTCATTTGTAAATAACTCGTAAGAGAAAATCAATTTGTTTTAATAAATATTTTCTAATTCAAATATTGTGTTCATCTCAATTGCATTTTTCTGTAGTCTTCTAAGCAACAGGATATGCTAAAAGGGAATTGTTCATTCTAATGTAACCCTATCTTTCCATCTGCCTGCACTTCAGCACTTAAAAACAGAATCACAGAATCATAAGAATTGAAAAGGACCTCAGATGCTATCTTAAACAGGAATCTCCTATAAAACAGCTCAACTTCTGCTTAACGTTTAATGAGGAAGTAACTCATGCCACCTTTGGAGAGCAGACACATAGGTGGTACAGTGGATAGAGTACCAGGTCTATTAGATCCAGTCTTCATGAGTTCAAATCCAACCTCATACACTTAATAGCTGTGGGACCCTGGGCAAACTGCTTGACTTCTGCCTCACTCTCCTCATATGTAAAATGAAATTAATGATAGCACCCAACTCCAGGGTGGTTGTGAGGATCAAATAATATAATATATGTAAAGCACTTAGCATAGTATCTGGAATATAATTAGTGCTTTATAAATGTTAGTCTTTAGTATTGTTAGTAGCAGTATTATTATAATAGACATTTTCTTTACATCTAGCTAAATCTGCCTCTTCAAATTCTACCTACTACTCTTAGTTCTGACACACAGGGTCAAGCAAAATGAGCCAAAAACATTTTCCACATGGCAGCCTTTCAAATATGTGAAGACTATTGTGGCTTCCCTAAGAATTTGCCTTCTTAAAACATTAAAAAATTATATTAATACTTCAAATGCAGTAAACTGCATAATAATCCAGTAAATCAAATTATAGACTAAAACACTCCAATATAAACCTCATCAGTTTGATATTTTTGGATTTTAGAGATGAAAGGGCACCTACAGATTATCTAGTTTTACTTGTTGTGCTACTAAAATAAAGTGAAATGTATAGTATAGTATTTACCTTTATATGATATGATATCCTTCTGTCTCAAAACACTATAATATACTATAGGAATATATCAAGCCTGGTTTGACTAATAACAGTAAATTCAACTGATGGGAAAAGTACAAAGAATCACCTCAGATCCCAAATTAGACAATCTGAAACTAGTAAAAAAAAAAAAATACAGCCAAATTACTAGGATTTTACACGTTTCTACTTGTAGGAGTAAGATGTGAAGGAAAGGGTATTTTCTGGTACTATATTCGGTTTTTGCTTTCATTGTTTATTTTGTGACGTGGTGTGAACATACTGACTAAATCCTTTCTGATCGAATCCTTTCTCAAAGATTGTTTAAAGGGAAATGTGTCAGTAGAGTGCACAAAGGAAATGCAGTATGTTGCTTATAAAGGGCTTAAAACAAAGTTTGATAATGACTATTTAGAGGGAAAAATTATTTAGTGGTGGGATAAGTGTGTGCACAGGAATATGCCCCTGGGTTTTCCAAAACAAAATGAGAAAGTGATGTAAAGAAGCTGACTGAAGTCTCATAGATTCTCCCTCTGTAGATAAGTCCCAATTAATGTGAATGATGAATCCTATAAAGTAGGCATATATACTAGAATTCACACTATTTGAAATTATACTTGTATAAAATATAGTCAGTGGGTCCAGTCCAGTCAATATATGGAGTATGAATTTGAATAATATGACTAGCTCACAGGACTCATTATTCAAAATAATCAGGACATAGCTGTACTTTCGTCAGACCTTACAGCTGTCTCCTCTCCCTCACGCTTGCACCTCCTGAACGGATTACAGGGATAATATAACTGGTCTGTGACTTCAAAAGTCAAACATTTATTATGTGCTTGCTGTATGCCATGCACTGTGCCAAATGCTAGGAATATAAATAAAAAGAAAGGCAGTCCCTGCCCTCAAGGAGCTTACATTTTAATGATCAAAAGTCCAGCTGTAAAACCCCATTCACTATGATTTGGTTACCTGGTTTATCTGTTGAGTATTGGTCACTTAACCAATCTTTGCTTAGTTTCCTACAAAGATTGTACTCTGTAGTCTCTAAGATCCCTTCCAGATCCCAATGTATGAGTTGTTCTAAATAACAGTAGTAACAAACAATCATTGGGCCTACTCGTTACCTAACGCTGTCTTCTTGGTGCTTTGGGAGGAAGGAGTACTGGAGAGAGGAGAAGTACAGCAGAACAAACTTTTCTTCTGATGTTTAATACAGAGCCCATATGGCTTAGTGGCTGGAAGCCTAGACTAGAGTCAATAAAACCAGAGTTCACATCCTACCTCTGATGCATAATGGCTGCTAACACTCAATAAATAAGTCATTTAACCTCTTCCTGCCCCCAGACAACTGTGCATTGATAGAGTGTTTCCTTTCCAGGAGTTCCTTACACCAAGAAAATCACAGGTCCTTTAAAAAAATAGAAATCATGCAAAAAAAAAATTGTACATTTCATTGCCTTAAAAAGACTTTGAAAATAATTTTGACTTTTAGTGATTTGGAATCAAAATTATGTGCATCTCTTATTTAGTACGGTAATGCCCTCAAGAACTTTTGAAGTATTTGCCAATGAACTAAATGACCCCAGACTAATTTATGGCTGCCTAGCCTGGGAGAATTTTGCCTCATTTCACTGTTTCGGTGAAGATTCCATGTACAAGAAAGCTGCAGTCAACTTTTCTGCTTTGTATTGAAATCTATGGATATGACATCAAGAAAACTGAGAGATGATGAATTCTTCCAAGGGCAAGAAGTGGAGCCAAAATTCCATAAAATTTCATTTAATTTCCTCTCCTAGAGTAGGACTTGTAGAATTAATAGCATTTAACAAGGCATAAATCTTCTGAGCTAAATGCAAAAATCACACCACTATGGAGGGAAATAACACGGTATTTGAAGGTTTTGACCTTTATCTACTGATCAGGAGGGATACTGAAGTCTGATAAAAAGCTTGATAGCCTTACTCATTTGCAGTGTGATCCTAGGAAAGATGGTTCAGATAGAACTCCGTCTGGTGGCTACCTGAGATATTGCACTCTGAGTTAATTCAGCATCCCCTTTGAGTTTTTACCAAAGTATTAAATCTTACCTATGTTTGTCACAGTCAATTCTACTACTCTTCCTTTCTTTCAAAGCAACCACTAATTTTCAGTGTGTTATCTTTTAGTAGATTCTTCCCTAAATACCACACACACACACACACACACACACACACACACACATATACACACACACACACACACACACTCTTTGGTAGTTAGCTATAACCCAGAAAGAATTAGAGGTTTGCAGAAGAAATTAACTAGTCCAGTTTATTCAGTTCAACACTTGAATAGAGTAATAGAATCTGAATCCTGGAAAGAACTTTGAGATCATGTCCAATCCTTTAATTTTTACAAAGGCAAGTGAGGTAGCACAGTGAATAGAATGCGTGGCCTGGAATCTGGAAGACTTGAATTCAAATCTGCCTCAGACATTTATTATCTGTGTGACCTTGGGCAAGTCACAAAACCTATGTTTGCCTCAGTTTCTTCAACTGTAAAATGGGGATGATAATAGTACCTACCTTACAGCATTGGTGTGAGGATCAGATAAGATAGTATTTGTAAAGAATTAAGCATAGGTGTTATATAAATACTATTTATTATTACAGACAAAGAAACAGACCCACAGAGATGAACTATCTTCCCTAATATAACCCAACTTAATAGAGGCAGAGCTAGCACTGGAATTCACCTCTCCTGGTGCAGTGTTTTATTCCATCAAGCTTACTCTTAATTCTACGGTATTTCTAAGTCAATAAGCTTTAGCCTGAAGGACCACGCTGCCTCTCTTTGTGCCTGGGTATAATGGCATCTGTTTTCCTGCTGTTCAGAGGTTTTTTTACTTCCTTCCACTTTTGTGCCTGTGGTTCAGTGGTTAAGATCACCGGAAGTCTGACCACTAAACAAATGGGTCAGCACTGTAATGAAGTTTATAATAGTCATGGACAAAATAATGGGTGATACATATTCTAACATTGTTCATGAGGAACAGATGTTTTTTAGAAAAATACTTTCCTCTAGCAATCTGCCTTACACTGTACATAAATGGTACTGGCAGAATGCCCATAAAGGCATTTTTATCCCATAAATGAGGAAAGCTGAGTAATGAGTAGGATCTGAATGTCTTCCTTCCGAGTGGTACAGCCTTGGAATCTAGGGTAATCTTTATACCATTCTGTCTTCAAATAGTACATATATTATATTTATCTTTCTCCATATTACTTTTACACCGGAAAGAAACTTTAAAAAAAAAAAGATCATCTGAAGAAGCTAATTACTATCTCTGTTTCCTCCAAATAGAGGTTAGTCTTATTTTTCATCTTTAAATATGTAAACTTTAAAAATGCCAAGAGAAAATTGTGAAATGGTAACTTTTCTCCTTAATTAAAAATGCATCCCATTGTACATTTCAGAGTCAAAGTCAATTTCATTCAATATTTATTCAGTAAACATTAGGTGCTTACTAAAAGCATCACACAATGGGGAAATCCAAAGACATATAGAACCTTGTACCTGCCTTCAAGAAGTTTATAATCTAGGAAGGATGAAAGAAGAAGCAGATAACTATAAAGCAAAGCAAATTTATGATTCTAGGACAGCAAGGTGGAACAATGGATGGAGAATCTGCCAGGAATCAGGAAGATGTGAATTCAAATCCAGCTTAAGATTGGCTTTACTAGCTGCAGGATGTTGGACAAGTTACTTACCCTCTTTGCCTTAGTTTTGTCATCTGTAAAATGGGGATAATAATGTCACCTACCTCCCATGGTTGTTGTATGGTTCAAATGAGATATTTGTAAAGCACTTAGCACAATGCCTGGCACATATTAAGTCATATGTAAATGTTAACTTATTAATATTATTATCATCATCAGTGGTGTCTAACAGTGGTGTTGTGGTGTTATGGTGAGATGAGAACATGACTGTTGATCACTTTTAGTTGCCTCCACCTTTTTGTGGATCTGGCTATTCCTCCCCTTGGGTGTGATTTCCCCACAGCCTTTCCTCTTCTGGAGGAGTGGCTTTCTTTTCAAACTAGGCCAGGAAAAGCTATGGGAAGAAACATTATGAAGGCCCTGCCTCAGCACTAGTCATTGCCACTATGATGGTTAATTTCATTGCCTACAGGACCCAAGTGTAAATATTCTCTCCCTGCCCTGGGAAGTTGTAAAAATGAACCAAGAACTCTCTTCTATAGCTCCAGGCCCTTATTAAAAGGACTCTAAGAACCTCAGAGAAATTTGGTTAAGGGGTATGAGGTGGTGATCTCAGTGCAAAGGGCAATCTGACAAAGTGGTCATGCTGGGAAGGGTAAAAGCTACCCTTTAAGAAATAAAGGAGAAAGGTAGATCTAAGAGAAATGCTATGGCTGATATCCTGGTGGAGGACTGGAAGGCAAAGTTCTAGGACCACGGTCATTGTGGAAAAGGGAGTATGTACTCTCTTGATGGAATGTGTCCCTGCAAATCACCACCCTGAGGCAAAGCTACTAAGGTCTATTTAAAGACCTATCCATAGGTCCATTTAAAGTGGTAGATATTCGATAATCCAATACCAATGAGACTATTTTGTTTTATCAAATTGTGTGAAAATAGATTGTTTTCTTAGGTGACTTTTAGATATTGAATTAACTGCTTTGTTGTTGTTCAGTCATTTTTCAGTTCTTTCTGACTCTTCATGATCCCATTTGGGGTTTTCTTGGCAAAGGTACTGGAGTGGCTTGCCATTCCTTTTCCAGTTCATTTTATAGATGAGGAAACAGAAGCAAACAAGGTTAAGTGACTTGCCCAAGGTCACATAGCTAGTAAGTATCTGAGGCCAGATTTGAATTCAGGTCTTCCTGACTCTAGGCCTAGCACTCTATCTACTGCACCACCTAGTTGTCCTATTTAACTGCTTGTCCTGGTGCTATTATATATGTGAGAAAGACGCTTGTGGGGATCACAGGATTTCCCAGGTAGAGTCAGAAGTGAGCCTGGAACTTCTGCTGTCCACTGCCTCCCTGGGGGCCCTTAGGAAGATTCATATGATATACCCCTTAAAAAGGCAAACTCCTTTTAACTGAAAGAACTCAGAAACAGAGCGTGCAGAGGAAGGTGTTTATTATACTTAGGGCAAGGAAACCAGTATGGTGCTCACTAGGGACACACCCACACTGATGCAGAAGCAGGAGTGAGGTTATATAGTTCTGTCCTTCCCGGTAGATTTAGGATTAGTCAAATTCCTCACTTTCCCTACATTCCCTCTCTATATACAGATTATATGCAAATTACATAGGCAAGGTAGTAAGGATACTTGAGACCTGAACAGGCATGACCTCTTCTAAGGAGCTGTTTATCATACCCCTACCTTTCTAGTTCCCTCTGGCCATTGTCATAGTTCCAGGAAGGCCATGGTTTTAGTAAAATAAAAAAAGCAAGCTATTGATTATCTTCCAATAAACTTTGTGGGAGCAAAACAAGATACTATCCTATCTCTTCTTACATATACTACTGGGTTTTGATTGTGTGGAATATTATTTTCAAAAACCAAACGTCTATAGATAAGAACAAGAGCCACTCTCTAATAGATAGTCAAATGATATTATCCGGAACTTTTCAAAAGAAGAAATGCAAACTATCAATAACCGTATGAAAGAATACTCCAAATTTCTAATAATAAATAACTACAAAATAAAACAAATCTGAGGTTTTACCTGACACTCACCAGATTGGTAAAGATGACAAAAGAAAAAATTGTCAGTGTTATCAGGACTGCAGGAAGGCAAGGACACGCTGTTAGTGAATGCTGTGAATTGGTCCAACCGTTCTGGAAAACCATTTAGAACTCTACTTTGGAATGAACATATCCTTTGACCCTACATTATGCTTCCTAGGTCTGTAAGCCAGAAAAGTCAAAGACAGGAAAATATTTCTAAAAATATTTGTAGTGGATCTCTTGTGGCGGCACATAACCGATGGGTGGCTAAGCCCATCAACTTGGGACTATCGGGAAAAATTGTTAAGGAAGCTAATAGAATATTATTGCATCATAAAAATGATAAATATAAAGAATTTAAAGACATTTTTAAGATGCTTAGGAACTAAGGTAGAGCAAAATATGCAGAAATCAAGAAAATCATTTACACACTAGTCATACTATCAAGGAAAAAACATTGATAGACATCAGAACTCTGCTAAATAAAGTGATTAAGCTTGATTTTAGATGTTTGACAGTAAAACATGCCATCTTCCTCTCAGGAGCAAGGTACAGAGAGAAGCATATGTTTTCAGCTATATGTTGATTTGTTCTGCATTATGTTTTAGTGGCTAGAGAGCTGCTCTAAAGACCAAGAAAATCTAGGTTAATTGGCTACCTCTGACATATACATACTTTTTTATCATAAGCAAATCAGTTACTATCTCAGTGCCACCAGGCCATTCTTTTAAGACCATAAATCGCAGAAAAGATACTGGTCTACATTGGTAGGAGGAGTTTCCTCTTTAAGGAATGCCATATATCCATAAAGTCACAGGTCCAGTCCCTGTATTTCACTGAGAGGATTGCAGTCAGAGGTTTATTGAAAAGTAGCAACGATTCTTTTTTTTCTTTTTAAGCATCAACAGTTCTTTAGTTGGGACAATTGTGATCAGAGGTTACTGCAAAATAATAGAATTGTTCTTAGAAATCAAAAAATTTTAAATTAACTTATCCTTAATAGTGAAGTAGACTGACTATCCATTGTAAACTAACTTTGTTGACAATCTAAAAAAAATCTGTCAACTTGCAAATAATTTCCCATCCCTTTTTACACTAACCAATGTTGTAGTAAAGATGCAGAAGCCGCTAAGACCAATAGCCTAAGTATTATATGACATGCTGACTATTGTGGATTCAGATTAAAAAAAATTTTTTTAATGTGCTTTCAGGAATCCAAATTTCTTTTTTTATCTTCAGATTAATTTGTTCCTCCACACTCTTGGCTGGTTGAAGTTTGCAGAGGTGTTATAAAATATCTTTAATAGTTATTTTATTGAAGATATATTTCATCCCAGATTATTAAAAATATAATTCTAATTTATGGTAAATCACAACCTTTTCTATAATACAACTTCATTTCCAAATTGCTTTTTTCTCTTCCCAGAGTGTTTCCTGGCTGTTGCTTGAAAACAGCAGTTCTCCCCCCTGTATCTTCCTGTTGTGTGTGTAAAATACATTATATATAAACATTACATATGCTATTAAGTATACTATTATATATAACACTATGGAATATCCATAATATAAAATATATTATGAAAAATATGTAATGCTATATGTCACATAATACTAGATATTAGGTAATATAACACTATGTAACATAATCATATTACTTACATACTTATATATATATACTTATACACATATATAATAGGATACTCTATGTTATACTATAGTATACTATAGTTACAGTAGTAAACTATGTAATAGTATTATATATTTATGTTATGTATACTATTTATATATAATATATTCATCTTACTGCTTCAAAAAATGGTTTTGAATAACAGAGCTCTAGAGAGGTCAGCTATGTTAATTTCAAAGAGCTCTGCTCTTCAGTGTGATGTTGCCTAGCAACCTGTCTCTTAGTCTTCCTCCTTCGTGGGCATAGAGAGTGGAGCTGATTCTGTTCTCAGGCAGGGATGTCTTCCTAATATGAGTAGATTTTAGCAAGGGATAGCACACAAATCCCTTCATCTTCTCCTAACCATCTTGGATCTGCACATGCAAAGATCCATACACTTCATTTTATCAAGCCTTAAATCATACACAGATACAATGGAAGGAAACCAAATACAAAAGGTCTAACAATGGAAGCTTGCTCTATCCATTTGATTGGGGAACACTCATAAAATTCTCCTTCTTTGCTATCTTTTTTCCATAAAGACTTTCCCAAAATTCCCAAAGGCAGTTAGTACTCATCAATGCAACTTGAAGTGAGTGCTAAGTATCGGTTACTATAGCAATAGGAGCCAAAAGGGCTTGCTTTTCTCTTTAGGTGCAGGGTGGCAGAAATTTGTTCAACCAGGGTAGTGGTACTTGAGCAGCATGCTCACTAATTAGAAATTGGGCACCATTTTTTTTAAGTATTCCAATGCTTTTTCTCCAAGCTCCATCTGAAAAGCAAGCAATCCCTTTGCAATTCCTGAAGCTAGTGACTTGATATACCTAAATTTGTACAGCAACAGTGTTGATGCATAGGTAAAAAGGAGCAAAAATCGACAAATGTGTATTAACAAGTGAGAGGAATTTCATAAAAATGAAAAGTCTTAAGAGTCTTAGGACTAAAAGGTACCTTAGAAAGAAAAGAATCTTGGGGTGGCAAGTTGACACAGTGAATAGAGCACCAGCCCTGAAGTCAGGAATATCTGAGTTCAAATCCTACCTCAGACACTTAACACTTACTAGCCTTGTGACCTTGGCCAAGTCACTTAACCCCAATTGCCCTGCCTTCTCCCCTCCAGAAAAAAAAGAAAGTAAGTATCTTAATATGTTGTCCAAGGACCAACTATAGCTTACCAGACCCTAGGGTATAGCCTGTCTAACATTTTTAGATGATGATGTTGATGATGACGATGATGATGATGATGATGACAAAAACAGTGAAAATAATTTACCTAATCAGCCCAGTAGAAAATAATAGGCCAGGAGTGGCTAGCTGGCACAGTGAATAGAGCACCAGCCCTGGAGTCAGGAGGACCTGTGTTCAAATCTGGCCTCAGATTCTTAACAACAACAACAACAAAAACTAGCTGTGTGACCTTGGGTAAGTCACTAAACTCCAATTGCCCTCCCCTCGCCCCTCTAAAAATTAAAATTTAAAATTAAAAAAAAAAGAAAATAACAGGCCAATAGAGCCTAATTACCTGCCCTTTGCTCTGTAACAGTTTAATTGATTGCTATGAGGTGTCATGCAAACCAACTGACTAGATTAATCAGTCATTATAATTGAATTTGAATGTAATTAGTTTTTAATTACATTCAGGTGGCCAATGTATGTAGCTTTCTGATCATATGACCCACCATTGTGGAAAAATGGCCCTGATCTAGTTCAACTTTCTCATTTTACTGAAATGCTCAAATCTATCTGTGACCTCATCAATTGGAATGTTCCTATAAACAAGTAGATTACAAGTCATTCATGCCTGCCGTTCTATATGACTCTTGTTCATGTCTTTCGATAAGTTTGCAACAGAGAATCTAACCAAAATGCAGGTGGACCTTTCTCGCTTCATCAGAGGGATAGATACCATGAGAGCTCTCGGGCTACCCATCTGTCATCCCTCATCCTCAATATCTGATCAGTCCTTCTCTGTTTCCTATCGTACATTTTCCTGATGACATCTTTTATTCCTGTTCTTCTTTTTTTTAGGTCCTCAAGTGCTACAGCCTGTTCACACCCACTATGCACTTTTCCATTGACTTCAGTGTAATATTCATTTTCACTTCTTTGGAGACCATTGTGTTCCATGTGTTAGCCACGCAACAATACCAGCAAAAAAAATGATATTAAAAAGATGGGTCTTTGTTTCGGGAAGAAGTTTGTGATCACTACAAAAGCTTTGCAATCCTCTCTCTTTCTCCTATTTAATTCTAGACTCAACTTTTTTTTTTAATTATCTGTCCCAGGAATAATGATGCACAAGGTCTATAGGTTGTCCATCTAGCTGCACGTCATAATCTAGGAAAAAGACATCCACTCCCTTTTTCCTGTATAGATGATCAGGCCAAACTTTTTGAGTCGTTAGATCTCTTCCAGGAAACTGCAGCGTTTTGGGGTTGGACACAGTCATCACAGCATCATGCAAAATTGGGAGCGCCTGTAGAAGCTCGCCACGAGAAATCTTTCTTCACTTTAGACCCTGCTCCCTATCTCCTTTATCACAGTGGTGAATACTTCTGGAGAACACACATCTCTTTAATGATAACTGACTCTTGAAGTCAGAGGATCATTGAGCATGATTGTCTGTGTTTTTATAGCCCTCAATCAATCTTGTTTTTAAAATAAAATTTGCTCGCTATTTTTTTTCTTAAATCCTGGTTTTGTTTATCAATTCAATGGCCTTTTATTTTCATATTTTATTAACATCTTCTTTAATCTTCACAATTTCTACATTGTTACTTAGTTGAGATCTTTTATATTTTTTATGCTTGTTTATTCTTAATTATGTGCTTCATTCATTGATTTATTCTTCATTTTGTTGATGAAAATTTTTAAAAATAAAATTTTTCCCTCACAACTACTTTAGTGGAATCCCATACATTTTGGTATGTTGTCTCATTACTGTCATTTCCTTTTACCTTTTTTTTTTTTGCTTTATGGAGGACAATTCTGGTTAAGTGACTTGCCCAAAGTCACACGGCTAGTTAGTATGTCAAGGGTCTGAGGCCGGATTTGAACTCAGGTCCTCCTGACTCCAGGGCCAGTGCTCTACTCACTGCGATTATTGTCATTTTCTTTGATGAAAGGAATTGTTTCTATTGTTTCCATAATTTGTTCTGTAACTATTTCCTTAGAATCATTTTAGTCTTCAATTACTTTTTAAATATATTTTTATTGATTTCTTTTTAAAATCACCATAATTTCCCCCAGAACCCCCTCTCCCATTCCCAGAGATCCACCCCATATGACAAATAGTAGTTATTTAAAGATAAAAAAGAGGAGGATAAATCAGGATAACTGATCAATACATGAGAAAGTCTTAAGATATTTCAATATGCAAGACTTAAGGATTTCCCACTTCTGCAAAGGGATGGTGTGGGAGGTATTTTCCCTTACATTTTCTTTCAAGTTATGTTTGGTCTTTAATTTTGCAACATTCACTTTTGATTTGTGGGTGGTGGTATTTTAATTTACAATACTGTAGTATTTGTGTATGTTCTTTTCTCAGTGCTGTGTACTTCACTCACATCAGTTCATTAGATCTGTCCATGTTTCTCTTTATTCATTATGTTTCTTATTTCTTACATCATAGTAATATTCCATTTCATTCATGTACCAAAATATGTTTAACCATTCCCCAATTGATTGACATCTACTTCGTTTCTTATTCTTTGTTACCACAAAAAGCACTGATATAAATATTTTGGTGTATGTGAAGATTCTTTTCATCAGTGGCATCCTTGGGGTAGAAGCTTTATAACAGAATCTCTAGATGAATAGCTTTGGACATATTAGTCATTTTATTTGTGGGATCTCAAATTGCTTCCCAAAATGGTTGTACACAGTTCTGCCAACAAATGTATGAGTGTGCCTGGCCTCCAGCACCTTCTGCAACATTGGCTATTCTTTTTTTTTTTTTTTTTGCTTTTTGGAGGGTAATTGGGGTTAAGTGACTTGCCCATAGTCACATGGCTAGTTTTTGTGTCAAGTGAGGTCAGATTTGAACTCAGGTCCTCTTGACTCCAGGGCCAGTGCTCTATTCACTGCGCCACCTAGCTTCCCGACATTGGCTATTCTTAAATCTTTTATCATCTCTGAGAGTTTTCAAACTATATGGTAAAACCTCAGGGTTATTTGACTTGTGTTTCCCTTAATATTAGTGATTTAGAGATATCATTTACAATCTGTGTATATCTATTACATCTGTAACAAATATATTGGGAATAGAATGCAGATATATAAATATCTGTTAATTACCTATATGTGCAAACATATACATATATGTGTGTGTGTGTGTATCTATCTATCTATCTATCTATCTATCTATCTATCTATATATATATATATATATATACTATATGTGGGTATATTATGTAAACATATAAACATATGTACCATACCTGTGTTTATTTATCTTGGATACCAAACCTTTATTTGGCAAATTTATAGAAAGATTTTGACCCATTTAACTGCTTCCCTTCTCATCCTAGAAATTAATTTTGTTTGATCAGAAGCTTTTAAGTTTCATGTAATCAAAGTTATCCATTTCATCTTTTGTAATTGCCCCTGGTCCTTTTTTGTTGTTGTTAAGAATACATTTCCTTCTTGTAGCTATAAGAGGTATATGATTTGTTTCTCTTTTAATTTTTTTTGTAGCATGATCTTTAATATTAAGGTTATGTGTCTATTTAAAATGTATTGTGAAGTGTGATACAAGGTTATGATCTGAGCCTAATTTCTGACAGACTGATTCTCAGTTTTTCCAACAATTTTTCTTATATAAGTAGTTCTTTCCTAAGTAATTTATGTTTTCTGGTGTATTGAACACTAAATTGTTGAATTCCATTTTTTCTGATTCTCCCTTACCTAGTCTGTTCAATCTATCTACCTCTTTATTTTGTAACCAACACAACCTATCAGGGCAAGGAAGGATTTTGTTTTTTGTTTTTTTTTTTCTTTTGTAATTCTTTTACAGCTAGTTCTATTTCCTGAGAATGTCTTATTTAATGACTATCTGGTCATCTGTTAGTTTGAGTAATTTATGGTTTTGAAGATATTCTATTTCTTCTGTGTTCTCAGTTTGTTTTTACCACATAATTGTCTATTTTAAGGGGCAGCTAAGTGGCACAATGGATAGAGTGCTGGACCTGGTATCAGAAAGACACATCTTTCTTAGTTCAAATATGGAATCAGATGCTTAGTACCTGTATGACCCTGGACATCACTTAAGCTTATTTGCCTCAGTTTCCTCATCTGTAAAATGAACTGGAGAAGGAAATGGCAAACCACTCTAGTATCTTTGCCAAGAAAGGCCCAAGAAGAGCAAGACATAACTGAAAAACAACTTAACAAAATGTACGATAGATTCTGATTACTTTTTTCCTTTGATTTTGTTGTGATTTTATCTTACTCATTTGCTATTTTGTTGATTTCTGCTCTCTTCTTTTTAATCGAATTGGATAACTGTTTATTAATTTTATTAATTTTTTCAAAGAACTTTTAGGTTAATTTGGCGTTTCTATGATTTTGGGGGGGTTCCAATTTATATATTTCTTCTCAACTTTTTAATAGCTCTTTATGCTTATTTTAGGTTTCCCTATTTCCCCTTGAAAGCTGCTTTAACTGCATCTTAGAAATTTTGACTTCACCGCAATTCGATGAATGTTTATTAAATACCTAATTTGTAAAAAAGATTGTGCTAGGGACTAGAGACACAAAGACCAAGACAAACCAATCTCTGCCTTAGGGGACTTCTATGGCACTGGGAGGATATAACATGTGAATCTAGAAAAGTAGTATGAGGTAGGCACTGATGAATACAAAAGAACAAGCAGGTGAAAGACTAGAAATATTTGAAGAGGTAAATAAAACTCCTACCACTACCAATAAAACAAGCCTTTATTAAGTAAAAAAAAAAGAAAAAGAAAAAGAAATTTTGACGTGTTGTTTCTTCATTATCATTTCCCTTCACATAATTATTAACTGTTTCTAGGATTTGTTGTTTGATTCACTCATGATTTACAATTTCATTTTTAAGTCCCCACTTGGGTATGTATCTTTCACTTGTGCTTCTTGAACTGATTATTATTTTTTTGCATTATGGTCTATAAAGGATGCTTACTATTTCTCTCTTTTTGCATTTGTTTGCAACATTTCTGTGTCCTAATACATGGTTATGTTTTTTTTGAGAAGTTTCTTTTAATTCTAAAAATATAATATATATATATTAGGAGTTCCATTTCAAAGTAGTTGTAAATCTTTTAGTCTAGTTTCTGCGAATATTTGTTCAGCTTTATGTTTTCCCTTTTGTTTATCTTTCTCTTAAAATTATCCATATCATATAGGGAGGAACATTGAAAGAGGGGCACTGAAATCCCCAGCCACTAGTATTACTATCTATGTCTTCTCATGAACTCAATTAACTTTTTCACTTATGAATTCCAATGCTGAGGAAACTGGAGCATATAATTTGACATCGGCAACTAGGTAGTGCAGCGTATAGAGCACCAGTCCTGGAATTAGAAATATCTGAGTTCAAATCCAGCCTCAAACATTAAATAGCTGTGTGACCATTGGCAACTCACTTAACCTCTGTTTACCTCTGTTCCCCCATCTGCAAAATGGGTATAATAATAGCACCTACCTCTTAGGGTTGTTGTAAGGTGCAAAAGAGATAATAATTTTATTTTAGAGGATTTAGTGCAATGTCTGGCACATGGTAAGCGCTCTATAAATGTTGGTTATTATTATTGCATAAGTTTCCTTTCAGCATAATGTGGCTTCCTTATTTATCCCTTTTTATGTTTTGAATGTTTATTTTTACTTTTTCTGATAACATGATTATTACTCCTGCTTTTTAAAAATTCACTTGATGCACAGTATTTTTTTAGACCTTCATTTTTATTCTATTTATATCTTGTTTTTAAGAGTGTTTCTTATAATCAATAAATTGTGGGATTTTGCTTTTTCTTCTCCAATATGTCATTTTCATTTTTTTGGATCATTTAATGTATTTAAATTTAACATTATATATTTATATTTATATTATAAAATTAGATTTACACATCACTCCATTTGTCTCTAATATTGGATTTTTTTTTCCAAATTAGGGTTTTTCCCTTCTGTAAACATAATACTTTACAGTTTTCATTATTGTAGTTCAATCTATTTTAAGGTAATCATGTTCTAATGGACTCTCTTTCTCTTACTCTCAAACACCCCCCCCCCCCCCCCACGTTACTCTTTTCCCCAGTTTTGGAGTTCTGTTTAACTTATTGGTTCCTTTGCTTTCTTGTTTTATCTAATTATTTAATTCTTTCCCCTTTTCCCCCCTCTCAGGTAAGGGGTCAAATAAAATTACTTTTTCTTTTCTCTCCTTCAACTTGTTTTCCTTTTTCTAAAAATGTTTCTCTCTCTATCTTTATTATTTATCTTCTCTTTCTGTCGATTCTAGACTTTTATTCTTTGATTTGTGGCCCTTATATTTATTTAGACTTTCTTTAGACTCTGTTTTCCTCAAGGAATTAAAGCTTCTAAGACACTTATTTTGTGTTCCTTCTTCCAAACAGTTTCTGTTCTTGCTTTGTAGATTCTTGCCCCCGAGCCTCTTCTTCTGTTGTGCCACACTTCATAAATACCAGTTTTCATAGGTGATTGAAAAGACATTGCCCCCATGGTATGGGTCCTCCACGTCCCTAATTGTTTTGTTCATTATTAACCTTCCAATTTTTCACCATTTACCATGAACTCTCCCTGAGTCCATGCCCTTCACTCTTCTGACTTGGTTACTCTGAGAAACTCTGATTCCTTGAGGCAAAATGAGTAGTCGCATTAAGCACCAAATCTCTGTAGATCATATCCATTGTAAGGTTCTCCATATCCCTTTACAGAATATCTCTTTTCCCTCGGGGGAGTATTTGGCAGTAATTTTACCTCCCACCACTGAAAGAAGATTTCCTCCTTTATTTCCTCCAGTTTTATCCCTCTTTTTGTATACTTGTCCTTTCTCCTATAGGCTTTCTTATTCCCAACAGACTGTGGGAGTTATTTCTTCTTCATTGTTAATGTTTGATTTCATTAGGGTATATTATATGTATCCCTGTCCTGTCCTCCTCCTCTCTGTGCTTTTAAGAGGCCTCCTATTCTATGATTTAGTCCCACAAAGATATTGACTCACTCATAGGCAGGACGTTGTGTGGTTTATTCTAAGACCTGGAAACCCGTTTCTCCACTATCACTTTTATTTACCTTCCTTTTTCACCTTTGTCTCCTTCTGTACTCTTAAAATGAAATCTCTCTCGTTTTAATTTTTTTTTATTTTAAGGAATGCTTTTTAACAACTGCTAAAAACCCAAAGAGCCTGTTTTAACAGCAGTGAAATCTCTTGATTGTCTCTATGTTGTTCTTTTGTTGTTGGTGTTGTCTTTGGTTGTTTTATTTATTTACCTTTCTTGTATTTCTATTCTCTGGGGTGTTTGAAAAGCAAATAATTTGTTCAGATAAAACTAGGAGCAAATCTTGGTTTTCTTTGTTCTTCTGAAGATAGTATTCCATTCCCTTCTGTAGTTTCTGGTGGGTGGAGAATAGTCTTGTGTTATTCAAATTTCCTTCCATTTATATTTGAAGGTCTCTCCTGGCCACTTGCAGAATTCTTTACTTGTCATTGGGAGCAAATAATATTTTGAAGAGGAAGCATATTTACCTGTTAAAAAAATATAACCTGCAATCTTGCTAAACTCATTCATTATTTCCATTTTTTGTTTGAGATATTTAGATTGTCAAGATAAACAGTCATGTCATCTGCAAATAATGATTTCATCATTTCTGATGTTAAACCCTCTAATATTTTAAATATCTTATTGCATTTGCTATTATTTCTGATATTTTGTAAAAGAGAAACACTGGGTACCCCTGTTCAGCACATTTTCTTTTAGTGAAAATGCTACAAATATTTCTCTATTTCATACTATGCCTGTTGTTTGGTCTAAGGTAGAGACTTATTATGGTGAAGGAACATTGCTTTATTCTTATTCTCTTTGAAGTTTTTTTTTTTTTGCCACATGTGACTATTGAATGGGAAGACTTTTATGAATAGATGCTTAATGAAGTAGAGCTAGAAAAATAAACACCATGACTATAATCATATAAATAATAACACTGAGGAGCTCTTATGCTCTGAATAATTTTGATGACTAGTCTTGGTCCCAAAGAATGAAGCACATATCCCTCCTTGCAGTAGACAGGTATGTGTGGGGTAAGTTAAGAGGATGGGGAGAATGGATTGTGGGTACAGAACGTTGCTTACAGTGTCATACATCATTTTGACACTGGTTTAACTCAACTATTTTTCTTTGTTACAAGGGAAGGTTCAATATTGGGGGCTTAAGGGGGTTTTCAGAAATGATAGACTAGATAAAACAAATTGCATCAGTATAACATTTTCTTAAAATTTGTGTTGGATATGCTTTTTTTGCATCTATTGATATGTAGGGTTTTGTTTTATTTTGTATTTTAGTTTATGCCCTAAGTAATATATTACAAATGGTAGCCACAGTGTGGTAGAGAGAGGTAGCCTCAGATAAAAGAAGACCAGAGTTCAAATATCACTTCTGATACATATTGAGTGACCCTGGGCAAGTCACTTAACCTCTCAATGTTCTTGGTAATATTCTACAACTAAAAGTTGAAGAAAAGGTTCTGAAATGCTTTGGTAGAAGATGTTTCCTCATTGAGGGGTTCCCTCTTCCAAAGAAATCACAAATCTTTTCCATATATGAATCATATATTATGTTGACAGTTTTTCTAATGCTGAATTATCCTTGTATACCTGGCAGAAATTCTAATTGATCACAATGAATAATTTTTAAAGTGTAATATTATATTTTCTTAGTATTTTATTTAACAATTTTGTGTCTATGTTCATTATTGAAAATGGAATGTGATTTTCTTTTCTAGCCTTATCTTTGCTAGGTTTTTTTTTTTAATCAATATCATATATAAGTCAAACAAAGTATGGTCAAACATTGTTGAATTGAATTTCTCTATATTTATTAATTATGTATGGAAT
>CM053582.1:305979458-306009458 GCA_028627135.1 Pseudochirops cupreus
GCTCTGCTTCCAGAAGGGAAAGCTCTGTCCCAAATCGCTGGGGTCCTCCCGGCTGCCATAGCTCTCAGGAAGATGCTGGGAGTCTTCCTAAATACTTCTGGCTGGCTGGATAATAAAGACTCCAAGATGGGGGCCCAAGATGGTGATCCGGATCCAGGCCGCTCAACGCAAGAGCACTTGCCTGAGAACAATTGCTAAGTCCCCCTGCTGTCTGCAGGCTGCAGGCAGGAAGCTACAATGCGGAGGTGGGTGAAAACCTCTGCCTTTTCTTTTCTGCTCTGGAGGCCTTTTGCCAGACTGGTTATGTCCCCCTTTCGCAATTCCCACTTGCAGCTGCTGCTAATCCGCTCACCTGAGAGGCTCCTCCTGTCCAGCCGCCCCCGGGGCACAGCCGCAGCTTCAGGGCAGGCTAGTTTCAGTTCGCAGTGCTGATATGGTTCCTCGTAGCCGAGCTGACTTTAGTGGGAAGTATCTTTGTGTGCATTTTGGAGTTCTAGGATTGGTTTAGAGTCCTGTTTTATGGGTATTTTGGGGGTGGCTATGTGAGAGCTGCAATATGTTGCTGCTGCTATGCCGCCATCTTGGCTCCGCCCCCACTCGCCTTTTTTTTTTTATTCTATACAGGAATTTTTTAAATGGTAGAAAAACCAATGGTGACCTAAGCATGAACAGGAGTTGTGTGTGGATGAAGAGGATTTCACCTTAAGAGTAAAAGCTATGAATGGTGCCTGAAACTTGAAGACTTGATAGAAAAATAACAGCAGCAGAGAACTCAAAGAGTTCTGACTTTCAGCCTGGATGCTGGAAACCAGAGCTATGGTTTTGATGACCAGGATGGTTGACTGGAAGCTTCTGATGGTTGAAAGTGTTGAAGTACATGATGGCCTTGCTGTTTTTGGTATGTGGACCAGTGGTAGCAATTGACCAATCCATTGGTCTCTGAATGCCAGAGATAAGGCATGGAGCTATTAGCCTGGCCACTAGATTTTAATGGGTGGTTGAGATGGCAGCTACTGGAGTCTGAAGCTGTGGTAGTGGCCATTGCCTGCTGGATAGAGAAGATGAGAAAGTAGAGGGGCAGCAAGAAGGTTGGAATTGTGAGCATGTAATGATTTTTTCAGTACCTCTGGAGAATACATGATGAAAAAATATGAAAGAATGTCCCAAATCATAGCCCCAGTAAGGTAGGAAAATAGACTTGCCAGTCAGAAAAGAGGAGACTGATAGAAAAACATGATATGAGAAAAGCCAGAATAGGAAGAGACTTAGGAGTTCTGGGGAAAATCTCCATGTCTAAGATTCTGATTAGATGTAGATGAAAAAAGGAGAAAATTATCCCCAAGTCTCAGATCAGCCTGAATGATGGAGGACTAAAGGGGACTTCCCCAGCTCTGATCTCAGGAGATGGTGGAAGTCGAGGTATTTATGTATTGCAGATCGGGCTCCCTTGGCTCTAACTGGATTTGGATAGGATGATAAGGTTTTCTGGGGTTCAGGTTGGTATAGGAATAAGTAAACATTAAGATGATTGAGATGTTCTTCCAAAGTTCAAGCTGTACTGGGATGTAGGGAGAAGAAATGAGATCAGGTAAGCTCTAGATAGATATAAAGGAACTCCATTTGGCTTTGTATGGACCAAGGATGAGGAGAGTGAGGAAATCTAGATTTTTTGTCAGGCTCCAAGGGTGGGAGATGAAAAGGATTCCCCTCTTCTCTGGCTACCTGCTCAGGTGCCTGGATTTTGTTTTATTGCTACTTTTCTATGTCATTTTGTTAACTATCTTTGCTTTGAACTAGTTTTGTCTTCTGTCTGATTATAAAATGTAAATACATTGAGGGAGGCTTTTGAGCCAATGTTTTGAGAGCAGGCTTAAATAGTACCTTGAGCCTAACTTAGGCCTTGGTGGACCCACTCTGCAAGTTTAGGGGAGCCCCAGGCATTATCTAGCTATTTAAAAAAATCAAAACAGTATCACCCAGCTTACTTGAATGTCTCATTTGCCAGACTTGGCCTCAAATATCCTTTATACTTTTTTCTTTTTAAAAAATTTTATGAATTAACAAACAGCAACAAGCATGAACATTTCACTAAACAAAGAACAGAAAAGAGGATATTTGTGAAACTGAACTATTAAGAGCAAGTTTTTTTAAAGTGTGTATTAAATTTAACACAATAACTAAACTTCACTGCTTATCTTCATTGTCTTGTAAATTTCCTTCTATTTTATTTTATCCCATTATATACTTTTTCCCCCCAAAAATCAAAATCATCCTGCAACCATATAGTCTTAACATTATTGATATATTCCATTAGACCTTTTCTGATTCTCCCACCATCAATACCAATATATTTTGGATTTCCTTAACTGTGTGTCTGTTGCATCCTTTCCACTCCAGCAGAATGTAACCTCAAGTTCAAGAATTGTTTTTTTCTTCCCTTCCTTATACTTGTAATACCTATCACAGTTCCTAGAACATAGCTTATTGGCTTGATTTAAAAGGAATATGCTGTTGGCCCTGAAGTCTCTTCTAAAAAAGAAGTTCTCAAAAAGTGTTTTGATTGAGGGCAGCATTATAGATGCTCAATTTCACAGATATTATTGAATGTATGATATATGTACACAGATGTGTGTGTTGTGTGTGTGTGTGTGTGTGTGTATATATATATATACACACACATATGCACACACATAGACATATATAGACATATAAAAGACAGGCAATGGAACAGATTTTAAAAAAAACTTAAGACAAATCCTACTGTCATGGAGCTATTAGTCTTAGCTAAATCTCCTAGACCTGTTTGGAAGGCAAACACTCTCAAAGTTTCCAAGTCACAAAAAATTTCCATCGTAAGACAAATCAAAAATCACTTAGACAAAACCCTTAATTTTACAGAAGAGCAAATTGAAGCTCTGGGAGTTAAGTGGCTTACTCAAGGTTTCTAAATCATGCTGCTTTAGCTAATGTTTGTGTATCTAATTTTGATTTGTTTTCCCTGTCTGTCAGAGTAGAATGGAAACTAAAGCAGTCCACAGAGGGAAAAAAAAATATGCATTAAAGAAATAGAAAAAGAGAGGACTACAAACTGAATATGTGACTAAAAAAATTAGAAAACCAACAGATGAGCAAGTGAGTAAAATAAAATGAGTTTTAAAGAGGGTAAATCTTAAAAAGTGGAAGAGAAACAAATCAGAAACTGAAAAAAAAAACCCTAGAATTAATAAGCAAAACTAAAAGCTGGCTCTTTGAAAAGACTAATAAAATTGATAAGCCATTCCCCATTAAAAGAGAGGAAAACCAAATGAACAAAACGTTTAAAAAATAAACAAGGTAAAATTACAATACAGAGGAAACTAAAAGAATTATAAGAACCTATTATATATGCAGTTATATGCCAGAAAACCAGAGAATTTAAAAGAAATGTGGATTATGTATAAAAATACAAAGTACCCAAACCAAAAGAACATGAAATAGAATTTTTTTTTAAAAATCTAATCTGAGACAGGAAGTTGAACTCTAAAGAAAATGTCAAAAGTGGGACTGGGGGAAGAAAAACCAGTGAACCAGAGGGACTTGAAGCAGAGTTCTGTCAACCTTTCAACAAGGCATTGTTAGGCATTATGTTATAGATATTAAGAATTAATATCTATACTATATAAATCATTATCAAATTTGAGAAAGAAAGCACCCTGACAAACTATTTGTAAGACAAATAAGGTCTAAATAGCTAAACCATGGAAGAATAAAGCAGAGAAGCAACTATAACTCAATATCCATTTCTTTATCTCCAGTAAACTATTTAAAGTAAAACTATGGCCAAAAAAATACGATGCAAATTTATACTAAAAATCATGTATCTAGTTGGACTTATAACAAGAATGTAAGGATGATTTAACACTAGGAAAATACAACATAATTTATCATATTAAAAATAAGGAATAGTATATAGGGACTAGAGTTGTGATTTCATAGGGACTTCCATGTGAGGAATTTCTATCTACCAATGAAGTTCTGCACTTCTGTGCAACTTGTAGCCTGTAGAGAGTTTCCTAGAGCCCTAAGAGGTTCAATGACTTACCTAGGATCACATAACTAGTATAGATCAAAGATATGATTTGAATCCAGGTGTGTGGCTCTGAGCCCAGACTGTACCATACTTCCAAAAGTTAGTATCATGTGTGATAGGAAGTTGTCCAAGTAAATGCAAGAATAAAGCAAGAAAGTTGCCTTTCCCTGCTGCTATTTGATGTAGTTCTATAAATGCTAGCAATAGCAATAAGAGAAGAGAAAGAAATTAAAGATTTAATATATTGGATAAGCCCCTCAGGTCAGAAGGTGTTCAATGTGCTACTGGGGAAGAGTGGAGGACAACTACAAGCAGCTTCAGTATTTGACCTTCCAATGACTAGCCTGAATTAATTTATTTAAGTATTGATTGATTTAGTTTCCTTGCTGTCCAAGGAACTCTTGAAAGTCTTCTCCAACACCACAATTCAAAAGCATTGCTTCTACAGTGTAACAGCTTTCCTCACAGCCCAATTCTCACAGCCATACATGCTATACTGAGTGAATTAATATATGGACCCTTGTTGACAAGGTGATGTTTCTGCTTTTTAGTATGCTGCCCAGATTTGCCAGAGTTTTTCTTTCAAGAAACAAGCATCTTTTAATTTCATGACTGCAGTTGTCATCTGGAGTGCTCTTGGAGCCCAAGAATATGAAATCTTACATTGCTTCAATTTCTTCTCCCTCAATTGGCTAGGAATATTTGACCGGACCAGTTGCTAAGATTTTAGTTTTGTCTTGGTTTTTTTTTTGGTAAGCTTCTGCCAGCTTGCACTTTCCTCTTTCACCCTCATTAAGAGGGTTCTTTATTCCTCTTCAATTTCTGCCATCAGAGTGATATTATTTGCATATCTGATATTGTTGATATCTCTCCTAGCAATCTCAATTCCAACTTTTGATTTATTCAGTCTGGCATTTCACATGATGTACTCTGCTTATAAGTTATATAAATTAGGGGACTATATGCAATTTTGTTGTACTCCTTTTCCAATCTTTAACCAATTAGAGAGTTCTAACAACAGGTGATCCACTGGACAAGGAAATGGCAAATCACTCCAGTATCTTTGCCATGAAAACTCCATGTTCAGTACTAAAATGATAAAAGAGATGACATTAGATGATAAGCTCTTCAGGTCAGAAGGTGTTCAATATATTGCTGGGGAAGAGTAGAGGACAACTACAAGTAGCTCCAGTACTAATGAAGGACTGGACCTAAAAGGAGGCCCAGTAGTGGATGCATTTGCTGATGAAAGGAAAGTCCAATGCTGTAAAGATCAAAATTGCATAAGAACTGGAAATATAAGATCTATGAGCCAAGGTAAACTGGATGTGGTCAAACAGGAGATAGAAAGATTAAAAATCAACATCTTGGACGTCAGTGAACTTAAATGGATGGGAATGGGTGAATTTAATTCAGGTGATCACTAAATACAATACTGTAGACAAGAAATGGAATAAAAAGGTGAGAAAGGTCAGTAAAAGGGTGAGAAAAGCAATGCTGGGTTATACTATCAAAAAATAACAATGATATCTTTTGAAATCCAAGGAAAAAAAAGGGTTGCAAACTATTAACTTCCACAGGGAAAATTTTTCATAATTACCAGTAATAAGAGAAATACAAATCAAAATAACTCTGAAGTTTTACCTCACTCCCAGCAATTGACAAAAAAAAATGGAAATAGTCGATATTGGAGGAGTTATGGAAATGTGGGCACACTAAGGCACTGTTGGGGGAGCTACAAATTGGTCGAACTGTTCTGGGAAGCAATTTAGAATTATGCTAAGGAAATTACTAAAATGCTTATATCCTTTTACCCAGAAATTCTATTAAGCATACCTCAAAGAGATCAACAACAAAAAGAAAGTCCTCATCTACAATAAAATATTTACAGCAGAATTGTTTCTGTAGTAGCATGGAACTGGGGGGAAGGGGTTGAAGTTGATGTCCATCAATTGCAAAATAGCAAAACATACTGTGGTCCATGCATGTGATAGAATATTATTACTCCATAAGAAATAATGAATACAGAGAAGCAAGGGAAGACTTACATGGAAGACTTACATGAACTAATACAAAGTGAAATAAGCAAAACCAAGAAAACAATGTGCCACATTGTTGCATTGACTGTAACAATGTAAAAGTAAAGAACAACAAAGAAATTTTATCTGAATGCTTGTGAAATGATGAAACATAGCAATCTATGATATGAGAAGGCACCTTTTCCCCTTCTTTGAAGAAGTAGGGAACTATAGGTATGGAACTCTACATGTAATGTTAGACCTTTTGGATATGTTGGTTAATTTTGCTAAACTGGTTTTCCCTCTCTTTTTTATTCTTTATTACAAGGGATGTGTCTTTTAGAGAAAAGGGAAAGGGCACACTGGGAAATGCAGAAAATAATTTTTTTTAATCTTTCACACAATTTATGTCTTTACCCCCATCATTTAGTTCCTCTTTACCAAAAAACCATTTTTGCTGAAGTGTTTTGTCACCTAGTCACTTAATTGTAGCATCTGGTAGATAGTGAGGTCCTCTATGGGAAGTTAGGTGGCACAGTGGATAGAGTACCAGGCCTGGAGTTAAGAAGAGTTATTTTCCTGTGTTCAAATCTGGTCTCAGGCTCTTGCTAGCTGTGTGACCCTGGAGAAGTAATTTAACCCTGTTTATTCATCTGTAAAATGAGCTGGGGAAGGAAATGACAAGCCATTCTAGTGTCTTTGCCAAGAAAACCCCAAAATGGGGTCACAGAGTTGGACATGAGTGAAACGACTGGACAACATCAAACAGTCCCATGTACACAAAATTTCTCATCAACACTTTATAGAAAAAACTTATACAACTATTTTCACACCTAATTCCTAAATTACTTTGGTGCGTTTGCTTGATTCTATCACAAGACAGAGCAATGTACCCAAGAATGGGCAGTTGGCATTTAGTGCTGCCTTATGAGGTTGATATACATGGAGGTCTCTATTTCTTGGGCTTCAGCTATGCTGATCTGACTCCATGGTGTATGTGATCAATCAATTAGAGGGTAGGAAAATGAATCACATTCTACCTTCTTCAAAATAGTAAGTCTTGGGTCTTTCCTCCGACACAACCACAACTCCTCTCATACCATATAATTCTCATATTCTCTGATCCTTTTCTGGAAGCTCCCCATCTCCATCTTTACCAGCTAGATACCAGCCCTTTGGGACAATTGCAATCTAACTGCTACAAATCATCTACAGGGGCAGCTTTGCCTATGCATTGGGAAAATCCCAATGTACCTTCTCCCCACCCCCAGCATAACCATTCCCTGCTACCCAAATAATCTTGTGGCTACAACAGACACTTCTTAAAGGCCTCGGAGCCACTGAATAAAAGTCTCATCTCCTCCATCTTTGTTTTGGGTGTTTAATAGGTGGAACAGAGTAAATTTCGTAGGATGAACAGGCATGGCAAAACTTGTATTCTTCATCACAGTTCACATGATCTTTCCCACAAACCTTCCCGTCTTCCAAACTTTGCCAAGTATTATGAAGGGCACGATTATCCTGCCAATCAACAAGTTTTCATCTTTGACATCTTGCTCTTATTCACCTCACTTCAGTTGCCCAGTGTTATTATTTCTGTCTCATTACTTCTCACATCTGTCCCCTTCTCTCTCAGCACGCATTTAGCATACAAGTTCAGATAATCATAATCATCCATCTGGACTATTACATCACCTTCTTAATTGATCTCCCTACATCAAGTACCTTCCCTTTCCAATCTATTCTCCATAGAACTGCCAAAAACAACTTTCCTAAAGGACAGATCTGACCATGCCACTCCCTTACTCAGTAAACTTCAGCTACTCTCTACTGACTCTGTGAGCAATTGTTAACTCATCTGTATCTCGTCGTTTTAAAATACCTATTTTTGTGTAAGTTTTATCTTACACCCGGTTATTAGTATAAGGGCACACATATAATTTATAAATAAGTAAATATGCACATATTAGGGATGCACATTCAAGCTTTTTATTGATAACGATTCATGATCAAAAGAGTTGGAGATCACTGACTTAGAACAACATGCTCACAAAGCCAAGGCTTCCTTGCATTCCCTGTCCACAGACTGTCTAGGTAATCCCACCTAGCTATTTAACGACTGAACATGTCGTTGGTTACAAAAAGCGAGAAGGAAGGCAATAAAGAGTAGCTAGATCAGTAGCAATCCATCATCAGTAGCATAAAAACAACTTGAATATTGTGCCAAGTCCAATCCTGACTGCCCACTGTGAACAAGACATTATTACAGAAACTTGGATCCAGAAAGAAAACAACACACTTTCTCCTACATAGGGGACGTGCATTCTTTAAAAAATGCATGGATTCAGGGTGGCTAGGTGGTGCAGTGAATAGCACACTGGCCCTGGAGTCAGGAGGACCTGAGCTCAAACCCAGCCTCAGACACTTAACACTTACTAGCCGTGTGACCTTGGGCAAGTCACTTCACCCCAATTGCTCTGTCTTCCCATCTCCAAAAAAAAACCCAAATAAATCAATAAATTAAAATTTAAAAATGCATGGATTCAGGCATATTAAACAACTATAAGGGGATGAGCAATTAAAAGGCTGAGCATATAATACAATATTTTTGCCAAGGGAAAATGGCAAAACATTTACATTTCCTTAAGACCTAACATATGTACATTTTATAAATGGCCATGTGCCAATTGGAAGAGCTGTCTTTGATTGATACTTAACACATGGTATAGTTTGAAAAAGAAAACTCCAACTGTTTTTATAAACACAAGAAGTTTTTAAAATGTATACTGCTTGCTATAGGCATCTAATGTTATTGTAGTTCAATAAATCCTGGGTACATTAGAGAAGGAATGTTGTTGACATTTCCCCTTCCCCTTGGCTTACCACCAGTTCTGGGGTGTGTGTGTCTGTGTGTGTGTGTGTGTGTGTGTGTGTGTGTGTGTTTTAATAACTACATAATCTTCAGTGATACAAGCCTGACCTGGCTCCAGATGAATGAAGCAATAGAATGCTGGACATTGTGTACTCCGTCGTCATGGCTCAAACAATGAATCACTTTCTCTATTTTAACAGGCCATTTAGCAAAGTGTGTATCTTAAAGTTATTTGTGTGCCTGTCTTGTCATCTGATGTTTATTAGATTTCCTTTGCAAGGAGTTCATTTTCTAGTACATATGATTTTACCACCTCTTAGGGAATTCATCTGCTACTCAATTCCCTCTTTTTCATCTTTGCCATGGAAATACAACAGATACACTGCTTACCTCATGATAAGGGTTTCTTTTAGTGTCTGAAACCACTTCAGTTTTTGCTCACAATTTCAAGTTGTAAATACAGTATCTCCATTGTCATTCGGTGCACCCATCCTCCACCTTCAGCTGCAGAGAGTCCAAATCATGATAAGCCTCAGCCTAGGCACTGTAGACACTCGGGGCTTTTCTGATAGTGCCTTAAGCAGCCAAATTGACTAATTTTTAATTACAGTTACTGCTAAGCATTTGTATCTCCTATTCATCTATGGTTGGTGTTAATCTTCAGAACCTCTTGCTTGGAATGAAGATGGTTTATTTTTCTCTATTTCATTAGGAGCAAAAAAAAGAAGGTACCAAAATAAACTACTTGCAGATTCTGGCTGGCGGTTTTCTTTTTTGTGGGTTCCCCCCCAACCCCTCTGGGTTTAACAGAAGACAGTGCATAACTGAGCATTCCTGTGCTCAGGCATTTTGCTTTTAAAGCAACTGTTCCAATAGTTCGAGGAGAGAAAATGAAATCAATATTTTCAGAAGGCAGAGAAGAATCCATATTCTAATCCTATGAAGAATGATTTTTATTATGGGAAAGATGGGGTAAGTAAATCTTGCAAGCATACTATAAAATTCAGGGGAAAATTAACAAGTAAATTATACAATAGGTTTTCTCTGGGGTTTGTGGCAGAGACAAGAAATTGCTATGTTGTATTTGAATTTTAGGAAATGTAGAAATTTCAACTATTGTCATAATCAACTTTTAAAATGCCTTTTTATCAAACCTTCTTAAAGTAAATGCTATATACATTGCTAATTGTTAGCATTCACCCCCCCCCCAAAATGTGCACACTTTATTTTGTTTCTGTAAAATAAAAAAATCCCAAATCAAAATTCTCAACAGCACCACTGTCCTTCAAATCCCCTCCTCATTCCTTCCCAAAAGAGATTCTATGCCTGCAAGTCATGCTGGGTTCATTAATGCTATTGACAAAGAACTAATCCTATTATTTTCACAATTAGCAGTTTTTTTCTCTGAAAATTGTTTTGTCTGCTCTCTAGCTGGCTACTTTCTATTTATATGTACTACATAAGTTTTTATACTTAATTGACTTTGTAGGCCATGGCATAATTTTCTTTGGAGGATGGAGATGGTTATCCATTGGTTATATTGTCATACTTTAATTATCATTTATTTCCTAGCATTGAGAAGATTTTTTTTTATGTTGAATTTATACTGAGTAGAAATATTTTCCGGATGTGAAATCGATGATGTATGTGGGGGAAAAAATAGGGAAATCAGGGCTTAAGCTATCTCATTCCTATCAATAAGCTAATTGTTTAACCCAGGGGACAAATGATTTAAAAATAAGAATTTGAGGGTCATTCCCACAATTAATGCTCTTTTGAGATATTCTGAAGTATGGACCTCCCAGCATATTGAAATACTTAAACTTTTTAGATATACAGGGTGACCCAAAAGTCTTAAAGCTATTTTTAGCATTAACAGCCATGTTATTAAATATTTAATAATATTTACTAGAAATAAAAATTTAATGCTAATATTTCTTTTAAATAAAACAAAATAATATTTCTTTTAAACAAAATATTTAATAATGTATTATTTTATTAGACTATATAATAACATAGCTTTTAAATAAAATACTTAATAAAACAATATTTAATCAATCAAACTTATTAAAGTTTTAAAAAGCACTAAGACTTTTGGATCACCTTGAATTATAGCCCTACCAACTGACTAAATGTGTACTTACCACATCTCACTAACCTTCTTGGTCTATGTAGAAGAATCTTTGACCTAGAGTCCTGAAAGAACTAAGTTCAAATACGGCCTCCGACATATACTAGTTGTGTTCCTATGAACATGTAGCCTCTCTCTCGACCTCAGCTTCCTAATTTGTAAAATAACAATAATTACTATTATTATTATTATCATCCATAATATCTAAGTTGCACGGTTTTTGCAAGACTCAAATATGATAATGCATGTAAAGTGCTACATAAATTTCAGCTATTATTCCAAATATAACTTTTTTTTTTTTTTGGATTGCTTGATGGCAGGGCACTTTAAAGACCACAAAATCCAAGTGACTAATGCTTCAGCATCTCTGTCAGTGAATCAACCGGGGTGGGCTAGTTTTGTCCAAAGTTATGATAGGAAATTCTAGTAATTTGTAACCAGGAATCTCAGTCTCTGAACAAAGAATGAAATATACTTACCTCCTCTAAAAAGATAAGTAAGGGACCACCTCTGCAGAATGTCACTTATACTATTCATTGTAGTCTCTGAATGAGTTGGTTCTTAACTGTTTTTCTGGAATAGAAAGGAAAATTTGATGTGTATTGCCAGGAGGGGCCAGGGAAAAAGAGAGGGAGAATAGTTCAGGAAAGATTTGCCTCCTTATAATCTGAATTACCAGAATGGCAGTATAGTTCTGGGACTTAGGAATCATTTTAAAATGTTTTTGAAAGGCAGTTAAGTAACTTTGGCTGTCTCTGTCCTTCAACAGCAGAAACGGTTACAGACCACTCTGTGGTAACTTCCTGTTTAACTTCCTAACTTTGCCTACATGACAGTGCCTTGGCTCCACCAACTGATTCTTTGCCTATCACACAGCCCATCCAAGGCTAATGGGATCGACTCATACTTCCAGGCAACCTGGGCCTTGGATGATTGCCGCTAGAGCATGTAAGCATGGCCTCATTCATATGTCAATTGTAGGATTCCAAAGAGGAAAAAATGAGGTCTAATTTTTTTTCCCCTACCACCTCTTTTCAATGAGGTAATGTTTGTACCTTCCATGGTTGGATTTTGTGACCTACATGCTAACATTAAATCAGATTTCACTAGAGCACATATGATTGAAGTTAATTTAAGGAGAGGAGATGGAAAATAATGTTGAACTCAACATGAAAAACATCCAGGAGCTACAAAATGGAATGGACATTACTGAAACTACAACTGATGTTTTTGATTATGCGCTCATATAGAAGGAGACAAAGTCAGAATCGCTGCGGTTACTATTAAATGGGGAAATGCTAATGAAATGCTTTCCCCTGTTCATTTAAGTCACTTTTGAGTATAAAGTTGAATTACCTACTCTAGTTTACATTACTGTTTTCAGAGTTTCCTCTAAATCTCTATGTTTAATAGATTAACCTTGAAGTTAGTGGGCAAAAGTCTGAGCAAAGTTGTCATTTAGCTCATGCCTCTATTCCATAAGGAGAGTGAGTCATGGAACCACCCTCAAGCTTTTTACCTAGAATGGTGAGAATTCTAGGCCTGGAGTCAGGAAGACCTAAGCTCAATTGCGACCTCAGACACTTACTAGCTGTGTAACACTAGGAAAGTCACTTCACTTCTGTCCACCACAGTTTCCTCATTTGTAAAATGAAATTACTAATAGTTTCCATCTCCCAGGGTTGTTGTAAGTATTAAATTAAATAATATTTGTAAAACATTTTATAAATCTTAAAGTATGACGTAAATGCTATAATTTTTTATTATTAATCTCCTATCTTAGAATTATGTATTACATAAAGATTACTGTCCAGCATTTAGATTTTCCTAGACTATAGCGGACAGTAGATTAGAAGCAATAAGCATGGCCTTCTTTCTCTAAGTAGAGAGGTGAGGGACTATGGTTGCAGAAAGGGGTATATGCTATCAGCACTGATTGACTTTGCTTGAATATTTTCATTAATTTTAAGAAAGGGTTCAATTGCAGGAAGCTGTAAGGAAAAAGATAATGGTTTAAAAAGAAAACAACAAAAAAGCTAAAAAAAGAAAAAGATTTCTAGTGAATGGATAAATGAAAATGCATTGGTTACTCATCTGATATGTACCAGGAATTGGACTAGGCACTGGCAATACAAAGACAAAAGTTAGACATTCCCCTGTTCTCAAGAAGCTTACGTCCTAATAGGACACAACACAAATTGGGGGCGGCCAGAAGGGGAGTGTGAGTCTGAGGAATCACAGCAGTAGTGAGTAGGGCCATAGCAATACTCGTACCCTTTCCAGAAGCAATGGCAGAATTGATTTGATGTTATTGTTGTTTAGTTATTTCAGGAAGGTCCTACTTGTCATGACCCTATTTCAGGTTTTCTTGGCAAAGATACTGGAGTGGTTTGCCATTTCCTTTTCCAACTTGTTTCACCGATGAGAAATTAAGGAAAACAAAGTTAAGTGACTTGCCCAGGGTCACACAGCTAGTAAGTGTCTGAGGCTGGATTTAAACTCAGGTGTTTCTTCTGACTCCAGGTCTGGTACTCTATCTATTGTACCACTGAGTTACCTATTGATCTAATAAAGTTTCTCAAAGAAAGAAATAGAAAGTAAAGTACCCTGTGTATCAAGCAAGGCACACAGGTGATCCAATGACTGGATGGGGAACATTGTCAGGGGCCCAGTTAGATCAAGTGGGTTAGACCAGTTTGCCTTCCCTCATTAACTAATCAGGGCTGCTCAACCTCTAGGGAGGAGTTCCATAGCATAGCAAATTACCTCCCCCAGGAAGGGAAGAGAATTGTGGCCTCTGTGGGTCTAGGTCAGGGGAATGCTGTTCCAGGTGGGAACAGAGAAAGAGCAGATGGCAAGATGCCTGAGGTAGATAAAAGGATCTAGAACTATATTTTAAAAACACACATAAATTATCAAAATCTGTTGAGTTTTAAGACCAGTACAAACAGCTCTATACATCCTAATAACCTATATGGTATAACGATTCAAGAGCAAAAATCTGGATAACTTTGTGCTCTCTCCACTCATGTAGACCATGATCTTTTCATGACTTTCCTATGAATTTGTAGATTGCTTTTAAAAGATGCTGTGGCTGAAAAATCCATCCCTCTCTAGCCAACCTTGGAATAAGCTTTTCATATGTATCCTGGCTAGCCCTTGCGTGACTGACATGTGGCTCACCAATAGGCTCATAATCAAAGCCTTTTCAGATTCGATAGAGTTTCTGCACTGCTTATGTAGTCGTCAAGAAGTCAGAATTACCACCATACATGATGTGGCTGGCGTCAGAAAAGGCCATGGGTTTCCATTTCAGCATGCATTTATTAAACGTCTGCTATGTGCAAGGCATTGTGCTAAGTACTGGGGATACCAAAAAAAAAGGGCAAAAGACTAGTCCCTACCCTCAGGGAGCTTACAACATAATGAGGGAGACAAATGTAAATAGATAGATAAAAAGCAAGCTATAGGCAGGATAAATAGGAAATAATTAAAAGGGAAAACACTGGAATTAAGAGGTGTTGGGTACAGCTTCTTGTAGAGATAGGATTTTAGTTGGTACTTACAGGAAGCCAGGGAGGTCAGTAGTCAGAGAAGAGGAAGGAAAGTGTTAGAGGCATGAGGAACAGTCAGAGAAAATGTCCATAGCAGAGCAATGGAGTATGTAATTGGATGGCACAACCAGAAGGTCAGTGTCACTGTATCAAAGAATATGTGTTGGGGAGTAAGGTGTAAGAATGATGTACGGGGTGTTCAGGTAGGATGAGCACCTCTGGTGTGAGGCCTACTAAGCCCTCCTCAGGGCTACTCTTCCCTCTTTGGTGCCCACTTCTCATCCAACTCCTGTCTGTGGCTCCACATCCTAGGGCATTTCTCTACAGACTTCTAAGTTGGCATAAGTTGTTAATGACTACTTTTGAGATCCACCCATTTAACTAGTTTCTAATTCACCTATACTACTCTACCTTTGATATCATCTGGCTCATATCTTTTGACCTTCCTCCACAAGAATATTATGAGTTATTGGCTAAATGTTTTGCTACAATTTAAGTAAACTATGTCTATACCAATCCCCAATTTACTAGCCCAATACAGCAAGAAATGATGCTTTTGACTACTGCCCATTTACAAATTAGAGTCTTAGACAATTACCCAAGGCCCAAGGTTACATGATTTGCAGATTGTCATATAGCTAGTGAATGTCAGACCTGAAGTGTGAACTTAGGTCTTCCTAAAGCCTATGCTCAATATCTATCCATTGTGCTTCTTATATGAGTCTAATAATCTAATGAAAAAAGGAAATGCTATTAGATAATGTTCTTGATGAAGTCATGCCAGCTTTTATTCTATATGTTCACTAACCATCCCTTTAATGATTTTTCTCTTTTTTTTAATTGGGGCTAGAAGGGTTAGGAATCTGTGACTCCACTGATGTAGGGAATGTCCTCCAAGAATGCAGGTCTGCAACACTTCTGCAATTTATAACCTTATAGAGTTGTCAAGGCTAGTGAGAAGTTAAGTGGCTAGGACTACAATGGTAGCATATGTCAAAATCAGGATTTGAACCCAAATCTTCCTGATGCCAACACTGGCTCTCTGCTCACTATAGCATGCCACTTTTCAATTTTAACAATCCATGTAAGAATTTTGCATAATCAACTTCATTGATTTATACTTGATAATATTCCATAATTTTCTCTATTTAAAAAAAATTGGGACATTTGCTTTTCCCAGACCTGTAGCTTTTCTCCATTCTCCATGATCCTTTAGAAATCATGGACCTAGACTGAACAACCACCAACAGTACTGAAGAATGGGTGGGCCTTGAGATAACCCAGGACACTTAGGTACTCTCTTCTTAACTCTATTTATGTTGGGCTTCAATTTCCCGCTAGGCAATTTCCCATATGAAAATTGTTCCCTCTGTCAGAGAAAACTGAAGAAAACTAAGTACAGTAGCTCTTCCTTCTCTCCTCTCCCTTTTATCATTGTCCCATCCACCTTGAGCAATGGTGCTACTCTTTCTTTGTTTCTTCTTTTCTCCCTAATACTTATTAGATTCTATGATTCTGCTGAATGTAGTCACTCTAGACCACATCATCCCATACTTCACATATTCTAATGACTTTTTCCATCTTTCCCTCACTAGCCCCTCACAATCCATAAGTGTTCTTTCCCCTTCTCAAGGCCCACCCCTCCTTCCAATTATCTCCTCCCTATGCTCTTTCTGATGACTCATTGCCCACTCCCAGTGATTCATCTCTACTGAGTTTGCTTCATCGACTGCCTAATGCCTGTGCAGGAATCATTATGCCTGTCTAAAGTCCTGTGGGTCTCAAGAGGCCCTGAGGAGGTGAACTCCTCCCATAAAGCCTTACTTCTCTACTTCCAAATATGGTTTATTTATGCTTCTAAAGGCCTTGGGGCTAGAAAATAGCCTTGTTGCTGCCTCACCAGCTGCCAGGTGGACGGGTAGGCTGTCTTGCTTTTTGCACTGAGCTCTGCAGCAGCTAGGCTCATCCTGAACAAGAGCAAGCTGGCTCAGGGTCACTTTTGACTTTTCTTCCTAAGGTGCACAGGCTTCCTGGCAATGCTTGGCTTCAGCATCACACTGTGCACACCTTATCAAGAAATGATATTATCTATTCAGCACAAAATGTGTGAGAGACGACTGGCATCTTTTTCATAAGGGGGGTATTATTTTTCTGACAATAACACTATGCTAGGTTTGCCTATTAAAGGGAAAGTGATTGCAAATTCATCAGCCAGTCTTCATAGGCTTATAAGTTATCTCCTTTCATTTGCTTTAACAATCACTCAGTAAAAAGTCACTGCAAAGGTAAAGAAGTCTGTATCTATTGTTAAGCAGCTTAAATGGAGTGACCTAAAAAGGAATGCACTGACAACTAACTAATTTATTCTCTCTTCAGGTAAAACTTCTCAGACCAGTCAGTTACGTTTTCCTGTCCTGAACTGAATGTGTAATTAATGGGGATGGGAAGGGGGGAGGTGAGTATATGGCTCTACAAGAATGTGACAGTGTAGCACAGTAGGAAATAAGGACATCAAATCACATCAACAAGCATTTATAATAATAATAATATTATTATAATAACCTTATTCTATCCTCAGCATTGTACAAAGCTCAGGAAATAACAAACAGAAAGAAAGACAGTTCCTGACCTCAAGAAGCTTTCATTCTAATAGGAGAAGACAACACATAAAAGGAAACTAGAAAAAGATGGGGTGCTGTACCTAGTTCAGGAGCACAGGTAGAGAAAGTCCAGGGGAAGAGTCAGGCGTGCAGCCTGGGAGGAACGAAGACACGATGACCCGGGCATCCTTCCTAAAATGGAGATTCTGGTACAAATTAGTCAATTAGAGGGATAGAGTGAGCTTCCATAGTGGAAAGGCTTCGAGGGTATTGTAGAAAAAGTTGGGGAGGAAAGTCAGAAGTGCAGCTTGGAGGAGAATGAAGACAGGAGAGGTCTTGGCATCCTTCTTAGGATTGGAGGCCTTGGCTCAGTGCCTGATCCTTTAAATAAGCACCAACACAACACCATTTGGGAGAGGGGAAGGAGGGGGTATGAGTTTCTAATCTAATGGAAAGTCCTCATCAAAGTTTGCATAGTCAAGGGACTGATCTGTAGACCAATGGAAACAAAGCCACAGGTAGAAATTGGGTTCCAGCAAAGTTAATAGTGATTGTGGGCCAGAAACAAGCAGCAAAGGATTCCACAGGCACAATTGCCAGAACTGACAATTTGGTGGACCAGCCTTCATCTTCGCTGCAAAGCTGGTTTGTGTTGGTCTGTGTGGTCATCCAACCACCCTTCTCTTCCTGCTTAACTGCACTCAAGTTGTCTTTTGAGGTGTCTCTGACAAGCTTTCAAGTTATCAAATAAGAAAACTTATGAAACATACCCTGGCTTTCTAGGCCATAGGGTCATAGAATCTGAGGTTAAGAATTGGAAGGGGTCCTGTAGAATATTTAGTCTTATACCTTCAATTTGCAAATGAGGAAATAGAAGCCCAGAGAATTAAAATCACTTAGCATGTAGCAACAATTTTGTTTACAGGCACTGGATATATGCTTTTTGAGACCACTCTTATATGGACCTCCTCAACACTTAGCACATGCTGACATTCCATGGATATGGATGTACCCTAATAAATTCATAATAAAAAAAAGAATTGTTAGGTCCCAGGTGCTCTCCATTTTTCTTCAAAATGTTATATTATTGAATAATAAAATGATTAATATGATTTCTCACAAACAATATCTTGGTTCAATCCAAATTCTTATATTAAAAAAAAAAAATCTCTCCATTGACAGAGGAGATTCAGCATGGTTTAATGATTCTCCCTCCTCTGCCTTTGGGTACATAAAAGCATGCCCCTAGCCTTAGAGTTGCCAGTTTCCTAGCCAGAAACTTGGTCCTAATTACATCAAGAAATTCTGGCTCTCATTTTGGTTTGAGAAGGAGGGTAAAGTTTCTGGCTGAATCATTGTTTCTGCCTTCTCTATCTCTTCCTTGTCCAGATCATAATGTTAAATATGGAAAGGCTGTTAGAGAACATCTAATTCAGTCCTTTCATTTTATGTATAGATAAACTGGTGCCAAGAGAGGTTAATTGATTCGCAAGTTCACCCAGGAAGTAAAGTAGAATTTGAATCCAAGTTCTCCAACTCCGAATCTAGTAAAATTTTCACCATAGTATCTGATTGTCTCCTCATCTATTTTCTCATTAGGTAGTTGGCTAACAGGCCGATGTCATAAAGGCTAATAGGTTATCTAATAGGTACAATGGATACTAAAGTCTGTCTGGGGCAATGGCAGTGTATTACTGCAACAACTCATACACCTTTCTATGAAGCCAGGTGGTTCAGTGGATAGAGTATTGGGCCTGAAATCAGGAAGACTCATCTTGAGTTCAAATCTGGCCTCAAATACTGACTAGCCATATGACTCTCAACTCTGTTTGTCTCAGTTCATCATTCTGTAAAATGAGCTGGAGAAGGAAATGGCAAACCACTCCAGTATCTCTACCAAGAAAACCCCAAATGGGGTCATGAAGAGTTGGATGTGACTGAAACAACTGGACAACAACAACATGAAGCAGCGTGTGTAGGTTATAAGGGATATAATTTACGACACATATACTACATATGATGTAAGGGCTCTATGACACACCAAATTGATTCCCAGACTATAGATCCAATTGCTGATCTGTGAAGGGGATGCTTTGAGTAGAGAACGTCCTAAGTAATATTCCATGGAGAAAAATAAATTCTGGTGGAGACAGAGTATGGCAAAACATGGCTGGTAAAAGTTCCAATCGTATCCGTTACAGGAGCCAATAGTTCACAATAGGATCTAAGTAAGCTCTACCTTTTCACTCAGGATTTTCAGTAATTTAATGGAGATATTGGTTTTATTAAGATGTAACAGTATCTTCCACATGCACTTAATAATTGAGTCAGATTAAAATAGAATTGAATTTCCAAGAAAACCCTCAGGCCTCTGGATGAAGGCACCTATAATGATCTATGAACATAAATTCACGTACAGGAAAGAGATGTTGCCATCCTCCTATGATGACATATGAATGAAGAGAGTGCATATAATGGCTGACTCAGGTAGTCACTGGAGGGCAAATGCTTTTGATCCTTTCCTGTCACCAAGTGGTGGAAAACAGAGGATTGTCTGACACTGGTGATTTTGCTATTAGAAATCTCGGTTCAGGAGAAATCAGAAAAAGAGCTATTGATATAAGATCTTTATGCAAATCAGGACAGAGTCACAGAACTGGGGAATCCCCACACTCTTAGATATTGGTAAAACACTATAGGGTTTCCATACATAGGATTTGGAACCTAGGGGATTGGTTCTGTTTGTTTGTTTTCCCAGGAAGAGCTGGGATCCCTAGTTGGGAATTTCTTTGTTTTGATTCTCTGTGGGCAATATGTTTGAGCCAAGAGTAAATTTGGGCTGTTCAAGTTATAGGGGAATCAGTCTGTTATGAGGTCTGTCCTAGGCTCTGATAACCTATACAAGGAAGGAAAGAAGGAAGGAAGGAAGGAAGGAAGGAAGGAAGGAAGGAAGGAAGGAAGGAAGGAAGGAAGGGAGGGAGGAAGGAAGGGAGGGAGGGAGGAACGAAGGAAGGGAGGAATGAAGTGAGGGAGGAATGAAGTGAGGGAGGAAGGAAGGAAGGAAGAAAGAAAGGAAGGAAGGAAGGAAGGAACCATTTATTAAGTGATAACTATGTGCCAGGCACTATACCAAGTGCTTTACAAATATCTTATTTGCTCCTCACAACAACCTTGGGAGATAGGTGCTATTACTATTATTCACATTTTACAGATAAGAGAAGAACTATCAGTCTGAGGTTTTCACCTCTGTGCCATGGAGGATAATATTGATACAATTAAATGTTGAGGATTTTTGGTAGAAATGCAAAAACAATCAGACTCATACAGCCCAAAATTCATTTACAAAAGTAAATGCTTTCAGTATAAATGGTGACTCAGTAATACTGACTTGCCAAGGAGATAAGGACACTCTAAGAGCACTGTTTCCCCCATGTGAGTTTAATGATGAGTCGAATAACATTCTGGGAAATACATTGATAACTTCCTGTCCCAGTGTATAACTAGAGTGGGTACTCATCACTGGTGATATGAACCAGTTCCTGTGCAAAGTACTTTTTTGCCACCCAGCACTTGGATGTAGAAATTTTCCCATGAAGAAAGAAAGAAACGCATTTGTAATATAACTTTGAACAAATATCAAATGAGTAAATATTATAATCTTGAAGGCCATATGAGGGCTTTTACAACTTTGCAACAGGCTTGATGAAAAAGTTTTATATGATGTATATGTATATATCTTGAATGTCTATTGGTACACCACAACCAGCGTTAGTTTCTGTCCTGTGTTCCTAGTAATTTGTGAGAACTTTTTAAAATATTGCAATGTTCTGAGGCATCTTACCATTGACCATATGTGTACAACACAACTCTCAAGTTTTGCCATTAATTACAGCTGAATTCTGACTCACATTATCACACTGCATATTTCTAGTGGGTTGGAACCAATGACCATATTTTATGTAATTATAACTTTGAATAATGCAAATTAGAACACATGCAACCACTTCAAGGGATCTATTATTCATACTCATCTGGGACCTGGCTGTAAGCCAGCTCACCCAGTGCCAGGTAATGTGAACTTTGACAATGCTTGGTCTTCCCTTTGATGGATAGTGAATGGTATGCTTCACTCAAAATGACCTGTGTTGTAAAAATCCCCTTTCTACTTCCTGGAATCTTCAAGGAAAACAACGGTGTAATTCTCCCCAACCTGAGCAGGTATTGGCATGTTGCTGTGCCTGGAGTGATCTGTAGCTCCTTTGGAAAAGATATTTTCTGTATTCTGCCAACCCAGTTGGCAAGAATTTGATGGTGCCTTTGTGACACCTGATGATGCAATCCTACTGTCCAGGAGCTCGTCTTAAACTATTCTCAACACAAGATTTACTTTAGTCAAGAAATTCCATTGGAGGGCTTTTTCACACCCCTCCTGAGGCAGGGATTAGGGTGAGGTGAAGGATAATCTTCACCTGGAGCAGGAGAGGCAGTTAGGAAGAGTTGTGAGGACAGCAGGTGTCATCCAAAAAGCTTGGCTGGGTCAATGATTGAAATGTCTGGGAAGTGCCAAGATCCACAGGTTTGAGACAAGTGGGTGAACTGGTTGTCAAAGAGAGAATTCAGAGCTATGTGAATACATAAATTAGGATGCCAAATTGCAGTGAGTTGGCGGGAGTTGGCACTCTGTCCAACTCAAAGCTTAGGTTTTTAGTGCTATAGGCCTGCATGCTCCACCTCAAGCTGGCATTGAGTAGGCAGGTAGGTGAGGTTGGCTGTGCCTCCTGTAATTTGGCTGCTCCTGCCAAGCTGGGGCCTTTTATGCCATCTAAGAAATCCCCCAAACTGTTGTATCAAGATAACTGGAACAGCTTGTAGCATATGCAGCAATGACCTCAGCTGTTGTTTTCACTGGGAAATTTAGATATCTATATAATTGCTAGTGGTTCTGTTGGGAAGTATGTTTTCAGTAACCCCACAAGTACATCAACTAACAGGTGATTCAAGAGAAGGAAAGTATTTTTCTTATGGTATGTTTTTTCTTTCCCACAGATTGTGAGTAGGAGAAAACAAACAAATAACTAGGTACAAGATATATGCACACACAAACACACACATGCATATACATATAGCTATAATAGACACACATACAAACATGTATACATACCTTTTTTTTGGCTCTTTTTTTTTGGAGGGGGAAGGCAGGGCAGTTGGGGTTAAGTGACTTGCCCAAGGTCACACAGCTAATAAGTGTTAAGTGTCTGAGTCTGCATTTGAACTCAGGTCCTCCTGACTCCAGGGACCGTGCTCTATTCACTGCACCACCAACCTGCCCCTATACATACCTATATTGTTATTGTTGAGTCATTCCAGTCGTGTCCAATTCTTTATGACCCCATTGGGATTTTCTTGGCAAAGACAACAGAGACATTTGCCATTTCCTTCTCCAGCTCATTTTACAGATGAGAAAGCTGAGATAAACAGGGTGAAGTGACTTACCCAGGGTCACACAGCTAGTAAGTACCCAAGGCCCTACATTCTATCCACTGTACCATCTAGCTGCCCCATATGTGTCTATGTACATATATATATATATATATATATATACATATATATGCACATACATGCATAAGTGTGTATCTCTGTGTGTGTATACATATGAGTGTGTGTATGTGTATACACACACAAGATATATACAGAGTAGATGGCAGGTAATCTGAAAGGGGAAGGAATTAGCATGCAGGATGGAGGGAGGACCTCCCTTCCTGGAGAAGGTAGGATTTAAACTCAGTCTTGAAGGAAGCCTGAAATTCTAAAAGACTGATTATTCCAGTTATTTATGACAGCCAGCACAAAGTCATGTAGTATCATATTTACGGAACTGGTAAGCAGGTCAGAGTAGCTGGATTATAGAGTACATGAAGGGGAGTAAAGTGTAAGATGAGAAAGGAAGAGCTTTGAATACCACACAGGATTTTCTGTTAGGGTAGGTGACTAGAAGCTACTGCTACTCATTGGGAGGCGGGGGGTGGGTAGATGGGGGAAAGGGGTGACTTGGCCAGACTAACACTATTTTGTCAATTCCTCTCAATTTTCATAGACTTTCCATAGACTCTTTTCATAGACTCATGAACCATTAACCCTGTGACTGACTTTGGCGGTTATCTAGTTTGCCTAACTCATTCCTTTAGGTGAGGAAATTAGGCCCAAAGAAGAGAAGTAACAACTGTGGTGAAATAAGTGACTTGGTTTTGGTTTTTTTTTTTCATTATATCACACTATGGAAGTGCAGAATTTTGGAATGTATTTACTTTGTCCTCAGAGACAAGATTTCCAGTCCTGGTGACCTGTTTCTTTGATCCAACACTATTCAAGGAACTTTCCTGCTGAAGGTTAAAGTCTTTGTTGGTAGATGACAGGTTTCACCAAATGAGCTCCAAGCAAGGAAGTACCACAATGTTATGGAAAGAATGCCATCTCTGTAACCCAATAGTCTTGATTCAAATCTCCCCTCAGATATTTCCTGCCTGTGGGATTTTGCTCACATCACTTACCTCCCTTGAGTCATTAATAAATTGAGGGAGGTTGGAAGAAATGGTCATTGTTTCCTTTCGTCTTTAAATCTATAATCCTATATCAGGGTCTGTTAAACTTTCTAATGATATATCATATAAAAATTCTAGAATAATTCTTGCTGACAGTGTAACCCAGGTTTCCAACCATGACTTGTGACATTTTATATGAGATAATCCTAAATGATGGAGAAAATACTGACCAGAGGAAAATCCTTTTTCTTTGAGAGGATAGGTGTGGTTTTAGATTCTCTGGGATCAATATCATGTGTCTGGGGAGAGAGAGAGACTTTAGAGGCCATAGAAATATAGAGAATGCCTCTTCATCCTATCCTTGATTTCCAGTTTGCCTCCATAAAGACTTGGGAGAATTTCTTCTTGGATTAGATTAGAGCTTCTCTCTCTTTCTTGGTTTGAACTGAGATCTCTCTTTCCTAGCTAAAGAGCTTATTCACTCTCTATTTTCTGACATAATCCAAACTGTATAACTTCTCTGATTTCCCTTAGCTATTTACTTGGATAAATGGATTTTTATTCATTATCTGTTATTTCTGATGGTCTTTTGTGCTAACATTTGGTGGTAAGGAATGAAACTAGTGGGTGTAAGGCTGCCTCCACCCCCTTTAAAGGACAATGAAAAGGAAAACAATTTTATTCTGAACTTATTGACTCCTAGACAAGCAATATTTAAACTGGCAGGTAAATAATTCTAGCTTAATACCCCCTCAGGAATTAGAGAAAAGAACATCAATGCCTGGCAGTGCCCTGGGGTTCCCTGACTCTCACCTCTTCCCAACTCCCCAGCTACCATACTGCTTAGTTCTCCTTTCCTCATGGGTGGTCCAGAGCTAATAAGTCTATCCAGATCTCCTCACAAGCCACATTTAGACAACTAATGTGTACATACATAACATGTATACAAAGACAACATGGGCAGAACACATCTTACAGTATAGCATGCTTTTTAAAACATAACATTGAAAAAATAAGTTTTATAGTCATATAATAATAAGAATTTCAATCATTGAAACTGTCTTTATGAATAGAAACCATTCTTAGTGTCTAGCCTCTTACTTTCCAAATGCTTAAACTGTAGCATTTTTACTTTAACTTTGTTAATTAACACCCTCTCCCTGACTATCTTATTGTGTATATGCTTTTATTCTTTTGTATAGCAAAGACTTCTTTGAGAGAAATCTAATCTCCTACTTACTGGGAGAAAGAATAAGTGTAGTAGAATGTAAATAATGTCTATAGATTTCATATAAATGTAAAATACCGTTAAAGTACAAGATTAACATATAAGTCTAAAATTCTGCTTATGAGGATTTTTAAAAATAACAATGCAGAAACTGATTCATGTATAACCAATTTAAAAATCATTTTGCACTTAGAATTATCTGAATTTGTGAAACCAAACTTTCCTTAATAATATTTTATTTTATTTTACAATTATATGTAAGGATAGATTTCAATATTCACTTTTATAAGATTTTTTCCCAAGATGGCACACAATGTGATATAGGCTATACACATATAATGTTAAACATTAGTCATGTTGTGAAAGAAGAATCAGAACAAACGGGGAATCACAAGAAAAGACACAAAAAAATTATGTATTTCAATTTGCATTCAGCCTCCATAGTTCTTTCTTTGGATGTGGATAGCATATTCCATCTTGAGTCTTTTGGAATTGTCTTAGATCATTATATTGCTGAGAAGAGCTCAGATATCAGAGCCGGTCTGCACAGTGTTGCCGTTACTGTATACAATGTTCTCCTGGTTCTGCTCACTTCACTCACGAGTTCATGGAAGTCTTTCAAGGTTTTTCTGAAATTTTCTTGCTCATAATTATAGAACATCATTATAGAACAATAGCATTCAATTACTTTCATATACCACAACTTGTTCAGTCATTCCCCAATCAATGGGCATCACTCAGTTTCTAATTCTTTGCCACCACAAAAAGAGCTGCTATAAATATTTTTGTACATGTGGGTCTTTTTCCTTTTTTATGATCTCTTTGGGATACAGTTCCTAAACTGAATTTTAGGTTCAGTTCTCTAGGAGAACAAGTATTTACGGAACTGAGTAAAGATGTTGTGGCCATCTTGGTTTTCTTACCAGACAAATCAAAAGTGTGACCCATCCTTTTCATATGTTTGAATCTCACCTATTAGGCAAGTTTACATTGTAAATCCTTGAGGCAAAGACCCTCTTTATATCTGGTAATGTGCCTAGTAGTAGCTATATATGTCTAGAGAACAGAAATTCAATCATTTAAATTTGCTTTTTTATAGTATAACACTGAAGAGAGATATATAAGAAATTACTTTGATAACTGGTTAGTACAAAAGCATATCCTTGGCCGGTGTAGAGATTATTATACAAAGAAATTTGAATTTTTAAAGACTCCTAGTATCCACCTGTATAGGACTGGACTGATTCTGCAGATAAGGAAAATAGGATTTTCCTTAAAAAGTATTGTAAATGAAATATGAATATAATGCCTAGAAAATACATCTCAGATAGACTGTTATTAATATTAAAATTTCACTAAATTTTAATGTATTCTCTTATTACGTGGTTAATTGTTTGCTGATTATTGAGTCTTCTAGGAGTGAGCAATAGGTTTCAACAGATATTTATTAAAATGAACCAGAGGAGATTGCTCTCAATAAGTAGGCGTGATATACTGGCTGAATCTCTTATACTGGATTACATATCTATCTATCTATCTTTATATATATATGTGTGTGTGTGTGTGTGTGTGTGTGTGTGTGTGTGTGTGTGTGTGTACGTGTGTGTATACACATATAGTTTATACTGAAATTCTCTTCACTACAATAAAATTTGGTTGTTCACCAAAACCATTTATGTGTGCTGGACTATAGGAATGCCACTGGAGAAACCTGTAGAGATCAGTGAAGAATGGTTAAGACCAAGGGGGTGACTTTTTAATGGGTTAAATCTCCACTTTTATTTATCTTTTAGGTTGTGGTATTAAGTGAAATTGAGTTCCTTTCAGCAAAACACAGAATGGGAATCCCTTAGCTGTAGTACATAGTTCCAGTTTCATCACATAAGTCACAATACTTGATTCATTTATGTAGGACCAACATTTTCATTTGAAAAATCCAATTCAAATGAAGTTCTGGGTTTATATTGCCAGGGTTCAAACTCTAGAAAATCTTTTTGTGATTCTTGCCCTTAAAGATAGGAACCCTAAAAGTTGGCTATGCCAAAGAAGGGCCTCAATCATCATACAAGTACTCAGAGTAATTATAGAAACGATTTTATTTAACCTTCAAAAAAGTTCAAAAGACCTATACACAAGCCTATAAACTACCAAAACAACTCTCCTCGCTGAAAGACCAGATGCCTGTATAATCTTCCAGATTTGTTTTTCTACCATAGATTCTCTACCTCTACCCTTCAGAAGGTGGTGGAGGAAGGTTTGCTAATGAGTGAATCAATCCTACCCTATGGTAGGTCCTTTTCCTTCAGCACATACACTTGCCATATAATTCACAATACCAACCAACAGAATGATTTGAGTTGCTCCTTCACTTTGTTGCTCATCTTTGTTTCTGAGTCTCTTGTGTGGCAGTGGCTCCCAGGTATACATAGTTCCCTTTATGTGCCATACGTCTGCTGAAGTCTCTTCAATTCCATTTCCATCTTGGTGTGTCTCTGTATTATTCTATGTCTATCCTCTCTCTCAGGAATATCTTCTATTTGCTTCTTTTTGTTTCTTCACTGGGCACTGATTTGTTGATGTACAGAGCAAGGCACCAAGTCCCTCCGGCATTCCCTTCTCTCTCTTGGTCTGTCTTGGTTTTTCTTTCTCTGTCTATTTTTGCCTATCAATGATATCTGCTTCTGACCTCACATTTAAAAGCAAATGAAATAACTACTCCGCCCAAAGGTATTCAGGTGTATAACCTAGCCAAGAATTTGAGGCCTTTGTTCTGGTGCTGAATCATCACTCCTGTAATAAGACTCTGGGCAATGGAAATTCTCACCTGGTCTAAGGAATTTAAAATAATCAAGGAAATGCAAGAAGCGAAGATTTACTGGGTTTCTCCTTGGGCATGCCAAGACATACCCACTACATTATATAAATATTAGCATCACATATAAACATATTCTGCAATTATTTCTGTCAGTAGTTTCTTTGTCATTATCTGTAGCATGCAAACTTTTCATGCCCAGAACACACAAACATCTTGCATGAATGAATAGCATAGAGTGATTAAGGTGAGAACTAACTCTAGAGTATCTTGAGCAAACTGAGGAGCCACTCATCTAGCAGTAGATGGTAGGCTTTGACCTACATTCTCCAAAGCTCATAAAATTGTTCATTATTTTTGGCTGCAGGGACTTGTAAATCACTTTGTATGACTCAGCAAGGTTGCCTTTCTTAGTAGGAAATGCAAACTCCCTTTCCAAGGAAACTTCAGTTGCAAACTTGGTCCATACCTATTACTGCACATGAAAATAAATTGGATAAGTATCTTGGTTCAATTCCAACTCGGGTACTGTTGAAATTAGTTTGGTTTAGTTCCAGATAAAGCCAAGTAAAATGACTGGTTCTATTCATTTTTTAGTTCAGGTGAGAATTCTGAGTCAGTTTCATTCAGAGCATAATGCTTATCTGTGAGAGTGACCTGCACTAATGCAAAGAGAAAGACAGGAACCAATAAAGGCAGAAACTGTGAAAAATCATTGTCCACACCTAAGAAATGATTACTGGTAAGAGCAGACAAAATATTGTTCAAAAAAGGAGAAAGGAAAAAGATGATTACTTCGTATATTTAGCTATTAGTTATACAGTAAAAAATAAAGTTTATTTTATAACTAATGGTACTCTTTAGAAACAGTTCTTGTACTCAAGTTAAATACATATATATGAAATATTAATGCTATTATTCACTGGAGCATCCTTATTTCCTGCTTCTGTTCTTAAAGGTTTTTTAAATCAAGGTAGAAACTGTTTTGGAGTTGCTTTTGGACTCAAAAAATTGCTTGTAGCAAAAAAAAAAGTTTTAAAAAAAATTGCTTGTAGAGCTAGTAGTAATTTTTTTCCTCTCACTACAGTGATTCACAACTTTTTTCTGTAAATTCAACCATTGTTTGCTTGATATCTGAGATTCTCAATATTTGACCAACTCTTGGTAGAAGTCACTAGCTACCCTTACAAATTCAGATGCTCAGAAGGTTCAACACGCAAACAGATTTACAAAAAGAGTTTATGTCAGATCCCATAGAAAGTAAGAATACTTTCCTTCCTCCAAAGGTTTTTATAGTCTCAGTCACTTACAGTGCTGCTGAAGGTAAGGGACCATCAAGAGATGCTTTTCACTGTTAAGGTGCATTAGTGTTTTGCTTTGTCATGGTCCTATCATGATTGCTACGACTCTAGTCCATGCCTCTTGTAGCTTTCTTCAGCTCCCAAGATATAACAGTTAGATAGTCAAAATAAAACAAAGCAAACAAAGAAATCCTAGAGCCTATGAGTCCCCTGGAAATATATAATATATAATCTTCATTTGCAGGAAGCTGCCTCGGGTCTAGACTCTCTACTCCTCTTCCTATTCTTTACTGGAAATTTCTGTTCCCCATGCTCGGATTCTGTATTTATTTCTATGTTGTTGTTGTTTTCATCAGATAATACCTAGTATTTCCTTGCTTGTGACATCAGAGACAGAAAACTAAGCAGATGAACCTGAGTATGAATCCACCCCTCCTTATAAAATCTATGACCTTTGTCACTTTCAGTGATCTACTCCTGTCACACATAGACTAGAAGTATTGATGATGAGCTTGCAGAAACTAGATGTCCCAAGGAAACCTGGCAGGACCATCATGGATGTGGGTTCCTCCTCTGACAGAAATCCCAAGTCATCCAGCATCACAACGACTTGAACACTAGAGTGACTGGGACCAGCTGGAGGCATTTTTTGCCCCAAATCTTTCTTTCCTTGTTGTACCTGTTCATTTATGTCCTAGATGTGACATTGTGTCTTATTCTTTTGGGAAAACCCTCTCGGTTCCATGACTGTTATAAAGGACTGTGGTTGTTCAGCGCTTTCCATTAAAGACCCCTTTGGATATCCTTTTCCTGTAGTTTCTCTCACTGTAGTCCTCCTAAGCCTCTAGAAAACAGTGGTCATTCTCTAGTTAACAA
>CM053582.1:306014458-306099140 GCA_028627135.1 Pseudochirops cupreus
TCTGCCACATACTAGTTATGTGACCTTCAGCAAGTCATTACTCTTTAAAGCTATAAATTACAGATGGTTTGCAAATATGCAACTCTCCAAAGTCACCAATAAAATCCGAAGTGTGGACCCCCTCCTCCAAAAAAAAGGTATAGATAGTTTCCTTCTATATCTAATAACCTATCCTTCATTTTCCCTTCTCTGAAAGCACACAGAGGATTTGCCACATAGAAAGAAGAGCATTGCATCTGGAGTCAGAAGATCTGGGTTTAAATATTAGCTCTGAAATAAGCTTTGAGAACATATATACAAGCCACTTAATCTCAGTCTGCTTCAATTTCCTCAACTGTAAAATGAGGATAATAATACTTATCCTAACTTACTTCACAGGTTTGTTGTAGAAAATGTATTTAAGGAACTATCTAAATGTGTGTTGTTATTATCAAGATAAGATCCAAACTGCCTAGGTTTCAAGGCACTCTACAATCTCACTCTCTACCTAGTCTCCTCATGCCCCTGTCCTTACTATCCTTTAAAAAGATCTTTCATTCTAGCCAAATCATAAAAATTCACATTCATGTAGTATTTAAAGGTTTGCAAAACACTTTCAACTTGTCCCCAGAATAGCTTATGAACATCCTGACATCTGACACTTGCTAAATTACTCCCCCTATTCCTCTTGACTTATTTGAATTCTTCTTATCCCTATACAGTCAGCTCAAGCCTCTGCACCTCCTGAGAAACTTTCTTTGACACCTCAAAGCTACCCATGCTATCTCTGATACTATGCTCTCTGCACCTCTCATTTAGCTTGGAGTCCTATGTTGTTATCTTTTATATCTCAACTCTCCAACTGATTTATCAATTCTTTGAGGCTTCTACCCCTTTATATCTCTTGTTTCTCCCACCACACTGTAGTGCCAACGCAATATTCACAATACCAGTGACAACTATGGATATGCCAGCATAGTTCTGAATCACAAAATATAACAGACTCTCTATATAAAAGACAGAAGCAAAAACATTTATGCAGATACCAGAAAGCCACATTCCAACACCAGAAAACCAAATTCATCATAGCGACAAAGAAATCTATATGCCATAACACTGCGGAAAGCAACACCATCCCAAAACCTTCCCACAAACACACTCAAAAGCCTAGTTGTCTCCTCACCTATATCCTCTCCTCCCTCAGCTCTAACTGCTCTGACTCCCAGCTTCCTCTGGGCTCTTCTCTACCTGTTCAGCAAACTCCTCCCACCACAGGCTCCATATGATTACATTTGGCCTATTAAGGGGCAGGGAACATCTTCAAATTATATTACCATTACACACACAGACAGTAACTTGTATAGAGGAGATATTCAATAAACATTCATTGGTTATTTTATTCTATTGAATCTCAGCCAGTTCCATTGAATCTTGGTTGTCTGAGACCCAGACCTGGCAAGGCGCTGACACTGTTGGGGAAAGACAGAACTGGATATTATCATTAAACTGATTGCATTGTAGTCCAAAGCAATTCCCAATTTCTTTCCCACTAGGCAACCATGGTTACTGTTAATCAGACACACAAATGAAGCAGTTATTCAGCACTTACTTGTGCCAATCCCTGCAGTAAGCACTGGGGATACAAAAACAAGATGGTCCCAAATCTCAAGAAGCTTACGTTCTAATGAGGGAAGACAACACACAACAGGGATATGGAAAGAGGAAAAGGAGGGAAGGAGGAGATTTGGCACAGGGTTACACCAGCTGGTGTGGAGGTGGAGTGGAGCAGGCTAGAGAATGAGCTAGAACTGAAGAGATGTTAAAAGAAGTAAGAAGAGAGAGAAGGTAAAGGAGGCAGATTGAACAAACAGAAAGCTACAAATGAATCATATATTTTAAATTACCAGTGTCTTTAGAAATTACCATTCTGGCAGATGAGGCATCGTGGCACATAATACATGGAGTGCCAGCTTCAGAGTCTGGAAGATCTGGGTTCAGACCCTGCCTTTGACACAAATTAGAGCTGTGATCCTTATCAAGTTACTTAACTTCTCAGAGAGACAACTCTCCAAGAATATAAATTGCAGAACAACTGCCATGTACATTGGTAGAGGGAATTTTCCTTCTTAGAAACTTTCTTTACCAATGAAATCATAGGTACAGTCTCATCCCATTCATTTCTCTAGAACCATATTTGTGACACATTGAAATGACACTGGGACATAGACCCATTTCTTCCTACTCCAAGCCAATACTTGCCTACCAGTTCAGGGCTGGGCAGGTTTGGGGGCTGTGGAGGGGGGGGAGGGAGAGTTGGGTGGGTGAATGGGGGTGGAACGCCAGCTTACTTTGTCATCAGCAATTCCTGATATAGAAATGTTTGTGAGTTTGCAGTAAGGGAGATGACTAAAGCTGGGCAAGCACAAATATAAAATAGTCCTCTATCATTTCTCTACTTATGAATAATAATTCTGATGGATTATCCAGGTAGCATAGTGGCTAGAGCACTGGAGCTGAAGTCAGGAAGACACGAGTTCAAATCCAGCCTTAGACACTTACTAACTGCGTAACCCTGGATAAGTCATTTAACCTCCCTTTGCTTCAGTTTCCTTATCTGTAAAATGGGGACGATAACAGCACCTAACTCCCAAGGTGGTTGTGAGGATCAAATGAGATATAATTTTAAAGTGTTTAGCAGAGGGCCTAGCACATAGTAAGCAGCATATGAATGTAAACTCTCATTATTATCATCATCACCATTATGATTGTCAGGGTTGTTATGAGGTTCAAATGAGATACTTGTAAAATGCTTAGCGCAGTGACTTGTACATAATAAGTGTTATGTAAATACTATTATTGTTGTTGTTAATAGTAGTAGTGGCTGGTCAAGGGGAAATAGCTCTCTACCCTGAACAAGAGAGCCAAAGCTTTTCACAGAAATGAAGGGATCACTGAAGTCAACAGTGCAATATGATGGACAAGAAAGCTCATGAGAGTTTACACTGCAGAAAAGATGCACGGAAACCAGTAATAAGAAGGTAATGGTCCTTCTGTACATTTGCCCTATCTGCAACATTATGTTAAGGGTTAGATGCCACGTGTAGGTAAGAGCCTGACAAGTTGGAGATTATCCAGTGGAATGAGTTAGAATTCCCCAGGAATAAAAGGCATTGTATTCTACAAGAATACAATCCAGGGATCTGGGTTTATCCTTGGATTCTTTCACATTTTTATCAATGGCTATAGATGGCATGCTTATCAAATTTATAGATAGCATAAATGTGGGAGGAATAGCTAACAAATTGGATGCAAGACTCAAGATTCAAAAAAAGATTTCAGAGAGGCTAGAACACTGAGTTGTTATATCAAATAAGATGAAATATAATAGGAATAAAAGTGAACTCAAACACAGATTCAAAAAATCAATTTCACAAAGTACAACTACACAGCAGTTCATCTGAAAAAGATCTAGGTTTTTAGTGGACTATATGTTCAATCTGAGACAGCAGTGTGATGTGACATGCATAAAGACAAGTACTATCTAAGATAGCCCTTAGAAAGATTGTGTCCTGGCAAAGAGAGACTATGGCTAAATTTTACCCAGCCCTGGAAAGGTAGCATTTAGAATATTATGTTTAAGTTCTGGGTATGAATTTTAGGAAGCAGAAAATTCAGAGAAGATTCACAGAAGAGTGAGGGTGTCAAGATCTGGCCAAATAAGGATCAGTCAAAGGAACTGGAAAAGTTTAACCTGGAGGAGAGAAAACTTGGAAGAGAAATCTTGGTAGTCTTCAAGTATATAAGTAGATGGAAGGGGAATTAGATTTGCTCTTCTTTCACTTCAGATAACAAAACTAGGAGTAAGGGGTGATACTTGCAAAGAGGCAATTTTACAATCTAGGTACCACAGAGGAGACAAAACCCTTTGTTAAACTACCCTATGACATCACACAGATTTATTTCCTTGGTGCAACTTTAGAAATTTTTGAGCAAATTCAATTATAGAGTTATGCTATCCTCTGTAAGAGCTGACCCCAGGCTTCAGTAAGAGTGTGGGGAGTGTAATACCACAGTTTCAAGTAAAGGGAGCAATATGGACACTGTAAATGGTTTCACTCTAGATTCTTAAAAGGGTAGTGCTAAGTTCTCAATGCTGAGTTCTCATCAAGAAGAAGAAACCTTAAGGTGAAGCACCTTAAGCGGTCATGAAATAAGAGCCTGAATGAGCAATCATTGTTATTGTTCTTCTTCAGTCATTTTTAGTTGTTCCAACACCTCTTGATCCTATTTTGGGGGGTTTTCTTGGTGAAGATATTGGCGCGATTTTCCATTTCCTTTTGCGTGTCAGTTTACAAATGAAGAACTGAGGCAAATAGGGTTAAGTGACTTGCCCAGGGTCACACAACTATTAAGTGTCTGAGGCCAGATTTGAACTCAAGAAGATGAGTCTTCCTGACTCCAAGCCCAGCAGTCTATCTACTGTGCTACCTACCTGCCCCAAAAGAGCAATAGAGATTTGGAATTATAATGAGTCCTCAGATCTAAGTGGAGTATATGGCTAAGGACAGATGGATACCCATACAAGTGCTTTAAGCACACAAGCTGAAACACTTGTTAGTACTAAAGTAAATGTGAATAAATGATAAAATCATCCAGATTAATTTTACATACCAAAGATTTGAACTTATTTTTCTCACTGAGAAAAAGAAGCTTATTAGGAGAGTGTGGTGAGAGGGTTAAAGGCAGACAATAATAACTGGCATCTGTATTTGGTATATGAAGTAAAAGTCTTCAGAGTAAGTTTGGAAAAGGCCATTATGTCTTCTTTTTTAGGGGAAAAGGGGAAAGGGAGAGGACATGATATTAGAGTAGATTTAACCTCAGACTGTGATTACTGAAAATCAGAGCATCAACTTTATACTTATTTGAGAATAAGCCGCCAGAGCTGTAAGTAAAGTGGCTTTGTAGTTTGATATTAACCATGATAGGGTACCCTGGAAGGAGAGAAGCATCAGAGTATTGAGTTCTAAGGAAAGTGGAATATACTTGTCACCATAGACCCATTCCCATACCCCAATGAAGCAACTCCTACTCAAAAAAGAGAGATGCACAGAGCTTTAATAATGAATTATTTCTTTATGCTTACTCTCCCTTTTCACCCATAACCTATACCAACCTTTCTCTTTTTCCTTCTCAGTGTTCCTCCCCCCCCTCCCCATCACCCCTTGTTGCTTCTCTCTGACCCACTCTCCATCTTTCAATTTATTCAAGTCTATAATAAGAAAGCTGAGAAATGAAAAGCACCTAAATAAGGATAAGGAAGCTGCCAAATAACATTTTAATCAATAAATATTCACCTGCTATGTACAAGGTACCACAGTAGGAACTGTTGAGGATACTAAGTATGAATCACAGAATTTGATCATTGGAAAATACTTCAGCAGTTATCCAGCCCAACCCAAACACAAAAGGAATGAGAAGCCACTATGAGAAGTCATCTACCTTCTGCTTGAAGATCTCCAAGGAGGAATCTTCCACCTCCCTATGCAGCCCATTTCACTTTTGCACCTCTCTAATGCTTAGGACAGCTAGGTGGCACAGCGGATAGAGTGCTGAGCCTCAAATACTTACTAGCTATGTGACCCTGGGCAAGTCACTTAACCCTGTTTGCCTCAGTTTCCTCATCTGCAAGTGAGCTAGAGAAAGAAATGACAAACCACTTCAGCGTCTTTGCCAAGAAAATCCCGAATGGGATCACAAAGAGTCAGACATGCCCGAAACAACTGAACAACAAGTAGTAACAATTATTAGGGAATTTTTTTCTGACAATCCCCCTAAATCAGCCTCTTTGCAACTGCCACAGATCACTATTTCTGGTTCTACCTTTTGGGGTCAAACAGAAACAGCCTAATCCTTCCTCCACATAATAGCCCTTCATACAGTTTAAGACAGCTATCATGTCTACTTGAGTCTTCTTGTCTCTAGGCTACAAGTTCTCAGATCTTCCAACTGATCTTCATATGGCATGTGTTCCATGCCTCTGGACATTTTCTAGTTTATCAATATCCTTCTTAAATTGTGGAGCCCAGAAGTGAACACATTACTCCACAGAGCTCTGATTAGTACAGAACAATTGGAAATCATCTTCCTGTTCCCAGAATCTAGGCTGCTTTTAACAGAGCCTGAGACTGAATTAGCTTTTTTTTCCTTTTCTTTTTTTTTGCTGCCACATTCCACTGCTGACTCATACTGAACTTACAATTCACTAAATCTCTTGACAACTGCTGCCTGATCATCCCTACCCCCATTTGTACTTGTGAAATTGGTTTTTTATAACAATGAAACCCTTTATATCTATTCCTATTAAATTTAATCAATTCACTACAACATACCAGCCTTCCAAGATCCTTTTAGATCCTTTCTCCGTAATTCAGAATGTCAGCTTCTCCTTCCCAGCTTTCTGCGAATTTGATGAGCATGCCATCTATACCTTTATTCAAAAGTGATAGGAGCAATATTTCCTAGGCCCTGTACATGTAGCCTGGATTTGCTTTTCCTGGGGTCCTACCCCACACAGATTAGAGTAGTTCTTACCCTGGAAAATTCCTGTGTCATGCTGGCTGCTTTCTCTTACTAAAGAGTCCCTTCTAGTTCCTCCATTTGGGGGAGGTCCATAGGCCAAAGAATTTTTCTTTTTCTCTGTACTTTGTGCTAGAAGTGATATAAGTATGACAAGGTTCCCGTCCTCGAAAGCATACTAATAGGAGCCATCAGATGTGTACACAAATATAACATAAATTAGAATATAAGTGTATAAGAATATAAATTGAATGAGGGAAAATTCACTTTCTGTCGGAAAAATCAAGAAAGGTAGTGGTTAAGTCTTTCAAAAGGGTAGGATAGAATGTATACGAACATAATGCAATGCTATTGTGCTATAAGAAATCATGAAAAGGAGAACTTCAGAAAAACCTGAAGAGACTTACATGAACTGATGCGGAGTGAAGTAAGAAGAACCAGGAGAACAGTGTACATAACAACAATCACAATGTGTGATGACTGACTTTGATAGACTTAGCTCTTTTCAGCAATGTAAGGTCTTAAAACAATTCCAAAGGATTCATGATGGAAAATGCCATCCGTATCTGGAGAAAGAACTATGGAGTCTACATGCAGAACAAAGCAGACTATTTTCTTTTGTTGTTGTTGTTTTGTTTTGTCTTTCTTTCTTTCTCACAGTTCCTTCCATTCCTTCTAATTCTTCTATATAACATGACTAATAAAAATGTTTGATAGGAATGTATATGCATAGCCTATATCAGATTGCATACCATCCTGGGGAGGGGGAGGAGGAGGATAAGGAGGAGAAGAAAATGTAAAACTTATGGAAGTGAATGTTGGAAGTAAAAATAAAGAAATTTACTTTAAAAATTATGGCATAGGAACATAAATGTTCCATAAGAAATGACAAAGAGGATGGTTTTAGAGGAACCTGAGAAGATTTGTATGAACTGATAGAGAGCAAAGTGAGCAGAATCAGGAGAAAAAATGGTATACTCTAATAACACGATTGTATGAATGAACTTTTAAAGACTTCAGAACTCTAACCAGGTATTTTTGTGTCAGCTGTAGCAGCACACACAACTATCTCTGCTCTATTCTGTAGAGTGCTTTTCCATTTGTACCTCTATCCACCAAATTATCTCTCTTCTGGTCTAATTCTCCTTCTAGGCTCCTTATTAGTTACCATTACCTGGTAACTGTTTAGCTCCTTATGTTATAATTTTCAAGATTGTCATTTATTCTACATTAGCAGTGTGCAGACTGCCTCCATTCTTTTCTAAGTAATTTGTCTCCTATCATTGTTTACCTAGTCTCATCCATTTTTTGATGCTTGCTAGATTGAACTTATTTCTGGTTCAGATTAAGTAGCTATTAAGCAACAAGACTGCTCAAAGAATGGAACTATGCATGGAGGAAGAGACAAAAAGAAATAGATTATTCCTATCTTAAAGGTGCTTCCAGTTTAAAAAAGCTTAATTTGCTATCCTGATATCTAATTCCAAAGATGAATCTTATTTTTGAGTTCTTCCCATTTACTGCTCTTTCTTGGATGGTATTTCAGAAGTGTAACAACAGGTAAAGAGAACAATGGTGGTGGCTTTTTAGTCATGTCCTTCTCTTTGTGACCCCATTTGGAGCTTTCTTGGCAAAGATACTGCAGTGGTTTGCCCATTTCCTTCTCCAGCTCATTTTACAGATGAGGAAACTGAGGAAAACAGAGTTAAATGTCTTGCCCAGATTAACTGTCTGAAGCTGGATTTGAGTTCAGGTCTTCCTGACTCCAGGTCTAGTGCTCTATCCACCATGCCACCTTGCTACTCAGAACACTGATTATGCCCTAAACAATTAGTTGTTAAAAAAAAAATAAGGAAGAATAGCTTTTCAATGGCTTTCTCTACTAACCTAAGACAAAAAAAAAAAGTTGTCTTCCTACACATTTAGTTTCCATTAACTACCAGAATTTAAAGTGAAGAATTCTTTACATTCCTTTTTGTGGTATTTTGTACCAAAGAATCATACTTGACATGGCACCTAGAAAATGCACTGATGAATAGAAATAAGCAAATAAGCAGTTGGAAATGCCTTCTAAAAGAAAATGGGGAAAAGATCAGTTAGCTTTAAAAGTTTCTTTGAAAGTACAAGAAAAGTCCCTTGGGAGGTCACATAGTATTATTACATGGGTCTTGTTCTTTAAATGGTTATTTGTGATTTATAACTAATCAAAGGTGGTAGAATTTGTTTTCATAGTAAGAAAAACAAAAGACAAATTTGGTACATTTGTTTTGGTCACTGTCTTTTAAAAGTACATATAAGTAATGTTTCTACTAATTACGTAATAGAACTATGCATTTTTGGGAGAGGTATTTAAGACTGTTTCAGAGGATTGTATTGTCATGCTTATTCTTTTGAGATCATTGCTTATATTAAGGAAATATATCATTCTACTTAGTTTCTCCTTTGAACACGTACATGTTTAATAAATTAACAGATTAATAAACAATTAACATTTTTAATAGGGTAGGATGTCAAAAGTTGAAAATGTAAGGAAAGGGTATTACAGTTTTAGAAAAAAGATAGAGTGTCAAAAATGGACAGGACAATTACTACCCTAGTTTAACTGATGTGTAGAATACTTAGAAAAAAATGTTTTGTATTTTTAATGCTACCAAAATGGTAGGTATGAAACAAACAACAAATATTTATTGACTTTTGTTTTTTTAACTTTATTTAGCTTTATGACATTAAAATAAGTCAACTGCCCTTTAAAATCCCAAAACATTAATTACAATTACAATTTTAAATGCTATAAGAAACAGCAAAAAATCTGATGTCATGTTGAAAACCTTTCAATGGTCTTAGAAAGCAATAGCAGTATGATAGGAATGCCACTCATATTTCCTGGTAAGGTGGGTGCTTTTGCCTCTTAGACAGGCCTCAGATGGAAGTCCTACACTGCCATTTCTGGAAGCTAGGCAACTAGGTGGCTATGCATGTCGTTTAAGACAATAAACACATATCAAGCACCTACTACATGCCAGGCACTGTGCTAAGCACTAGAACTATGAAGAAAAGAGTAGTCCATATTCTCAAGTGGTTCATAGACTAACAAGAGAGGCAATGTGTAAACTACTACATACAAACAAAATATATACAGGATAAATTGGAGGTAGTCTCAAGATGGAAGGCACTAGTATTAAGGGGGTCCAGGAAAGGGCTCTTGCAGAAGTTGGAATTTTAGCTGAGAACTGAAGATAACCAGAGAAGCCAGGAGACTTTGATCATGGCAGCAGACCCAGGGAGTAGTATGATGCCCATGGATGGTAAGGGGACTAAACAACTGGTCAGAAAGAGATCCCAGAAATCACTGTACAAGCACTGGGTACAGAATTGGGTACCATTTGGCAGCTCTGTTGCTTATTACCCAATTCTGGGGAAGAGAAGAGTGATTCTGGTCACAAGGGAACAGAAGTCCTGTCTCTGTAAGGAGAAGAAAACAGACTGGGGGAGGGGAGGTGCAGTAAAGAGAACTCTCTGGGGTTCACATCATATTGAAAGCACCAAAAACTTACAGGCCCCCACACTGAGGTGTAAAGGCAGCAGGAAGACAAAAGACAGAAGCTCAGGTCAGACATCCTCCCCCTCCCTCCAGGGTGAGCAGAGCCCAACTTTAGCAAAAAGTCCAAAGTCAAGAAATAGTCTGGGAAAAATGAGCAAACAACAATGGTGGCGACGACGACAACAACAACAAAAGAACCTAAACACAAAAAGCTGCTATGGTGACAAGGAAGCTCAAGAAACAAACTCAAAAGAAGACAATGATCTGGAAAATATCTACAAACAAAGTCTCAAAGAAATATACAGACTGGACATGAACCCCAAAAGTATTCTTAAAAGAGCTAAGAAAAGATATTTTTAAAAGAGCAAAAAAAATTTAAAAATCAGAGTGGTAGAGGAAAAATGGGGAGGGGGGGAAATGAGAGCTATGAAAGAAAATTATGAAAACAGAATTAAAAGATTGGTAAAAGATAAATCTCCTGGCTGAATGATGAAAGAGGTACAAAAAAATACTGTATAAAAATAACTCCTTAAAAATCAGAATTGGTTAAATAGTAAAAGAGGACAAAATCTCACTGAAGGAATTAAAACTGATGATGTGGAAGCTAATGATTCCATGAGACATTAAAAAACAGTAAAACTAAGTCAAAGGACTGAAAAAATAGAAGAAAATATGAAATAATCTCATAAGAAAAAAAGATCAAGGAGAGGATTTAAGAATTAATTCTTGGACTATCTGAAAATGATGTTACCCCCACCACTAAAAAGAACTTAGACATAATATTTCAAGAAACTATATAAGAGGGGCGGCTTGGTGACACAGCAAATAGAGCACTGGCCCTGGAGTCAGGAGGACCTGAGTTCAAATCTGGCCTCAGACACTTAACACAAAAACTAGACCTTGGACAAGTCACTTAACCCCAATTGCCCCCCCCAAAAAGAAACTATATAAGAAAATATCCTAGATATCTTATATATCTAGAGGGTAAAATAGAAATTGAAAGAATTTAAAAGTCCCCAACTAAAAGAAAACCCAAAATGAAAACTTCCATTATAACCATAATGCAAAACTTCCAGGTCAAGGAGAACATATGACAAGGAGCCAGAAAGATACAATTCATATACTGTGGAGTCACAGTCAGGATCACCCAAGATTTAGCAGCTATCGCGTTAAAGAAATAGATAGCTTGGACTATGATATTCCAGAATGCAAAGGAGTTAGAATTAGAGCTAAAAATAACATAGCCAGTAAAACTGAGTATAATCCTATGGGAGAAAATGGATAGTTAATGAAATAGGAGACTTCCTGATGAAAAAACCAGAGCTAAATAGGAACTTTGATATTCAAACACAAGACTCAAGAGAACCATAAAAATGTAAACACAAGTGACAAATCATAAGGAACTTACAATTATATTCTTTACTTTCCCATATGGGAAGATGATTAATATAATCCCTAAGAATTTTATCATTATTGGGGCACTTGAAAGGAATCTACTTAGACAGAGGATGTGATTGTAAATCTACTCTGTTGAGATAATCTCAGAAAAAAAGAATGAAAAGGTGAAAAAGCATGGTGCACTGTGAGAAGCAGGAAAGGAGAAGAAGAATAGGGAAAATTATCTCATGAAAATGAGGCATGCAAGGAAGAGATTATATAATGAAGGGGAAAATTGGGTGGCAGAATGACCAATGCTTGAACTTCACTCTCATCTGAAGTGATTTAAGGAGGGAAGAATATAAATAATACACAGGGACAGAAATTCATCTTACCCAATAGGAAATAGTAAGGGGAAGAGGCTAAGAGAGAGGGGGAAAGAGAGAGGAGGTAGATTAATAGTGGTCAAAAGTAAAACAGACTCTTAAGGAAGGGAGAAGGTTTAAAAAAAATTCATTTAGATGAATAAGATATGGGGCAGCTAGGGGGCATAATGAATAGAGCACTAGGGGAGTCAGGAGGACCTGAGCTCAAATCTGGCCTCAGATTTGACACTTAAGAGCTGTGTGAGCTTGAGCAAGTCACTTAACTCCAATTGTCTGACCTCCCCCTCCAAAAAAAAAAAAGAGGGAGAGACTAAGAGAGAGGGAAATACACGCTGATGCCATCATAACTGTGAATGCCAATAGGATAAATTTATCTATAAAAATGAAGAGGATAGAAATGAGGATTAGAAACCAGAATCCAACAACAATTTAAAAGAAACAGATTTGAAACAAAAAGAAACACATGGAGTAAAAATAAGGAGTTGTAGCAAAATCTGTTATGCTTCAGGTGAAATTAAAAAAAAAAACAAGGATAGCAATCATGATCTCAGACAAAGAAAAAGGAGATAATCAGGGAAAATATTTTGCTAAAAGATGCCATAGACAATGAAGTAATATCATTATTGAACATATATACACCAAATGGCATAGGATCCAAATTCTTGAAGAAGTTAAATGAGTTATAGGAGGAAGTAGATAATAAAATGATACTAGTGGGGAACCTCAATTTACCCTTCTCAGAACTAGATAAATCCAACCATAAAATAAATAAAAAAGAGGTTGAAGAGATGAATAGAATTTTAGAAAGGTTAGATATGATAGCTCTCTAGAGAATATTGAATGGGAATAAGTGGAGTATATCCTTTTCTCAGTTATACATGGCATGTTCCCCAAAACTGAGTAAGTATTAGGACATAAAAGCCTCACAAGCAAATACAGAAAAGCAGAAATGTTAAGTGTACTCTTTCTTGACCATTACCACAAAATAAAAATTTCATTTGATAAAGGGCCTTCAGAACAAATGTTGAAAATTAATTGTAAGTTGAACAGTCTAATTCTAAAGAAGGAGAATCATAGAAACAATCAATTTCATTAAAGATAATGTCAACAATAAGACAACATACCAGAATTTGTAGATTGCATCCAAAGTAGTATTTAGGGGAAATTTTCTATCTAGAAATGCTTGCATCAATAAAAGAGGTAAAGAGTAAATCAATTAATTGGTCATGCAACTAAAAAAAGTCTAAAAAAAACAACAAATTAAACTTCCCCCAATTAACCATAAAATAAAAATTCTGAAAATCAAAGGATAGATTATCAAACTTTAATGGAAAAAAAACCTATTGAACTAATAAACGTAACTAGAATTAGGCTTTATTTTAAGAAAACAATAAAATTGCATTGACTAATTTGATTTTTAAAAGGAAAGAACAAATCAAGTGATCAGTATAAAAAATGAAAGAGGTGAATGCACAATCAATGAAAATGAAATTAAAGCAATTATTAGGAGCTATTTTACCCAATAATAAACAAATAAAACATGGTCCAAATTAAATGGATGAATATTTACAAAAATATAAGTTGCCAAATTTACAAAAGAGAAAGTGGAATATTTAAATGGCTAGATCTTAGAAAAAGAAATTGAACGTCGTAAATAAGCTCCCTAAGGGGGAAAATGAAACAAATAAACCCAGGACCAGATGTATAGTACAAAGTTGTAATCACCAAAAAAAATTGGCACTGGATTAAAAAATAGAGTGGTTGATCAATGGAACAGATGAAATACATAATATACAGCTGCAAATGAGCACAATAATCTAGTATTTGGTAAATCCAAAGACCCTAGCTATTGGGGGCAAATTCACTATTTGACAAAAATTGCTGGAAAAACTAGAAAGTAGTCTCACAGGAATTAGATTTATACCAACATCTCACACTGTATACCAAGATAACCACAAAATGAGTACATGATTTAGATGTAAAGAGTGATATAATAAGCAAATTAGAGGAACATGGAAGCCAATCCTTACTTCTCACTACATGATTTTTGTTTATGTTTTTCCATTAATCTCCCATAGAAGATCTACTTAATGCACTAGAGTTTTTCCTCTGGGCCTTTTAATATTTCATGGATATTGGTGCTTGTTGGTACCTGAATTATCATTAATTCAGTATCAGAATTAATCTAGCACCTAATTTGCAATCATAAAAATGTACATAACATGAAAAATGAACTAAGTGCTTGTCTTCAAAGAACTTTTGTTCTAATTTAAGTTGCAACTGAAACATGTGAAGGTATAAAGGATAATGCCCAATCTCATTAATGCTCTTATGTGCTAACCTCAGGATAAGGCACAGGGAGAAATGTTATTGGTGTGGATACTGGGAAAAGGGAAGCTTTATGTTGAGCACTTTTCATGAGAAGAATATCACTCTTTCATTCAATCCAAGTAATAAGAAAACATTCACTTTGTTAGGTAATAGAAGCAAGACAAGTGAAATACAGAACAGCTGTCTGTGCTATTGCATAAGAAAAAAACACTGTGGGTTGCAGTTTAGAATGTTCTCAAAGTGGATGTGTTGAAGAGCATGCATAATAGAAATCACCATAAATTCAATTATGCAATAGATTCCAAAAAAATTCTTCAAATTTATATATTACTAATGATAGGAGAAAGAGGGAGTTCCTACATAAGTTCCTTTCAAATCTAAAATAATCCAATAAGATTTTGACACTTTTTATGGTGAATATTAAAAATGTTATGAACAACCTCTGCAAGATCAACTGTTTCCATTCACGTGAACGTCATATTGATGCTTCATCCTCAGGGTAATTAAGCATCAGTGACCTGAAAAACTACAGTACCAATGCCGTGAGTTTGTGCTTCCATTTTCCTTGATATTTATCCATTTAATTTTCATTTTATTGGAAGGCAATCTGAACTCTTTTAGGCCTTTTTTTGTCAGAACATCCAACTCCAGACTCATACTAACTGTGGAGGCAGTGGGCAACGGAACTCAAGGTAGGGCCAAACAATGGGGACTGAATCCCAGCTTTGTGACTCACTATGAAGTAGGAGGTCACTTACTCTCTCTGGGACTCAGTTTCCTCCATTGTGAAATTAAAGGGTTAGATGATCTCAAGGGCATCTTTCAAGCTATAAATTGATGATCCTATGAATACATTTAAAGTGCTTGCATTTATTATAGACTTCTACCAAGAATTAATTTATCTGTAGGCCCATTCTGTTCAGTTGTCTTCCTGTCACATTCATTATATCTCAAAGTTTTACTTCTATAAATCCATGAAACACTTTTAAACATAGGCAACGGTTCCCTCATTCAAAATGTCATGTTACAAGGGCATTTACGATTACAGTTAAAACCCTGTTTAAATATCTTTACTTCTGACATCCTTTCTTGAATGGTTCTACTACACACGGTTTTCTTGTTTAAGGAACATGTTATTTAACAAGTCACAGAACATTACCTTCCCTTAGTGTACTCAGAGCTATTTAGATCAACATCAAATTAGAATAAAGGCACTCCTTGAAAACGTGGCCTTGTTTACTTGGCCACAGTTGAAGTTTGAATTTTCCCACTAACTTATGGCTAAAGAGGCTGACCACTCATTGGCCCTAAATATTCAGAAGACGTTTACCCAGAGTTTTAGAAAAGCATATGGTACCTGGCAAATGGCAACTTGGCAGTTACAAAAAAAATAGAACTAGAGTGGTCATTTCGATGACTAGAGTCAAGTTTAATGAAGGGTATATGAATCAATTCACCATTACATATTCAGTGAATTTCATTTAGTGAAATGACATTTTATTCCTTCGATGTCACAAAGTAAAAACTAATCTTACAGGCCACAAACTTTTATAGAATCACATAATATTATTAATACTGGTATTATCTTTACTGATCCAAACAAATATTTTAGTTGGTTAGGCTGTGCAGGGTCCGGCTTGCCGTTCTCAAGTGTATGCTTTGCCAAACAGGACTATGCACTACCTGGGACAGGGAATATTACATGCCTTTGTATTGCCCTGCTCCACCTAGCCCAAAGTCTAGCAGAGAGGCCTCTGACTTCCACCCAGCCCAAATTATTGTGCATTTATTTTGTATACAGTTTGCATTTGTTTCACCATAAACTGATCAGACATTATTTCATTTTTATTTTTTCATATTCAGCATTTGGCAGAGTATACCTGGTTGTACCCGGTTACACACTTAGATGATCATGCATCAATGGATACTTGGCCCTGAATACAGATTTGTTGAACAAATCCTTAGTTACAAAATACAGCAAAGTTGTGGAGTTCTAGATTCCTATTTCAAAACAATTGGCTGTCAACTAGTTGTGTGCCTAAGGTGGTATCAGACTATGATACAGTATCGTATAAAAGAGTGTCACATAATGAGTCACTATCTGAATGGATATATTTCAACACTTTATTTGGAATTTACAAGCTTCCTTAAGTTTCTACATAATTTTTCTTCATGTGTTGATACTTGGGGATTAATATTACCCACTAAGAGTTGGGTTCAATAAGTAGTGTGCTAGCATAATCTACATTGTTATTTTGGCTAAAATTTATCATGAGAATACATTTAGTTATGGCAAATAATCTAGAGTAGAGTTTAGAACAGTTCTCCTGGCCAGAACAATTTTGACACAATTATTCTTGATCATTCAGGCAAAAAGAAATCACAGTTCTAAATGACCTGATTAATTCCCTCAATTCTCCACTTGACTTGTTACCACTGGTCTGTACAGCGACCTGTTTTTCTTTTCTCTGACTCTCATATTCTCTCTCTCTCTCTCTCTCTTTCTCTCTCTCTCTCTCTCTCTCCCTCTCTCTCTCTCTCTCTCTCCTCTAAGTTCTTCCTGGCAAGCCTGGCCCTTAATGATAAAATTATGTTTTCCACTTAATGTTATATGGGTCCTGAATCCACTCTGGGCCTCCCCAAAGCATGCTTTTCTATTCCAGATTAAACTTCCTCAGTGTTCTAAATTTTACCACATTGTGGTGTTTGCTACAGTTCCATACATTTACCTAAGCTGAGCTGATAGATACGTACTAAGGTCAACAGAAATTGAGCTCCTTTTCTTGTTCCCAAGTAGGTATCTAACTACTTTTCCTCTTCATGATTATGTCAGTGACTCACTTGGACCTCTCCCACCCTAAAAATCCCACACAGGACACAACCATTATATTAACATATTTTCACCCTCCACCCAAGAATTGGACAGGATCAAACAGCCACAGATTGTCTCACTCTCTGTTCTTTAAAGACATTTAGGAGGGGCTTTGAAGATTTCTTGTGCAGGCCCAGTAAGCTAGCTCAATGACCAAAGGCCTAACACACAGTAAGCACAAATCATGATTGTGGAAGAGCACCACCAAAGAAATATGGAACATGATGCTCATAATACCTCTTTGATTTTAATTTGGGACTTTTTGAAATTCTTATAACATTGAGTTTTCAGGAGAGGGGATGTTTACATTAAAAAGCCAAAAAAGAAAAAATGCTTTTTGGCACTTTGCAAACGTTCCCGTTAGAGTACAACACGTTTTTATAGGCCAGCACTGATTAAAGAAACCTTATTAGATATAAATGAGAAGCATGTGCTTCTGGTGGCATTTTACCCAAAGGATTCCAGTTAAGTATAGTCTGAACTTTTAGAGTATGTTAAACACACCCAGTTGAGCAATAAAGGGACTATCTCCAACTTAAAGAGGAGAATTGTTTTAAAAGATCAAATGCCCCAAAAGAACATTTATAGGGGGAAGATATTGTGAAGGCTTTTTCAGTATTCCCCTTCTGATGATTTTTAGTAGATGTATCTGAAGAAATGCTGTTCTGTCTCATCTTTAAGACCACTGTGTTACTCTATAATTTATTTTGAGTGTCACAAGGCAACCTTATGCCTTCATTAATAGGACCAAAGAACAAAATCTGGAAGTGGAATGTTTCAATCTTAGGAATACTAAAACTGAATTAAGAAACCAGTAGTGTAATGAAAGGCAAGTGAAAAGTAAATACATTTGAATTTTCCATCTGTGAATACCAAATTCAAACATTCCTCCCAATTTTTTCTCTAATTGTTTGTTTCCCAGCAACAAATGGCAAAAATCAACCGAATCTTTCTCGATTCTTTGAGAAAACTGTTATACTGCAATTTACATTTTAAAAAATCTGTAAACCATTAATTATCCTTATTTGCAAGCAAGGAATACAACACATACAGTCCCTCCCTACTGTAGGGTAACCTCTGTGGGGGCCGTGACTGTTTTCTATTCTTTGTTCCCCACAGTACCTAAAACAGTTCTTTGAACATAGTATTTGATTGAAGGAATGAATAAAAATACTCTAATGAATAAGCATAATTGAACCCCTGAAAACTGGGCATTCTAGTTCTGGACCCCCATGCTACTTTCTCCAAGTATGATGTAATGTGTTTGGGATAATCTTTTGGTTTTTTAAATTATAGCCAAACTCTTGATAGCTCAGTATTTTCCTTTAACAGATTACAGAAAATTTAACTCCAATAAGACAAAAGCATTTAACTAAGACATAAAAATTTAATAATGTCAATGTTACTAATGAAAGAAAAGCAAGTAGTAATCATCCTTGGCCTCCATATACAAGTAGACAACACTTTACAGGCTCTAGGAACATTCAAATTTAATCCCTCTCAATATATATGGCTGTCAACATATTATTTCAGAACTCACAGCTTGGAGGTAAAAGTTTAGGGTTCATGGTGTTCTGTGGAAGTCTCAAAGCAGGCTGGAATCTAATAAAGCCTCCTAACTTTGGGGAATGGCTGAATATCAGAATTCTGTTGGGATTCCTAGGTTCAGCGATGCCACAGCTCTGCTACTTTCTTCTGTTTTCCAACTCCAACCACAGAATAGGAGTTGACTCTGGTTATGTTCTTTCTTATTACTCTAAGAGCCCATTAAAACATTGCCTTTCCATGCTGTTCTCTCTCTCTCTCTCTCTCTCTCTCTCCTTCTCTTTTGTTCTTGTATGTATGTCCCGAAGTATTTACCTCCTGAAACATTTTTTTTATTCAAACATATCTCCCAGGATTCAGATGCCTTGGAGCTCCAACCAATGAATAGTAGCTCCCTTGCTTCACCATTATGGATAAAGATACAAGATGCCAAGATATTCATAACATCACTTTTTGTGGTAGCAAAGAATCGAAAACAGAATAGGTGCCCACTGACTGGGGAATGGCTGAGAAATCTATGGTATGAATGTAATAAAATATTTTCATACACTCAGATGTGAGGAATATGAAGAATTTAGAGAAATCGGAAAAATGTGTAAGAATTGATGCAGCACGAAAGAAGCAGACCCTAAAAAACAATATGCAATGACTATAGCAATGGGAATGAAAAGATCACTGAAAGGAAGTGAAAATCTGAGTAATTTAAAAAAACAGTAATAGAACCATACACCATCTAATTAAACATACACGCCCTTCTTGGCAGTGAAGTAAGGGGCTAGCAGGCAATAACAGTGTTTTTCATGGGATATAGTAACTGTGGTGAGTATTATGGTTTGTTACAAAGGGGTTCAATACTGGAAAAGTTACTTCCAGAAATGACATGATGTAAAACAAAAGGCATCAACAAAATGTGTTTTTAAAAAAGTAAATGTTAAGTTCTTTATTAAAAGAAAAGACAAATTTTCCTTTCTCAAATTATAACTTAGTTGCTCTTTATAGTTAAAGGACCTTATTGTATGATTAATAAATGTCAATTTAAGAAAACATAAATGATGTCATTTAAAGTTTCCTGCTCTTGGCTATAACAATTAAACACACACAAACAAAAATGACTGATTTTTAAGAGTGGTACCAGGCAGTGTTATTTGGGAGGTGGAATTCTTGATTTATGGTGCCTTATCCTGGAAGAAAAATGTTATTTGGCTTGGGGTCCCCAGACATATCACTGTTGAACTGAAGTAAATTGAATTAAAATAGGATTAAGTTTTCTTAGTCTGAATTACCCAGAGACTTCCACTGATTCTCTTCTTTTCTTTGGATATGGATAGAGCTCAATTTTCACATGAAAATATCTTCACTATACTTCACAGGATTGTTGTGAGGAACAAACAAGAAGAATTACACAATTACTCTGTAAACTGTAAAACAATGTTTTTAACATGTTTTCATGTATTTGTATATGAGAAAATTTACATATATGAATGATTATATTATACATCATTAGACTGAATGTTTGAGATTGTCATAGGAACATAGATACAGAAATGTAAGGGATTTTGAATGTCACCTAGTATCCAGTATGGGATAGCCTTTATTTCCCCCACCATAGGAAATGCATAGAACATAAAGAACTCAGATAAACACAAAGCACCCCCATAGTCCATGCCATTTTCTACAAAGGTAAGAGAGAAAACAAAGATAACAACAGTTTGGAATGATGCTAGACAAATACTCCCCATTCATCTGGATTTGCACGCTCAGAGCAGCTCCTTACAATCATAGGGTTGACAAGATTCAGTTTTCTTATCCCCACCCCCAAATAGAGTATGACTTCAGTCCTTAAGGGCAGCTAGATGATTTAGTGAATAGTAGGCCTGAAATCAGGAAGATTCATCTTCCTAAGTTCAAATCTGTCCTCAGACACTTACTAGCTATGTGGCCATGGGTAAGTCACTTAACTCTGCTTCATTTTCCTCATCGGTAAAATCAGCTGGAGAAGGAAATGGCAAACCACTGCAGTATATTTGCCAAGAAAACCTCAAAGAGTTGGACATAACTGAAAACAACTGAACAATACAAAATCAATCCTAAAGCTATGGAGCAATCCTCTGTTGCACATTCTTCTTCCAAGAAAAAGGCCTGGCTTTCCAGCTCAGAAATTCTCTAGAATTCCTGGAGAGAGTCTTGAATGTGGACTTGTGAATTCCACTTGATACATAATTAGCTGTGCAAGGCATTAAACTTACTAGCTGAGCAAGTCATTGAACCTTTCTAGGCACCAGTTTCCTCATCTATAATACAAGAGGACTGAACTCCGTAATTTGTAAGGTCTCTTCCAGTTCTAGCCCTATGACCCTACAGAGGTGGGGAACCTGCTACCTTAAGGCCACATGTGGCCTTCTAGGTCCTTGGGTGCGGCCTTGGACTGAATCCACATTTTACAGGACAAATCCCTTTATTAAGGGGATTTGTTCAGTGAAGTTTGGATTCAATCAAAGGGCCATGCTTGAGGACTGTGGCCTCAAGGCCACAGGTTCCCCACCCCTGTCTATAATTTCAAAAAATTGCACAGAAAGATCATTTTCAGGAATTCTGGAATTCAGGAATCAAATTCAATAATTTGACCTATACTTAGAAAAAGAAAAAGAAAAAGAAAAAGAAATGAAAGAAAGCCAGTATCTCCCTCTCAGGCTCCCACAGGTAAGCATAGGCAGTTTACCTTGTCCTTCTACAATCGCCATTTATTGCTGTTCTGGGGGTCGTAGAGGAAGGAGAAAATCTCTCACCCATGCATGTGTGTGTTGGTGTATGTACACACATATATGTATATATCTGTTCACTTGCTTTCAAGCATGTCTGACTCTTCATGACCCCATTTGTGGTGTATGTATGTATATGTGTATGCAGATAGATATAGATACAAATATAGAGGTAGAGAGAGATAGATATATACACATATATATACCTATATATTATGTATAATCAGGTAGGTGGCAATATGTGTGCATGTATGTGTCTATATCATATATGAGTATATATAACAAAATTGATCAGGGGCTCCCCAATCAACCCCTTTTTACATACAGATACAGAAAGTGAGGTCAAGAGGTTACATAGAGTAATAAGTAACAGAGGCCTGCAAGATGTGCTGATTCTAAGACCATTACTCTTTTCCATTGTACCACATTTCAGTATGAGGGATTCGTTTGTTTTAGAGGGGTAGTTTACAAGTGAAAAACAAAGAGTAATTCAGGAGAAGTGATTTAGTGTGAAACTTGGAGACAGTGTGCAGAGAGTTATTGAATGTAAAAGAAGACATGTGAATGGTCCAGGAAAGAAAGAAGACTATGTCTTAGACCCTGGCCCCATCGTATGAGCACTAGGAGGAATGCTCAGAGGCTTTTCATCAGGTTTGGTCTCATAGGACTTAAAATCTGGCTGTGGTCATAGGCTGCTGAAAGAGTGACTGAATGACAGGTTTGTGACAATAATACCAAAGTTACCATTTACCTGTAATGATTGCCATTTACTTCTGGCAAGGATAATAGAGGTTGTGCATTTGTGGGGTTAGGGAGAGGCATTGTCTGTGGGTTTGTTTGTTTGTTTTGTCTCTGAGTGAGAACATCTTCCTCTGGACAAGCAGCTTAACCTCTTACTTCCCCAGGTAGTTCTCTAAGGGTATAAGATGAAGAATAAATATTGATCAGTTTTCTTAAAGGGAATTTTCATCAGAAGTTCCCTGCACTGATAAAATTCTAGGTCCTGTTAAAAAAAAATAAAGGTGAAAAGATTCAGGTCCTTAAATGGATGTGACCTCATCCATGTGACGTTCCCTCCACTGACGCAGATTGTGACTCTTCCATGATTGCCCATACTGTGAAACTCTTTTCCATACCACAGGGGGCTCACCCAATATACTGAGGGTCTCCTCACTTTCTCTTGATATCACCAGGGTACATGGTGACCACTAAGACCATCCACCTGTTACCCTTGCCTTTGTCAAATGATCAGTTCTCATGACATTCGATACTCTAGTTCTTCTTAAAAATTCCTTAATTTGCCTGCAAATTATACCTTATTCAACTGAACATGCCCCTCTCTCCATTGCCTTATGAGTGATAATTCATTTTTAATTCAATGGACAATGTTATTTTCCATGACTCCCAGTCATACAATATAGAAAGAATAATGTAGTTAGAGGCAGGCCCAATGCTAGTTCAGGTTTATTGTGGGATGAATTGAGGCACTGGTAAATCATTGAACAATTAACAAAAAGCAAGTTTACTTTGGCCTAACACAGCAAGGATATGCAACACGGATAAAGTAGCACTTATCTCCACCGCCTCTCTTACTTCCTTATAGAAAATACTGTGGAGAGCAAGGCATGAGGGCAAGACGAGGTGACTCTCATCATCTCAGGCACCTACTGTGTCTGAGAAGCCCAGACTTCATGTGGCTGGGACTTTTTATTCTCTTAGGTGACCAAAAAGCTAAATCAAGGAAACTGGACCAATCAGGTTCTGGGGACAACTTTGTGTCACTTATGAAAAACTTGTCCCTGTAGGAGGGAAGGCAGAGGGGCCTGAGCATACCTCATGTTGGGGGTAGGAAGAAAGAACATTAACCAGGGGCCAATCAGGTCATCGGAGAGCTTTGTCTCCTTTTAGAGAAAACTAATTCCTGGTGCAGAACAGAAGGAGGGGAGGTACAAACAAACATAGACTAGGTCTAGAATCAAACAGAAGGAAGTAAGCCGGAACATAATGAGGAAATTATGAAACTCTTTTAATGACTCCCAACTTGTCAATACCAATTGTGATAAGACTAATGTCTACTAGCATTTTCCTACATCATGGATTGAGCCCATCTCTCCTTCCCTTCTGCAACATCAGATCTCCCCTGTACCCTGGAAAAATCCCTCCACCATGCTGGCCCCCTTGTCCTCATGGTAAATCTGTCCTGGTGCCTCCATTTTGAAGAGGGGCTTAGGTCAGATAACCATTCCCCTACTAACCATGCTTCTGACTTTCTGGAGTTCCACAGGATGCCTTTGTGCAGCTACCTTCTCCCCAACCTAACCCTTTTTAGCTCCCTTTGTGACTGGTCTTGTGCTATTAGAATATAAGCTCCTTAGAGGGTAGAGACTATGCTTCTTTTTACCTTTCCTGTACAGATGATTAGGTTGTGCTTCTGACTTTCTGGATTTCAACACCAGCTAGGTGCTACAATGGACAGAACATTGCCTGAAGTCAGGAAGACCAGAATTCAAATCCAGCCTCTGACACTACCTGTGTGACCCTAAGCAAGTCACTTAATCCTGTTTGCCTCCATTTCCTCATCTGTAAAATGAGCTGGAGAAGGAAATGCAAATCACACCAGCATCTTTGCCAAGAAAATCCCTAAAAGGAATTGAAGCATCAGAAATAATGAAACCAAAACAACTTTCTTGTTGCCTTGCCTTGAGTAGCGATAGAGCTCTTCCAAGAGGTTCTGTGATAGTCTAGGGCTTATTGCTACCAGTATGATGTCAGTTACAGACATGAATATGTGGAATACTTCACCATCCATGAGAAATCCCTCTCCAACTTTGGTTCTGCTATCTCTCTCTCTCTCTTTTTGTTTTTTTGCTTTTTGGAGGGGGGAGGGCAGGACAATTGGGGTTAAGTGATTTGCCCAAGGTCACATGGCTAGTAGGTATTAAGTGTCTGAAGCCACATTTGAACTCAGGTCCTTCTGACCCCAGGGCCAGTGCTCTATTCACTGCGCCACTTAGCTGCCCCTCTATATCTCTTTCATAACAGTAATGAACATCTTTGGCAAATGCTCGTCTCCCTGTTTTATGCCTTGTCTGATATTATGATCTGGAGGCTATCTCCACTGTAATATTTTTAAGAAATCTTGAATAATTTTGACATATAGAGTGGAGACATTTTGTTGGAAGACAGCCTTTAAGGCAGCATTTTGCTGTACCAAATCAAAACTTTTTTTAATAATGAACAAAGTAGACTCTAATTTTTTTTTTCATCCTTTGGACAATTATGTCACAGTCAAATGTGGCCTACTATGGAATCTCTCTTACAAAAGCCTGCCTATTCCTTACTCATGCCCTCATCAAAGGTGCCTCTAATGGGTATATATAGGAGACTCTCATAAAAATTTTTCATATAGAAAGAAGGCATGTAGGTTGGTAGTTGCTAGTGTTGTCACATTTTTTTTTCAGTATTAATAAAATCTGAGCTCCTTTTCACAACGGTGATAGTTTCCCTTCTTTCCTTGTGAATCAATCTCACAATGCCTTCACAATTGTGGCTCCTCTGGCACAGACCTACTCTACGGATACTTTGTCCAATGTAGCCCTTTTGCCATTTTTGCTCTCTTTAAGCGCCACTTCTATATGTTCTATAAAAATTTCTAGGCCCATGAAGTTCCAATCCAATGTAGTGACTTTATTGTATTTGATGATTTTTAAAAAAGTTCATTATAAAAATTTTTTCAGATCTTTCCATTTTTCTTCTGTTCTTTCATCCTTATATGCCTTCAGGATAACTTTGCTTAGTTGGGTTTCTCTCTACTGCTTCCTTTTGTTTTGTAAGGTGCAACTGCTCATATTCTGTCATCATCCTCCATAATATTTTACAAACAAATTGAGATGTTAAATTGATAGCCACATCTACTTGGCAAGCAAGTCAAGTGTTTTCTCATTAAGGTACTTTGTAGGAAGTTTTGACCTAATTGTTGAAATTGATTTATGTAAGTTATATGTATCAGTAAGAAATAATTGTGATCTGTGTCCATGTCTTTCTTCCACCTATATCCCATTTTTCATCTCTAATAATTTATTTAAAGAGAGATGGACAGAATTTTATTTGTTTTTCATCAGTAATTTACAACATTTTCTCATTTTTATTCCTTCTTTCTTTTTTTTCTTCTTTCTAGTATTTTTATCTTTTCCCTAACAAGTCACCAATCTGACTACATACAAACAGTTGATTTAAGAATGACTCTCACATTAGTAACAAGTTATTTCCTATCTGTTAGAATACATTAAAAAATATCATTTTTGTGATGTTCATCAGTACTCACCATGTTCAGTACCTATTATTTCTTTTCTCCAAGAAAGTTTTCAAGATTTAGAGGCATGAGCCTTCTATCTAGTCTGGCCCTTCTATCTAGTCTCATCCCTTATTTGTGACCCTTGTTTTCCAATATATTTATATATATATATATATATGTCACCATTGTTATCTAATTCCACCTGTTCACTGAAGTCACCAAGTATAAAAGTGTATATTAATTTACTTGAGAAGATCTCATCAGCTTCCTCATAGAATCTCTCTACCTTTTCACCCTCTGCTGGTAGAGCATAAGCTGCAACTATTTTTACAGTTGTGCTTTAGCAGCAAGGTACTGATACTTATACTATAATTATTTCATGTTTGTTTTTTTTAATGCTTTTTATCATGAACACTGCCACATAAAATGATTGAAACCTCCCAGAAATGCTTTTTTGTTGCCTTTGGGTGTACAAGAAAACCATTTCACTGACTACTTCTTGCTTCAGTGAGAAACTTTGAAGTTTTTAGCTTAAAATTCCTTCTTCTGATTTCAAGTAGCATGAGCCCAGATTGATATGCTTCAGTCCGTCAGTAGTATGTCCACTCCTAGGTCATTGAAAAAAATCTATCACAAGGTACCAACAGCTAAATTGCAGTTTACAGATGTTCTGACAACCATGTGAATCTGAGCATTCTGCCACTGCTGTGGCCACACGGAACTGAGGGTCATTTAATTTTTTTTTTTCCTTCATGGTTTGAAAAAGCAAAGAATTAGTCATCAAGTGGCTAGCCTCCTGGCAAAGAGCTTCTCCATTCTTAGCTAGGTTGGTCCTTGGAAAGGAAACTCAACCTCTTGGTGGAGCCATATTTGAAGTCTTTCCAGCACAGTGGGATCTCTCTTCACTGTCCTGGCCTTTGAAATCCTAAGGTCATCTATGAAACATGATGAGGCATCAGAGCAGGACTTCAACGAGGAGAAAGAAAATACTGAAGGCCTAAAGATAAATTGAAAATATAAAGACTGGGGAAGGAGAAGGGAAGTAAGTTAACTCTGACTGATCTTTTATCTTACTGCAACAACATTCAACTACAACGGCCCTCAGTCCTAGCATTTTTCATTTTAGCAATATTCCCACCCTCATCTCATCTCTTTATCCCACAATCTGCTCTTCAATCTGGAACCTCTGACTTTTATATTTTCTATGACATAATTTCTAAGGTAGCTTGAGTGAATTTTTCTTCTGAAACCTTGATGATTTTCTTTAGTCTGGTACTTACTGTGTGACCTAGAACAAATTATTTTATTGCTTCATAAAATGAGAGATTTTGGAACAGATGACTTCCAAGGTCCTTTCCAGTTCCTGTATTCATCATTCTATGATCCTTTGTGTGCAAACTACTACCACAGAGATTTGCTTGTGACTTTGAATAAACTAATTTTTTTTTAAAAGAAGGTTTACTTAAGAGACTCAGATGAATGAACAATGGAAAATACCCTTGGAAAATCCCAGCAAGGTTGAAAGAGGCTAATTTTGGCTCTGCAGAAAACCAGGAAAGGTGTAAAGGGAAGCCCTTAAAGAAGAAGAGGGTAGGATAGGGAAAACTGCAGAAACCAAGAAGATAGTGGGGTACCTAGGCAGGAGGTCCTGGCCACCCAACTTTCCTCTCCAATTATACCTCCCCAAGTCTCCATCATCCTAGAATTTCTTTTTTCAGTGAAGAGAATAAATAACAGCAATTTGTGTCTAGGGGAATCTGTTTAAACTGTAGGTGGAGAGACAGGAGGTGGGGAAATGGAACTGGAAAAGCTTGCCAACAAGGGAGATAATATTCCTAGTCTTAGGCAGAATAGTAAGCTTTAGAGTGGGAAGAGCCATTAGGCATCCTGGAGTTCAACCCCCTCAATTTTACAGACAACAAAGCCAAGGCCTATAGAGATAAAGTGACTAGCCCAAGATTACAGATAAACAGCAGAGATGGGAGTTGACTCCAAAGCCAATGCTCTTTCCACAGCCACCCAGAAATTCAGAATTTATCATTCCATCATGAGTAGGTTCTATATTTCTGTCAGTATAATATTTGACATACTAAAAGTTAAACAAACTTTTAGGGATTAGCCTGTGAAACTATCCACCATTTATAAAACAATTTATATGGAAAGTAGTGAATTTTTTATTTCCAAGTAACTAATTTGTAAACTTTTGAAACTTAACTCATTTTTAATATAGGTACTGCTGTGTTTCTGCTCTATGAGCAAATCAGAATTGTGGTAGTACCAAAAAAAACAAAAAACCCCATGAAATGCATAAATTTGGAGACATCTCCCTCCCAAATGGTTAGACTATTTGTGCCTCCCTTCACAGACAGACATACTGTACATTGACCTTGACATTGTGGTGTCATTTTGGTCTTCTTCAAGCACAAAGGACAAACTGCTCATTTGACTTCTTGCTTGCATGTCCTTCATGATTTATTAATATTTTAGATATATTAAAATGCCTTAATTCCTAGATTGTTGCTGTTTGTCCATTTTTGAAGAGAACCAATGACATCATAGGATGGTATATTGACTTGCCCATGAATTGGATTTAAGTGAGGCAGAGTTGCACAAAGTTGTCAGTCTCACTCCCTTTTTTGGTCATCTAAGTTCAGTAGCAAGACAAAAATCAGGATGATTGGCTATGGCCTGGGATACAGTGGATGACCCTGGTGTCTTTGATGTCTCACTAACCTATAAGAGCCCCACAATGCCATTTCAGCTGCCTTCACGGCCCGTGGAAACAAATTGTTCTTAACCACTCGTTCTGTTGGGGGAAGTCTTCACATGCTTGGGGTAGACATCCCCCTAACTCATTAATAGGTTTGAGGTTTCTGGGCTACTCTCAACCTGGTTTAGGCCATCTGCTGAGGTGGTTCAACTTAGATATGGTGGCCACTGTGCATGCTACAGCTTCTTGGAGTTACAGGTGAGAGCTGGGTGAAAGGTGACAAAGATGGTTGGGCAGCTCTGAAAAGGACTCAGCGAGGTACTAGTCCACCCTGAACACCCCATACACCAGGATCACTTAGCTAGCAAAGTATCTGAGGCCACACTTGTATGTACAGAGGCACAGTGAAGTGAACAGAACCACAACAATTTATTTTATTGAACAATAAGGTCTTTTCAACTCTAGGTTCAGGTGGCACAGTGGATAGAGTGAATAGTGGGCCTTTCTATCTTATTCCTGGGAGTCAGGAAGACTCATATTCTTGAGTTCAAATTCAGCTTCAGATAGTTACTAGCTGTGTGACCCTGGGCAAGTCACTTAACCCTGTTTGCCTCAGTTTCATCATCTGTAAAATGAACTGGAAAAAGAACTGGCAAACCATTCAAGTATCCTTGCCAATGAAATCTCAAATAGGGTCACAAAGAGTCAGATGTGACTGAACTGCTGGTATAAGCAATCAGCAAAACTGTTATATTCCTAGATCACAAATAAATTGTAGGCTACTAAAAACAAGTTAAGGGATATTTAGATTTCTTTCTCTAATCTTTGCAGTAAACATAATAGAACACTAATACTACATTTTCAGTAAAATGTCCTCAGGTGCCACTTATGTTGCAGTGAGAGACATATGTAGACTATTAGACTACTTTGACTACTTCATTAACACTTTTTAAAATTATGCTATTTTTTTTTAATGAAACGGAAACTCTTCTCCAGAGAATCATTCTGAGTGCCTTCCTGATAGTCTTCAGGGTAAAAAAAAAATTCTTACAAATGCAACAAGTTCCCCACCCCTTCCCACCCTCCCCAAGCAGTTTGTGTATCAGATAGTTATTCCTGTCAGCACTGCTATAAAGTTTGTAATGTTTTAAAACATTATCATGGCACACTGAACAGTTATAAAAAGTACTCATATTTCTAGCTCTTTGCTATGACACCAGCCTTTTTTCTCTTCTGAGTCAATCTCCATTATAGTCTCATTTCTTTTGGTAGAAATTGCTTCAATCTGTTTCATTTTTGAGCCAAATCTCTCAACTTGTCTTTTGATATTCATTGTATTTGTGGGAAATAAAGTAGAAATTCCCACAAATACAATGTGGGAACTAAAGTAGAAATTGTACTGTACTGTATTTTGTCATAAAGGTTTTGCAGAATGGAATTGTGCACTAAAATTTCTTAGATGTACATAATCACTATCCAGAGAAAGAGAGAAATATCTGAAGTTTGCTATAGTGGTTTTGAAAAATTATATGCATTTCATTAGACATTAAAAGGAGCTATTGTGAGTTTTTCATTGGATCTCATTGGTTGTCATTTACATTTTTTCCTTTCATTTTCCCCTTTTATCTGTTTCTAGAAGGAAAACTCATTAATACAACCAATTCCTTTCTTATTATGTCTTTCATATGCCTATAAAGACTCTATTTGGAGTATTTTCAAAATTTCTTAAGATGTAATGTCTTCATGGCTCAACTGCTCTTTAGGCCAGTAATCTACAGACGCTAAGTTAAGGGTTGTTTTAAATGGTATTTTATCTAAACATTTTTTGAGATAGAGGACTGTCTTAAACCTGTGCAGTGCTTTCCTATTTCCTATTTGGGCCTCATACACTAAAATTGTTGCTTTAGGGAATTCTTTACTTGGTTTTAATTATTTTTCTAATGTCTTCTTATGGGAGAAGATAAACAAAAAAAATCACACAAGAGGATAAGCTTGAGTGAGTTATTCTCTATATCTCTGAAGCAAATCTATAAACATCCAAATAAATGACATCAATGTTCTATGCGTATTTCTCTTCTTACAACAGCACAAAGGGGTATTATTGTTATGGATGGGAAAGAAGCCTTGGCTCTCAGATCCTCTAAATCTGCGTATGCTTGCTTGTCATCCTGTGAGTCTAAAATTTGTTAGAATCTCTGTGTTTATACACTAAATATAAAGTACCAAAATGTTACTATTTTGTTAAGAATAATTAAGGGTATTTCATTTTTATGATTAAACACAAATAAAGCAAAGTCACATCCTAACTTTTAACAGGATGAGATTTTAAAATAATCTAGCCGGCTAAATTTAGGATGCTGAAAAATCCTAATAAATGAATATTCTCTGGGGTTATATTTTTATGAGTCAGATAAAATTTTATTTTTAAAACCTTTGCTTTTCTGAATTCAGTACTGGATTCAGTAACACAATTATCTCCCTTACTAAACTGATCTATTTTAATTGTATTTTTGCCAATTAATTTTCAATGACTGTCCTAGAAAAAGATGTTGATATTTCCTATACTCTTTTGTTTCTTTAAGCACCACCAGTCTGGCCTTCTTTATCCACTTCTTATCCTTTCGCAGTTTTTTTCTTTTTCTTTTTCTTTCCCCAGGCTAGGGAGGTTAGCAGCCACCTCCTATTTCATTAAACCCTCGGAAAACAACTACTTGAATCCAAAAATTTATGAGAATTTTTAAAAAGAAATGTTTTAGACCCAGTTTTATAGATGGTACAGTACTCTGGAATCTAAAAACTGTCGTTTGTTAAGACTGGTCTAGTATTGAATTCCTGACGCAATACTTCTAACAGAACTTTGTGTTTAGGTTATAGATGAGACTACATGACAAGCAAGGGAGTGAAAAGTAATAGGAAAAATAATTTACTTTTTACTGGATCACCCCATCAAAAATAGGAAATGGCCAGTCTTTATTTCCTGATATCTCTATTCATACTTCCATTTACTTTTAACATAGAACCACATATCTAAAGAGGTAGTAGGTTTAACAGGAAGCTATAAACTAAGCCCACTTTTAAGGTGTGGCAATGTTTATTATACCAGCACTGGGGCAAAATAACAACAACAAAAAAAAACCTTAAAGTGCCATTGTAAAATAGGAAAGAAAAAAGAAAAAATATATATATTGTGCAAATAAATGTCTTTAAATAACATCTTCCCAGAGCATGAGCTTCCTTCCACCTTCCAAATTAGATTTTTAAGCTTCTACCCAAATCTAGACTTGTTTCACAAAATAAAAGAGGAAACCACAGGTTCCCTTTCAACAGCCAGAGGTAATCTCTTTCTAACTGCGCTCTCCGAACTTGGCATTCTTTTCCCTTTGGGATTGCAACCCGGGACAAGGAAGTCTGGGCTACACTGGTAAGGAACTCCTCCCCACCTCCCAACTCTCAGTGGTCCTTCCTCCCACATGTTCCTTTTGGAGAGACTTTTGGGGGAGGTAAAGCATCCCTACCGCAGGGTGCTGAGACAGCCGGCAGCAACGGAAACCACTAGCTGCACTGCGTTTGAGTCAAGTGATCAAAAAAAAAAAAAAAAAAAGACTGAACTGGCAGCTCCCCTCCATAGACCATGAACTGAATTTGCAGCAGTAGCCACTCAATCTTCGGCTACCCAAATTAATATCAAATTTGTTGCTGATAAAGAGGTTCCTTAAACCACAGAACTCCTAATCCCGCCCCCCCCCCAACTACTCCACTCCGCGAAAAGAGCCACAGAGCAAAGGGGGCAGTCGGGACCTCGACGGACCCTGGACCCGCCGCTGTTTCGGTTCTCAGAGTGACTAGTGCCACCAGGTCTGGACAAGTTTCTCGGTGGCGGCGGGTGGAAGGGGAGAGCCGCCCCCGCGGGCAGCCTAAGGCGGGGGTGGAGAAAGAGGAGGGCGGCGGCAGCGGCGGCGGAGGAGGAGGAAGAAGAAAAGAAGGAGGCACGTAACCACTGGTGGTGGTTACCGGCGCGGATCTCTCTTCCCTTCCCAGGCCCCCTCCTCATTTCGCACCTGGGCTACTCAGGTAAGAGCTAGGGCGGGGCAGGTGGCTGGCGCGCAGGCGCAGCGCAGGAAAGAGAGAGGGGGCGGGGGGTGCTCGCCCCTGCCGACGTTGCAGGCTGGAGCTCACCTGGGAGCCGCCCGGAAGAAGCAGAGCCCCGGCCCGGCCTCTCCTGGCAACGCGGCTGGCCGGGAGGGAAGGGAGAAGGAAGAGGAGGAGGAGCCGGAGCTCGGTCTGGAGCCGTAACAGTAGCAACCGAAGCCGCGGCAGCCGCCGCCGCCACCTGCACCTGGCGCCTGAACCACGTCCAGCGCACCTCACCACTGCCTCTTCCAGCTGCCCGCCCAGGTGAGCTGGCTGGGAATGCGCGGCGGGAGAGGGGGAGGAAGGCGAGCAAGCCGGGGCTGGGGAAGAAGCGGGCGACAGCCCCCAGGGTTCCCTGAAATGCTGAGAGGAGCGGTGGGTAGTGGGCAGGGAGGTCGTGCCCGAAGGCCCGTTGGAGTGGTGTTAGCTATCGCCCGGACCCTTTTTTCTTTCATTCCCCTCTCTGACCATTGCCCTCACCCCTGGATTAGGAAAAGGGGAAAGTTGATTGAATGATGACTGAAGTACTCCGCGCCTCCCACCCCAGTCCCTTCTCTCTCAGTGCCTGCCCCCAAGCGATTCCCCTTCAGCCTATCCTACCCCGAGGCGAGCCCCGGGATCTGGCGCTACTTCAGAAGTTTTGAACAGTTCGCCTGAATCCCCAGACCTTTAAAGAGATCCACCCACCCACACATACACTGGTCTCTAGTAGACAGGCTCGGAGGTCAGACTTTTTCTTGATGGGAAGGAGTGCAAGAGTAGAGTATTGCCTTTCACCTGGAGGACAGGTGGGTCGTCTCCCATCCCAGTTTCTCCTATAGCCAAGTCCCCAAGTGCCTGGTGAGGGATAGCTTTGCCGCGCAGCTTCCCGAACTGGACTCCAGACAACTCGTGGGCATGAAATCCTGGCTGTTCTGAGCGTTTAAGTGGTTTCTTGAGTGATTTGGAGAGACCTTTGCGGGCTGGATGCTGACAATCCACCTCTCATCCCCACACTACTCTTCTGGGTGGGCTCCCCAAACAAAAACTGCACCCACTCTCCGGTTTTATCGGGAAGAGTTATTTTCTTCTTGGCAAGAGGAAGGAAATCCAACTGCCACGCACTAACCACACACCATCTCATTAAAGAACCTGTTGACTTAAGGGCAGTGCGTATTGTTGCTCTTGTTTGCATGTGGTATTCGCATGACTCAAAAGTTCAGAAAAACTTCTTCAGGATACTGCCACGTCTGATGCTGGGTGTGCCGTGCCCAAATGCCTCCCCCACCCTAAAACTCCGAGTGCTGATCCCTAAGATTTCGGGGTGAAGCAGTGGCACTTCATTTAATTAACAATGTGACTGCTGTTGTTAAATTCATTGATATCTACAGAAAATTCGTTTCCATTTTCAACATTCTATTGAGTTGCCAAATCTTATGGTCTTTAGACTTCTCAAAGTACCATGTTTATAAAATTTGTAAATTGTAGCAAAAGTAACGCACTAATCTTAAGGCCCAAATAAATTTAACTTAAAAAAAAATCACTTGTTGCCATTTATATTGAAGAGAAAACGCCTAATTCTAAGAAGCCTGTCTGATTGTTAATTCAGTATGTTGATATTTGATATGAAGTTTTTTTTAAAAAAAGCATTCAGTAATTGAACTTCTGTTTTTTGCTGTAGCAGTAGCACTATGATATACATCTTGGTTTAACCATTACTAGTATTGTCCACTTTATAGTGTGGATATCCTTAAACTGTTCTATCAGTTTTGCATGGAAATCCCCAGTTATGCCTTTTTTCAATACTTTACATTGAATTTATTTCATTTTACTACCATTTTACTTTAAATTACACTCCTTAATGTAAAGTGCCTTGGGGCACAAATACAGTTTTAAAACTGCAATTAAATTTTAAAAAACTAACCACAGCATTGTGCCATGATATAATTACGTAGAATACTCTCATCATGGTTTTCCTACTTTACCCAAATAAACCACTCTTCTGGTCCCTTAAATTTCCTCATTAGTTGCTCAGAAAGGAATTTTTTAAAAAGTAAAAAGTTTCTTTGGGTTAAAATCAAAATCTTATTGCCCCTGAGAATTGAGCCAGATGTTGTTGTTCTGTCTCTACCCTTATATATAGGAGAAATGTAATAAGTCTTTATTAGCTAAGGTATGAGTGAGTTAGTGAGTGATAACACCTGTGCCTCCTTTCATCCATCTGGAAGATGGCACTAATGCTACCTACTTTTCATTGATTATGATAATTGGGCCTTTAAAAACTGACATGACATGGATTTATAGAATTTAGAGCTAGACAAAGATTTCAAAGACTGTCTAGTCCTCATTTTTCAAATGAAAATTCTGGAAGCCAGAGAAAGTAAGTTGCCTTACCCAAAGGCACAGAAGCTAGGAAGGAGTAGAACAGGGACTAGAAACAAGTTTTCTTGATTCCTGCCCTCTCTTTTCATTATATTTTACTGAAGTCTTACTAGAAATATCAATATATATATTTGAGATATATATATATAGATATATATATGTATATATCTATATATAAAACACACCTGTTTGTGTTTACAAACAGGTACAAGAAATACCTATTTTGCATCCTACCTCCTTGCATTTTTACTTCTCTCAAAGTATTAAACTCGTATTTAATACTTTGGTTTATTATTTTGCTTTGTAGACTTTTCTTCACACACTAGCATTTTCTTTTCATTTCTGTTGTGTCCAACTTTTTGTGACTGACCTCATTTGGAGTTTTCTTGAAAAAGATGCCAGAATAGTTTGCCACTTCCTTCTTCAGCTCATTTTATAGTTAAGGAAACTGAGGCAAATAAGGTTAAGTTGCTTGCCCAGGGTCACATAGCTATTAAGTATTTGAAGCCAGATTTTAACTCAGGAAGATGATTCTTCCTGACTTCAGGCAGGCACTTCATCTACTCCAATGAACGTCTTACTACGAACTCCCCTGTTCGCCACATTGGTCATTGGAAATTCTCAGTTAGGAAGTTTACTAATGTAAATCTGTAACTGTTCTGCAAAACATAGTTTTTGAGAGTTGCCTGGTGTGCCAGAGAAGATATGGCTCCATAGAAGGCCCCATAGCTAGTATGTATCACAGGTGAGACTTGAATGCCTTCTTAACTTGAAGGTCAGCTCGTCAGTTTTCTGTTTACTTCATCTTCATGCCTTACAAGTAGGTGTTCAACAAATGTGTGCTGACAGAATTAATGAAATAACATATAGCTTGTGTAGGTTTAGAAATAATCACTTAACACACACAAAGTATATGTAGCTTATTTTTTTTATACACTTCATAGGGCCTTGATTATAATTTTTGTCCCTCTAAATAGATTTATTTTCCATCTGTCTGAATGATGCCAGTTGGGGCACGTAGGTGTCACAATGAATAGAGCACAGGCCCTGGAGTCAGGAGGACCTGAGTTCAAATCCAGCCTCAGACACTTAACACTTACTAGCTGTATGACCTTGGGCAAGTCACTTAACTGCAATTGCCCAGCCCTCCCCCCTCAAAAAAAAAAAGTAAATGATGCCTGTGGTCCCAGAGAAACTCAATGGTGCAGACATCCTCTTCACCCTTTAACTATGGAACAGAACTCTGCTTTAAATGTCATTTTGATGAATGAAATTGTATTTCATTCCTTTTGAGGTTTCCCGTTTCGTGGGTGATTTTCATGAATCAACATCCGAGACTTTTAGTCTTCTCATCTTCCACCTCTGTAGTTTTAATTATGCTCTCGAAAACAAAACTCCCTGCTTATACTTCCATTTGAAAGACACTTTAGATTAATGATACAATCAGACACTTCTGCCTTTTCTATGGTAACCCCATTGAATTACCAGTTTCACAATCTGCCTTTTTTTTTTTTTTAAACTTATCCACTGTGGTAGAAAACAATGAAACCAAAAATGGATTTTTTTTCATATAAAGGTGTGTTTTCATTTAGGGTTAGCCTAGATAGATGACTGACCTTCAACGTTCTATCTAGTGCTAGGATTCAGTGATTCTCAGGACCTAAAATAATTCCTTTTTTGGGAGGACTTGACTAATTTCTTCAATTACAGTTATTTATCTCAACAATCAGAAAGTTTTGACTTTATTTTAATTTGGTCTTATCCAGGTGCTGTGTATTTTGGGCAGCTGAAATGGAAAAGTCGTTTTCCCCCTCTATTAAAATGCAGTGCAATGTTTTGCATAAAACTTATTTATGTGTTTCCATTTAGCAGTAAACATCCAGTACACATTTATTTAATTATCTGCTCTATAACACCTTGCTGTAGATGCTCTCTAGATCTCTAGATTCTCTAGGTGGTTCAGTGGATAAAATACTGTACCTAGACAAGACCCAAGTTAAGATCTGGCCTCAGATAGTTAACTGACTGTAATCCTGGGCAAGTCACATATCCCCCATCTGCCTTAATTCCTTCTTCCATAAAATGAGGCTAATATTAGTACCTATCACCCAGGGTTAAATGAGATCATCGTTAATATCCGTAAAGTGCTTTTGCAAACCTTAAAGTGCTATATAAAGTTAACTTTTATATCATTTTATCTTAACAACAGTAGGAAATAGGTGCTATTATTACCCCATTTTACAGATAAAGAAACTGAGATAGGTAGAAGTTAAATGATTTGCCCAGAATTACACTAATAATAAGTGTCTGCCAGATTTGAACTTCGGTTTTCTTGACTTCAGGTTCAGGTATCCTCATCATCATCATCAAAAAGATAAATGAGACAGTCCCTGCCTTCAAGGAGAAGCAGTATGGAGTAATGGGAAAGGAAAAAAATGGACTTTGGAGACCCAAAATTTGGGTTTGAGTCTCAGATTCACTTATTAGATAATGTTTGTTTTTAAATTATTTTTGAGTCTCAGGCTTACTGGGGTGGGGCAGGAGGTCATACTAGGATTGATCCATGCAAAGAACTTAACTAAATGCTATGTTAATGAGCTCCTATGAAGGAATTCATGATCCTAGAAAATGTAGACGTAGCTAATGCATAAAATACAAAAAAAAATGCAAAAGAAAAGAATGTTATGAGAGTTTAGCAGAGGGAGGTTATCACTTCTAGTTAAGAGAGTCTTGGACAAATTGGCATTTGAATTGGGTATTGAAGAAATGGTTAAGACTGTACCAGGTAAACATGAAGAGGGCTTCATATGCGCCATATTTTGTCAGAGTTCTTTTGTGGTAGGGGCAGAAAAATGTAATGTAACTGCGAATGGTTCTCATTTATTTCTCCTCTTTAAAGCAATCAGTTAACATGTTCCATTTTACTTTTTTTCAATCTCCATTTTACTTTTTGACTGTGAATTACATGAAAAATAAATAAATAAAATCCTACAAGTCAGAGTGGAGATGAGGTATACTACAATTAGGAAGCATATGTGGAGTACCTTTTACTGAAAACACACATTGAGAAACAGACAAGTAGCATGGTGTAGTGCAGTGGTTCTCAACCTGTGGGTTATGTTCAATTTAATTACGTCCTGCATATCAGATATTTACATTACGATTCATAACAGTAGCAAAATTACAGTTATGAAGTAGCAATGAAAATAATTTTATGGTTGGGGGTCACCACAACATGAGGAACTGTATTAAAGGGTCACAGCATTAGGAAGGTTGAGAACCGCTAGTGTAGTGCATAGAGTATTGAACTAAGAGAACTGGGTTTAATTCTGTCTCTGTCACGTAATATCTGTGTGACCTTGAGCAAATCCTAGAGATTCCATTTCCTCATCTGCAAAGTAGTGGTACCAATACTTTTAGACTTGGCAGGATTGTTGAGAAAGTGTCCTGTACATGTCAGTGGTTGTTCAACTTATACTAAAGTACTTTGTAAATATTACAGTGAGTTTTATATGTGGCTGTGCTTCAGGGAACTTGAAATGAGCCATAATGTACCTGAAAAAGAATAACAGGTCATTTTGTTTTGAAATTCTATTGCGTTTTATTTTCCCAAATAGGCTTATTAACAACAGTGAAAATTTTATGAGGGTGAGAAAACTCCTTCAATTTTATTTGCCCAAAGTTTCCTTGGCATAGGAAAGATAGGGCAAGGTATATGAGGACTTTGCTTCTGAAAATAATACTACTATGTCAAAGATTTGCCTTTGTACTAAAGGCACCAGTTTAAGTTTAGCTTCTAATTCCAGTTCTTAGTTTGCAGGTATATTAGAAATACCTGACAGCCTTGAAAATAGTCCCTCTCCTACATATCTAGGGCAAATAATTGTCTGGAGGATTAAAATGATGTTAATATATTTTGTATTGCCACCATATAACTTCTTGGAGGAAGACCACCGGGTTTTACTATTTTGCCCCAATTTCCCCCTCCCAAAGTAATGGGCTAGGAAATTTTTGTTTTTAAAGTCCAATACACACACACACACACACACACATACACACACATACACATACACACACATACACTCTTTCTCTCTCTTTCTCTCTCTTTCTCTCTATATATAGGTGTATTTTTATATTTTCTCCTTTGATAAATTTATCCATTTCCCCTATATTTCACTATCACTTATGTGATAATGACTTCTAAATTTATAACTCTAAACCCAAATTTCCCAAATTTCCAACAAGTATTTTCATTATTTGGAAGATATAATTAATAGTTATTAAAATAGCTGGCATATAGCTATTGCTTTAAGGATTTGCAAGGAAACTTTATGTACAAAATCTCATTAGTTCATCACAACAATCCTAAGATAGGTACTACATTTATTATCACTCCTACCTCATAAACAAGGAAACTGAGGCACTGAAGGAAAGTGAGGCTAAATGATTTGCTTGTGATGAGAGAACTAGTAGGCATTGAAGGTAGGACTTTACCCCAGGTCTTTCCTGTTTTTCCAAGTCTGTAGCTCTTTCTGTTATGCCACGCAGCTTCATTTCCACTTGAAAATCGTATTGCAACCATAAGTTCTACATGTTGAAAATAAAACTTCTGAGGGAAACCTCAGAAACCTTCTCATCCTTCTACTTCTCTTTCTGCTAGTGGTACCACCTTTCTTCCGGGACTAGAAGGAATGGAATTTGAATACCTCAAAGGACCAAGCTATGTCAATTGAGGCGATATTTTTTAAAATCCATATGACAAAGACAATAGAGAGAGGATGAAAACTTATTTCAAAGTAAAATTATAATAAATTGTTTTCTGTCAATATTGGTTTTGTGACATTCCTTGTTGTTTTAGTCTTAGGTTAGAAACCTCGGTCATCTTTGATTCATCCTTCTCCCACATCCAGTCAATCATTTAGCAGCAGTTGTGCCTTTTCCATTCCCATCTCTACTTTATTTCAGGCTCTCATTATCTCTGAATTAGACTATGACTCCTAAATCTTCCTTGCTTCTAGTCTCTTCAGTGTTCAGTCCATCCGATGCACTTTGCTAGATTAATCTTCCTAAAGTGTAGCTGTGATCACATCGCTGCTCTGCTTTTTGAATGACTCTATTGTCTAAAGAAGAAAGTACAGATTCCTTTACTTAACATTCATGTGCCTTTATAATCTGGTCCCACTTTTGTGGCCTTAAGTCATAGTATTCTCCACATACACCCTATGTCTGTCAACATTAGACTTCTCACTTTTGCATGCATCCCAAGTTCCCCTGCCTTAATTGTCGATCAGTTGTTTCAGTGGTGTCTCACTCTTCATGACTCCATTTGGGGTTTTCTTGGCAAAGACACTAGAGTGGTTTGCCATTTCCTTCTCCAGCTCATTTTACAGATGAGAAAACTGAGGCAAGCAAGGTTAGGTGACTTGCTCAGGACCATACAGCTGATAAGTATCTGAGGTCAGATTGGAACTCAGGAAGATGAGTCTTCCTGACTCTAGGTCTTTAGCACTCAATTCACTGTGCCACCCAGTTGCCCCTTCCCCGCCTTAATGCTTTTCTCTAATTCCCCATACCTGAAAAGACCTCTCCATATGAATGCCTGCCTGTCCAGCCTATCTGTTCTTTAATTTTGGTCTTAGACACTTTTACTGACCCTGCGATCCTGGGCAAATGATTTAACTGCCCTTTGCCTCACTTTCCTCAGCAGTAAATTGGGGATAATAACAGCACCTACCTCGCTCCCAGGTTGTTGTAATGATCAAATGAAATGTTTATAAAGTGCTTAGTAATAAGTGTTTAGTAATAATAAAGTGCTTAGTAATAATGACTAATAATAGCTAACACTTATATAAGCACTTACTATATGCCTGGCATTGTGCTAAGCACTTTGCAAATATTATTTCATTTAACCCCCAAACAACTCTGAAAAAAGCTATTATTATCCCCATTTTACAGATGAGGAAACTGAGGCAAATCGGTTACTTGACTTGTCCAGGGTCACATATATATAATAAGTGTGTGAAGCTGGATTTAAACTCAGGGCTCCTGACTCCAGGTTCTATCACCTATCTGCCCCACATGATGGGCACTTAGTAATAAATGCCTGTTCCCTTTCCCTTCCCCTTTTTCAAAGCCAAGCCCCAATGTTTTCTCTAAACTATAGCATCTCTCTCCTACAGTCTCTTTAGAACTCCCATAGCACATTGCTTTGTATTGTAATTCTTTATTAACTTTATATTCCTGACAACTTTTTAAGATCCTCGATGTCAAGGGCTATGTCATTTGGTATAGATCTCCTTTAACATTGGCACAGTACCTCATGCGTGGTCAGCGCTCAGAGTTTTGTTAAATGTAATGTAGTTTATGAACACAGTATATTACAGGAAATATGAAGAAGATTTGATTCAGGGCAGAAGTTACTTTGGAAGATGATATGACAGTTCCAAAACTTGTTTCCTTCCCTAAATGAAGAACATTTCGGATTACAGTAGTTCCTAGTTTCCTAAATACCTGGGTTTAGACCCTGATGAAGAGAAGCGATGTCTATACTGGAACATCCTAGGAGGACACCCTTAGAAAATTTGCAAAATTAATCTGAGCCAAGGAAGAATTAGTGCCCTGACCAAATGAACAACAGAGGGTCAGCTGTGGCACTGGGTCATCACCCCACCCAGCTTCCTTATTGTGGGAGCTCCATATTGTTTTGAGTAAGTTGTTTAATATTACTGTTTGTTTCCTAAAACAGCTGTTCAATATCATAATTACGAGAAAGAAGGCTTAAAGGATACTGCTGCTAGTTGCTCTTTAGAGTAGGAGTTCTTAACCTGGTGTGCATAAACTTGTTTTTAAAAATACTTCGATGTCTGTATTTCAATATTATTGGTTTCCTTTGTGTGCCAAAGACCAGGGAATGTCTAGACACTAGGGTAAGCTAAAGGAACCAAAGGATGGATTGTTGACCTAAAGAAGGCCTTCCCACTAAGAAGTCCCTGAGTCCCTCTTTCTCCAGCCTTCCCAGAATCACTGTGGAGAGAAAGGAGTTCATGAAACTTTTGAGGGAAAAATAGAGATTTTGTTTTCTCCCAGTGAAATATTTAATACTGTTTTATCAGGTGCTTTGTTATTGTTGGAGTCTCAGAAAACTTGTGAACTGTAACCAGGACCTCAGATTCTTGATGTCAGGTGTGGATCAAAAACAGGGTTATTCAAAGAACAACCCTAGCATGTTTGGATGGTAATGTATTTTATACATCTTCACTTCCTAGACTGTCCTATGGCATCTCTTTGATCTTTGAAATTTGAGTCATAGTATCCATTGAAAAATCACCAAGTATAAAACGTTTTCAGAGTAAGATATTATGGGCCATATATCTTATTGGGAAGGAAGTGTTTTCATATACCACTCCAAATATAAATCATCTGGTTAGTATTAATGTAATGCGTTTGATCCAATTTGTCTAATCTTAACACAATTCACATACTGCAGATGGCAATGTTTGATTCAACTTAATGTCCGTGTGGCAAAAGACCAAGATGCATTAACTTAGAACAAGGCAATGACTGATCGAATAATAGCCCATAGTGGCAGTAGGGTAAGATCTCTTTCTTTATGAGTTAGCCATACTTTAAGCCTGAACCATGGTTTTTGCTAATCTGCTTCAGACAGAAGTATCTACCCATATACACTTTCCCACTGTTTAAAATGTTTAACAAAGCTTGTATTGAGAGAAAAAAAGGAAGTAGAGTAGATTGTGTCATTTCAGTTGGATAAAGAAACTAGAATCGTTTGTGGGGGGAAAAATAGTCGTATTAGCAAAGATTCCTGAAAAGAAGCAAATAGATGTCAGGGTTTCCTTGAAAAAGAATGTTAATGAGATGGCAACATACTTCTACACACACACACACACACACATACACACACACACACACACACACACACACACACACACACACACACACACTCTTTCTCTCACTTTCACTCTGTCCCACTCTCTCTTCCCTTCCCCTCATTTCCATATAAATTCTATTAACAGGATATACATTTAATATTCAGAAAGCCTCTTCATAGAACTACCCCAAAATGTGGTGACTTAAAATTTTTCCTCCTTATGCAGAATTATTAGATGTAAACACTATTGTAAATTATTCTTAATTGGAACATGGGAGAACATTGACATCTAAATTTTATGCCAAGTGCTTCTAACCAGTGTTTAAAGGTTTAAAATAATAAAGATACAACCAGGTCTTTTACTTTAGGTCTTCAAGTATGGCCAAATTTCTCAACTCCTACAGATAACACCAATAAAAGATCAGAAGTCTTGTGAGGTTTCATTTGAAATCATACTCTTATCATATCTCTTAAGCTTTAGAATACAGTAAATGTTTCTTAGAAGTAGAGAGCTAGTTTTGTTTGTAAATAATCTAAAAGCTTTTGGTCTATACAGAATGCCTATGAGTGTAATTGATTTAATATGAACATAGGCTTGTATTCTTTTTTTTTTCATTTTACTGGGAAGCAGACAAATTCTTGCAATGCCTCATTCACTGTGTACCCTGAATTACAAATCTGAATTATTAACCAGTGAATTGAGAACATAAATTGGCGGTTATGTTCATCAAGCTAGCAGGCAAAGCTTCCTCTGATATCCCTAAACAATATCTTCAGTATTGTATTCATATAGAACCAGTGCTAATGTAAAATGTTTACAATCCTAAATTTTGTAATAGTTGGCAGTTTGATAAGGACATTATAAAAAAGCATCGTTTGTGATTTTGCGTACACTTTTTTTAAAATCAAAATTTCTGGCATAGATTTCTTTTCCACACTTTTTTTTTGCTTAGTAAAAAAGTAGTAGATTCTATTAAGTAGAGGATTCTTTTGCCATAGCAAACAAAGAGTTAATGGGAAGACTGCCTAAAATGGAAGATGAGAACAGTTATACTACCCCAAATTGTGTCTCTTCTCTCCATTTATCACAATCTCCCAATCAGAGACCTGGGGTTGTTACTACTGCTGTTCTGTTGGCAGTTGATGATGCCTTAATGCAGCCTCCATGCTGAGAAGTGACTCAACAAGTGACTAGTTTCTCTTAAATTGAAAGTCTTTTAGTCCTAAATCTGAAACTTGAAAGGAAAGTAACTCCAAAGTATGAAAAGAATACCTAATTTTTCCTCTTAAACCCTACCTCTTATAGAGGGAAAATGTCAGGAGAGGAAGGAGATAAAAGATGTTTAGTAATATATTTTTAGTAGTATATCTGGTAAACATAATGTGTCTGGTTATCTATCTTGTAAATATAATGTATCTGATAATATAATGTGTTTGGTAAATATATTTGTCTTGAAAATTTCCTCCATAAAACTAGGCAGCAGGAAACACAATCTGTGATATTTATTTTGTTGTGATTGCTGCTTTTACTAGTTAGATCCTGGACTGAAATAAATGTCTGACATTCGATATTTGGAGATCTTAGTTTTAGCATTCAGCATAAGAAAAGCAACCGCTTAGTCCTGGGGGTGGGAACAGAAATGAAGTTTGTGAAATTGTATCTTTGATCTCAGTGCTCAGGATCTGAGTAGGGGTAAACTACTCCACCAATCTTTCAAACCCTTATTTCTGTTCATTTTTTTCTTTTTTGCTTTTCTTCCTTTTTATTAAATCACAGTTGCCATCTTTATTCTTTACTAATTACTTGAGAACACACTTAGTCACTTGTATAATCTGTTACCTTCCTTCCAAACACAGCTCTAGTGTAATTTTCCTCCTCTTACAATTACATTTTATCACTTTGTGTATATGCGTGTGTATGCTTTATTTATCTATGTATCTGATGTATTGCCTTTGTAGAATATAAGATCCTTGAGGGAAATCTGTTTTCGTTTTTGGCTTGGTATCCTAAGCACCCGAGTGCCTTGCAGTTAGTAGTTGTTGAATTGAGTTACATCTGAACCCCTAATATATGCCAGCTCATTCTGACACGAGTTGAAGATAAGTAAGTTTTTAAAATGCTGATGTAAGTTGACTAACTATTCAGCAAATATTAAGAGCTGTATAAATGTTTGAAAAAATATCACATCTTGCTGAAGCTCTTCTAGCTGAAACCTAATGGAAAAAAATTGATAGACTATCTCAACTGTCTTAACATTAAGAATAAAGAATAAATCTGCTTTACCTTTATCTGCCTTAACCCCAAAGATCTCTTGATCAGTTTGCAGCTGCTGCATAAAAATCAGCTTTGGGTGAGCCTTCACTTATTGCTCAAGCATTTCCTGAAAGTGTCCATTATGATTTAATTCATTCGGGTGATGACACCAGGTGATCCAAAAGGTAAAACCTAAAGGAACATTACAAATTGGTGTAAAGCTAAATGGGATCTTTCCTTAACTGGGTGAAAAGCTAACCACTGAAAATTACTGTTGGGACCAACAACTAAATTACTGCCCGCCACCCCCATGGGACAAATAAGTGGACAGTTGGGAGAATTCTTTGCTTGGCTTCATATAAACATTTTGTGACAAATAGTGAAGTAGGTAAGCTCATCTCCTGTTTTTCCATTCCCATTTTAGTATCTTCTTCTCTGGAGACCCAGTGTTCTCACTTTGTTTCTTGGCTGCTTGAGGCTTCCCACTACAGAGAACACAGGGAACCCAAAACATTTGTTCTCTCAGAATATAATTTTAAAAAATTTGCCAGGCATGCTGTTTTCTTAGGGCCCTGTTAAATGATAAACTCTAAACTAAGTTGAAGATGAAAATAGTTTGTGGAACTCTCCAACATAACGTTTGCATTTTTAAAAGGAATGAATAATGTAGTTAGGACTCATGTCCAGTCAAATCACTGACATAGTGAGCCTGTGTTATTGAGCCTTTTTCAGTAGCGTCCAGTTCTTTGTGAGTACACTTGTGGTTTTCTTGGCATGGTTTTTCCATTTCTTTCTCCAGCCCATTTTACAGATGAGGAACTGAGATAAACGGGATTAAGTGAGTAATAGCTTTATAAATTTAGAGTTGAAAGAGACCTTTTTGGTGACCCAATCCAAGTCCTTCATTTTGTAAATTTTAAAAAATCCCGAGATCAAGAAAGGTTGTAAATGTTATAAAAGGTTGTGAATGACTCACTTAAGGCTACATTGGTAGTATTTGAACTCAGGTCTCCTCACTACCAAATCCAGTGTTCTTGTTTACTTGTGGTTCTCTATCCCTTCCCCTCACCCCAACTTTGTAAATCAATTTGCCTTTTTGCACATTCTTGTCAGATACTTAACTTTGAAGGATTCTCACAAACACTAAAGTTACCATAGTTTTCATTGTGGTAGTTATACTTGGAGATGGGAGGGCTAACTGTCAGTTCGGAGGAAAAGAGGAAAAGTGTCCTTTTTAAATCCTTTTCCCCACCCCCTCTTTTCCTGAGCAAAGTTGGGTAAGGATGGAGTCGATGGGCTGGTAGCTTCACTGTCGTTTGCAGACTAAAGCTGCCTGTAGCAAGATGGACATGGCAAACCATTCCAATATCTTTGCCAAGAAATCCCCAAATGGGATCACAAAGAGTTGGAAAGGACTCACCAGCAGGAAGCAAGATAGTTGCAGTATGTGGGGGCTGTTGAAGCTGCTGCTTTCTGGGGCTTGGGGTTAGAATCCTATTTCTTCTCATTCTTTCTCCACATCAGTTGACACCTCTCTAGATGATTAAGGATGAATGGAGAAAAGGCAAACAAAAACGATGCCCACTACCAGGTCTGAGTGAATCCTTTCTAGGAGAATAGCTACAAGTAGTTACAAACTCCTTCAGTTGTATTTACAAAGTCATCAGAGCTGAAGGAATGAATGGATTAAAACAAGCAAACAAACCTGATTTCCTGCCTTAGCTGGATCTCCAGTAGAGGGACTTCTATACAAGTGTATCATGACTCCTAGGATGTCAGTCATGCTTGCTGTCCATACTCCTGATTACATGGATGGTTTGAAGATACTTTACCTTTAAGAACAGACCTGTTCTTCATATGATAATCTTTTTGAATATCTACCCTTAATACAGAGTGTTTTCTATATCCAGCAGTGGTGGTAATGGTACCCATGGGTATAATTGAAAATTGTGTGACAGGTAATAAAATAGTTGAGCTGGCAGGAATGCATTTTACTATATAAGACCGACTTACCCTTAGGGTTTGTCCTAATTTAAGCCTGGGTCTTGTTGATAATGCTGATGTTGATTTTTATCTCTATGCCCCTGAAATATTAGAGGTTTTACCATCTGACAATATCTTAATCAGTATACTGAATAGTCTTGTCTTTATAGTGGATGGGATTTTATGAAATAAAATTTTATTAAAAATTTATAAAATTATTGCTCAAGAGACCACTTTATTCTGCCTTTGTTTTGTAAACAGGGGACCTTTGTACAAAGAGCCCTCTTTCTGATAGCTAAATGCATGCAAAGTTAGTTTGCTTCTGTTTGTCTTTTCTCTGTGGCCCTTAGAAATGCTGGATTGTTGAAAACTGGACTAAGATTGCCTTTTTTTCTTAACATTTCTGCCTCTTTCTACTTCTGACTCCAACTTGCAGTGCAATTGTGGATGTATTTCTTCGGTAGAATGTGACATCCTTAAAACATTTTCTTCTTGGGGTTGAAGGTGGTGATCCAAATTCAGAGGCATAGATGTAATCAAAACTAACAAATCACCTGGCTAAGTCACCATGAAATTTGACCCCAGTGCGAGGAGAAATCACTTCCTGTCGCTCCCCCAAACACTTTAAGAGGGAGATTTGGGACACTTAATAAAATTTCTGCCCACACATTTAAGAGTTTATTAGCAGGTCAAGCCTTTTAAATTAAATTAAGAAATCCAGATGATAATACTATGAGAGTCTGGCAAAGTTCCAGTGAAATATTATCCACAATACTTTTTTTTTTTTCCATTCTACACTCTTGATTTTCATCTGTATTTGACCACCTCTTGCCTAGAACAGTTATTCACATGATTTGCAAGACAATTTTTAACTAGGTAGGCAGTGCAAACTAAGCTTGTGTGTATGTTCCCTGTGCCAATTAAATTTAAACTGAAACCATGTATTTATTCCATTGAACTTTGAATTTTTGGTTTTATATTCCAATCATTTCTGGTTATTCCCCACTCCAGCCCACTTGAACTTTACCTTCTAACAAAATAGCTAAGCCAAAGCAACCCAAGTAGTAACTGGGTCTAACGATAGTACAGCCCTTTCCCTTCCTTTGCTTGGAGGAAGGAGACGTGCTTCATTCATTACCTGTTTTTTAGGATCATTACTGCCTTTTCAGTTTCTCAGAGTTGGACTTTACCTTTTGATTGACTCTCAAGTGGTCAGAGAAACTGTATTTAAAAATAAAATTAAGGACAACAACTTATTCTTGTTGCAAACAGTAACAGCAATAATAGCTAACACAAGTCTGAAAGGCAGCATTTTAGAAAGGAGGCACTGAATTTGGAATAAGGGGACTAGCTGTCCTGTGTATGAGCCATGCGATTTAGGGGGAGGAAACATTACTTCCTTTGGCCTCATTCCTCATCTGCAAAATGAAGGGGCTGGAATAAAACAGAATATTTTAACCTTTTCTCTATGTATCATGGGCCACTTTGGCCACCTCAAAAGTTTTTAAATGCACAAAATAAATTATGTAGAATTGCAAAGGAAACCAATTATATTGAAATCAAAACATTAAAAAAAACTTCAGGAAGTTAAGAACCTCTGGGCTAGATGGTCTCTTAACTGCCCTTTCAGCGTTACCATTTTATGATCAAAGTGGAAGATGCTGCTTTTAAATAACATTTTTAATAAAATTGCCATAGTAATGCAATGGAACTGGCAAGGCTTATTATATTTTACTCATAGTTTGTCGTTCTTGCTAACATCGTGTTTTAAAAATCAAGATACAAATTAATATTTCTTTTTAAGATAGGAAGGAATGTCTCTTTTATGATCTAATTTTACCATACTTACATTAAAAATATGGTGAGGAATACCTCTTGTCCTCTTCACATATAACCTTTTATGGTTTGCAGTTGTCAAGTTTGTATGGATTTGAAGAAAACCTTTTTGAGAAAATACGTAGAAACATTCAGCCATCAGTCATCTCTAATATACAAAGATAACCTATTAACAGCTTTGAGATGATCCTATTGTTCGTTGTTACATTTTTCCAATAAGCTTCAGAGCCTGCCTGGAAGTTGACCTTTTTGGAGATCCTGGTTTCATGGACCCTCTTTACATTCTTTCAGCATTGCCTGGAGGACAGCAGAATGCATTTCACAAATCTGTACTTAACAATGAATCTCTAACCTTGAATCTCTAACCTCTAAGCCCGGGCTTAGAGCTCTCATGTTCCTTTTCCCTTCCCAAAAGCATAAGACCTCTGCTGGAGTACCCTATTAGGGTCTTTTGGTCATTTGCCAATGAGTATGTACCCTTCATCTGAAATCTCTCTTGTTGTTTCATTCTTTGGCTTAACCAGGCTCATAATTCATTCTATTAGATTAGAGCCAAACTCTTCCTGAATTCCAAAGTGAATACAGACTCATCTGATAAGCCCTCTTTTTTAATGTGCTAATGGGAGAAAGCCACAGAGAGTTCTCTGGGCCCTCTTAGTTTCTAGGCCATATTGTAGCAAAACAAGGGATTTAGAGACAGTAGATTTGGTCTTTCTCTTATTATATTAACATACAAAGTAAATGATAATCAACCAAGCACTTCTTAAAAGCTTACTTATTAGGAGCCAGGCAGTATGCTAAGGTGCTAAAAACACAAAACCAGAAATGAAACTGTCCCTCTCTTGGGAAACATATTCTTTCAGGAAAAATAATATACATGTGTACACATATGCACACACATGCATACATATATATTAGATGTACACACACAGAAAAAAAATACAAAGTAATTTTTGAGAGGAAGTCAATAGCAGCTGGAGTTTTCATTGTTCATTCCTTTTTCAGTCATTTCTAACTGGTCAAGACACCATTTGGGATTTTCTTGGCAAAGATGCTGGAGTGATTGGCCATTTCCTTCTTCAGCTCATTTTACAGATGAGGAAACTGAGGCAACCAGGATTAAGTGACTTGTGTAGTGTCATACAGGTGGTAAGTGTCTGAGGCCAGATTTGAACTTGGGAAGGTGAGTCTTCCTGACTCCAGGTCCAACACCATCCACTGTGTCACCTAGCTGCCCCAGTAGCTGGAGGGGAACTGCGCGTTTGTATTGGTGGAGAATCTGCACTGATGAAATTATGGTTTCAGGAAAGGTTTAATGTCCAAGGTGGCACTTGAGCTGGGTTTTGAAGAAGCCTAGGGGTTCTAACAGGTGAAGGAAAGGAGGGAGTGCATTCCAGCCATGGGGGAAAGTTAGTGCAAAAGCATGGAGATGGAATATTATATATGAGAAATAGAAAATGGACCAGTATGACTGGATCCTAGGATTTGGGAAGGGGAGTAATATATAATAAGGTTAGAAAGGTAGGTTGGGGTCAGGTCGTGAAGGGATTGTCGAGCACAAATTTATATTTGAGCCTAGTGATAACAAGGAACACAGGAGTCAGCGTGTGGTAAGATGAGACTTTATATAGTAAACAGATGATGTAGTCATCTGTATACTATGGAAAAAAATCACTTAGGTAACTTTGTGGAAGATGGATTAGAGAAGAGAGAAACTGGAATGAATGCAGAGTCCAGGAAGGAGTAGAGCAATTAATCAGCGTTTGTTAAGTGCCTAATATGTGCTACGTGCCAGGAATACAAATACAGTAAATAAAACGATCTCTTATTTACAAGGAGTTTACATGAAAGTGGGGGCCACATGAGTGAGAAGGGAGTGAATGTCAGGGGTGTTATGGAAGTAAAATTGGCCAGATTTGGCTATTTATTGAAAACGTGGGTTGGAGGAGAATGAGGTATCAAGGATGACAATGAGGTTGTGAACCTGGGTTATTTGAAGGGTGATGATGCCCTGGATAAAAACAACAAAACTTCAAAAACAGATTGTTTTAGGGTATACATAATGAGTTCCATTTTGGTTACGATGAATTTGAGATGCCTACAGGACATTGAGTTCAATGTCTGATAAATGCTTGGTGATAGATGGCAGGAGCTAGGTAGTACAGCAGATGGAGCATTAGACTGGGAGAGTCAGGAAGAATTAAATTCAAATCCAGCCTCTGATACTAACTAGCTCTGTGACCCTGAGCAGGTCACTTAACCTCAGCCTGTCTCAGTTTCCTTATCTGTAAAATGAAGATAACATCTATTTTCATGATTGTTGTGGGGATAAAATGAGATAATAGTTGTAAAGTGATTTGCAAATCTTGAAGCATGGCATTTTTAAAGTGCTCTGAAAACCTTAAAACACTATATAAATGCTAACTTTTATTACGGACCGGAAGTCAGGAAAACCCAGCTTTGAATTTCACCTGAGACACTTGTTAGTTGTGTGATCCTGAACAAATGGCCAATCACTCCAGCATCTTTGCCAAGAAAACCCCAGACAGGGTCTTGACCAGTTAGAAATGAGAGAGTGGACCTTGGTTTATTGATCTAGGAACCGTCTGAACAGAAATGATAATTAAATAAAAATAAATGAACTAAGAGGCTAAATAAACATATACAATCCAGCATCAATAACGCTGATACAAAATGCCATTTGTAGTAATTGAAGAGAAGAATATAACTTTATATGAGAGGAAATGTCCAGTGGATAGAGAGTCAACCTTGGAATGTAGAAGGTCCATATCTGATGTATACTAGTTGTGTCACTAATGGAAAGTTGCGTATCTTTTGAGTACTCCTGGCAAATCTTTAAAACTATAAGTTATAATAAAGCTGCTTTACATTTACATTGATGGAGAGAGTTATCTGCACTGATGAGATTACAGGTTTAGAGGATCAAATTGCCTCTTACTCAAATCTTCTGTCTCTATGTCAACTGGTTCTTTCCTGGCTGCCTAAAGTTATGCTCATATATTTTATTCTAAAAAAAAAAAATCCACTCAATTCTACTGTACACACTAATTACCATCCTTTATCTCTCCTTCCTTTCTCACTTAGCTAGTATTTACCAAGCTCCTACTATGTTCCAGGCACTGCACTAAGTTCTTCAGATACAAAGAGTTAAATCAAACAAAAACACAGGCCTACAGTTCTCAAGGAGCTTGTAATCTAATAAAGGAGACAACATGAAAACAACTATGTAAAAACAAGATATACACAGAATAAATTGGGGAGGAGGGTAGCCTCAGAGGGAAAGTACTAAGATTAAGAAGGATTGAGAAAAGCTTCTTATGGAACATGACACTTAAGTTGAATCTTGAAGGACACCAGGGAAGCTAGGAAATGGAAACGAAGAAAAGCCTTGCAGGCATGTTGGACAGCCAACGAAAACATTCAGTTGGGAGATGGAGTATTGTGGGCAAAGAACAACAGAGACCAGGGCCTCTGGATGGCAGAGTGTAGAGGGGGTGTGGGGAGTAAGGTATAAGGAGACTATAAAGGTAGGAAGGGACCAAATTATGAAGAGCTTTAAAAGCCAAATTGAGGATTTTCAGTTGATCCTGGAGGTGATAGGAAACCACTGGAATTTATTGAGTAGCCAGGGGTGACTTGGGCAGACTTCTACTTTAGGAAGATCACATTGATAGACAAGTAGAAAACAGACTGTGGTGAGGAGGGACTTGTGGGAGGGAAGATCAACCAGTAGAATGTTGCAATGTCCAGGTGTGAGGTGATGAGGGTAAAATCTGCAGGATTTAACAACAGATTGGATATGGGGGAGATAAGAGTGAGGAGTTGAAGTCCACCTGTTCATTTCTTAAAGCACAATAGTATCCCATTACATTCATATACCACAACTTGTCATTCCCCAATTAATTGATGGGCATCCCCTTGATTTCCAGTTCTTGGCCACCACAAAAAGAGCTGCTATAAATATTTTTGTACATGTGGGTCCTTTTTCCATTTTTAGGATCTTTTCAGAGAAACCTGGAAAGACATATATGAACTGATGCTGTATGAGGGGAGCAGAACCAGGAAAACATAGTACACAGTAGTAGCCATAGTGTTTGAGGACTGATTTTGATAGACTTAGCCCTTCTCAGCAATGCAAGGACCTAAAACAATTCCAAAGAACACATGATGGAAAATGCCAGCCACATCCAGAGAAATAACTCTGAAATCAGAATGCAGAACGAAGCAGACAATTTTCTTTTTTGTTTCATTTTGCTTTTTTTTCTTTTCTCATGGTTTTTCCCATTCATTATAATTCTTCTAGGCAACATGAGTAATGTGAAAATATGTTTAATAGTAATGTATATGTAGAGCCCATATCAGATTGCAAGCTATCTTGGGAAAGGAGGGGGGAGAAATTTAAAACTTATGGAAGCAAATGTTGAAAACAAAGATAAATAATTTAATAAATTGGGGAGGGAGTAAGGAAAGAAAAAAAAAAGAGTGAGGAGTTGAGGGTGACACCTAGATTGCGGACGTGATAAACTAGGAGGATGGTGTTACCCTTGAGAGTATTTGGGAAGATAGGTGGAGGGACACTCAGATTTGGGGGGAAAAGATAATGAGTTTAGTTTTGGATACTTTGAGTTCAAGGTGTCTATAGGACTTCCAGTTCAAGATCTCTAAAAAGCAGTTGGAGATGTGATAGGAGGTCCAGCCAGGTTTGGGCTGGAAAAGTACATTTGAGAGGCATCTAAATATACATTATAATTGAAACCATGAGAGCTGATGAGTTCAACATGTGAAATTGTATAGAGGGAGAAGAGAAGAGGACTCAGGGTAAAGTCTTACACTCCCACTGTTAGGGGCATAGTATGTATGATGATTTAACAGAGGAGACAGAGAAGAGAAGTAGGAGAACCAATAGACAGCTGTGGTGTAAGGCATAATGAATTAGTTAAGGAGAGTTGTAAAAGGATTACCTTGCCACGGTGAGGGCTCAGTTGAGATTATATAACAGAAACTCCTTGAAAAAGCCATCTGTACTTGGTGCCTCCACTTCCTTTCCTCTCACTTGTTTCTAAACCCTTTCTGGCTTTTGATCTCATCATTCAGCTGGAACTACTGTCCAGAGTTACCTATGATCTCTTAATTGATGAATCTAATGGCCTTTTCTCATTCTTCATTCTTCTTGACCTATCTATAGCCTTTGAAATTTTTGATCACTCTCTTCTCCTGCCTGCTACCTCCACTCTAGGTTTTCATGACATAGCTCTCAGCTCTTATTCTTTCTACCAGCAACTCCCTAGTCTCTTGCCGAATCTTCATCCAGTTAATGCCCCACAAATTCTGAGATTTCCCCAAGCCTCTTTCCTAGACCCTCTTCTCTTCTCCTTTTATACTATTTCTGTTGGTGATTTCATCAGCTCCAATGGATTCCGTTATCCTCTCAGAGGTGATTGCCAGATCTTTATGTCCAAATCTAATTTCTTCCAAACTCCTGTCCTGCATCACCAACTGCCTTTAGACCAACAACAGCTAGATATACCACAGGCATCTTAAAGTCAAAATATCTGAAATAGAATTCATTATCTTTCTCCCAAAACCCTCCCCACCCTCTTCCTGACTATCCTATTACTATTGAAGACACTACCATCCACTTAGGCTCACAAATGTGTTATTTTCAGTTCCTCACACTCCAGATATCTCATTTGTTGTCAAGTGTTGGCATTTCTACTTTTACGACTTTCTCATGTATCTCCCCTTCAGTGTACTAAGAACCACCATCATGTTGCGAGCCTTCATCACCTCCCTCCTAGATTATCAAAATTGCCTGATTGGTCTTCCTTGCTGTTGAGGACCAACTCTAAAGACCACTGCATCACCTTGCTTCATTCAAGTCACTCCCCACCCAAATCCATCCTCCATTCAGCGCAGTAGTGACTTTCATTTTGTTTGTATTTTCCGTTCCAACTTCTCTCCCTCCCCCACCCATTGAGAAGCCAAGAAATATAATACCCATTTATGTGTGTGTGTGTGTGTGTGTGTGTGTGTGTGTGTGTGTAGTCATTTTTAAAAAAAATAGCAAGGGAATTAAAGGAAATAAAAGCATGCTTCAGACTGCACTCAGAGACCATCAATTCTCTACCTGGAAGTGGATGACATTGTACAGCATGAGTGCTTTGGAGCTGTGGTGGATTGCTATATCAGTCAGTTACCAAGTTAATTATCTCTGCAATATGCAGTAGTGATTTTACTAAAGGATGGATCTGACCTTGTCACTCCCAACCCCACCATTTCCATCTCCAGTAACTATTGCCTCCAGGATCATATAGAAATGTTTTGTTTGGCATTTAAAGCCTTTCAAAACCTGGACCATTCCTACCTTTCCAGTCTTCTTACTCTGTGATCCAGCTCTACTGACCTATCTGCCCCACATATGATACTCCATCTCTTACTCTTTGCCAGTTGTGCCCCATACCCGTAATGACTTCCCTCCTCCCTTCAGCCTCCTGGCTTTTTTGGCCTCCTTCAAGACTCAGCTCAAATTCCACTTTTTTCTGGGGGTCTTTAATGGTATCTCATTCTCCCCACCCTAGTCCATGTCCTCTGAGATTACATTCCTTTTACTAGCTTCCCTCTCTCTGTCATCTATCTTATCTATACTTGCTCGTTGCTATCCCTCCATCCCTCCACCCCATTAGAATGTGAGTTCCTTGAAAGAGAATAAAGCAAGAGGAAACAGACCCATAAATGCCATAGTATTTATAGTAGCTCTTTTTGTGGTGACAAAGAACTGGAAACCAAAAGGGCAGTTATCAGTTGTTGAAATTGCTCAACAAATTATGATATATAGATTGTAACGATATTCCACTGTGCCATAAGAAATGATAAATTGGGGTGACTTCAGAGAAACTTGTGATGACTCATTTGAACTGATGAAAAGTGAAATGAGCAATAATAGAACAACTTATACAGTAACAAACATATTATAAAGACAACTTTGAAAGCACTGAGAATTCAGATCATTGCAGTGAACAACCTTGTCAGAGGTAATGGACTCCAGATGCAGAATGAGACATATATTTTTAGACATGACCTATATAGGAACTTATTTGCTTCACTCTGTATATTTGTCAACTTTTTTTCTTTTCTTTTTCCCCATGGAAGGGGAGGTGGGAAGGATGGAAGGAGTTGAGAGGGAGAGAAAATAAATGTGTTTTAATTGAAAAATATGGATTAAAATTAATAAGAATGTGAGTTCTTTGGGAACAGAGGACCATGTTTTTGTAATGATAGAACTTGGCACAGTGCCTGGCACGTGGTAGGAATTTACATGCTTGTTGATTGAGGTGATGTACATATGTGTAAATGTGTGTATTTGTTTAGAGAAAGGTGAAGTACAATGCAGCTCTTCAAAAAATACTATTCTGAGAATATTACAAATTGCCTATTTTGGGCCTAGGTGTAGGAGTGAGAGAACATAGGATTTTGAGCAGAAGGGTACCGGAGAAGACAACTGGACCAATCCTCTCATTTTGCAGGTAGGAAAGCTGAGAATCAGCAAGATTGATGCTTGTCCAAGCTCACACAGGTAGTAAAACAACCAAAATTTTAATCTAGGTCCTTGTGTCACCCATTTACTGTGTGATTTTGGCTAAGTTGCTGGATTGCTCTTTGATTCAGTTTCACCATCTTTAAAATATAGATGAGACAGGAATAAAGAGTTGGTCGCAGAACATTTTTTTCTTTTTCTTTTTTATAGCATTACAGAATTGTAATAGCCTGATGCCTCGTTTGCATTACTTTCAGTCTCTGGCCTTTCTCTGTGAGTTAAATCCTTTTAGGTCATTATTCTTGTGCCAGCTCCATCTGGCTTTCATTTTCAGCTGCCCTGGATTTTCACTGGTGGATAGTTTTTTAATGTCCAAACTCAAATGGGCCTCCTTTTTTATAATAAGTCTACTGGGTGTTAAGAAATCAGCAGGTTTGGACACAAGCCAAAGACCAGGGCCTGCCAACCTTTTCCTAATGAGAAATGCCAAACTTTTTGATTTATCCTAAATTTTATAATATATCAATAGAAAAATCTATGTTTTTAACATCCTTAATGTAAGTGTGTTGCCTGATGTCGCATGTTGTCAGTATTTGGGGGAAACAGCTCTAGAAAGTCTAAACTTTCCTCTGTACAAGATTGAGTATTTTATTAAAATTTTCAACAGGCTAGTGTCTGCTGCAACATTTAGGGTGCTCTTCAGAAAATAATCTGTGGAGAACCAAAAACCATCTTTTCCAAGTTCGAGTATCCTTGCTAATGGTGTGTCAGCCTTAGCAATGTCTCTATACTAGTAGGATTTCACTATTATATTTTCTCCTCTTCTTCAGCATTCAAGATCTCAACTTCTTCCCTGTGTAAACTTATATCTCTCTTTCTCTGCCTCTCTCCCCCTTTCTACTTCCCTCCCTCTTTCTCTTTTCCCCTTCCCCACCACATGGAGAAGACAAAGTTCTGATCATGTCCCTCTTCCATTCAGAAACCTTCACTGACTTTTTATTTTCTACATGATGAAATATAACCTATTTGCCTGGTATAATTTAGAACCCACATAATCTGGCTGGAGTTTCATCTGAGATGGAGTGTCTATTCTGTAGTGCAAAGAGGCAGCTAGATTATGCTGTGGAGATAACACTGAGTCTGGAGTAAGGAAGAATTAAGTTCAAATCTGACCTCAGACACTAACTAGCTGTGTGACCCTGTCATTCTCGGTTTCTTCATCTATAAAACGGGAATCTTAGTAACATCCACCTTTGGAGAATCAAATGAGATAATATTTATAAAGCACTTAGCCCAGTATCTGACATATAGTAGGCATTTAATAAATACTTGTTTGCTTCTTCAAAGAGAGCCTATTGTATTGCTTATGGAAAGTAGTAGATTACTTCATTTGGAAAAAAAACTATTTAACAAAACCTAAAACTGTCCTGCCAGCCTTAGTGTGATGTACAGCTTGGTTCCTCTATCCGAACTGTACTAACAGTTACAAATCTCCATAAAGGTGCAGATTCTCACAGCTAGAATAAATGCTTCCCTCAGGCCTCTCTTAGAACTGTGTTTCTCTGGCTTATGTGAGCTTATTTCATTTTTTTATAATGCTTATTTGTATACCTGTTTTATCTTCTCTGCTGAGCAGAACTTCTTGATGTCATAGATAATGTTTTATTCATATGTTTATCACCTTGTGCCATACACTGTGCTAAGCCCCGGGCATACAAAAAAAATAAAAAGGTTAAAAAAAACCCAATCCTAGCTCCCTAGGAGGTCACAGTCTAAGGAGGGAAAGAACTTGAAAACAACTATATACAAATTGGATACGTACAGGGGGAAAATGGAGATAATTAATGAAGGGAAGATACTAGAATAAAGGAGGATCGGAAAAGGCTTCTTGTAGAAGATGGGACTTGAACTGGGATTTGAGGAAGCCATGAGGCAGAGATGAGATGAGAGAATTCCAGGCGTGAGGAAAACTAGTGAAAATGCCTGCAGTTAGGAGGTGGAATATCTTATGTAAAGTTCTTAATTTTATTGAATTGAATTTTAAAAATAGTATTTCCCTGAAAGTTAATGAGCAAAAAAAGGAGGCATAAGCAAAAGGAAGGTAATTTTTTATTCCAGAATTTATTTATTTATTTTTAGTTTTCAGCATTCCAAATTTTCTCCCCATCTCTCCCCTACCCTCTACCCCGTACCCCAAGATGGCATACATACTGATTACTCCTTCCCCCAGCCTGTCCTCCCTTCCATCCACCCACCTTGCTTTCTTGTAGGGTAAGATGGATTTCTGTACCCCATTGCCTGTATATCTTATTTCCCAGTTGCACGTAAAAACAATTTTTTAGCATTTGTTTTTAAAACTTTGAGTTCCAGATAGGAAGGTAGATTTTCATCTCTTCCTGCCAGTTGGAGTTTTGTTGTTTCTGTTTTGGGGGGTTTTTTGTGGGTGTTTTTATTTATGATAATCTTTATGCAGAGGTGTGCTGCTTAATGTTTAACAACTATATCTTTGAGAGGGAATGTACATAAGAAACTTTTAAGGTTAAGCTGCACTATTAACACTTTCTTGATCTTTTTTTAAAGTCTCTACAATCAACAAAATAATCGAGACCTGATTTGTAGTTCTCCAATTTCTAAGTTAGAAACTTTGTTTACACTGAAATTTTTAAAAATAGCCAGAGCTGGATAGAGCCGACTCCAGCACTCTCCTGGCTTTGACTCTGCCTTCTCATGAGCTTCCTCCAGCAACTTTGACAGAATCTGTCTCTAGTTTTACTGTCTAGATGACCCAGAACAGGCTTGTCGTTGAATTTCATACTTCCCAGGGTGCTCCCTGGTGGATGGTGGTCATTAGATATGTTCTATAAACAGCTACCTCTGCAATCAGGAATTCATCTTATTCATCTTGACAGGTGATAATAGACCTGTTTGACCTAAACCTATTTGCTGGGAATAAGTTTCCCCAAAAGCTCAACCCTACTTTTAAAAAATACTCGTCAAGATAGTGTTTACATCTGCTAAAAACGGCAATTCTAAAAAGAAATGTTAAAACCCCTTAAGTATTTATTCATTGCCCACTTATTGTGTCCTAGGCACTGTGAAGGGTACAAGTACAAAGACTGCAATGATTCCTGTTCCCAAAGAGCTCATATTGTGAGAGAAACAAGTACATATGAGAATATAAAGTGAATACGGAGCAGTTAACTACAAGGTAGTGGGAAAGAGGGTACTGGCCGCTGGGGAGACCAAGAAAGGCGTCATGAGGAAGATGGCGCTTGAACTGTGTCTTAAGGAAAGAGTGTTCTTTAATGCAGGAGTAAGGAGGGAATGCTTTGTTGGCGTGTGGGAGTCACTGCAAAGCTATGGGGATAGCAGATGGAGTATTGTAAATGAGGAACAGAGGGAAGTCTAGTTTGGTTGGATTGCAGAGTTTAGAAGAGAAAGTAATGTCCAGAGAGACTGGTCAGGGCCAGGATGTTGTTATTATTCAGTCTTTTCAATTGTGTATGATTCTTCGTGAACCCATTTGGGGTTTTCTTAGCAAAGATACTGGAGTGCTTTGCCATTTCTTTCACCATCCCATTTTATAGATGAGGAAATTGAGGCAAACAGAGTTAAGTGACTTGCCTAGGGTCACACATCAAGTAAGTGTCTGAGGCCAGATTTGAACTCAGAAAGGTGCATCTTCCTAAGACCAGGCTCAGTTGGCACTGAAGGCTTTAAAAGCTACAGAGAAAAGATAACATTTTATTTTCAAAGCAATATAGAGCCATGGGAGTGTATTGAATATAGGGAAGCCTCTTGAACAATGAATTTTGGTTTTCTCATCTTTCTGTATTGTCAAGCTTTGAAAGTCTTTCCAAATGAACATATCTTTATTACTGTTTCAAAGAATAGGTTTGTTTATTTACTAGACAGATTGAATCATCATTACTTGTTTAATTATTGTTAGAAGGTAGCGCTCAATGTGCCAAGTTTAGGACAGTCTTGATCATTTTGAGGTGAGAGTTGGAATACTGATTTATTTTATTACGTAGAAATTATTATTATTATTCCTTCTAGTTGTAATAACCTATGAGCAAGTTAGAATTTAGTCTCAGTTTCTAGGCCATATGTCCCTGACTTTTCCCAAAAACCTATGAGTGAGTGACCTGGAGCTAGGAAAACCTGAGTTCAAATCCATCCTTACTAGACAATTACTAGCTGTGTGACCTTGCTCAAGTCACTTAACCTCTGCCTCAGTTTCCTCAACTGTAAAATGGGGATAATAATATTTCCTACCTCCCAGGGTTGGAAATGTATATAGACTTTTAATCTAATTATTTTTTATATCGTTAGCTGACACCTACAAATGCATATTTTCTTTTGGAGCCCTTGTACCCAATTGGGTTAGCCCAATTGGGTTCTCTGCTGGTAATAAGTTAAGTGAGTTTATTTATCCTTTTCTATATAAAAAAGAAAAAGTTTCACAAACATTATTATCAAGTGAGAAATAACGAAACAAAAATTATTATTGGGGGGGGGAACTCCTGCAGTTCTAAGTATCTCAGCCTTTAGAGCAGCAGTTCTCAACCCGTGGGTCGCGACCCCTTTGGGGGTCAAATGACCCTTTCACAGGGGTCACGGGTCCCCTGAGATCATCAGAAAACACATATTTCCAGTGGTCTTAGAGACACTGAGACGCCGCTCCTCTATCCATCTCCAGGCGGGTCCGCCCACATGCAGATACATCCACATACAAATATTACAGGGTCGCGGCATCAGGAAGGTTGAGAACCACTGCTCTAGAGAGTGTGTTCTTGGTCATGGTGGTGGTGGTGTAGCCTCAGCTGTCTTTAGATTGCTTATGTATTAATGCTGCCTGTTGTTCTTTCTAGGTGTTACTATTTCAAGAAACCTTTTGGCAAGCAAATCTATGATAAAGAACACAAGTAATAGAGGAAGTTATAACTGTTATTTTTCAAGTGACAAACTGTTAATGTCAGAATGGCTCACGTAAGACTACTGATAAAACTATTTTGTAAAAAACTTTTTCACCACAAAAGGCTCTGGAAGTTTGGTGCAGTGATTTTTTTCTTCATGGTGTTTTTGATTTTAATGCAAAGAGAAGTAAGCATTCAAGATTCCAAAGATGTATCAGGGATTGAGAAAAACAAAAACAAGATGTTTGATCTAATGCTAGAAGCTGTGAACAATATTAAAGATGTGATGCCCAAATTGCAGATAAAAGCCCCTGTTAGACAAGATCATAATGCTGGGGATAGACCATGTTTGCAAGGATATTACACAGCAGCAGAATTGAAGCCTTTTCTAGATCGCCCACCTCAGGACTCCAATGCCCCTGGTGCTTCTGGGAAACCTTTCAAGCCTGATGATTTAAGTCCTGAAGAACAAAAGGAAAAAGAGAAAGGGGAAGCCAAACACTGTTTTAATGCTTTTGTTAGTGACCGGATTTCATTGCACCGAGAACTTGGACCAGACACTCGACCTCCTGAGTATGTGGAAGACTATCTACCTACCCATGCTTTTACTATTCACAACGGTGTTAGTGTGTTGAGGTCAATACCTAGGTATCTCAGCTGAAGTCTGAAGACATCCTTTTGAAAAATAACTTTAAGCTAGATATATAAGTAATCTTTTTTTTTTATTGCTGTTTTTACAAATGGTGATATGTCATAGTATTGAAGGTTTAGAGCTTACTAAATATTAGAGTTTAGGCATTTGGGGTACAAACCTCTCCCCTTTTCCATTTTACAGTAAGAAGACTGAGGCCCAGAAAGAGCAAACCATGATCACACAGCTAGCAAGTGTCTTAGGTGAAATTCAAAGCTGGGTTTTCCTGACTTGAAGTCCATAATAAAAGCTAGTATTTATATAGTGTTTTAAGGTTTTCAGAGCACTTTAAAAAATGCCATCTCATTTTAACTGGGTAACCCTGAGAGGTAGGAGCTTTTATTATCCCTATTGTACAGTTGAGGAAACTGAGGCAGGCAGAGTTTAAGTGACTTGCCCTGGGTCATACAACTAGCAGTGTGAATTTGAACTCAGGTTTTCCTAACTTTAGGTCACTCACTCATGGACTTTTGGGGCAAGTTAGGTACAAATGACCTAAATTAAGACTAAATTCTAGGTCTGAATTGCTTGTAGATTATTAGAACTGGGAGGAATAATAATAGTAATAAATACCTATATGTATTGAGTATGAATTAATATGCATGAAATACTTCACAAACCTGAACATACTACATACATACACACTGCTCAAACTCAGATTTAGAAGAAATTCTACAGCCTGTTAAGGATATGAGTGTATAAGTATGTATCTATACATGTGTTCTGTGTGTTTGTATATAAACATACACAATTTATATACACACACACACACACGCACACACACATATTTAACACACTGTGGATAGTGTTCCTTCTAGCTCTTAATATGAGTATATGCATGTAGCACTTGTGTGCATGTGTATACAGATTTATGAAACATTTGTGCATGTTATTTCAGACTTTGTAATATGTAAAGGGGAGACAGTCCAATGCATACCTTCCTACCTCAGAGGAATATTGACATTAAGAGTTTTAGGTATAATTGAGCCATTGTTAGACATTTTTTAAAAATTCCACAGGAATAATACTCATATACTCCATAGTTTATTTAATAAAATACCCAGTGTTTTGCTGGTTGCCTTTTTTGAAGGCATCCTGGTACGGTTATTTCTGCCTGGGTTCTGCCCTTGAGGAATTGGTAACCATTGTGCAGTTTCTTTTTGTACTAATGAATATTTAGAACATACAAGTTATTTTCTTATCTTTAATGACTAATAAGATTTATTAAAATAATTTTATTTGGTTTATCTTATATTCGGTAATTTGGGGTATAGAGCCTTTGTCATTCTTCTTTCTAGTTGCAAGTTAACTATGATTTTTCACATCAGAGAGGGGACATTAAATGCTGTTAGGTAAAGTAAAGAGCTGTTAGAATTAATACCATTGTTATCAGTATACCTGTTGAGTCTAAGGGTGCACAAGAAGTATAAAACTTAAGCAAACAATATACACACACACCGCACCCTTTGCCTTTCCTGTTTTAACAATATTCCATTTTGGCAGCTAAACAGGTTGCAGCGAGGGGGGTAGAACAAGCCCAACTACCTTCGACTTATCTGCCAAGATGATTAGATTTCCACAGTTAAATCAGATTACACTGAAACTAAAGTTGGCAGGACAGATTTCTTTCCTTTTTGACTCTGTCTCTTCCATGTGATCTTAGGTAGGTTAATATAATTCTTACAAGAACCTTACAATGAGATGAAAGAACATCTGTAGAATGTTTTAGTTCTGATATAAGAGGCTATGTAAGTAGAGGTGACTTTTCCCAGTAATGTAACAATTGAAATGTCTCTCTCAAAGTATCTCACTCTCAGCCTTCCTTCTCTTTTCACAAATACATACATAAATACATACATCTGCACACATGTACATGTGTATGTTAATGTAATACGGCATATGGAATGCAGAATTGCTTCTTACAGACTTGTAGGAAGGCATTCACTATTTCAATATCTTGATTTGGGATCAGTCCTTGAAAGAGAAATTATCCCACAAATTCATCATTGTGAATTTTTACTTTTCATTATGATTTGATTTTTGTTCATGATGGACACATTTCTAGCACATGATTGGGAAATCACATTTTCTAGTACCATAAACCCTTTCCTACTTTCTTTCTCTATATGTTAGAACATATAACTATATGTTATATGTTATAACATTAGCTTTCAATGCTATTATCATTAAGTAACTTGAGAATTGCTGATTACTAAAAAAAAAAAAACAAAAAAAAACCACCCAGACATCCAAAAGCTCCATTTTGCTCAGGACTGACTTCATTGAAATTTAATTTCTTAGGTTTTGTTTTTTTGTGTGTGCTTTGAAGCCAACACAAGTACAGAATGACAAATTGTATGTGCTAACGTCCATTTGAAGAATTGATTGCCTTATTCCATCCACTGGTCAATCAGAAAAATGAGTGTGTTCAGATCATATAAAAGGCTAGACTTAAAAAGTCCCATCCCAGTTTCAGGAGTAAAATCTTAAAACGTATGGTATGACAAATTTCATTATTTTATCTTTATTATTTTAAAGGATTTATGTAAGTTTTTTTTTGAATACTATTTAAAAAGAGGCACCTGCTGCTAACTGTTAAATAGAAATTGTGTAAGTTGAAAGGAGATTCTTCAGTAAAATTTTATGAAAATATTGGCTTTGATATTTGCATATTCACTTTTTTCTACCTTGAGTTTAGAAGTTGTAGGCTTAACACACACAATTCTAGCTAAAACTTGACAAAAGAGGAGATGGTAAGATGTTTAAAGGAAAACAAGTTTAAATGTTCATATTTATGTTAATTCTACAGAATTTCTTCATAACTTTGTTTAGAGTTGTATGAATGAATTATATATAAGCATATATTAGCATATATTATATTACATATGATTATTATATATGTTATATATTATATATCATATAATATTTTATATTATATTTATAACACATTGCATATATATTAGCATTTTGTAATAACCCTTCTATCATCACTACTCCCCTTTTCTAAATGCTTATTTGAACAGAATACTTATAAGACAAAAAAATTCCAGACTTTAACATTTTTTCCTTGAAAATCCATATTATGGAACTTTAGATAAATTTCACATATTTTATTATATTTTTCTTTGTGTTTTCCACGTGTCATACTAAAAAATCAGATTTTCATTTGTTAATTTTGTTTTTAGTTATCATAGTCATGTATTCTACATTTAAACAGAATGGGTCCTTGATTTAGGAGAGACCATACTTTTAAATTATAATTAGAATAAGAGAGAGAAGTGTTCATTTTGGGCAACACTCTTCTTTCTACCTCAAATCCAGAATACGAATTGGGAGGATCCTCAGAAGCCACCTAGTCCAACCCATACCTGAATTAGAATACCCCATACAACATACCCACAAATGGTCATTCAGCTTTTGCTTGAAGATTTAGAGTAAGGGGAGTGGGGGGAACCCATAGACTTTTGAGGCATCTTCTTCCACTTATAGACACTGCTAATTGTTGGAAAGTTTTTTTCCTTGTACTAAGTCTAAAGTTCCCTCATTTCTGCTTCCAGGCATTGCTCCTAATTTTACCATCTGGGTCCAGGAAGCAAAACTTTAATCCTTCTTCCATATATTAACCTTTCAGATAACAAAAGTTGTTATTGTGTCCCTCCTGAATAGGTTTGTTCAGACTAAAGATCCCCAGTTTCTTCAGTTGTTATGAAGTATGAATTCAAGGTCCTTTGCTATTCTGGTTGCCTTCCTTAGGACACACTATACTTCTTCCACATCCTTCCAAAATATTCTCTATTTGGAGTCCACAGTACTTCAGACATGGTCTAACTGGCTCTGAATGTGTAGCAGAATTTTTTCTTCCCTAGTCCTATTTGTTAAGTCATTTTCAGTCATTCCTGACTCTTTGTAACCCCATCTAGGGTTTTCTTGGCAAAGATACTCAGTGGTTTACCATTTCCTTCTCCAGCTCATTTTACAGATGAGGAAACTGAGGCAGAGTTGTGACTTGCCCAGGGTCACATAAATATTATTAATGGCATTAATAACATAAATAAGAATATATTTATCTGAGACCAGATTTGAACTCAGAAAGCAGTCTTCCTGACTCCAGGCCTCGCATTCTATCCACTGTGCCACCTAGCTGCCCCATTGTCCCACTATTGATATATCTTGAGGTTGCAGTCTCTTTAAACTCTTAGATCTTCTTCACACTGCTGTCTAGTCTTATGTCTTCCTTTTATACTTTTAAGATGGATTTTTTTTTTTAAAATCAAATATAGGCCCTCACATTTATCCCTGTTAAATTTCATCTCCTCGGTTTTGGTACTGATTCTCATCCAATGATTTTAGCTATATTTTCCAGCTTTGTGCATCTATAAATTTGATGGGTATTTAATCTGATAGTAGTTAATCTCTTTCAGTACACTCGATCTTCAGATATACCCACCTCACCTCCTAGTGATGCTTCATTTCCAAACTCTTCCCCCACCCCAATCTTCCCAGTACCATTGTTATTTCTCTGTATCAGAGGCAGCCTGAAGTGGTGGGTGAAGAGCTGGCATCAGAGCCAGGGAAACTTGGTCCTGCCTTCTATACGTAGTAGCTATGGCTAGATAAAATGCTTGTCTGACTGATAGTGTGACCCTGGGTAAGTCACTTACCTTCTTGGTGCCCTTGGCATTTGCCTAAGTCAATAGGTTGCTGAGAAGGTGCCAGCATGCCCTGGTAGAGGGAATTTCCTGTACCAATAAAATCATAGTCTAGTTCGTATGCCTCTCCTCCTATAAAAACTGCCCTCAAGAATTGATCTGAAACAACTTGAAAGTCAAAAGTTTTGTTTCCAGTGCCTCAGGTACTTTAGGATTTAGCTCCAGACCCTGGCTGCTCTAAGGAATCAGGAAAGAACTTTTTCAGCTTGGTTATGAACTGAGTTATACTTATCTCATACTGAGGAGGTAAACAAAACAAGGATCCTGCTAGACTTTTATATAACTTGGGCTTCGGATAGGATCTAGTTGCAAAAAAAAAAAATGGCCGGGCTTGCATAATCTTATAACATGAACACCAAAAGTAGTGTGAGAACATCCTTTGAACACAGAACAAAATGCAGAAAGGGTTAGACTTAAAATGTGACCAAGGGAGAGGTGAAAACATAAAAGTCAATGAAGGTTTATCTTTGGTACTATTATGACTTTGATATCGAAGTTTATAGTGCTGGTTTTTCTTAAAAAAAAAGTTTCCTTGAGTAATCATGATACTGTCTCATTTGCATGAAGTTTCTTTACTCTTCTACCCAGCAATTCAACTTGTGTAGTTTCTTTTAAAGAAATTATAAACTTCTAGTATGCTTAGTTTATAATAAGTGTTGTAACTATTGAACATTAGGTTAAATTAAAGGGAGTAAATGGATGATGTATGTTCCTGATGATGATCTGGAACAGGGGCAAAATTTAGTTGAGATTATGAGTTTAAACTTTCCAAACCCTACTAGGGGGTGGCCCTCTGTTAAAGGCAAAGAATTTGGTAAATGCTTGTGTGCATTGTTGATAAATCCATCCCTCAGACAGTAGAGATAAACAATTTTGCAGGGCCCATGTGGGCATGATTCAAAGAAGATATATATAAGTATATATATACATAAGTATATATATACATATATTTAAAAGAAGATTTCAGAGAGACAAGATATGTAGGATTCCATGGTTTGAGAATCCTAAAGCAAAGTTAGTTCAAAAAAGGGATGAGAAGTTCTCAAGAACTAAATTTTGGTGATGCAATCCCTAATGATTACTGTAAGAAGATGAAAATGGGAAGTATCTAAAAAGACTGAGATGGCTGCACAAAGATCTTGTCAAGGCCAGATTTAAAAAACAAAGCTTTTTTTTTTTAACAAAAAGCAATGATTTTAGCCCCAGTCCTCACTAATTGAACACCTTAAAGAGGAAAATTTAAGCCAAAAATTCTTGTGCAATGACCACATCTGAAAACATATGTAATATTTTGTCTTAGCATTCCTTTGGCTAAAGAAGAAAGAAAATGTTTTATTTTCTTTCGTCTAGGACTTTAACTGACTTTTCATTTGCTTCAACTTCCTTTCATCCATCTTTGTACTTACACTGTTGTAGACATTGCATATTTCTCATGCTTCTGTTTAATTTTGCTCTGCATTCATTTATACGAATCATCTCTAATTTGTTTGAATTCCTCATTTTTGTAATTTCTTACTACAAAATAATAGTCCTTTGCTATCACATAGTAGAGTTTACTTTTTAGCGGTTCCTCAATTAATGGCCGCCCACTTTGTTTCCATTTCTTTGCTTTCATGAAGAGTATTGCAATAATTATTTTAGGATATCTTAAGCAACCAAATTCTTGGTTTCCTTCAAGATTCAATTAAAAATTCATATTATGCATGAGACCTTTCCCGGTATCCACTGCTTCCAGGAGTTGTTCTTTGTTTCTTCTACCTCCCACACACTCCCATTTCTTTATTTCTTTTAATTTTGAAATTTGCATTTTTATTTTTCCCAATTATATGTAAAAACATTTTTAACAATCATTTTTTATAATTTTGAGTCCAAATTCTCTCCTTTCCCCTCTTTCCTCAATTGAGAAGGCAAGCACTTTGATATAGATTATAATGTGCAGCAGTCATGTAAAAAAATATTTCCATATTATGTTGTGAAAAAGCACAGACTGCCCCTACTCCACAAAAATTGAAGTTAAAAAATACTGTGTTTTGCTCTGCATTTAGTGACTTTTATCAGTTCTTTCTCTGGAATTGACTTGCATTTTTCATCTTGAGCCCTTAAGGATTGTCTTGGATGATTGTGTTGCTGAAAATAGCTAAATATTTCACATATTCATCATCCAATATTTTTGTTACTGTGTATAATGTTATGGTTCTGCTCACTTCATTTTGTATCAGTTCATATAAGTCTAGGTTTTTCTGAAATCATCCTGTTCATTATTTCTTACAGCGTAACAGTATTCCATGATAATTATATACTGCAGATTGTTTAGCTAGTTAATGGGCATCCCCTCTATTTCCAATTCTTTGCCACCACGAAAAGAGCTGCTGTAAATATTTTTGTATATATAGGTCCTTTTCCTTTTTTTTTTTTAAATCTCTAAGATACAGCCCTAGTAGTGGTATTGCTGGGTCAAAGGTTCTCCCCTCACCCTCTTCCCTTTCAAATAAATGTACCATTGATGTTTTCTGAGCAGGGAGTATTATGGTCAGACTTGAACTTCAGAAACAAGTCTGGCAACAGTATGTATGTATTATGGGAGTGACTGGGTTCACAGAGGGCAGTTAGGCTCTTCCTGGGCAAAAGGAGCAGGGTATGTGTGTGTCTGTGTGTGTATTTTGGTGGGGTGATCCAGAAGGAGACAGATGTGAGAGATACTGATGATGGAGTACTTGACAAATTTGTCATTTCATTGAATATAGAAAGTGGTGAGGCTTAATGAAAAGTTGAGAATGACTCCTAGATTGCCTGAATGGTTAGAAAAATGATGATGCCACCAAATGAATGGGGAAGTTAGGAAGAGAATGGGGTAGGGAAGAAGAGAAATGAGAATTTTGTTTTGGATATGTTTAATTTGATATGCCTATGAACATCCAAGTGGAGATGTCCATAGGTATTTGGAGATGGAGAACTGGAGCTTGGGAGAGAAATGAAGGTTGCATATGCAGATTTGGGAATCATGGGTAGAATTTATTGTGGACTGCTTATCAGATATGTTGTAGAGGGGATCTGTGCTTTAGATCAGTAGTTAGATGATTTCTTTCTGAGGTTCCTTCAAACCCCGAAGTACACTGTGGTGTTCCAGTTTGTTGAGTATTTTGTTTTAGATTTGTATTTTTTGGTATGATAACATTTGAGAAAATCAACTTTTTTTTTCTCTCTTACTAGAGCATAAGGTAAGCAACTTTATTAGTGTCAACTTAGAGCTTGCAAAATAAAATTTTAACAACTAATTGTTCCATGAATATTGTATTCTGATAATTTAATTGAATAGAGCATTTAACAATATATTATACATTTGCAGGTTAAATGGAAGGAAAAAATCATATTATATTGAGGGGAAGAATTAATATTATTCAGATTGCATTTGTAGATTGTAGTATAAGAAATATTTATATTAGATGTGTAATTGTTATGCTAACTGGAGTTACAGTATGGTGCTATATTAGTTCGTACCTACCTAGTACGCTGTTGATAGTTGCCTTTCCATGGATTTGGTGTCTTCTTAGACAGTCTTTTCTGAAGGATTTTTTTAGTAATCTATTTGCATTATGGCAAATATAATAAAATAACATGCATAACAGCAGTCCTCAGAGAGGTTTATGAAAAGAAAAAAATCTAATGTTGATGTAAGTAATGTTAGATCTGAGGTAAAATGTGAAATCTGTAACTTAGACTATTTTTTTTAATTCCAGATGTATTGAGCAAAAATTTAAACGCTGTCCTCCCTTGCCTACCACAAGTGTCATAATAATTTTTCACAATGAAGCGTGGTCTACTCTGCTTAGAACAGTCCACAGTGTACTCTATTCTTCACCAGCCATACTGCTGAAAGAAATCATTTTGGTAGATGATGCCAGTGAAGACGGTAAGGGGAAAAAAATACAATTAGATTATCCTTTATAAGATTGTATGGTTGGCTAAAATCCATTTAGGAGTAGTTATCCACCTATTAATCTATCTTCTCAGAGACATGCCATGCTCCTTTGGATGACCTGTGCTGAAGGAAAGTTGAGATCAGTGGGAGTAAATGTTTGAGTGTTTTTGAAGGCTGAAGAAAAATTGTAAAGTATACCTTTCCTCGTAACTTCAGGACTATTTAAATAGAATGAATTATTTTGAAGAATCAAATTGGGGATTATTACCTTCTCTCCAGGTTTCTAAATGATCCCTGTGGGAGTAAATAGTTTGGAAGGGTAGCTTAACCTTTTAACTAAATTACAGGCCAGTGGACCTTATTTTATGCAGTCAGTCCACCTTTACAACCTTGGGCACTTTTAGGAGACCTTTAGGTCTCTGCCTTTCATAGCTTCTTCAAATGTTTAAAAAAATTTACTGAATTAAATGATCTCTGAAAGTCTTTCCAACTCCAAAAATCTAAATTATCCATTGAAGACATGTTCAGTAAAGTAACTGCTGGGTATGGGGAAGAAGTGCTGTCTCTGCTCTCTGCCTGATTACATAATCTAGTGGGGAAGTGAGCTACAAGCATGTTAAAATGAAAGAACAATACAAGAGTTTAATAGCAATATGTGACAAAGAAGACATTATCAATAACCAAATGAATAGGGTTGACTGGATTTAGAGGAGAGTGAGACTACCATGAACTTAGGTGTTGCACTGAAATCTAAATTTTCTAATTTGGACTTTTTTTTTAAACATTAGAGGGGGTGCTTTGTGAAGGGAAATCTGCTGTGCTGCCCTTAAAAAAAAAATAATGGCAGATGCCTGTAATTACTGATGCTAAGGAGACGGATGCTGTTACATCACTCAAGTTAGGGAATTCTGAGCTGTAGTCCTAGGGCTAAGCTGCTGGGTGTCTGCAGCAAGTTCAACATCACATTGCAAGTCCCTGGGGGAGGGAAAGGGGGCAGAGAAGTGAAGCAGTGGGACTGCCTAAGGAGGGAGAAGCCAGCCAAGGTCAGAAATACAGCAAATCAAAGCTCCTGGGGCATTGAATAATTTTTGGGATCAGGCCTGTGAAGTAGCTGTTGTGCTTCCAGCCTGAGTGAGATAGGGAATCCCAGTATCTCCCAAAATAAATGAAGAAATAAAAAAATTATACACCTTTAAAGCACCTGTAATACTTCTATTTGTAAAATCTTACTTTGTTAAAATAGAACACCTCCATGATTGTGTTTTCTTGACAAAGTTTATTTCCATTTATGTTTTGGGAACTAGTTCTAATGTATTTAGGGCAATTTACATAGTCTTACTTTACTACTCAATTGATCCTAGAATCCTGCCTCCTTCATGTTTTAAACAGTCAACTTTGTTGTCCTTTCTAATGAGTGATGGGATAAAATAAATTTGATGCACTTATATGTATATGAATATGCATTTGCCTTATCCATATTCTCATATTTCATGGAGGCAGTTGTGAAAACTGAGAACCAGCATAGGAAGAAGGTCATATGTAGCATTTATAGGTGACCAAGAGTTAACTATACTTGAGCAGATAGGCAAATGTTTATAAAAAGTAACCATATTTGAATGACTTGTTGGTTTTTCCATAGTTATTGTCCCAGTTTTTATCCAATAGACATCTCACTTAGTTTGGGATTACAAGTTTCTATAATAGGCACATTGCTACATATCTCCTTAGTCTTGATTAACATGCATTTTCATGCTAGTTATATCTTGGAAACTTTCAATTTTGCAAGACTGTAAGACTTAGTAGTAGGTAGTTCATTATTAATAAGTCTTCTGACAACACATTGAAGTAGTTACTTTCTGGGAGGCCATGTTCCCTAATGAATCTGATTCCTTCATCTGGTTGGGAAAGTCACATTGTTATTCCAAATTCTAGATTCATCCTTTTTTTTCCTAAGGTTCCTGTTTTCACCCAAGTTTTTAAAAGATTTATTAGAATTTGCTTCTTTAAATCCAAATGTGTTTCGTTTGATACTTGGTAAAATCCCTTGGCATCTAAATGCTTTTTTCTGGCCCCACTGGACAGTCCTAGCTCCTCGCATTTTTTTCCAAAAACCTTAATTAAGTCATTAATCAACATGAAAGATAAGTGTTTTGTGTGTTGCAAATGTTGTGTGGTGCAAGTCATAGCTCAGAATATTTGAGAAAGTTGATTTTTATTGAGCTGTGAAGAATCAAATTGGAGATTAAAACCCTGATTTCTCTTGATTTGAAGGACCATATGTAGCTGTTTAATAAAACAATGTTTTTGTCTGATTGTTTTTGGTTTTATTTGGTGTATATCATTCGTATTTTTAAAATTGTTTTGTATATTTTACTTCTAGGTGTTGAATATGAAAACAAATTCTTAAAATTATACTTGGATGTTTTTCTTACAGAATATTTGCACGATAAACTAGACGAATATGTTAAGCAATTTCAAATAGTAAAAGTTGTCCGACAAAAAGAAAGACAAGGTCTGATCAATGCCCGGTTGCTGGGAGCATCAGTAGCAACTGCTGAAACACTCACCTTTTTAGATTCCCACTGTAAGTATCTGGAATTAAGTCTTTCAATGTTGCAGATTTTAAAGAAAATCTACTTTTTCTTCGTATCCTTTTTCCAAAAATTGCTTAACTTTTGGCCTTTCAGGGACACTGACTGGTCTTACAGACTCTTCTTAATGAAGGTGACAGCCACAACAACTTGCACCCATGACTGACTAAGGCTGTGAGCTGCCACTCTGTTACACGGAGCTCCATTGCCTGGAGTGAACCTGCTGCTATCCAGTGTTAACCTTTCTCCTAAGGAGCTTTCATTTTTAGATGAACATTCTTCAGAAGATAATAAATCCTACATCTATATTATTTTTTGATATTTACAAAGGCTTCAAAGGAACTTTTACATGAAATGCCTTTGCGGGATGTTAGATGTGTGTTGTTAATCTCTACCCTTGATCTTTCCGTGCTACGGAAAATGAGAACTACTTCCTAGTTTTGTTTTTGTTTTTTATAACACCCATCATCAACAATCTTTGAGCCAAATTGCTTTTGTCTTGACCCAGCTTTATTCTCCATTATCTCTTCTGTCTTTACTCTTTTATTATTATCAGTCATTAATGTGAATGTTTGAGTGCACCTCTTCCTCCCTGCCCGGGTTTTTAGATACTCATTTTATCTCTTGAGTTTATGAATTCAGTGCATTTTAAATGTTAATAATAATAACAACTCGGAGCATTTCCATTAAGGCTTTTTGTCTTTGAAAGAGCTTATTAGGCAAAACAAAAAAAAATTGGCAGCCAGTTTCAAATATAAAGTAACATCCAAAATTTAAATAATTTTACAGTGTATTTATTTTTTTCTGTTGAATAAAAAATTTCTTTTGTGAAGTAATTAAAATTTTGTTCCCACCAGGTGAATGCTTTTATGGTTGGTTAGAGCCTTTGTTGGCAAGAATAGCTGAGAACTACACAGCAGTTGTAAGTCCAGACATTGCATCAATAGATCTTAATACTTTTGAATTCAACAAACCTTCTCCTTATGGACATAACCACAACCGTGGAAATTTTGACTGGAGTTTATCATTTGGCTGGGAATCTCTTCCCGATCATGAAAAGCAAAGAAGAAAAGACGAAACCTATCCAATCAGGTGATTATCCAAATCTTATGTCAACAAATGTACATTAACATGATTAATTTACTCTGCAAATTTTTTTTTGCACTTGCCATACTTGAGTTACTCCTAATATACAGAATCATAGAATGATAGATTTAGAGCAAGTGGAGTTATATAGTCCTGCTTACATGGTTATGTAGTCATTTTACAAATGAAGAAACTTAGGCATCAAAAGGTGAAGTGGATTGCTAAAGGTCACACCTCTGGCAAATGACACATCTGAGACTCAAACCCAGATTTTCTGACTCCCAAATGCATAACACTGCTTGTTCAATTCATGCTGGTAGCAAGTAATTGAACTTAATATCAAATATTGGGGAAATAGGAAAATCATGTTTCCTTTGCTTTGCTTCATGCCACTGAGAATGACTTGGCTATTGAAAGGCCTAGTGCATATAACATATTTGACTATTTTCTTCAAAAGTTGATTTTTAAAGTGACATTTACAAAATACTCTCTTTAACCTTTACTTGGTTCCATTTGGTCTCTAAAAAAAAATTTTTTTTATTTTAGTTTTTTGTTTTGTTTTTAAGTTTCACCATGCATTTTGTTTTGCAGAACACCCACTTTTGCGGGAGGTCTTTTTTCTGTATCAAAAGAATATTTTGAATATATTGGAACTTATGATGAAGAAATGAAAATCTGGGGAGGAGAAAATATAGAAATGTCTTTCAGAGTAAGTTTAACGGAGATTAACTGTATTAAGCATTTGGATTACTTTGTGAAAATCAATTGAAATGGACTGTGAAGTATGTGTTACATGCACTTTAAATCATAAGTTCTAAAAAATTTGGAAGAAAACCCTTCCCTTTAAAGACATAATTTGACATATTTATTTAATGCTGCAGAAATACAAGAGAATATAGAGTTAAGATCCTGTGTTTGAGCAATAATGTCTATTAATGCACTTATAGCTAAGATAAATATAATCAAATCATTATGCTTCAGGAAATAATTTGATTGCCAAAAGAATCACAATGGAAAAATGACTAAATAAGATTTTAAAGGTCATAGGACTTAGTTGTTTGAACAGAGTGAGCAGTTTTCTGTGTAGAATGTGGTAGGGAATGCTGACTCTAATGTAAGAAGCAAAGCAGCAGCTTTTGGATGCTTACCCACGTATGACTCATATTTGTTTGATCCACTGCTTAGCACAATGCCTGGCACGTAGGAAGCACTTAATGCTTTTGGTTAAGCAATTTCTTCTTATGACGTTTATTTTCAATGTTTGTCATAATTGTTTCTACCCCTTAGGCTGGTATGTAGAGCAGTAGAAGACCTAGGCTCACATTTCCATTGTACCATTTCATAACCAGAGGACCTTTGGCAGATATTTTACAGATTAGGAAGGCCTGGCTTCCTGTAAAGTTGGGATCATGATATTTGCGCCACTTACCTCATAAGTTTCTTATTTGGATCAAATAGATGCTCTTCATAAAGGATAAAGCATTATATGATGTAGTGGCAATAACAAATCTTTTTTTTAAAGTTCCTTATTATTGATATATTTTTAAAGATTGAAGACATACATACAAGTAACATTGAGTCAATATTTCATCTGGATTTAACCTATCAGATTGTAATCAAATTTTATAAATATTTAATTAAATATTTAATCATCAATTAATTATATAATTAATTATTTAATGATTAATTATAATTAATTAATTATTTAAAATAATTAAATAATAAATGTTTAATTAAGTATTCATAACCAAAATGAAAGGAAAGGGAATAAGCATTTGTATAACGCCTGCTATGTGCAAGTTCTAAGTGCTTATTTAAAATATTAACTTTTGATCCTCACAAAAACCCTGTGAATCAGCTACTATTATTATCCCCATTTTACAGTTGAGGAAACTTGCCCAGAGTCATAGAGCTAGTAAGTGTCTGAGGCTGGATTTGAATCCAAGCATTCCTACTCCAGACCCAGCACTCTATACATTATACCCATCAGCTACCTTAGAAGTATAACATCAGATTGAAAATTTATAGATTAAAGAGCTTGAAAAACAACAATATTTTGCTCATCTGTGAAATTTTAGAGCTACCTTTTACGTCACCAGAGCTGTAATTCACGTTTGCACTGAATGAACCAACATCAGTGTGAATATCTAACAACCTTCAAAGCTGTAACAGATGTCAGTAATCATACATCACAATACCATTCTGTGATTAAAGTTCACTTGCAAATATCAGATTTCAGATCCTTTTTATTTAGGGCCTTTGGTTGAAGGAGGCAACATTAATTTTAAAAACCATTTAAAGAGATAAATATTGACATAATCACACTTGAATCATTTGTTAACAGAAACAGCATATATTAAGAATTTGCAACTTAAAAGATAAGGTATTTGTTTTTTGTTTTTTATAAATTATACCTGACTTCTTCCTCATGGTAATAAAAGTAACAATTTATTATTGCTGTGAGATTTTTTTAAATATATAAAACTGACATCTTGCTAGGGCAGAGTAGAACCTGGGTCTTCTTATACTTATATTACTGGTCTGTGCTTCCATTTACCCATATCATTTATGCATAATGATCAGTGAGAGTTGTGTCGATGGCTGGATGTATAATACAAAAGGTACCTTTGTCTTGGTATAGTTACTGAATGTTAGTAAATCTGCAACTTGCTGCTAGATATGCATTGTGCATCTTTAGAGTGTCAGATTTGTCACTACCTAGCTTTGTGACCGTGGACAAGTCACTTAATCTCTCTGAGGTTCAGTTTCTTCAACTGTAAAATGTGGATTATACCTCTAGAATCTACTCCCTAGAGTTGCTTTGAGTTTCAAGTAAGAGAATAGATATAATGCACTTTCCAGACTTTAAAACACCATACAAATGCTACCTGCTGACAAAGGAAAATCCATAAATGTATGTATGCACATAATAGGATAATGTAGAAGTTAAATTTTCTGAGGTTTTATATAAAACATTCAAAATAGAGTCAGAATTTTTAATCCAACATACTGTAATGTTTGGTTACTGGCATATGGCTTTGTAGGCTGTTAGATGTTCATATTGATGTTAGTTCATTCAATGTAAACAGGTAAATTGTCGTTCTGTGAGTTAAACATGAATTATATATAATGTACTACGCTAGGTTCTGGGAAAAACAAGGACAAAAATTAAATAATTCTTGCCCTCAGAAAAGTTGCTTTATATTCTACTGGGGCACTCAATATACATGGACAAAATACAATACAAGGTAGGCAATAAAGGGGGCAAAAGAGAACTCTGAAAAAAGGACTCTGGAAAAATTGAGAGAATACACTAACTTGTAACATATTAGAGAAGACTTCATGGAGAAGATTGCAGCTGAACTGATCTTTGTAGGAAGATCTTAAAAGGCGAAAATAAAGAATAAATAAAGGGAAACCACTGTGTGAATACACAGAGAAGATGATAGAATGTGGAGTTCAGGAAATAGCTAGTAGGTTAGTTTAACAGGAATATGGATTTCATGAAGGGGTGGATAATGTGAAGTAAAGCTGTGTATGTAGGTAGCAGCTAGATTATAAAGGGTCTTTTGTATCTGGACAGTAGGAAACTACTGAAAATTTTCGATCAGGCCAAGTGACACTTTCAAGCCTGTGTCTTAAGAAGACTCATTTTAATAATCATGTGAAGTAGTAACTGAAAGGGGAAAGATTGAGACCATATTATAGTAGACAACAAGTGATAAAAGGGATCAGGGTGGTAGCAATAGGAGTATATAGGAAGAAGGAAAGACTTAAGCAGCAGCTAGATTTGGAGTTGAGGGAGAGGGGAAAGTCAGGAGTGACTGGGAGGATGATGTTACCCACCAGAGAAGATGGGAATTTGGAGAAGAGAGATATAAGAAGGAAAAGGAACATCAGTTGACACAAAATTATTACAATTTGGTTTAAATAAAAATGTCATCCTCCTATTTCTGTTTTCTTTGCCTTGTGGATTAAAAAAATGTACTGTCAATTGATGCAGCTTGGTCCTTTGAGGTATTCTTAAATTCTGGTCCTTCTCTTATTAATGGGAACATGATATGTTCAGTTTTAAATCATTTGAGTTTTGAAGTTCTCCTAAAATTCCGAGGCAATGATTGGCCAATATGCTGGAGTTTAGGGGAGAGAGTAAGCCTGGATGCAAAGATTTGATAGTCATTGGTGAATCCCAGGGATTGAATGACATCATCAAACAAAAGAATGTAGAGAAAGAGGTAAAAAGGTCCCAGGATAGAGTCTTAGAGGACAGTTATGCTTACAAGCTAGAAAAGATTAAGCATGATGTATCAAAAATTATTGAAGATCTTTTGCATGGGTAAAGGAACCAGCCAGGTCATGTAATGTGAGATTGAGGAGAGAATCCAGAAGAAGAAAGTGGCCATCAGAAAAGTCCAGGAGAGAAAGCCAAAATAGGAAATAGGATTTAGCATTTGGAATCATTGCTAATCTCTTAGTGGTTTCAGTAGGGTAGGATTAGAAGCCACATTTCAAGGGGTTGAGAAGTAAGTTTGAAGTAAAGTGCATATAGCAAGTGCAGTGTAAAGGAGGACAGACAGAAGACAATAATATTGAGAAGATGGGGAGAGAGTTAGTTTAATATGGAGGAGACCACAGTATGTTTATAGGCAGCAAATGAGAAGGGAGCCAGTGGGTAGGAAGAGATTGAAGATAACAGAGAGAGAATGATTGAGGGGGGCATATTCTTTGTGGAGTTGCAAAGGAGTGGGATTAAGGACACAGAAAAGCCCTTAGCTTTGACAAAGAGAAGGAGAACTTCATCCTCTGGAACTGGAACAAAGGAAGAGAGAACAAATGATGAATATGTACAGAAGTTTTGAGGTATGGAACTGGGGAGATAATTGAGCTCAGAATGGATGGCCTTCCAAAACAAACATATAATTAATTAGTTGCCAGTAGAGGATGAATTATTGTGTAAAAAATGATACAAGTGAATTTAAGAAAGTGATATTAAATTTCAGGAGAATAATCACATTTGTGAAGTCTTTTTTCTCCCATCTGTCTTCTTGGCAAGATGCTTAAAGACAAAGTTGAAAACCAGTTTGAATTTTTATTTTATGTTTAAAATCTTCCAAATACTGTGAATTTATACAAAAATATCATTAATTATCAGGTATGGCAATGTGGTGGGCAGTTGGAGATTATGCCTTGCTCTGTTGTTGGACATGTTTTTCGCAGCAAAAGCCCTCATTCGTTTCCAAAAGGCACTCAGGTGATTGCTCGTAACCAAGTTCGTCTTGCAGAAGTCTGGATGGATGAATTTAAAGACATATTTTATCGAAGAAACACAGAAGCAGCAAAAATTTTTAAACAGGTAAGTTATAAATAAAAAAACGAACTTGTGCATATCAGATTCCTTATCGAAATCTTAATCAGAAACCATAGAATAAAGACTTTTTTAAAAAGTCAGATGCATTGTTCCAATTGTACAAAAATGATTTTAAGAGAAACTTTTCATATTAATAGATTTACATTTTATAGTCTTTTTTTTTCTTTATACAAAATGACTAGGATCAGTATTTCAGTGTTAGTGTAACATGGCAATCATATAGCACATTTGTAGCATTATTATACTACGTTACTGTCTTTTCTCATAGGTCAGAGTCACATTCACCCTGTTACTCAAACTGCAAAGAGCACACACATACTGAAAGACATATATGGTGAATTATATATATCTAAGTAGACACTTTTTGGTGAGAAATTTAAGAACAACATATTTTCATTTCAGAAGTCCCTTAGATTTTTGTGGCCAAGGCTTTCGTATGTTGAATTTGACACCATAGTTTCAATTTAATTCATCAGAGTTATGTGTTTACTATATACACAGCACTGTTCTAGGAACTGGTAGAGATATTTTGCTGATATCCATCTATCAGTCCCTAAGCTCCATGAAGCATACATTTTTATATCTCTACAAGTGCGGTGTATGTAGTAAACACATAACTATTTGATGAATTAAATTTTATTGTTTCTTGCTTTTTATTTGATTTTTTTTTGGTGGGGAGGGGAGTCATAACTAGACAAATACTTTGAGTAATGAGCTTTAGTCTAATTTGTTTTTCTCCATCATCATTTGAAATAAGTAAACAGAGCTCTATAAATGAGATTACCCTCTGACCTTATTGTTTTGGCACTCTTAATTGTAAATAGTAGGGGGTCACAATCTGTAAATGATGTGAGTTTCATTGATTTTACTCAAATATTATTTCATAGATAAACCTGATAAATCATGACTCCTCCTAGTTTAATTCATTTAGACTCAAAAGATCTGGGTTCAAGTTCCAACGTTGTCACTTATCTGGCATTTCACTTCCACAGACTGTTAAATGAAGAGGATTGGACAAGTTGATCTAGAAAGATCCCTTCCATCTCATAATCTAAAAGGTTTAGTGAATGCCTTTGGGAAAAGTTCTGTAACTTATGAGGCATATATCAGAAATAGTGCAACTATTTCTTGTTTTAGCTAGAAACTCTGAGAGTCTTCCCCTCCCACATTGTTATGTTGAGTTTTTTTGTAATGGGTAAAAGAGGCCATTCTTTGCCTCATTTCTTATCTAGCCTTAATCACTGAATGGGTGTTTTCTCAGGCAGTGGAGAGACCTTAGCTTAAAAAGGCCAAGGTCTCCCACAGCATCTCCAGTTGGCTCCAGAGGAGCCTTCCTTATGTCATGGTCCTCTTCAAGAATGAAGGACAGGGGGTGGCTAGGTGGCACAGTGAATAGAGCACAGGCCCCAGAGTCAGAAAGACCTGAGTTCAAATCCAGCCTTAGACACTTAACACTTACTAGCCGAGTGACCTTGGGCAAGTCACTTAACCCCAATTGCCCTGCCATCTCCTCTCTAAAAAGCAAAACAAAAAACAAAAAAAAACCAGAATGAAGGACAAACAACAACAGCATCAGAAGTAGCAGAGCAAGTTCTCTTCTGACTTCTAATCACTGCAACAGCATTGATGATACCTTCTATGAAAACAGATCATCATCTGAACACCAATTGGTGCAATTAAGCTGAAACTCATTGGTGGCCCAGAGTTTTTGAGAGACCTGAATTTGAGCACAAACCCTTCCTCCTCCCACAAAAAAAAAGGATTGAAATATTGAAATTAGGTTCTGGGTTTATATGAGATATCCTATAGCTTCTGATTGTTTCTCTTATCTTCCTTCAGAAAACCTTCGGAGATATTTCAAAAAGACTTGAAATAAAACACCGTCTCCAGTGTAAAAATTTTACTTGGTATTTAAACAATGTGTATCCAGAAATATATGTGCCAGATCTTAACCCTGTCATATCTGGATATGTAAGTATCTTCTTTTTTCCTCATTGGTTACTCATTGTACCAAGACACCCTTTCAAGTCTGAGATTATTATTTTTTTTTATTAATTCTATTATTCAACTAAAATCAGTATTTGTTGACTACATAGGTGCCCAAGAATGTTGAGTTACTTATGATAGGTTACTTACGAGATTTTTCTAAACTAATATTCCTATATTTTAATTCATTCACATTGATTTTTATTTTCTCAAACTTGTATGTAAATAATAATTTCTTAAATTTTAAATATAACTAATTTGAAAAAAAAAATTTCTTCAGATACAAAATAAAGGCCGCCATTCATGCTTGGATGTTGGAGAAAACAACCAAGGAGGCAAACCACTAATTATGTATACATGTCATGGTCTTGGGGGAAACCAGGTAAAGTGTCACATTAAATGAACTAATTTTTTTTTTTTTAATTTTTGGAAGGGGGAAAGGCAGGGCAATTGGGGTTAAGTGACTTGCCCAAGGCCACACATCTAGTAAGTGTTAAGTGTCTAAGGACAGATTTGAACTCAGGTCCTCCTGACTCTGGGGCTGGTGCTCTATTTACTGCACCACCTAGCTGCCCCTAAAGTGTCACATTAAATGATAGTAGTCTCTGTATTAGCACATAGAGATCAATGTAAATTATATATTGCTGCTTTTCCTATAGCCTAATACTTTATGCTCAGGATCACATTTTGCTTTAAGGACTATCCACTCTGTGGATATGTGAATTTAGATAAAATTAGATCATTTGTATTTAAGGTACAAGGAGTATACTGTTTTACACATTTGTTCTTTGACCACAGCCACAGCTTGTACCTGTATAATTTAATTGCAGCATCCAGCAGAAATAGGTACTTAATAAGAAAATAACTGAGTTTAATTCATACCATTTTTATTAAAATTATAATTCACTTTATTAAATACCTTACTATTAATGGCTTATTAAAGTTATTCTTGTTGGCATGAAACTAGTAGAAAATTATACGCAAAGGCCATGTGTTGAAGTAGATGACCCCATGCTATTATATAATATTTATGGTTAATCCCTAAGTGGTACAATTATAAATTATTCCTGTGAAAAACATTATTATTATGTGAAAGCTTATTCCAGCAGGAAACATCCCATTCACATTTCCATTCTGAGTCATCTATAGCCTATCAATTAGCAAAAAGCGCAGCTCTGAAATTCATTATCCTTGCTGCTCTCTGATTAGCATCACCATTGTTACTAACTCCTCCTTTCCTACCCTCCTACCAATTAGAACTAAAATGTCAGATGCAGAAATTTGGTCAACAGAAGTTTATTGAGGAAAATTAATACAGAAAAACCATGTAAAAATACAGCCGCTAGATTTTCTCTCCTTGACCTTTACAAAGCAGCTGTTAGCAGGATTGTGTTATCTCTTTGAACATGCAAGGAAAATGTTTGTGATGTCTGGTATTAAAAGCACGAAGCCTTGAAAATGTGAAACTTAAGAGGATACGATTTCTTTCTTTTCCCCTCAGCACCACCCAGTTTTCCTCTCCATAAACTTTCCTTAATTTTAGTGGACCTTGGGTCCTATCTCTTAATACCAATACCAGTGAATCCATTGTAACTGGGGGTCAGTTTTGAAGAGACTAAGGAAAAGGATTAGAGTCAATGACAGGTTGGGCCCAAGAATGGAAAATAGAGAACTGATTATCTGTCTTAACATCTCTTCTCACCTTACATTTCCCACCTCATGTTGTTGCTGATAGTCATTTCATTTTGGGTTTTTTTTTAGCAGAGATATGGCATGGTTTGTCATTCCCTTCTCTAGCTCATTTTACATATGAGGAAACTGAGGCAAACAGGGCTAAGTGACTTTCCCAGCATCACACAGCTAGTAAGTGTCTGAGGTCAGATTTGAACTCAGGAAGATGAGTCTTCCTGACTTTGGGCCCAGCGCTCTCATTTTAGAAGATTTAAATAGTCAACATATTTTAAAACTAGGTTTTTTGTGTGAACGGACAACAAGCTGCTCTGCTAAAAAAAATCATCCTTTTTAGAATGTTTTGACTGTCTTTTTGTTATGTAACGTCCATCCCTTTTCATTTGTGTTTAAGCTCTGATTTTCAGGATTGGTCACCTTGTGGTGTGTCCTGAGCTCCTTTATTCTTCAGAATACGTTGTTCCATTCATTCCTGTAGGTGGGTGCAGAACAATTTTCTTACTCAGTTTCCTTTCCTTTGTATTTGAAAAGCTTTTCCTCGATTACTTGTAGAATTTGTTGTTTCTTAATGGAATTGTTAAGTTGAACTACTATGTTTCTTGAGTTTGCATTCTTGTGGGTTTTTTTTTCTGTGAGACATCTATAGATTCTTTCAATTCAGAAGTTCCGGACATTTTTCCCATATTGCTTCTTGTATTAGCGTTCAGGTGTTTTGACTTGTGTTTTTTTTGGGAGACCTGTATTTCTTAGGTTGTCTGTATACATCTTGTCTTCAATATCAATATGTTTTGCTTGAAAAGAAAGCATACTTCCTTTTAATGTTACTGTTTTTTGCTTATTGTCCTTTACTTCTGTGTACTTGCCTTCCTGGTAAGACGTTCTCTTTTTTAGACTACAGCAGCTTATCACGAGAATAATACATTTTGACCGGGTTGGGTTTATTCCAGGAATGCAAGGATGGTTCAATATTAGGAAAACCATCAGTATCATTGATCATATCAACAGTAAAACCAGCAGAAATCATATGATTATTTCAATAGATGCAGAAAAAGCTTTTGACAAAATACAACATCCATTTCTTTTAAAAACACTAGAAAGTATAGGAATAAATGGAGTTTTCCTTAGAATAATAGGTAGCATCTACTTAAAGCCATCAGCAAATATTATATGCAATGGAGATAAACTAGAAGCATTTCCAATAAGATCGGGAGTGAAACAAGGATGTCCACTATCGCCCCTCTTATTCAATCTGGTACTAGAAATGTTAGCAGTAGCACTTAGAGAAGAAAAAGAAATCAAAGGAATCAAATTAGGTAAAGAAGAGACTAAGCTATCACTCTTTG
>CM053582.1:306099640-306120580 GCA_028627135.1 Pseudochirops cupreus
GCCATACACCAAAGTCAAGTCTAAATGGGTGCATGATCTAGGTATAAAGGCTGATACTGTAAATAATCTGGGGAAGCAAGACGTTCTCTTTTTTGTCTCTTTGGTGAGACTTGACGTCATAATTTCAAGTTTTTTTATTCTGCCCATTATTTTTGTTATGCAGACCATAAATTCTGCTCTTACAAGTCTCATTTCTCTTTTAAATCCATGTTCTCCTCAAAATCCACAGGGTCCTCTGTTTCATCAAATGTTGAATCTTTTTCCTTTGTTTTATAGCATTTGTTCCTTGATGTCTGGACTTGTTTACTAGATTTGGAGGTCGTATTTCCTTCTTCTATTAAAGTTTTCCCTTTTGGCTTATCTGCCCATACTCAAGGCCTTTGAATTTTCTTACTCGTGAGATCTTTGGGAATTTCAGGGTTTTTCCCCTTATTTTTCCCTGATTCCTTCACTTCCAATAGTGATTTCCTTGGTGACTGGCTCTCAAAAGTGTTTCAGTCTCCTCTTTCTTGCACTGGGCAATTTATGGTTCACCAGCCTAGCTCTCTGTGTTGGATTGATTTTTTTTTTTTTGAGGGGAAGAACTGAGCCAGCTTGATTCTGGGCTCTTTTCTCCCAGGATTAGTAGAGCGCCACACAGCTCTCAACATGGTGTCCTGTGCAGTTCCTTCGGTTCCTTAGCTCTCTAGCCTAACGATTCAGAGCATGGCCATACTGATAATATCGCAGCTTGAGGCAATTTGCCATTTCGAGTTTGTCTCTCCGGGGCCAGGGGCTGTACGTACGTTTTGCCCCTTTCTCTCTGCAGAGGGCTTTTGCAGCACAGAACACTGCCGTGGTGGTCTTGAGGCCTCAGCAGATATCTGTAGTTTGGAGCTCAGAGCTCCGCGGCATTGGAAAGAGGGAGGGAGCGGAAAGCCTGTGGTATAAGATCGTGTTTTGTTGCAAGCCCCTGAGCCTGGCTGGCTGGGGCAGCTTTGCTACCGCGGAAGGGCTGCATTCAGAAAGGGCGCACGTGAGGCGCTAATTAACGTATTTTTAGATTGTTAGCTTGGTTGGTTTTTTGCCTCTTTGTGTGGGTTCCTGACGCCCTAGATGGTGGAGACGTCTACAGTTGCTTTGTCCTCGATGCGTGGTTTCTGATTTTGAGTGCTTTGAAAGATCATGAGGTTCAGAGAAAATGTCCAGTTCTCTGTCTTATTGATCATGTGATTCAGAAGCTCTCTAAAAACCATTCTTTTTTTAAATAAAGTATCAGAAATTTTCTCCATAATTCCCTTGTTTTTAATTTGTTAGTCACCCCAGTTGGCTTAGTTGCTTATTGCCAGAACATAGGCTCTGCTTTCCTCCCTCCAGCGCTTTTGACTCATGTGCTTCCTTCTACTTGGAATGCCCTTTGCCTCATCCTACTTTCTCTCCTAAACTAATTCAAATGCAAGGTTCTTCAAGACACCTTCTCTAATCCTTTTTTTCTCACCCAGAAGAAATTTTGCCTTCCTCTGAACTCCCAAAGAGAGACATTTGATTTGTATTCTTTCCCCTCCCCCCCAGCTTTGTGGAGGGGGGGAGGTAGGGCAATTGGGGTTAAGTGACTTGCCCAAGGTTACATGGCTAGTGTCTGAGGCTGGATTTGAATTCAGGTCCTCCTGACTCCAGGGCTGGTGCTCTGTTCACAGCACCATATAGCCACCCCGATTTGTATTGTTAAGGCATGAAAGATGTTTCATTATCTTTTTTTCTTTTAAGTAATCATAATGGCCAGACCTTGTAGTGAATTTAGGGTAAAACTCCCCTTTACTAGAGCAGCTCAGCAATTGATCTATAAGTTATGGTGTTAGAGCAGGCTTTCTTAACCTTTTTTATATCATAGACCCTCTGGCAGTCTGTTGAAGCCTATGGACTCCTTCAGTGTTTTTAAATGCATAAAATAAAACACAAGATTTGAAGTCAAATGTAGTGAAATATAGTTCTCAGTATTAAAAAAAAAAAACTTCAGTCCTTTGGTTAAGAAAAATTCCTTTAGGAAGTTGTTTAGGTCATTTAAATAGTTTGTCCATGGTGATAGAGCTAATTAAGCGTAAGAGTCAGGACTTGAGACCACGTCTTTCTGGCTTCAAGGCTGATTCTTCATCCACCTATGTCATGCTACCTCTCACTATATATGCCCCTCCCCCCCGAAAAAAGCACTCTTGCAGAAGCATAACTCAAGTATTTTAAGCCTTTCAGAAGCAGCATGACATAGTAGATAAGTGTGTGAGGCTGAGAATCAGGAAGTGATTAAATTCTAACTCCTATATTTACTAACTTTGTGACCCTGGCCAAGTCACCTAATCTTTACTTTCCTTATCTTTGAAATGGGGGGGTTGGACAAAGTGATCACTAAGCCCCTTCTAGCTCAAGATTTTGTGATTCTGATTTTGCCTCAGTGTAAAGAAACCTCTTTCCTTATCATTTAATACAATTATATGTTCTTCACCAGATAGGTGGAAACTGAGGGGAAATTAAAAAGACCAGAACTACTTGCAAAAGCAGCATTTTGAAAAATAGATTTTTATTGATATGTTTTGTTTCTACGACACCTACATTTCCCTCTCTACCTCTCCCCCTCCCGGAAGTACATCCTTTATATTATATAATAAATAATATATGAAGATATAAAGATTTTTTAAAGTTAAGAATGATGAAAAGAAAAACATCTGCAAAACTGATCAGTACGTCAGAAACCTGCATCATGGGGAGTTTTCCACAGCCGTAGGATACTGTGCACCCCTAACTCCCCAGCTTCTGGGAAAGAGCAGCAGGAACATTCCTATCCCTCTTCCTGTCTGTTCTTGGGAGACCACGCTTCTTCCTTGTCATTTTGCAGTATACTGTTTTTTTAATTTTGTGGTTCTATTTGCATTTTTGTAATCAATGTGTATTTTACTTCCTTGACTGTTTTCTTCACTTTCCACGTTTCTCTGTATTCATCATTGTTAACAACACAGCATTATTCTGTTGCATTCCTATATCTTAGTGTTTTTAACCATTTCCTAAATGGTGAGTATCAACATTTGCAAGTTCTTTGCTACCACAAAAAGTACCGGTATCATGTTTTTAACATACAATGTATGTGCTTCTTGCAACCTGTCTGGTAGTTTTGTGAGTGTTAGTTTTGGGCTAAGGGCCCTTGTGTTTTCAGGGCTCTGTATCCATCTTCCACCTTTCTTGATATTCTTCCCATATCTTAATGTTGAAAGATATGAACCAGATATTAAATCCCTTACTGGGGACCCAAGTTGATCATAGATTGATATAGATCATATTCTCTTTTGTTACATAATTAATATATCATGTAAATAATCTTATAAATTGTGTATGTTCTTGATTACCTATTTTATTGATTTATGTAGTTGAAGAATAAAGGGAGTAAATAGGATCATAGAATCTTAGAAATGGAGGAATGTCACATACTACAGCTTCCTTGTTTTACAGATAAGGAAATTTAACATATTAAAGAGATCTTAAGAAATTACAGATAAGGAAATTTAATTTAGTTTAGCTACTTAGTGAGGGAACTGGATAAGCTAGAACCTGGGTCCCCTGGCATCTTACTTAGTCATATGATAAGCTTGTGTCGGTGTATTTTTATTTGAAGTACTTTATATATACAACTGAATCATCAATCTTATATGACTGCTTAATATCTAATAGAATTCTTCTTTTCTTCATAGTATTTTGAATACTCTAAACAGCATGAAATTAGGCACAGCATCCAGCAAGAGTTATGTCTTAATGCTATTCAAGGCCCAGTTCAGTTGAAGACATGTAGCTACAAAGGTCAGAAAACACTTACCATTGATGAACAGAAATGGGAGATTCGAAAGGTATTTCTTAGTTTATACCTTTGTGGAATTATTTTTGTTAGGCTGCAAACATTTGCACACTTATTAATAAGGGAATATATGAAATATCACTTCATTTATAGTAATATATAATTTATACATATATATATTATGTGGTTATATCACTTAAATCACTTCATTTATAGTAATATGTAATCATCAGAAATTTTCTGCCACGTCAACTATGCTGGTATATAACTCTGTTCATAGAGTATTTTAGACATATTTTGTTGTTACTCTGATAAGTTTATAAATTTTTTTGACTTATCTATTTCACTGTACTTCCTATGAATATCTACATAAATTATTACTCATGAAACTTCACAATTTCATGGTGTATTCTGGTAAATACTTTCTATTATTAATCCCTTTAACCTTATTCCACCTCAAAGCAATGTTTTGATACTTGTGATACTTTCTGTATCCTTTTTGTTTCTTTCTCTCTTAGATAAGAGAGAAGACATTTTTCCTTCTTGCCCTCGTTGTTTGAATTACTTAACACTTTCATTTTTCTGGATGAGGTTCAACTCAAGCCTTTTAAATTATTAAGATTCTAGGTTAGAATGCAGTGAGACACTTTTGTGGATCATAAAATGAAATAAAAGTGAATTTACTTAGAATGATTAGAAGGATTCATCTCTTAAAGTTAGAAAGGTTACTTATGAAATGCTGTTCTTTACCTCCCTGTTCACCATAGCAGCTGGCCACATTGGTCAGAAAGGCATGCTCAAGGACAAATTATGCTAAATGTTTTAACACCAATTCCTTGGACCTTCTAGGCCCTACATTGGATCTGTTAGACCTCAAACTACAAGAAAATCAGACCTAATGATCCTTAGAATGACCCTTTCTGCCTCTTAAAAGAAAAACAAGCCCACCTTACATAAAACAGGTGCCATTCCTGTACTCGTGAACCTGATGATAAATGTCATTTCTCCTTCATAGCTGAATATGCTTTTTTAAAGCTATCTATAAAGTTAGAATCTAACTTTAAAGTCTAGATCATATAATCTTGTATAAAATAAATCCATTATTTCAGGGATAATGTAAGAGGACTTTTTTCTTTAAGTTAAGCCTTAAGGCTACATCATTTAATTCATACCATTTTTCCTTTCAGATACATCTCCTTGGTTTTTTGGTTCTAGAGTTGCTAGGATTTGTTTTTTTAGTTCCTTAAGCTAGTACCTTCATGTAAATTTTAGGATATTGTAGTGATCAAAGTGGTATAGCTATAAAATAGCTGAGAAGTTTTTGTCATCATAAAGACCAAATTTGGTGACATACCTAGAAGTGATATGAGGTTCAGTGTTTTGCCATAACAAAAATTTGAAATTTGTTTAATATTTGATCACTATGAAGCTGAGGGTATCTTTTCTTATCTTCATTCCAGGATCAACTACTATACAATCCATCACTAAACATGTGTCTTACGGGAAATGGAGAGCATCCAAACATGGTGCCATGCAATCCATCAGATGTGTTCCAGCAGTGGGATTTTGTCCAACAGGATTAAGTGTTACTTAGAATTAGGGAATTTAAAAAGGAGATATACTTTCTTATAAAACTGTGACAAGGCATACACTGTAGTTTTGGAAAATTATGCAAAAGCAGCTAATTGTAACTTATTCCAAGTGCATTTTTCCTTATTTATATCTTTAAATGTGCAAGTGGCGTCGCTGCTACAGAAATCCCTTAAGGTTCTGTTTTAAAGCACAATAATAACTAGTAATACCAAAGACTGTTTTTTGAGATGTCCAGGTTTAGGGAAGAGATGTTTACAGTATGCGGAGAGTTAATTTGCAGAGTAAGGTGGTGTTTGTGTGTCATGTCTTTAAACAAAGATGCACACAGATATATCCACACTCACATCTTAAAGATATTATATTTCCTCAAGTTTCTGGGGAGGTAGTATAGATTTGATACTGTATTTTTTTAATAACTAGAAATTGATCAATGAAGGTCAAGTATTGATCTTTATATATGGTATGCAAACCAGAAAATTTTATAGGTCTAGGATTTATATTTTTATTTAAAAATACAGGTAATTGATTTTTGCCTTCATTACACTTGCCTTGCAAGTGTTTCCTTAAACATGATGTTAAATGAATAAGGTGGTAGAGGAATATTTTTAGCATTTCATTCTTGGCAGATTTTTAACACTACCATTTTCAAGCCCAGTGCCCATTCCTCTTGAAGCACTTATGTCTTCCTTAAAAGACCTCTCTTAAATAACCTTACTATGTGTTTTCCTTAAGCAACGTTTTTAAAAACTTTTCATAAATGACTTTCTATGGAAAAGGTGCTTTCTAATGTTTATGTTTTCTTTTCCTACTGTAATTCATTAATCTCATATGTTTGTGAAATTTAAATTCAAATGCAAAATTCACAAATCTTTTGAACACTAAATTTTATTTGCTACTGGTTCAATTGCAAAAAATGTCCTTTTTATGGCCTCTCTTTTTTCTTACCAGAAAAGCTTTATTTCTCTTTGTCTAGTGGAAAACACAATAAAGAAATCCAATCCTCAATGCAATTCTTTTCATTTTGTGACTTTTCTCATCTGGATTAAACATTTAAAATGACAGAGGGAAGGGGGGAGGCAGGAAAAAAATGAGATTAAAAATGTTTTGCTAAGCTTTTGTATTTTAAATATTTATTTTCATAAATTCAGAATTTGTTGGGGGGTGGGGTGGCTCAGTGTCTCACATCTTGTCCAGATATAGGGGCAGATAAGTATAGCAAAAAAGTAAAAAAGAATATAGATTCAATCATAGATTCTAGAAGAACTGGTTTCTGTACTATACTCTGAACCTTAATTTCTCTCTTGTTTAATTTCTTTATTGGTTTAAAATAGGGAGAGGAATAAAAAAATGATGACCTTCTGCTCACAGCACTTCTGAGGGGATAGGTACATACACAGATAATGTATATTTGTTTGTTTGAAAAGAGTTAGAGGTTCACTTTACTTAAAGTACTTGTGTTCCTTAAATAACTTTTCTTAAGTTAGTTTAGTTTAGTTCAAGTTACTATTCCTTAGGTAACAGTTTAAAACACTTTAGAATGTCAGTGGATCTCATTGATGTACTCTCTTACACTGTGGATTGCAACTCATCCTCACCTCATTTTATGTGATGCTTGTCCATATCCTACAAATGCTTCATGCAGGTCCACTTGACATGCTTTCATTACATAGCACATAGGTAAATTATAAAATGTTTATTTACTGACTGGCAGAAGTTCCTTGGGGTTTTGTTGGGGATTTTTTTTTTGTTTTTTTTTTTCCTTGAGATTTTTTGAAAACATTTGTAAACATTGCCATTATCCTTGATTTGTCCATTTGTTATACATTACTCTTGCTACATGCTCGGTCTATTTTGGCCATTTATCAAAGATCACTTGAAAATGTGCTTACCAATGTCGGTATTTCTATTACTATTCATTACTCATAATTTTTGAGGTGTGGATTCAGAAACAAAATCCTTTGAATGCTGAATGTTATTTACCACTGCTAAGTTAATGTAGCATTATGGTCAAGCTATTATTTTAATATAAAATATATTAGAACTCACTGATTTTGTCTTAATATTATCTATATAATTTATTTTTATGTTTCTTTTATATTTTATTTTTATATTTCTTTCATTTCTAAATATCATCACCCTCTCCTACGCAGAGAGCCATCCCTTTCAACAAAGATTTTTTTGTTTAGACTGGATCTCATGTTATCTCTCTCTTGAAATGGAAATTCAGCAGCTACTTATAGACCTGGTCATAACACTTTTCTGCGTAGAAGTTGTATTCTGCTCTTTTTTTACTAATGTGAGTCAGTTTGCCCCTCCTTAGGCAGCCTTGTGGCCCTCAACTCCCTGGGGTTGATCATATCAGTGCTGTACTTGGTGCAGACCCCCACGCAGCTGTATAGCAGTTTAGAACTCCCACCTTCAGGAGATCCACCCTTCCCACCCCTACCCCTAAACTCTCCAGCTCCAGAGACTCCAACAATGCACTACCATGCCTACCTTCACAAAGATTTAAGGGGGAGTGGGAAAGTTCCACAAAACCAACCAACACATCAGCCATGTCTGGCAGTATATATACACAGTATTCTAAACCCTTAATTTCCCAGTTCTGCATTAGGGTGTGCATCCAGAGATTTTTTTTTTAATATGAAGAAAATGAAACTTTTTTTAAGAGATGAGGAACTGAGGGGCAAGGGAGTTGCCCGGCTAGTAAATATCTAAGTACAGATCTGAACTCAGGTGGCCCTGACTCCAGGACCAACATTCTATGCATTGCACCATCTAGCTGCCACCATCAGGTATATACAAAGATCAGTTGTCAATGCCAATAATCAGTGAGTCTAGGGAAAATAAAATTACTCCTTTATGCTCTTTTGTATCAGTCACGCCAGTAATAAACATATTATTAATATGAGTGAATTTTTTCCCCTCACAAGAGAATCAACATTCTCTACATGCATTTTTGCACTGCTATTAAAACTGAAAATATGTTGGGCTACTTCTCATCACAGCAAAAGTTAGGAAACCTTTTCACCCCCTCTTATTGCAGCAGGTCAGTTAAGACCTACAACTTTCAGAACTTCATTTTTATCACCATTTGGAGACTAGCATGCATTTTGTGAAAGGCAAAGATGATCTTCCATTAATTTAGTTCATCCATAGGGCCCCTAGCTTTTATTTTAGTAGCATCAGGAAGGCAATTTGTTTCAGCCATCTCTTCTGATGATTAAAGACTGTTAAATGTGGTTGGAGGTGCAATTCGTATTCTTATCTAGTTCAGGAACCTTCTTGTCATTTTCCCATTTTTCACGCAAATTATTTTATTAGGGAATGGCATCTTTGGAATGTGAAGAATTTCCTTAAATTCTGACTCTTGGGTACAGTGGTTAATAGAAAGTTATTCACTTGGAACCAGACAGCATTCACCTGAGAATTTTAGAAGAAATTCAAGTGAAATTGTAGTATCATTCAGCAAAATGAGATTCATTACAAATGACCATCATACCAACAGACTGGCAGATTGCTGATGTGATCCCCATTTATAAGAAGGCTTTTAGAGATTAGTGAGCCACATTTCTATGATGGGCAGGTTGGTAGGATCAGTGAAGAATCGAACATGGTGAGAAATAAAATTCTTGTAATGGAAAAGTCTCTATTTACAAGCACTCTTCTCTATTCATAGATTCATAGATTTAGATCTATAAGAAGATTTATTTTTTATTTTTTAAATTTATTTTGTGTTTAACATTCATTTCCACAAGATTTTGAGTTACAAATTTTCTCCCCATCTTTCCCCTACCCGCACCTCAAGATAGCAAGTCTACTGAATACCCCTTCCCCCAATCTGTTCTCTCATATCCCCCCCCATAGCCCCTCTAATTTTCTAGTAGGGCAAGATGGATTTCTATACCTCAGTACCTGTATATCTTATTTCCCAGTTGCGTGTAAAAAAACAAATTTTTTTTAACATTTGTTTTTAAAACTTTGGTTTCTAGATTCTTTTTCTTCTTCCTTCCAAACCCACCCCCACTGGGAAGATAAGCAATTCAGTATAAGTTGTACATGTGTAGTTATGCTAAACATTTCCATAGTAGTTATATTGTGAAAGACTATATTTCTCTCCATCTTATCCCACCTCCCACTCACTCTATTTTCTACAAAAATAGATCCTGTCCCTTTTCAAAAGTATGTGCTTCTAACTACCCTCTCCCCAATCTTCCCTCCCTTCTATCATCCCCCCTCTTATCCCCTTCCCCCCTACTTTCCTGTAGGATAAGATACCCAAATAAGTGTGTATGTTATTCCCTCCTTAAGCCAAATTCAGTGAGAGTAAGGTTGACCCATTCCCTTTCACCTTCCTGCTCTTCCCCTCCATTATAATAGTTTTCTCTTGTCTCTTTTATATGAGATAATTTACCCTAATTTATCTCTCCCTTTCTTCTTTTCCCAATATACTCCTCTCTCACCTCTTAATTTTATTCTTTAGATATCATTCCTTCCTATTCAACTGATCATTGTGCCCTCTATGTATACATGTGCACACATATACACACATTCACATATGTATTTATAGACATATACACCCTCCTATACATACATACATATATGTATGTATACATATATACACATATATATGTGTATACACACACACACACATATTCCCTTCAACTATCCTCATACCGAGAAAAGTCTCATGAGTTACAATTATCATTTTTCCATGTAGGAATATAAATAGTTCAACTTTAATAAGCTCCTTAAAATAGTTCAACTTTAATAAGTTCCTTATGATTTCTTTTTTCTGTTTACCTTCTCATGCTTTTCTTGCTTCTTGTATTTGAAAGTCAGATTTTCTCTTCAGCTCTGGTTTTTTCATCAAGAATACTTAAATGTCCTCTATTCCATTGAGTGATCATATTTTCCCCTGAAGCATTATACTCAATTTTTCTGGGTAGGTGATTCTTGGTTTTAATCCTAGCTCCTTTGACAGAATATCATATCCCAAGCCCTTTGATCCCTTAATGTAGAAGCTGCTAGGTCTTGTGTTTCCACAATACTCAAATTGTTCCTTCTTGACAATTTGTAATATTTTCTCCTTGACCTGGGAACTCTGGAATTTGGCTATGATATTCCTAGGAATTTTCTTTTTGGATCTTTTTCAAGAGGTGATCAGTGAATTCTTTCTATTTCTACTTTGCCCTCTGGTTCTAGAATATCAGGGCAATTTTCCTTGAGAATTTCTTGAAGGATGATTTCTAGGCTCTTTTTTTGATCCTGGCTTTCAAGTAGTCCAATAATTTTAAAATTATCTCTCCTGGATCTATTTTCCAGGTCATTGGTTTTTCCAATGAGATATTTCACATCGCCTTCTATTTTTTCATTTGTTTGGATATGTTTTATAGTATCTTGATTTCTCATAAAATCATTAGCTTCCATTTGCTCCAATCTAATTCTGAAAGAATTATTCTCTTCAGTGAGCTTTAGAAATTCTTTTTCCATCTGGCAAATTCAGCTTTTTAAGGCATTCTTCTCTTCATTGGCTTTTTGGACTTTTTTTGTAATTTGAGTTAAGTCTATTTTTTAAGGTGTTATTTTCTTCAGTATTTTTGGGGGTCTCCTTTAGCAGGCTGTTGATTCACTTTTCATGATTTTCTTGCATCATTTTCATTTCTCTTCCCAATTTTTCTTCCACTTCTCTTACTTGATTTTCAGAATGCTTCTTGAGCTCCTCCATGGCTTGTAAACAGTTCATATTTTTCTTGGAAGCTTTTGATGCAGGAGTTTTGACTTTGTTGACTTCTTCTGGTTCCACGTTTTGATAATTTTTGTCCTCCAAAAAAGGACTCTATGGTCTGATTGCACTTCCTCTGCTTGCTTATCTTGCCAGCCAGTTACTTGACTTTTGAGCTCTTTGCCACAATAGAACTCTGCTTCGAGAGTAAAGAGACCTGTGTCCCAAATTGCTGGGGTTTTCCCAAATGTTGTCAGAGGTCTGAGGAGGGCACCCTTGCTACAGCCACCACAAGCTCTGGCACGCTGGCGTTTCTCACCCCAGGAATGCCACCCAAGAGCATGATTCAGATCCAAGCAGGTCAAAGCAAGAGCGATTACCCCTTGAATGATCTCTTAGTCCCCCTATGATCTGCAGGCCAGGAGCTCTGGAGGCAGCCATGCAGCAGCAGCTGCAGCCACTGCACCTCCGCCAACTCTCACCCCAGGGGCAGGGGCTAGACCACTCTCTTCCATCACCCAGTTCCAATAGAGTTCCCTACTGACCTTTTACTTTCTCTTTGGCATTTATGTGTTGAGAATTCTGGAAACCGCTACAGCTGCTTGTGATTCACTCTCCTGGTCTTCTCTGGCCAGTCTGTGTCACTGGTAGGGGCTACCCTGGGTCTGGGACCATGGGGCTCACAGGGGACTGTGCTTGGCTCCCAGCTTGGTGCTATAGACCCTTTCTGTTGGCCTGCCAGGCTCCCTTCAGAGGTAGATTTGTTTCTCCTGTCACTTTGTGGGTTCTGTAGTCTAAAATTTGTTTAAAGTCATATTTTACAGGTATTGGAGGTAGTTAGAGCGGGAGCTCATGTCAAATTCCTGCCTCTATTCTGCCATCTTCCCCCCCCCCCCCATAAGAGGATTTAAAGGTGATGTAGTCCACCCTGCTCATTTTACAGAGGAGGAAACTAAGGTCCAGGTAATTTAACATTCAGTGTCAGGAAGTGGCAGAACCAGAATTTGTCACAGCTGTCTTCTCTATTCCTTACCATACAAATCCTATAATGGCACCCTTGAGAGAATGGAGGATGCTTCCTCCTTAACAAATGAGATTATCACAGAATCTTCTCCATGAAGTTATTAGTCATGATCCCAGCTATCAAAATCGCTGCCTTGCCAACCCCTTCCTAAAACTCATCCCCAAGAGTCAAATCCCCTCCCTCTACCCAGAACAGCTGCTACAGTTGAGTGTTCCTCATGCTCATATGGGTGTGTTTGGAGCATTGTGCACTAGAATAGTGAATTCTTCTTTAGACTTAAGTGGGGGTGGGGAAGAAGGAAGAAAAATGTTTCTGATCTTTGGAACTTGGAACTTATCTTTCCAAAGAAATAATGCTATAAATGGTAGCTAAGGTTTATAGCATGAGGGTTTAATTATATTATTAAACAGAATTTTTATAGGCTGACTTCAAACCTAATCATTTAGACAATTATTTCTATAAGAAAATGTTTCTTCATTCCTGTTTAGGATAGTATATTCCTAAACTTTTGGGATGTAAGCCACAGTCTAAGTTGGAAACCACCTGCCTGTGTTGGTGTTTGAGGATGAAGTAAACATGCACTTGGAAAGAGGAGAGCCGGTAGATGCAATAAAGTTAGACTTTCAGAAAGTCCTTGAGGCTTCGCACACCTCCCTCTCTACCCCTGCCCCTAAAATCCCCATGTTTGAAGGTTACTGTTATTTTGTTTTTCACAAATAAAAGAAATGCCTGATCTGACTCGTCTAAACTTAGTCTCAATTTCCATTTTTTTTTCAAGAAAGAATAGACATGATCAGACAAGGTACTTTGACGTGTCCAACCACATCGTCTCTGAGCAGATTTAGAATGTTGAATGTCTAGATCGCTAGACTTGCTGCTTATTGTCATTCACAATGACGATCTTGACAGCCAACGTGTGTGTCACATTTTAAAGCTTAGAAATTCTTCACTCACAACAAACTCAGAAAATAATAGGTTTTTCATCACTTGGTTTTTTAAATGGATACTGGGTGATCACTTGGAGATAGTTCTTTTTTTAGGTACAGGTTAGTTTAGAGGGCCTCTGAAGCCCCTTCTAAGTCAGATTGTGTGATCTGAGGGAAGGGCATGCCTAGTGAAATCTCAGCAACCGACAGATGATATAAAAAATTACCTAGGCATGTGAAAAGCTTGTAAGAGAACTCAGGGGCTCTTTAATCCACTCCATACCAAAGTAGAATCTCCTTTGCAACCTACCTGACTAAATTTCAGGCTTTGCTTAAATACCTTTTTTTTTTTAATGTATTTACTTTTAGTTTACAACATTCAGTTCCACAACTTTTTGAGTTTCCAAATTTTATCTCCCCTACCACCATCCCCCTCCCTCGTGGCAGCATGCAATCTGATATAGGTTCTACATATAGCTTCATATTAAACATTAGTCAAGTTGTAAAGAAGAATCATAACCAATGGAATGAATGAGGGAGGAGAAACAAAACGAAAAAGAGAGAAAGCAAGTAGTTTGCTTCAATCTGCACTCAGACTCCGTAATTCTTTCTCTGGCTGTGGACAGCCTTTTTCATCAAGTCCTTTGGAGTTGTTTTATGACCTTGTATTGCTGAGAAGAGCCCAGTTTATCAAAGTTAGTCATCACAAATACAATGTGTCTGTAATTGTTACAAAGTTCTGGTTCTGCTTTCCTCAGTCAGCATCAGTTTATATAAGACTCTCCAGGTTATGAAGTCCGTCTGCTCCTCATTTCTTATAACACAGTAGTATTCCATTACATTCATACACCACAACTTGTTTAGCCATTTCCCAATTGATGGGCATCCCCTTGATTTTCAATTCTTTGCCACCACAAAAAGCTTTCATAAATATTTTTGCACATATGGGTCCTTTTCCCATTTGTATAATCTCATTGGAATACAGCCCTAGAAGCGGTATTGCTGGGTCAAAATATAAGCACATTTTTATAGCCCTTTGGGCATAGTTCCAAACTGCTGTCCAGAATGGCTGAATCAGATCACAACTCTACCAACAATGCATTAGTGTTGCATTTTCCCCACATCTCCAGCATTTATCATTTTTCTGTTTTGTCAGCTATATATATATATATATATATATATATATATATATATAGTTTTGATTTAGTAAATAGTGATTTAGAGCATTTTTATGATTATAGATATCTTTTATTTCTTCCTCTGAAAACTTCCTGTTCATATCCCTTGACCATTTATCAATTGGGGAATGATTTGTATCCCTATAAATTTGACTCAGTTCTCTGTATATTTTAGAAATGAGGCCTTTATCAGAGATACAAATTGTAAAAAGTCTTTCCCAATTTTCCACTTCCCTTCTAACCTTGATTACATTGGCTTTGTTTGTACAAAAACTTTTTAATTTAATGTAATCAAAATTATCCATTTTGCATTTTATAATGTTCTCTATCTCTTGTTTGGTCATAAATTCTTCCCTTCTCCATAAATCTGACAGATAAACTATTCCTTCCTCTCCCAGATTGCTTATAGTGTCAGTCTTTATATCGAAGTTATGAACCCATTAAAAATTTTTCTTGAAAGAAAATCCACTAACCCCTGAAGCAGCCTGTTTCACTTCAGAATAGCCATAGCTAAGAAAGTTTTTCCTTACTTTAAGCCTAAATTTACCTCATTCCAACTTCAATCCATCATTCATATTTAACTTCTGGGAACATTATCAGAATAATTCCTCTTGTAAGGGTGGTCTTTAACATGCTTAGAGAGCTATTATGCATACCTCCCCCACAAAAAAACCATTTCTCCTCCAGAATAAATGCCCCCAGTTCCTTCTGCAGATCTCCATATGGCATAACCCAGAGACCCCTCACCATGCTAGTCACCTTTTCACATGGTTAGTCACCATGCTAGTCAACTTTTCCACATACTTCCCAAAATGTGACAAGCATAAATGAGCACGATACTCCACTTGTCTTAACTAAAGACAGAATACAGCAGGATATTACCTCTCTAGTCTTAGACTATGACTCTTAGACTTTGCCTTTTGGCTTATTATATTATATTGTCAAATCAATGTACTTTCAGACTACTAAAATCCCCAATCATTTTTCAGACAGACTGCTATTAGACACATCCTTCTCTTGTGAATTAATCCTTTTTAACCTAGGTTTAAGACTTTACATTTACCCCTATTCAGTTTTATCATCTTAGATAAAATTTAAGCTGTGGTCCTTTGGGACCTGATCTTGGAAAGAAGGGAGCTACCTTCATTTCTCTAATTTTGCTTCTCCAATGTAATCATTTCTCTTAGGCCAGTAAGCAAGCAACTAGTCCAGTTGGTCTCTATTTGGCTTTTGCCTCCTCTGCTTTTGGGGGCTTTCTCCCTTCCTATTTCTATGCTTTCCAGTAACAAAACATTTCTCAGGTGTTTTAAAAGCTAGTGTGTTACAGAACGTTACAGAAGAAATGGGGAACGAAAAATAAAAACCCAATTTTGACACATTGAAAATATCTGTTCTCGCTGGCTGCTTTACTTCTTGGACCCTGGAAGAAAGGTTGTTATTATTGAGAAGATTTTATACATATAATATATACTATATACATATATATATATACTATATATATATATATATATACACACTATATGTATACTGTAATATATGTAATATAGTATAGTATATATAATATATATATTTTGTGTATATATATATAGATATAGATATAGATATAGATATATATGGATAGTGACTGGCTAAGAATAATGTGATAGAACTCAGAGAATTGTGAGGATCAAACTGCAAAGCATCATACAGATGTTTGTCATTATTACTGAACATCAATAATGTTCAAATGATTGGGGGTAATAGGGGGTGGTTTTTCTGTTCTTGAAGAGGACTGTGACATCAGAAAGATGATAAAAGAAAGGGTAAAGGCATGATGGTTAGGTGGCTAATGTTGAGAAAATGACTGGAGAATAAGGAATGAAGTAAGGTATATCTTGGACCTTCCTGAAATAGGCTAGGCAAGACAGTCAGTAATGAGGATCATGGGGGCCCAGGGCAGACATTCAGGAGATTAAAGGGTTAAATTCTTCAGGGTTTGCCCCCTAACACCACCCTCCCCAACCCCCCACATACCTCTGTAACTTCTGAACCTATCGAGAAAATACTGCTCTTGTGGTCTCCCAGCTGGAACCTTTTATAGGCTTCCTTATCTTACCTAACTTCTGACCCAGAGAATTAAAGAAACAGGGCTTGCTCAGTAAGAGACTTAACTTACCCAGGCCATAAAGTTATTTTTCTACTCCCAGCTTTGACTTCATTTCTCTCTTTACCTGGGATTCTCCATTTTAGCATTGGTTCTGTGGAGCTCTTAAATCAAGCAAAAGTGCTTTTTTAGGAGGGAGAACATCTAATTCAACTCCTTATTTAAAAGATGAGGAAGTGAACATCTGCAGCTGTTATTTCCCACACAAAAGAGGGAGTGCCTCTTGTCAGTTGCAGAAGTTAGATACATATGGGGTACCTTCCTGACTCAAATTCCATTTTCCCTTTCTCCTTTCTTCTTGTATCCTTTTCTAATCTTCCCCTCTTCTGTCTTTCTTGAAAGTCCTCTAGTGGATACACTGCCCAGATTTCCTGCCTGCCAGAATCTGGGCTAGGGTCATCACCTGTTGTGGTCTTCATGGGTTTGTAGGGCGGTTGGGTTTTTTTTCAAGAAGGATTGCTCCTCTTCCTATAGGTAAAACTATAGAAGGGTCAGAGCAGCACAGCAAAAACCAGGGAAGTAGGTGTATGGAGATGGACCAAAAATATTAGAACTAGAATAAGATCTATCAATGGAATATGGCCTAAGTCCATAAAGCTATGAATGAACATGATAAACATAGACTTGTTAGTTAAGTTTCAGAGTACTAAACTAAGAGAGTAATCTTGAAGTTTTTAAGGGTAAATTTAGGGCAAATAAAAGTATTACTTCACAGAGCAAGTAATGTATATGTGGAATTTATTACCTGCAAAAGATTGAATATGTGAATAGATTAAAATATGCTTAGATAAATACAAAATGAATTGCTAAAAGAAGCAAGAATATTTGGCTCCCCTTTCTTTTTCATTTAATTCAACATTTTTATTATCTTTCCACTTTTATTGGGTATTACTTCACATTATTCTCCTTTCCATTCTATGTTTCATTTAAACTGAATTATTAGTTATTCCTACTAGTTGTACGTTTGTACAGGCTATCCCTCACACTTGGAATATACTCCCTCCTCATCTTTATCTTTCAGTATCCCTTATCTTTCTTTAAGGCTCAGGTCAAGTACCATATCCTCCATGAAATTGTTTCTGGTCCTCCTCAGCTATAAGTATTCCTTCTCTCAGTTTTTCTCAAGCACTATGTCTATATCTAACCTTTGCCATCTAGAACCTACCTTTATTATGTTTATCCATATTCATCAAATCAAATCAAATGAGATAATGCATGTAAGGCACTTTGCAAATGTTAAAGCATCATATAAATGTTACCTATTCATATGAAATATCCATACCAGTAGAATGTAAGCAGGAACTGTCTGTCATTTTTTATCTTTGCATGATCAGGGCCCTGCAGATATTGGGCACATAATTAAATCACTATAAACAGAGAACTATGTTAGGCTCTGGAGAGATATAAAATTTAGATAAGATATGCTCCCTGCCTTTATGAAACTTAGTTTTGTACGAGGAAATAACTAGTACAAAATAATGCACCAGTGCTTAAGAGGAATTCAGACTGCTAGGTGAAGTCTGAAGCTGGGAACAACTTTGTGGAGGAAGTGACTTTTCAAGTTAACTTTTTCAAAAGGACAGATATTTGAAATTAATAGGTGTATCAAATCCGGTCTCAGACACTTAATATTTACTAGCCATGTGACCTTGGGCAAGTCACTTAACCCCAATTGCCCTGCCTTCCCCCCCTCAAAAAAAAAAAAAGGAAAAAAGTAAAAGTGTATAGGGCATGTCAACTGTAAAGAATCTAGAATGAAGGCACAAAAATGGCAAATTAAAAAACATTTATGGTAGATGATGAATAGTTCAATTTGACTGGAATGAAAAACAAGAGGAGAATAGTGTAAAATAGGGTAGAGTAGTGTCAGATCCTGGTTTTAAATGATGGGTAAGAGAGTTCAAACTTTATTTGGTAGGTAATGGGGATCCACACAGTGCTTTGAGTAAAAAAGAATAGCATAACCAGATCTGCACCAAGAGTAGATCAGTCTGGCAGAAATCAGAAGGATGTATCTGAGGAATGGAAGAAGGATAGATGACTTGTAAGAAGTAATGGCAATAGTAGAGGAGAGTGATGTCTATATAATATTGATGACAGAATAGAAAAGAGGGGATAGACTTGAGAAATGCTGTGTTTGTGGAATCAATAGAATGTGATAGCTGGAGAAATGAAGGTAAGACTCAAAGTTAACACCAAGATTTCAATTATTGGAGACTTATGCACTGTAGTACTACCATCAGGAATAATGAAGTGAGGAGGGAAGAGTAAGTTTTAGAGGAAAATATCATGTCTCTAGTGACCTTTGAGGTCATGTCCCATCACAAATTAAAGATGGCATATTTAGCTGGACGGAAGCATGAGTTTGACTCAATGAGACAATGCTTGTTTTTTTTAAAAATCATTTAACTTCAAAATGTACATTTATTTTAATCTCATTCTCATACATCAGCATGGGCAACATAAAGTGCTATGGTAGAGGAATTTTCTTGTTTTCTGTATTTTTAAATTTTCCTCATTGGTTGGAAAGATGATCAATTAATCTAATTAAAAATAAGACTTTAAGCTGACTAGAAATTTCAACTATAGTAAAGAACTCAAGGAAATCTAAAAAGGAGCTTAAAATCATATAAGAGAGGTAGAAGAAAAATTGGAAAAAGAAATGGGAGTGACGTGAGAGAACTATGAAAAAAAAAGTCAACAGCTTGGAAAAAGAAAACAACTCCTCAAAAAGTAGAATTGGACAAATGGAAAAAGAAGTCCAAAAACTGAGGAAAACAACTCCTTAAAAGTTAGACTTGGGCAAGTAGAAGCTAGTGACTCTATGAGACATCAAGAATCAATCAAACAAAGTTAAAAGAATGAAAAAAATAGAAGAAAATATAGAATACTTCATTGGAAAAACAACTGACCTGGAAAATAGATCCAGGAGAGACAATGTCAGAATCGTTGTATTACCCAAAAGCCATAATCAAAAGGAGAACCTGGATAGCATGTTTCAAGAAATTATCAAGGAAAACTACCTTGATATCCTGGAACCAGAGGGAAAGGGCAAAATAGACATGGAAAGAATCCACAGATCACCTCAGGAAAGAGATCCCACAATAAAAACTCCAAGGAACATTATAGCCAAATTTCAGAACTATCAGGTTAAGGAAAAAATACTGCAAGTGGCCAGAAAGAAACAATTCAAATATCAGGGAACCACAATTATGATCACACAGGACTTAGCAGCTACTATATTAAAGGACTAGAAGTCATAGAACGTGATATTCCAGAAGGCAAAGGAACTAGGACCACAACCAAGAATCAACTGCCTGGCGAAATTAAGTGTAATACTTCAAGGGAAAAAAATGCTCATTCAATGAAATGAAAAGATTTCAAGTTTTCATAAGGAGAAGAAGAGAATCAAACAAGAAGATTGATTTCCAGTATCGCAATCCGAGAGAAACCTAAAAAAGGGAAAAGAAAACATAAGGGATTCAGTGGGGGTGAACTGTTTATATCCCTACATGGGAAGATGTTACTTGTAATGCTTGAAAATAATATAGCTAGATGGAATATACATAAAGTCTAGGGATTGGGACCCTGTAGCCTCAAGGCAACATGTGACTCTCTAGGTCTTCAAGTGCAGCCCGTTGACTGAATCCAAACTTCACAAAACAAATCCTTTTATTGAGGGATTTGGTTCTGTGAAGTTTGGATTCAGTTAAAGGGTCACACTTGAGGACCTAGAGGGCCACATGTAGCCTCAAGGCTGCAAATTCCCCATCCCTGAAGAGGGCATGAGTTTATAAGGTGAATTTGAGGGAATGGCATAAAAAATAATTAAGGGATGAGAAAGAGGAGTACACTAGATACAGAAGGAAGGGAGAGATAGAGTGGGGTGAATTTTTTCACATTATTTCACAAAAACCTATTACAATAAAGCAAAAAATGGGAGAGTGGGTGATGGGCATTGCTTGAACATAACTCTGATCAGTATTGGCTCAAAAAAAGGAATAATGTATACAACTGGTTGAATATAGAAATCTATCTTACCCTACAGGAAAGTAGGAGAGGAAATTAAGTAAAAGTTGGAGGGGGGGGGGAGAGAGAAGCAGGGCAGCAATGAACTAACAGAAGAGAGTCCAGAGCAGGGGGATGGTAGACAGAAGCAAAACACAGTCGAGGAGAGAAAGAGTGAAAGGAGAGAGAGGACAAACAGGACAAACAGGAGGAAAAATAGAATGGAGGGAAATACACAGTTGGTAATCATAAATGTGAATGTGAATGGGATGAACTCACTCACAAATTAGAAGCAGATAGAGTGGATCAAAAACCAGAATCCTACAATATGTGTTTACAAGAAAAACACTTGAAGCAGAGAGACACACAGTAAAGGTAAGGGATTGTAGTAGAATTTGTCATGCTTCAGCTGAAGTAAAAAAAGCAGGGGTATCAATCCTGATCTCAGACAAAGCAAAAGCAAAGCTAAAACTAGTTAAAAGAGATAAGGAAGGAAACTAATCTTGCTAAAAGGTACCCTAGACAATGA